>CM021100.1:751683559-752041679 GCA_007115665.2 Sequoiadendron giganteum
CTTCAACGATCATAAAATCTTTGATGCAAGATCCCCATGCTTGCTTTGTGACATCCTTTACATTCCTTAATATCTCATAGTTCACTAATTTGTTGTAGCCACCCCAGCAATCCTCCTAGAATAAAGTCTAACTGTCGTCACCTAAGTCTCATGAAAGGAAATCTAAGATCAAATCTCAGAAGCTACATATAAATTTCCATGCTCAAGAAGCTTTAGGAAGCGTGTGAGTCGAGAAGAAGCTTTCGGGCCATCCTCCAAGTATTTTTCTTTTAGAATCTTTACCCATTTCAGGTCTTGCCGAGTGTACATTAGCCATGCTAGCTTTTCCCCCAGAGCTTTATTTTGACTTGTGCCAATTATTTTATGCTCGCCCCTACCGCCTCTCTAGAACTGCAAACCTTCTCCCGCTTTATCAACGGGAACTTTCTCTATTCCAAACCACCTTGCCAAAATAAAACACCTCATCTTTTGATTGATACTTTCACAAGTGTTCCCTGGCAAAGGAAGACAAGAGAGCATGTAGATTGGAAGTTCCACCACCACTGATTTTATGAGAGTGAGGTGACCAGCCCATGAAAGCCAACGACCTTTCCAAGAGGACAGTCTGTGATCAATCTTGGACACCAAAGGATCCCATAATTTACCAGATTTCAAGCTTGGAGCCAGTGGTAGACCAAGATATTTGCAGGGCAATTTCCCTCTTCTGAACTTTAAGACTTGCAAGATTTGTTTTTCCAAAGTAGAATTAACAAAGAAGAAAAAAAATTAGATTTTCCAGGACTCACCTCTTGGCCAAAGACTAAGGAATATTTTGAAAGAATTCCTTTGAAGGTTATCGCTTCCACCACTCCCACTTTCCCTAGTAACAATTTTTCATCTGCAAACTGTTAGTGCATGATTGGCGGCATGTTGCTTGTTATTTGCACTCCTTTTAGTTTCCCTATAGCTGATGCATGAGAGATTGCCCGGCCCAATGCCTCTTCCATTAAAATGAACAGAAACAAGGACAAGGGATCCCCTTGGCGAAGCCCCTGAGAAACTTCAAAAAATTTGTGAGGAGAGCCATTAATTAGAACTAAATATCTAGGACACGCAATCCAACTGAATATCCAATTTATCCAAGATGAAGAGAAACCAAAGGCCTCCAAAGTTTTGAATAGGAATCTCCAATTGACTTTGTCATAGGATTTTTTAATATCCAGCTTGAAGATCATTAAAGGGTTATGAGTGTTGAGGATTGAATGAATGGCTTCTTGGGATACTATTACTCCATCAAAGATTGAGTGACTTGGAACAATACCTGCTTGTTCTTTAGCAATCAAACCCGGGAGAATCACTTTAAGCCTATTTGCGATCGATTTTGCCAAAATTTTGTATATTGTGTTGCACAGAGAGATGGGCCTATTATCCTCCAATCTGTTTGGATTCTCCTTCTTTGGGATAAGAGCAATGAGCATATTATTGAGTTCCCTTAGGGCATGTCCCGACCCTATAATCCTCAATGGCTTCTACCACATCCAGGCCCACAATATCCCAGCATTGTTGAAAGAAAGCGGCTAAAAAGCCATCGGGACTCGAAAACTTTTCTGGATGCAATTAAAACATGGCCGATTTGATCTCCTCTTCTGAGAAACACTTGTTCATAAACAAATTTTGATCTACCATCGCCAACTTTGGAATACTACTCACTAGATCTTGTTGTGCCTACAAATTTGAGCCCTCCCACTCATTCAAAAGGTTTTTGAAGAAGGCTACTATTGCCTCCGCTATATGCCCAAGTTAATCCAAAACACTGTCATCTGTCAATCTTAAACTTGAGATTCTATTGACTTCATGCCTTATTTTTGTGGAGTTGTTGAAAAACTGTGTTCTTGTCCCCTTCGCTTAACCATAACTCCCAAGATTTGTGGCGCCAAAACACTTCTTTTGCCAAAATATCATTCCAACAGTTGATGAGTTCCTTTTCCTGAAGAAACCTTGAATTGTCCATGCCCCACCGTATCACTTCCTCATTTAAGGTTGATAGCTCACCTTCGATGCATTTCTTTTCTTCAAAGATATTCTTGAAACTTAGCTTGTTCCACTCCTTCAAACGCAATTTAATATGTTTTAATTTTGCTGCCAAAATAAACATTTTTTACCCTTCCACTTCGGCTTCTCCCCACCACTGAGAGATGAGGGGCAAGAAATTTGGATCTTTTAGCCACATATTTTCAAATTTGAAAGGACATCTAGGAGGATAGACCTCTCCAACAATATATAAAAGAACAAGAAAATAATATGAGCCTGAGCATGGGAGGATTTTGCACTCCAAGGTGAAAGGAAATACCGCCATATTGCCTTTGAAGAAAAATATGTCCAATTTCTCTGCAATTGAGCAAAACCCGATCCATCTATTGGTCCAGGTATACCTACCATTAGCCATTGGTAGCTCAACCATCTGGTTCCTCCCAATAAATGCTTCAAAGTCTATCTGAGATTGTATTTTCTTGGACACACCCCCTCGCTTATCTTCTGAGTGCAAGATGGCATTGAAATCCCCTCTAATTAAGCAAGGACCCGCCCCCAGTCCCTGACAAAAAAGTTTGATTTCTGACCAAACTTGGTGCTTCTCTATGCAAGAGATGGGACCATACACATTAACCAAAGTGAACTAGATATTCAAAGCAAAGCTTCTGATAGAGCAATCCAACCATCTATTTCCCATTGTCACCCTGTCCAATGAGACCGAATTAGGTCGCCACATGGTAAGAAGGTCACCAGCTGCACCCATAGCCTCAACCGCCTGCAGCTTCCAAGAACCCATTCTTTTTCCAAAGGCCAACACACCCTCTTTGTCTAGTTTTGTCTCCTGCAACATACAAATTTCTGCTTGTGAAGCCAGAACTTGATCCTTCACCAGACGTCTCTTGTTAGGGGCATTCATGCCCCTAATATTCCAAGTAGATATTTTCATTTCTCTTCAGGAAGGGGTTCTCCCTTCCCTACTTTTAACATGTCCATAATCTTTTTCTGTCCAACCACTTCACCATCAATCTTCATCTTTTCCACATTTGGAACTCTTCCCCTCTTCTTGTGCTCCCCGCAATCTGGAGAAAATGCATCTGCCTCATTCTGACAAATGCCCAACCCCTCTTGAGTTGGCTCAAAGACTACCTCCTCCTCGTGCTCTGGGAAAAATTCATGTTCCCCGATCCCTTTCGTTTCCAACCAATCATCTTCCATTATCGGTGCTACAAAGAAGGGGTCAATCAATGCTTCCTTGGCTACTTGGGCTAATTCTGCTAATTCCTTGATTACCTCAATCAAACAATTAAGATTGTCCCTCCTCAGATTGTTATCTCTGATTTTCAGAACATCACAAACTTTATTATTGATGGTTGTATTAATATCCTCTGATGGCACCTGAGGTCCTGCCTTCACCTGATCATCAACATTGTTATTTTCTTGGCAAAATTGTGTCAAGTTGAAATTGGGTAAGTCCTCACCTACACCTAACCTGACTAAGGCTGGAACTTCAGGCACTGGTTCATGGGATTGAATGTTTTCCCAAGAATTTGGCTCTTCCTAGGAGCGCCAACCTAGGGTTCTGATCCAATTACCCTTTGGCCTAGGCTCAAACACCAGGGGTTGTCATAAAACACCCCAATCTGTGTTAATCTCTAGCTCTTTCCACCTGATGCTGCTCGGTAGGTTCTCCACACATATGTGCACATAAGCGTTGATGTCATCCTCTTCTGCCCATTCATCCACACAATTGTACTTACCCATATTTTCTCCAATCTCCGCCAAGATATTAGCTTGCTAGAATTCATACGAAAGCCTCTAGATCTTATACCAATCTTGGATATAAGTTAGCTGATGCTGATGCGGATCAAAGCCCACCTCCCACTTTTGTATGTAAAAGCCAAAACCATCCATTAACCAAATGCCTTCTAAAATTTTAGTGTGAATTGTGGAAGGACATATGACTAAAAAGAACTCATTCGCCATATATTTGAATCCCATCTTCGATCCCCACCTGCCATGCCACCATCGAATTAGGGCATCCCAATTCAAGTTTGATCCAAACCATTTTACAATTAGTCCCAAATCTTCCAGCCTTTTGATCAAAGGGCCCAACCATTTAGATCCCAAGACTAGGGTTCTTCGATCTGCCCTCCCAAAGTCATCATTCAAGCCAGGGGTGGTTTTGGTTCTAGATTTTCTTTTACTGCCATTGCTCCAATTTGCTTCAAAATTTGAATTTTTTCACCACCATTTGTTGCCTCGAGGGTTGCTCCAGGGATTTCCATGGGGTCTATGATTATTGCCCTGTCGTTGCCACCCAGACCTAACTTTTCTCGAATGTGGGGGAAAAATGCCACCCCTAACCATATCACACCATGCCTTTGATCTCACACGTTCCTGCAATTTCTTCTCTAACAATCTCGCTCTGCCTTGACTCCACAAGATACCTCCTTCCCTTTCCACCTGTCGTCCATGGCCTTTCAAATTGGAAGAGAGATGTCAGCTTGCTATATCTTAATGGGGTCCTAGCAAATTTTAGAAAATGCTAGCTAATATAATATATATATTATACATAAAATAATATATATTATTATAAATATTATATTATTTATAATATAATATATATTATTTATAATTGATATTATATTATTTTTCTTTTTTGTTTATAAAACTGGAAACAAATATCCATTTTTTGATTTATAATCATTACCGACTCTCTCGACAAACTGGAATCATTCACGTTGGGGCACATTTACAGGGATGCCAACTCGGTAGCTGACGCATTGGCCAACATGGGCACTCGTTTGGAGGTTGAGGAAAGAATGTACGCACCTAAAGCTCTACCTCCCGATGTGTTAGCCATAATCTGCAGTGATTCTGGTCCATAGTTGGGCGTGAAATTTGGATAAAATTGTGGCGAATGAAGAGAAAGCGCCTCACCCTACTCCACTCCTAATATTGACTTATCTAAGCAAATAGGCCATCAGGCTAGCTTCCTAGGATTGACTTTTCCAAGAAAACAAGCCATCTAGCCAACATCCTTGGATCACCTTTTCTACGCTCGGGTGATTGTTCGTTTCTTCCTTGGCTTCGAAAGGTGGACTGGTGCATCTTCCGTTGGGGATGGAAAAGGAATATATTCCTTCTATTTTCATGTCCATTTCCTCTTCCTTTGACTAGCGCGACCCTGAAATGGTTGTCTCAATCCACACAGTAACGATTTTTTTCTATTTGGGAGCTACCCCCTCTGGTAGCACTTATCAAACAAATATATATATATATATATTATATTATATAATAATATAATATAATTATAAAATATAATAAATTTAATACTATATTTAATATATAATATTTAGTATTATATAAATATTATAATAAAATATAATGTTTAATATATTCAATAATCTCTATATGATAAATATATTAAAAAATTAATATAATATATAAAATAAAACAATCGGTTGGGGTCAGACCTGACGAAATTATAAACTCTCACTTAAACTAGATGGATATTTGTTTCAAGACGAATAGCTATTATATAACGGATATCCGTTACTAACGGATATTGTACTTGGGCCTGCAAAAAGTCAAAGTTGTGAATTTCGCATTTTTGGGCGTGTCAAAAATGCCTTTTTTTTACATCACCACTTTCTAGACCCACATGATCTTGCACAAACCCTAATATATGATTGGTTTAAGATTGCTCCGGATTAAGTAAAGAAAGAAAAGTGTTTTGTGATAACTGATTCACCCCCCTCTTAGTTATTTGTATTGTTCAACAGTGTCTACTTTCAATTTTCCTTTAGATACACCTCCCAACACCATATCTTTCCCTTCACATGTAATATTTTTTTTTTTTTGAAATGATGATTCCCATATTTTGGCATTGAAATTTTCAATCTCCTTATTGGTTGTATCAAATTAAAATTGCATGAACTCCATCATGCTTATACTTCCCTACTCTAATAAAATTAGATGTTGGGGATTCTAAACTAGAAAATGTTGGGGATTCTAAACTAGAAAACACTTATGCAAATATGATATTCATCCCATCAAAAAATTTATTTTCAATATCTTCTTTTTGTGGCTCTTTGGATAAAGTGTTGAGATCCCACACCATCATGGATGAGAAATTCTTATTTGAGAGGAAGGATGCACCTTCCACTTTATACCTATTGATGGTTAAAATGACACAAACAACATTAAAACAGAATATTTCTACTCTATTTCTCCTGAAAGAGAAAGACTACATGTAGTGGCCTAACTCCCAAGGTCCTGGTAGTTGGTTCTCAACTGTCTGATGTCACTCAATTGGTTCATGCAACTGTAATATTCAAGGGGCATGTGCTGGTAACAAAAGATTCAAACTATGACTCTCTTTATCAAAATAGTTCCTGTAAATCAATGGGTTTTAAATAAAAAAAAAAGATAGATCAAAGGGGTAAATCAGCAAGTATGAATTAAATTTATCTAATATCCAGACATATACCTTTAACAATGAATGTTTTCTCAACCAATCACAAAAACCATAGCATGACACAACCCACAGTATAACTGTACCATTGTATACATCTTAGGTGCTTAATTCAATTCCACTATTCTCATATCACAAGTATTTCAAAGATTTCAAAACAACATACATTCATTCATCATCAAAACTATAGATCAACAGACTTTAATAACTTTAATTCAATGACAATTTAACAAGATAATCTTTAAACCTGGTTTCTTCTAATGACTTTCATCACATAAGAAATTATCATGCTTCAGCACAATCACTGGAATTCAAGTGGATTATAACTCATTAACCTTATCAAACAACACCATTCAATGCAAACTCCATATTTCGTAAACCTGCAATTCTATTAACTGTAAACAAGATCCGGTACAATGTATCTCTTGAAAAAAACCCTATAAAATTCTATCTCCTAGCACTAGGTAAGCCAATTCAATTCTCAATTAGCCAACCATTACAATGTGATACCCATCTGGTATTTATAGATATACAAAAGAAGTTCGAACTTCACTTCTATCTTAGGCTTTCCACCTTTTTAGGAACAATCAACTTTCTTGTAAACCCAGATCAACTTTGATCTTGAGTTCTTACATTATGCATTTGGTTTGATCTAACAATAGAAGATAAAAAATAGAAGAAAAAGAAGTCATGCTCCCTCAAGACTGTCAGTGTTGCATGCATGCAACATGCAAGGAAGAAGATCATCATGCGTCATGCAAGGAAGAAGAACATCATGCATGCAGGATTTTTATGCATGTGAAGCTAGATCTGCTATGAACTCATCATAACTGGTGAAGACTTGTTGTAGCATATCCATATCTGGCCCATCAATCTAGTCATCTTCAAATTTGATGCGATCCAACTCAACTGCAGCAAACTCTTTCATACTTTGTACCTTGATCAACTCTCTCCCTGCAACTTTTATTTCTTCTTTGACTTCTACAAGCTGATCTATCACTAAGTCTCCTCCATCATCTTTCTCCTGCATGAGTCCTTGGAATCTTTCATTCCATTTCTTTCTAACCTGACTCAACGGCATGCCATCTTTGGTCATTACATTCACATCTACAATTATGGCCATAACCGCTTCCAACTCTTCCAACTGTTCAGTTAAATTATTAACTGCATCCTGAATCTCATCCTTATGTTTGCTCAAAAAGCCAGTCCTAAACTTAAGGATGCGAGAAGTCTTTTCTACAAAATCTTTGTTATCCTCTTCGAGTATAGATTCTTCTAAAAGAGTAGTTAGAGGCAATGTATTTATCTTCTCTAACTTTTCACTATACTCTTTGTACTCTTCTTCTAACTTCTCAGATGCCTCAATATATTGATGCATCTCTTTTATTACTCCCTCTGCCTCCTTGTAGGTTTCAAACCCTTTTTCTAAAACCTCACCTACCTCCCAGTTCACTTTGTCTATCCATTTGTCAACCATCTCCGCCTTACCTCTAACTTGCACCAAATCATCAACCTCCTTTTTGCTTAGCAAAACAAGAGTCTCAATTGCTGCAACCTATTGTGACCTTGGAGAGGAGACACTCTTCAAGAATGAATGTAACTGATCCAATTGAGCCTTAAGCTCATCTTTCTTTTGTTTGTCCTTGATCATCCTTGATTTTGTCGTTGAAGCCACCACATCAATCAGATTCATTTGTTGATTTCTAGTGGGCCTTCCCAAGTTAACCATACTCAATTGATAGTCTATGAGCTGCATATCCCCTACCTCCTTTTCAATCATAGGCACGGCACATTCAGCAACTATCTCCCCTTTATCTGTGAGTCTGGTAGAATGCAAAACTTTAGCCCTCTTCTTAGGCCTTTCCTGTTCAATCTCCTTCATCATGTCCTCCCAATTAAGAGGTTGAGGAGGTGTTCTAGCTCTCTTCTGCAAATCTAATTTCAACCATGTAGGAGCACTAGGAGCAGTCATCATCATGGAAGAGGAAGCAACAACTGTAGAGGATGGTTGAACATTTACCTCAGGTTGAGAATCAACCTTTGCTTTTTCTTGTTGCTCCTGCAGCACATGCATCTGCACCAACTTTTCAGCCTCTTCTCTATCTCTTCGCTCCTGCACTTTCTTATCTTCTTCTTCCTTTCTCAATCTCTCCTATTCCATTTGATCCTTCTCTAACTTTTCTTTCTCTAAGGCCTCTCTTCCCAACCGTTCTGCCTCTAAAGCTTTAAGTTGTGCAGCTTCAGCCTCTTCTTCTTTTTGCTTCCTTTCAGTTTCTTCCTTTTCTATCCTTTCCATTTCCAAGGCTATGAGTTTCTCTTCCTTTTCCCTCTCTTCCTCACCTTGTTGTTTCCTTACTAGCTCTTCAGCCTCTTTTTCTTTCCTTAGAGCTTCAGCTTCTTGTTCTTTCTGTCGAGCCTCCTCTGCAAGCTTTAATCTAGCAATCAGGGCTTCCTTTTCCCTTCGGTTTCTTGCTTTCTCCTCCTCGAGATCATGGATCTTCTGTATCAGTTCTAGCTTGTCATTTTTTGCCTTGACCTTGATCTCATGCTCTCGTAGCCTCATTTGCTCCTCCATTGTATCAGTTGCTATCTTTGTTTCAACTTCTTTTACCTTTGATTGCTGATGTTGAAGTAAAGCATCAGCTCGTAACTTTGCCTCCATTTCCTTTTGTTTCTCTACAGCATCCCTTGCATCAGATTCTCTGGTAGCATCTTCAAATTGTTTCCATTGTTCTTCCTGTGTAAGAACCTACTCAATAGTATGATCTAGAGGTATGTTTTCTTGCAAGTCCTTCTCTGACAGAGTTTCATCTGAGTCTATCTCAATTTCTACCAATTCTTCCTCCACTTCTTTCCCTTTAGTAGCTTCAGCCATGGCATAAAGTACTCCTTGAACTTCTTTACTTTTCTTTCTTGTGAGTGGGGCTTGTGTAGATGACTCACCCAATGCGGGCGTAGAAATAGCAGATTCAATTGGAACATCTCCCTCGGGTGTCTCTTCTTCTTCATCGACTACCTCCAACTCTGTTTCTTCAACATCAGGAGGAAAGAATTCTAATGGTTCCTAGGAAGGTGCCTTTCTCTTAATCCTCTTATACCCTTTACCTTTCTTGAGGATTGGTCCCTGAGAAGCTTGAGTTTTCATCATCAACCATTGCACACTTCTATCCAAGACTGTCCTTCCTAGTTTCTTAATATCAATCGTTTCTTCCTCATTCCAGTCTATTGGATCTAAGTTTTTGGTGCCAATATTCAAAGCTTCATATGAGGGATCTAATACAATTCCATCATCCACCAAAGTGTTAGGAATATTATCTTTAATACCCAGCTCCACCATAAGTGAGACTGGTAATCTCTCATAATTCTTCTTCCTTAAGTCATATTCATCATGCCTATCACACCAAAAATCCTCTAACAAATTAAAATGTCTAGTAAATATTGAAGGTAATAAAGCATACATCTTCTTCTTTGGATCAAAATACTTACGAGCTGTATACAACCTCAATTTCAATTGTATCAACTCATTACAAACCACCTTTGCTGCCTTCAAGTGTTGACAGCCATATTCCCCCAACTTCATGGGAAATTTATGGCATCCTGTCTTGTGCTTCATCCCAAATCTAGCATTAACTCCAATGGCTTGATATACAAATTCCATAAGCACTATTCTATTGCTGCAGCATCTTGGAAGTAAATGGGGATGACCATCAAAACCAAACAATCTGAAGTATGTAAATTTGGGGTATTGGATGTACCAACTTCCCCATTCAGAAATGAATGCCATAGCTTCTTGGCTTAACCTGTATCCTACATCTCCACTCAACTGGTTGATAACCACATCTAAAAATGCATCATTGACTCTTCTGAAGTGAGTCTCAGCAACCTGAAGAGATAATTGATCTTAGTTTTCCCATACCTTCCTTTGTCCATCCAAGACTCCCATGATACCTACTCTGTTTAATCCTGGGAAAATCCCCATTCTTGTTGCAGCATAGACCACATATGAAGTCATGAAGAAAGATTTGGTCTATCTGACCCTTGTGAGCTAATCATGTATGGCATTAGAAACAATCATTGACCAATCAAACTGATAATCACCCTGAAAGATCACTTGAATAAAATGGAACATTCATTCCTTGAAATGGAAGGCATCCCTCTTCCCAAACACTCTGTACAGCATCAATATCAAATCAGATATCTCCTTCTTGAAGTCTGCCCTCTTTGGCTAATCTGCCAACTTGCTTAAAGACTTCTTCTCAGTGCTTAACCATCTTTTGTTTAAATGAGACTTATTGGAGTCTTTGTGCTTACTGTATTTCTCCAATGCCTCAGCCTCGGTTAGCTACACCAAATTCTTGGGATCAGGAACATTAAATATGCTTTGGAACATCTGCGGAGTAAGATCTATAATCACATTATTCTGTGAATCCATGCATAATCTTGTAGCTGGATTATAAGTATTGGCCACTGTACATATCAACTCCGGACACTGAACTGATAAAGGAAACATAGTGATATGTGCAAGACCGGAGTCAACAATCCTTTGAATTCTCCCTATCAAGTTTTCCCTTTCTGCAAAGGTCTCTTCATGTAATTCTTCAAAGCTATACTGGCCCAGATTAGTATTTGTGATATCTGACCAGTCTGATTCCACCTTGCTTGCCTTCACCACCGGATTCCTATGATCATACCTTAATGTATAAGGTAGTTGTTTTGGTTTCACCTTCTTGATTTTCGGTGCTGTCTTTGATGCTCCAGCTGGTTGATTCCTTCGAGCAACCTCTCCTGATGTTCCTAACATCTCTCAAATCTCCTGCAAGCAAACCTCTAATTAGACCTTCAAATAAATCATCATAAAACATGTTAAAAAAAACATACCTGTTACATATACATCGGAGTCAGAACCAGACAAGAGCTCAAAACAAGCGCTTTTACAAAACTAGCGGACTCGGAGCAAAAACCGATATAGGAACTTCACCTAGTAACAAACGAGCTCGGAGTCGGAGTCGGGGAGATTATCGAAACCGAGGTCGGAACAAAAATAGGATTTGGTTTTCTTCAAATTTTACTTTTCATATTCTATTTCCATTCCGCCTCCGCCTCCGCCTCCGATTTGGTCATTGTTATTTCGACAAAAGACTTCCCACTATCCGTGGAGCCGGACACGGGATGAAAACAGAATTGATAACCTTCACAAACAAAATTCTTAAGTTCAGGATCAATTCCGATCCCGCCTCCACCAATTATCACATACTTCAAGAAAACCTTTTAGAACTCGAAATCGAAAACAAGATAGAAATGGAATTTGATAACTTAGGTAAAACCAAAACTCTTATGTCCATACCCATTCCAATCCCGCCTCCGCCTATGCTAATCATGACATCATCAAATTTATTCATTCTCATCATAACTTCATGATTAAACCTCGGTCGCCATAAAATGGCAAAGGAGCTTAAAAAACTCTACCCTCATATGACCATGGGGAACAATTGTATTTTACGGCCATTTATTTAAATCTTATTTAAAGTAATTGCAAAGACCGACGAAACCCCCTAATCTAACAAACTTAATAAAACCAGGGCACGGGTTTAAAACCCTGCCATTCTCCCAAATGACGAAACCCTAATTTAAAGAATAAATCTAATCCACCTTAACTCACTGTAAAAATCCCTAATCTACCTCACTATAAATTCTCTATCTAACTTACGCCATAATAAAAACCTTTAATCTAATCTAATCTACTGCAAATCAAAAATGACACGACGCGATCATAATTAAGATGTGAAAGCGACAATGCCCTAAAATAGAAAGAAACGACACGATAAAACAAGACAACAAAGATTTAAAGCAAAACAAACAAGCCAAAACAAGAACCTACTCATTCAATCACATCGATGATCATAAAATTGCTTTAAAACCCAATGATTGAACACGCGAGCAGATACAAAGCAAAACACAACAAGGAAATGAACAACGAACAACAAAGATAAAAGACCTACCTCAAATGCAAACAAAGCCATGCTAACTTTCTGAATCGATTCGCACCCAATATCCCTTCTCTATCTCGATCAATTTGCTCAAATGAACTCTGCTATTGCTCTTCGCGTTCTCAGACTTGTGATAATAACAATAATGATCGGCTTTAACCCTTAATAAAGAAAAATATGTGAATTTCTACCTACATCAACAACCACCATTAATGCATTAAAACGCAGTAAAGGCGGAGTTGGAACTGTAAGAGAACGAACACTAGTCTGCAGTGCAACTTCAGTCAAAAAGTCAACGACAAAAAAAATTGGCAGGGACGGAACTAAAATGGAAACAGGATCTTAAACTCATAAAATTTCCAAACCTTATTCCCATTCCAACTCCACGTCCGACAACTAAAAACAAAACAAAAACAAAAACAAAAAGTTAAGTAAAAGACCAACCTAATAAAACAAAACATAAAAACCAAGACAAAACAAACATTAAAAAGGGAGCGGAGGAGGGATCGGAATGGAATTTGATTTTGCAAATTTTGATAACAACCATCCCAATTCCCACTCCGGCTC
This sequence comes from Sequoiadendron giganteum, assembly GCA_007115665.2. Classification (NCBI taxonomy): domain Eukaryota; kingdom Viridiplantae; phylum Streptophyta; class Pinopsida; order Cupressales; family Cupressaceae; genus Sequoiadendron; species Sequoiadendron giganteum. The sequence goes on from CM021100.1 coordinate 751,696,601, forward strand.
CGCTTCCACTGAAGACCAAAAAACAAAGGCAAAGAAAAGACCGTCGGGATAGAACAAAAAAAATAAGCCTCAAAAGAACCTTCAGAACCCGATTCAACTCCGGTTCCGATTCCACCAGAGAAAACAAAGAAAAACAAAGTATTGGCAAAAGTAGACTCCAAACTCTATTTCAAAAACAACTAAGTACAAAAAAACACAAAGGGGGACCCATTTTGACCAAGGAAAAAGATGGGGTGGTTATGCAAGGCATAACAATACCCTTCATCTTTTCATCAAAGTTGGGATTCTTATCATGATAGCAAAAAACATTGTGATGGCATAGTATGAAGATGATGTAAAAAAATCTCAATACTGCTTCCACCCTTATTATTTAAAGTGTAATTATAGAGGCAATCAAATTTCTTACCTTCCTTTTTCTGATTTAGAAATTTCCAAGAAATTCATAATAATACTATCACTCTCATAATGAAAATCATTAGCATAGTAAGGTTGTTCTAAAGTATCCATCATGAAATAATTTCCAACAATAGGACTATTATGTTGACCATTCTCACTTGGCATTGGCTCCTTCTTTTTCATACTTAAATTTTCCTAAAGTGAGATCTCACTATAAATCGCTGAAATACTTTCTTTAATTTAAAGAATATTTACCTTCAACCTCTATGGCTTGGAGTACCTCTAGTTGAACTCATCCTTCCTTTTGTTCTTCTTGCACAATATTATCCTCCATCATTGCATGCATGTCCAAAGAGTCATCCTGAAACTTTATCACACATTCATCATGCTTTAAAGAGTTCATTGCATTAGATTCTCCTATTATGAACTCTTCTACAACTACCTGCTTCTTCAACCTTCTATTCAAATTTATCAATCAATCTTTAACAAAATTCATCAAAAAAATTTACATGAATGTGGACTTGGGTGTTCATACCTTGGTGCCACCAATCATGAGCAGCTCCTTCAAGATGTAAGGTTCTATACTGAATGGAAACTTTCTCCTTCATAGGCCTAAATGTGAAATAGTCTAGCATCCTCTATAGCCATGCTCTAGCCGAGATCCTATTTGATCCGTCAAAATTTGGAATTGAAGATTTTATTATTTCCTTTCTACTATATGTTGGGTGTTTTTTGTAGCTCTTTGAAGCCCACATGCTTTGTATCATAATGACATAATCATTGTATGGGACTGAATTTATGAATCCTTCATCTTGATTAGCACAAGTCTCTATGATGGCCACTAGATCTCTTGTCAAATCTTCTATGGGAATTGAAGGTAAAATGGATGTAGCAACACTACCTTCAAGTAGGAAAATAGACTTGGAATCTCCTAGGTTTCCTTGTTGATTCCTCAAAGAACTCCAACTCTCCTTATGCGACTTTGGATCTTGAAGCTTTTTTGTTAGCAATCTTATTGCCTCTCTTGTCTCAGCAAGAATATCTGTAGTTTTTTTATGAATCCTTTGTAGATATTGGAAGAATAGTTTATCAAAATTAGCCATCCTTTTACTCCTATTTTTCCTATTGCAAAATATGATCAAACCCTCAAGCTAGCAAGATCGTGCCTTTGATACCACTGTAATATCCCACAATAAAATAAATCTCAAATTTGATCAACTTATGATACCCCAAAATTTAATTATTTTAAATTTGGAAAAGTCTCATGATTTCCACAAATTGAAATTATCTCAATTTTTGAATTTAAATTTAGTATCAAATTTAGAATTAAGCAATTCAAGTAATTTGGAAGCAACACGAAAAATACATCAAACTAAAAATCAAGTAAAGTGCATCTGAAATAGAAATATTTATTATGGGTAAATTCATGGAATTACATCATTTTTTCTATCATATACAATAGATGATGACCATAAATAGTTGCAACAAATTATATAGAGAAATCTCTAATTGGAAACCCAAAATATACACCGAAACTATAGCAAAATTCACACCAACTCTCCAAACTTCACACAAAAGTATTCTATAAGAAAAAGCAAGAAAATACTATCCAGAAACAAAAAAATCATGACCTCCAAGCTGCCAATGGTTTATACAACCCAAAAAAAAGAAAAAAAAAAAGAAAAACTATGTAAAACTACAACTATCCTACAATACACAAATTTTGGAAATAAAATGTAACAACTTAGATTTGCACTATGGTAATCTTTAAGTGAGATTACACTACGATGAACCTCTGACTCATGTCCTTAGTTCATCTGGAAACCCTCAACATCTAGTTCTTGAGCCTCCCTCTCCACAGGTTTGATAGCCTCTGAAGAACAACAAATGCATTCGCAATAATAAACTATAATAATCTCCAAAAATGAAACCCAATTAATATTTAAATTCAAAAGCTACTCCCACACCAAGAATGAAAGTATCTTGGCACTTGCAATCAATAATTGCCTTTTCTAGTTGTCAAAATCCTCCAATGAACTTTCTAAAAAATGTGTAGATTGTATTGCAAGTAATTGAGTCTCAAAAAGGCAAGTGATATAAAACTTGGAAACCTCCAAAACCCATTCCTACATTGGAATAATGATGTTTTAATTTTAATTTTAATATTTAAACCATAAATAAAATATTTCTCGATTAATCTGGTAGGCCTTGATTTACTATTTTAGGAAATTGGGCTTTCTAAAAATATAAAGTGTTAAATTTAGAAAGGGGACATGACAAAGGGTGCTCATGCTTTGGATACTAAGTTTTCAACAAAGAAAACAATGTTATGGTACCAAATAATGGGTCATATAGGTGAGAAGAGTTTAACAACCTTGAAAAATAAAAACCTTCTTAAGTGATTAAATGAGTATAATCTTGAATTTTATTTTTGTGAGCATTGCATATATGAAAAATAAAATTGTGTTCAATTTTACTTTAGTTCCCATAAATATTTTGGGGTGTTGGATTTAATCCATTCTGATCTATTTGGTCTTGTTAATGTTCCATCAATTTCCAAATTTGTATAATTAACGCCAAAAGGCATTTCCACTACTGCGACATTTTGGCCATGTACATTTTTATCTTGTTGATTTAAATTGACATACAGTTGGCATTCAGGTGAGTGGATGCATTTGGTCTTCGTTCTTTCTACTTGATTCTTTGTTCTTTGTACTTGGCTCTACCCTCGACCCAAGCGTGAGCTAAGAAGAAACAGTCAGATGAACAGGTCTATTTGGAACAGGGATAGTGGATTTAGAAAAACTCCATCATTAACAACTATGATTGTTTCTCCTTGTGACCTAAAATTGTGTAGTTTACACAATTGATTGTGAGATGTGGTTTGTTAGAGACACATTGAATCTACAAAGCATGGTGATCACATCCTAAATTTGCTAAGCCAAAAGGGTAAGAAATTTTAGAAAACACGGTGCCACATGAAGCATTTGGGCAATGAGATAAATTTAGACAGAAGCAGCCATTACACAGAAGGAAAACCAAGACTTAGAGAACTTCCAATGAGCGAAGAATTGGTCATTCTACAAAGAACAATACACCATCCATTGTAAGATTCAAACACCAATTATTCAAATGTATTTTGGTTTCGAAACAAAAGAGCATAGTAAAACCAGTACGAACATCAAGGAAGAGAAATGATATTGGCATAGGTTATTCATGTGAAATTCACAATGACATTGACTTACCTTTAGTATACCCCAAATTTATTTACACTATCCAAACACAACTCCAGTGCGAAAGACAATTGCTAATAACAAATCCTTGAGAAAACATTTAGGATTTTATGATGGTTTGCTTACATTTCACCATGATAGAGGATTCCCACATGTTATTTTGGTGAGTTTTCAGTGAAAGTGCAGCTAGAGAAGACATTCAAGAGGGTCTCCGGAGTGCCCAAAAATACAGGTTGGACTACACACAAATGTCAATCTGGTTGGTAATGGTATTTTGATTGATAAATTTTCTCAGAAGGAGGCTTCTACATAGCTTAGTATCAACTTCACCACTTGTTTGTTTGATGGTTCTCCTTTTTCATATATTCTTTTGAACTGAACAAAAAGAAAGGTTTTTGGGTTCCTTGGTACTACTCTTACCAAATAACATCACCCATAATATGAAGAATTATTTGCTCTTTAGAAGTGAATGTTGGAAATTAAATTTTACATTTAGTAAATTTAAAGTTTACATTTAGTAAATTAGTTGTTAGGTTAGTAAAAATAAATTAATTGTTAGTTTTGAGGAAGTTATTCCCGTAAGGGAATTTGGAGTGGTTATTCACGAGAAAACAATGGCTTTAAAAAAGCCCATGTATTGAATGTATTTTCACCTCGAATGAATATAATGAAATTCCTCTTTTTGTTTGCAATACATGTAAATTATTTGCTCTTTTTTTTTTACTCCTTTACATTGGTATTAGAGCATCATGGTTCATGTGTGCCTGTGATTAAAGAGACTATGGAGGCTTGTTGTGTTGAAGGGGTTTTAGCATAGAGATCAAAATCTATTTATGGTCTTTGGTAAGCATTTTTTTTTCAATGTGTGAACCATAAACTATAAGGAGGTGATACGGTATGAGATTTTAAAAAACTCAAAGTTGCAATTCATTCTAAATATTTATGATCTCTTTGTTATTCTGTAAAAATTGAGTGATAAGTGAATAGATTGATTTTGTTTTAAAATGGAGAAATTATATTTTATTTCAAACTTTGAGGGTCATGAGTTTCATACATGGCAAGTCAAAGTGCAACTAGTTTTGATAGAAAAAGATCTTTGGGAGATTGTTAATGGAACTATTAAAAAACCACAAGATGTAGATGAACTATTAAAATGGACAACAAAAGATCGTAAAGTTGCAGCAATTAATGGACTTGGATTATCTAATGCATATTTACATCATATTGATTTGACAAAAACCTCAAACCAATTATGGGAAAGTCTTAATTCTTTATTTGGTTCACAGGCTTCAAGTGCTAAAATGGGAATGAAGCAAAAACTTTTTGGTTTGAAAATGAATGAGGGTGATAGTATTGTTCAACATATTAATACATTTTGTTCTCTTCTTAATCAACTTGCTGGAATAAATTATGCAGTTGATGATGATGATGCCAAAGCTATTTTATTAAATAGTATGCCCTCAAGTTTTGACAATGTTGTGTTTACTTTAAGAAAATTGAATCCAAGCCCGAGCTTTGAGAATGTGATATCTTATTTGATTGATGAAGAGAAAAGAGTCTCTAAAAATCACTCTATTGTTGCTGAATCTGCTCACTTTGTCAAAGGGAAAACTAATGCTTCAATAGGAAAGAATAAATTATTCAAATGCTTCTATTGTAATCAAAGAGGACACATTCTAGTAAATTGCATTCAACGTGCTAGAGATCTTATTGATGGCAAGTTAAAAACAAATAATGCTTTAATGGCCATTGAGGAAGAGGGAGAAATATGTAATATGGCATTGTGTGATATAGATGATGAAGAGTTATATGTTCTCTAAGAATTAAATAGGGATCATGTTGGAGGCAGAAGGACAACTGTCATTCTGAGTTAGCTTCTTGCTTAGGGATGATATTTTTCATGAGAAGCAAATTTTGTTTCATCTGGAGTCCTTTTAGGAGCAAGATGGGGCATGCAGTGGTTTGTTGGTTTGTGGATAATTGAATCCACAAACCTGGAGAGTTGTGATTGTTGGTTTGTGCAGGCGTGTTACTATGGATAATGGAGTTAGTCTCGATTCACAGTTGGTTGGTAATCCAAACATTTATCTAGACATGAGAAGTTTGGATCGATGTTGATGAAGAGTTGGTAATCCAGACATTAATCCAGACATGAGAAGTTTGGATCGATGTTGATGAAGGATTGGTAATCCAGACATTTATCTAGACAAGAGGAGTTTGGATCAATGATGATGAAGAGTTGGTAATCAAACATTTATCCAGATATGAGGAGTTTGGGTTGATGCTCAAGACAAAGGAGTTTAGATTGATGTTGATACAAAATTTATAATGAAATTCCTCTTTTTGTTTGCAATGTAAATCATTTGCTCTTTCTTTTTTAACTGCTTTATAGTGAACACAAAGAAAGCTTTTTGGGTTTCTTGGTAGTAGTACTTAACAAGTTATCCAAATATTCCATAGTAGGACAACACCCCATAATATTCTTTTAGCTGATGGACATTTGGTAATGATTCCTTATGTCGAATATGTATAATAGGCATGTTTGTACCTACTTCACCTTACTCAAATCTACTTAAAACAGTGAACCCAAATGGTTTATGTTGCATCTCTCAACAACTGAAGGAGACCATGAGTACATGAACACTATTGCACATGACGAACTTTAACAACAAAATTCATTAAAGAAGTATATTTTCAAGTGTTTATTGTTGGACGTTATATTTAGGATCTTTATGGATGACATTTTTTTCCTATGCATAGATGGTATTCTTATATTCATATGGATGTCTTGATTATAATGGTTATTAATAGATGATGGGTTGTTTTATTGTTTAGATGAAGTTAGTATTTTATTAAATTAAGTGATTATGTGAGTACATATTATGAAGAGACTTATATATGTTAATGTTATTTGTTATTATTATTAGATTTGATTTCCTAACTGATTATTGTTTTAAAATTTTATCTTAATGTATAATATTTACTTTGGCTATACTTATTCATGTGATGTACTGACACCTTTTTATTAAGAGAACAGGTGAATTTTTCCAATGGTGTTCAGGGTTACATAGCTACTTTTATTGTTTTATTCTTGTGAAATATCGACCTTGTCTCATATGGAGAAATAAGGTCACTTAATGTTGCTGTGAAACATTGTTTTATATGTTGTGTGATCATGTGTAAATATGAAATTTATTTATTTACTTTTATTGGGTTACCTTTTGGAATGTTTATTTCTTTTATGATTTATATAGTTCTTTATGTGGTTTAAATTATGTTTTAGTAGTCCAAAAAGTTCTCTAGGTGATAGACTTATAGGTTAGGGGTTATTTTGGCCTAAGAAATACATTTATTAGTGTTTATAACCCACTTAAGTTTCCCATTTTTTGAAAAGTGGCCAAATTATGAGTTGGTTAGTTGGTTGGGTGGTTGGGAAAAGAAGTTACCTTTCCCCTTTTATTTATAGGTTTATTTTATTAGAGTGAGAGGATATTTTTCATCATTCTTGTATTTTTAACTTTTCTTGGAAGAAATTCCATCTTGGTAGAGTGTTAGAAGGTTAGAGGAAGAGAGGAAGGGAGAGAGGGGGTGTTGAGGAAGAGAGAGTTTTGGAGGAGAAAGCTTGAGGAGTTTTGCATCGAGTTTCTTTCATTGTTGGACAAGCATTGTAAGGTAGGGTCTTACCTCTATTTTTGATCTTTGTTGTTAATGGTTGTGTATGTTGTTCTTGAATTTTTATTAAAAAATGAAATGTATAATCTTTGCGATCTTTTTTGGGTTTTGTAAATGAAAGTGTTGTGCATTTTGTTGTTGTAAATTCTTTTGTACTCCTGAGAGAGGGATAGGTTTCTCTTGAAGGATCTCAAGAGGGCATCCATTGTGAATGTGAGGGTTATGAAAAGGGCTTATGTAATGTGTTAGGCATGTATTTAAAAAAAAGTTTTTTTTTAAATGAAGTAAAAGTGTGCCTAAAAGGGGATATGTAACCCCTAGCTTAGGGGTGGGTTGATTAATCAACCCTATGGTTGCGTGGAGAGCCTATTGGTTCATGTGGATTCTCTTTTTGTTCTCTTTCCAAGTTCATTTGTTTAAAGTTGAAAAATTAAATTCACAAATAAAATAGTGTCTAGATCTTGTAAAACATGGAGAGATTCAAGTGCAATTATGTCAAATAGGTTTATGTATAGTTAAATATGTGATACTATGTAACTTATGAAAGGTGTAGTTATGTAAATGTGTATTTGTATTATGTGAGTTGTGTAGGAACAAATGGAAGGAAGGAAATAAATGCTTATTCTTTGTGCTTGAGGAACATATGAGTTTTTCTTACATTGTGCTTGAGGAACATATGATTTTTTCTTACATTTGGAAAATACTTGAAATGGAACTAATTAGTGAAAAGGGGATTGTGATGGGAAATTTTTCCACATTTGAGTTTATAATTTTTCTTGTGAGAATTGGACAAAGGAAAATTCTATTATTTCTCATAGATAAACTTCAATATTAACTATATGCCTTAATTGTCAATGATCATGTCAAGTTATTTTTGCAATATTGCATATCTATGTGTTTTCTTAACATATTTATACAAAAACAAAATTAACATCTCTTTATAAAATTTTGTACATACTATGGTTAAATATAAACAAAAAATATATTTGGTTTCTAAATATTAATATACACACTTTATGTCTAAATATATATACATTAATATATAATGCATAATTATATGTATATATATACATGTATTTATAATAACATACATATATGTCATTGAGCAACATTTGATGTCTGTAGTATATTTTGATGACCTAGATCATCCTAGACCATACCTTCCATTGGACATACACCTATAAATCCAATGTGCATGTGCTCAATATGCACACTAAATACAAAACACAAAATAATAGACAAAGCACAATTAGTGTATATTGATAATTACATAGTGTACATAGAATTTTGAGCATAAAAGAACATGTTATTTATAATATAATGTATCCTACTCAAATAAATGCAACATTCATGATTAGATAAAAAGGAAACTAGCATAGATGAAAGCAATGGAATACACCCTCACCCAAGCCTCCTTGATGTACCAAGCTATGGTGGTTATGTCTGAGGATTTGAGATAGGACAAAATGTGATGTGAGTTCCTTCACTGGTAGCATAAGGTTGTGTTCCATGAAGTGATTAAAATGGCTTTGGTTGAGGCCAAATTATATTTTTTTTGGCTTTAAGATAAATGGTTAGAATTAAAAGTAAAGATCAAGGGGTCAAATTGGTATTCACTTGGGAGGATGAGAAGAGGACAAGTGTCATCACATGATTGGTGGAGATGGAGGGTAGATGGATTATGGGAAAATCAATGGTGGAGATTCCCCTTGGGATGGTGGATGTTGAGGATGAAAAGGGTACTTAGGAGTAACCTAAGGGAATGGGCAAGTCTTTTGACCCATGTGGCATGCTACCAAGGCCATGTCACATGCACCAAGGATCGTTCCTTGTATAAAAAAGGCCATACCTTTGTACACATGTGGGTATTTTCATGATTTGAGGGGAGTTTACTAGGATTAGGAATGTGCAAGTGGGGGATGAGTGAGTTAATTAATTTTAACTCACTAATGGAAAGCAGATAGAAAAGAGAAATCAAATAAATAGACATATTTATTTGATTTTTAGAAAGGGGATGGAGAACTCAGATAAATAAATATACCAAAAATGGACTATAAGAAGGTTGATTGAGTGATTTAGGCTAGAAACATGATGTGATGAATAGTGAATTTATTAATTAAATAACAAAATATTATTTAATTGATAAGGGGATGCAAATTAGATAATTAATTGGATAAATAAGGATGCATTCAATCAAATTATAAAGGAAATGGTCGGGTTATCAAACAATTGATGATGTGTCAATTTTAGGTGTCTACACATATACTATCTCTAATGTACACAATCACAATTATGAAATAACATGATTCAATAATCATAATTAGTTTCTCAAAACAAATACAAGTGATACTGTAATCAACACATTGAATCACAAAAGGATGTCACATTAGCCAAGCATGGTTTTAAACCATAAACTCCATTGTATTGATATAATCAAGAACACGTGATTAATAACATGTTAGCAAATACAAAAACATAGACATCTCGTGTCCAAAATTTAATGCATATATTAATAAGATAATTCATTCACTAAATAGATTTGGAAAATATGATAGCACACAACATTAATAGACAAATGAGGGACATGGTAGGAAATGGGCATGGGTGGGCCTTACACCAGTCATCAGATTCTTATTAACTTCTATTTATCTAAAAAATATGATGGTGATCAGAAAAATATCATTATAACATATTATGCTAGGGAAGGGGCTTCCCTTCTTATGCCCTAGTTAAGCCCCTTGATCGATTTAACAATGTGTACTTTTGTAGACATGCCAAGTAAAATGTAAATGTCTAGTTTTATCCATATGAATGTAGATGCTAATGCAACTCTTTATGATGATATATGATCTCTAAAATGAAATAGGACATTGTCTTTTTATACAAAACCTTGGAATATTTTGTGTTTTAGTTTGTGGGAAATGATTAAGTGGAACAAAACCAAATTAGACCCATAATTAATTTTGAATTTGATAAAAAGAAACCAAGATTGCATATATAATCTTAAATCACATTAGGGGAAACGTACCAGTAGCCATCAGGGCTAACTTCGTGCATTCGTGCAAAGTGCAAAATAGGTCCGATTTTAATTATTTTTTTGGGCTTCTTCATAAGCGAGTTAGGACCTTGAAAAGAAAAATTTGGCTTCTGGGTATTTAAAACGCGCCTTGTGGAACCCATAAAGCGAAAGGTGTTCAAAAAGGGTGTTTTTAAACCTTCGTCCCATACATCTTTACTACTTCACCAGTACCCGTTCATTAGACAAACAATAAAAACCCACAAAAATTTAAAGTGTTTTCAATAGTTTTCAATGTGTTTTAATTTTTTTGGTCAACTACACATTCAATAGTGAACATATATTGGTGTAATTTGTAAATTTTTATTGGAATAATTAAAACAATGTAATGACTAAAAGATAAACGGTTATTGGGGGGTGAGGTGAACAAAAAGTGAATGGATATTAGATCATGGACGGCAATTGGTTCTTTTCCCCTAACTACAATCTTAAATTAAAATTAAAAAATATAATTAAATTTTAAATTCTGAAACAAAATTATAATAAATCCCCATTAAATTAAAAATTCTATTAATGCACTTTTCACTCCACTAATTTCAGCCTTGAGTTCAAAACCAAATGTAATTGATAGGATAGTCGTAAGTGATGAAATATGGGGAAGATGTTTTAAAAAGTTCTTATCATCTATTTTATGTATATGCCAGTAAACCCTAATTCTAGATGATAAAACCCTCAATTAAATGCTCTGCAACACATCTCAGTTTCCTCTGCTCATATCTTCGATTGAATACAATGGCATTCGTATCGTTTTGGAGACACATAGTTCGCTCAGAGAGATGCTCGTCATGTCTCCCTCTAACTATTAAACTGCATTCTCTGTCATTCACATATCCTCTAACCTCACCACTTTCTTCATTGTCATCATCTCAGTTCACACCTCCCCTTAATGTCATTTCAGATTTCTTAACAAAAGAATGTGGTTTTTCTTCTTCTCAAGTGACAACCGTCATGAGAAAAAGACCACAGTTGTTGAGGTACAAATCCGACCAAACCGCTAGAGAAGCCATTCATCTCCTGAAAGATTCTGGATTGACTGAAAACAAGCTTAAGGGTATCATTCGTAAAGCCCCAGGTATTCTTTTACTCAAAGCAGATAGGCAGTTGAAACCCAAGATGGAATTCCTGAAAAAAATGGGCGTGCCTACTCAGGACATAGCACCTATCATATTTCGCACACCCAGATTGCTTGAGTTGAGCTTAGAAAACTGTCTCGCCCCTAGATTCCTCCATCTTGAAACCCTATTCGGCCCAAAGGTCCATTTGTGCAAGTTTCTCAGAAGGGTGTCTTCGCTTTTGACGACTGATTTCGAGAAGCAGGTGATACCTAAAGTGGAGTACTTGAAGAATGTTATAGGCATTCCGGAAGATTCCCCAACATTTGTGCGAGCCATCAATGTGGTTGCATGCCTTAGGCTTGAAACCCTGGAAAAGAAAACTAAACATATGGCAAGTCTTGGTCTAGCAGAGGAGGAAATCGGTCAAATTCTTAAGGGACATCCTGAGGCATTTCGTAAGTCAACTGAGAAAATGACGGGAAATATTGATTTCTTGATACGCACTGCAGGTCTTGAGCCCAAAATTGTTGCTTTGAATGCCATGAATTTGAATTTAACCGTAGAGAAAAGGCTCAAATCCCGCTATGAAGTCTTTAAATCTCTGAGTACAAGTCCCCACGCCAAGGGTCTACCTAGTCTGGTTGGATTTTGTAGACCAAGTGAGCAAAAATTCCTTAAATATTTTGTCCAATACAATAAAGTCCAGTCCAGCGATCATACAATCTCCTAAAGCAAACATTTTAGAGCGGTGAGGGGAGTTTCAAAATAAAATTAACCTAGTTTTTTCTTTCTTCAAGGGTTGGATTGGTGTTCAAAGGGTTCTGGAACTCATCTAGGCCAAGGTAATGTCTCAACGATCTTTTCCTTCCTGATGAAAATATATTGTAGATATACTTTTCACCTCTACACTAATATTAGCCTTGAGGTTGTAATGCTCTTTAGGTGCTCCGGATATATTCAAAACCCTAATGTCCACAAGTTTTATTTGTGGGATGCCAGTGTAATATCATGTCATGTATGACTTATCTCATGCAGGTTGTCACTGCATTTTGGTGGGAGACAGCACCAACAATTAACGAAAAGAGCATCTATTGTTAATGGAGGGAAAAACAGAAAGTGGGAGGAGTAGAATCCTTTTTGGAAGAGGTTTTCAAGTTTTGTCAACGCATGCACCAGCTAGGCAGCACTGAAGAAGAAATAAAATCATTTGTTGGAGAGACCAGCCAGGCAGGACGCTGTGAAAGGGACAAAAAAAAGCCTTTTCGCTTGGGTCTAGAGTAGGATGAAAGAAATACCAACCATATTCAAGGAGGAGAATACAAGGGACTGGTTTGGAAGAGGAAGCATCAACAGGAAGACAAAAGACAGGATTTGAAAGCATGGAATTTGCGTTGAAAACAGGGGGCTTGATCTCCTCCTTTCTGTATTGATCACATCAAAACTAAAAGTTTATGAGTTTCATATCCATTCAGTCAAACAATTTGTAGAGCAGAGTGATATTTTCAAAGCTGCCCCATTTCATCTCTCTCTGTGAGTATATGTAAACAACTGCCCTTGAGTATAAGGGTTCAGTAGTAGTGTTTGTGAACGTGCATGATGTGTAAAGCACCTTATTTTAAGTAAATTCGCAAAAACTAAACCAATCTGTTTGTGTTGTGTGGATAATAGAATTATGATTGGTTTTACCTTGTTTTTGTTGACTATTTTAAGCTGTAGGATTGCCAGATTGGTTGCCATTTCAGTTGGGCCACCCCAAGGTCTGCATCAATTCTTATAGTTGAATTGCAAGTCATATTTCTCTACCTATGTATTTAAATTCTACTTACAAATTGGCTCATGTTTGGATCATTTTCCTCTAGATTAAATCAAACACAACAGGCATTAAATACGTTTAGCTCCATCCACATTTTAGATTTCAATTCACAAGTAAGATATCCATTTACGGAGTAAGTTGATATTTCATTTCTTCTGCACATCTTGAACTTTAACCATAAGCATGATATTCACACCAATCTATTTTCTCAAAGCCCAATTGCAACCCTAATAGGCAAATGCACTTAAGATTTTTTTCAATGTTATACTTAAGTTGTGGTATTCTTTTCACATATGTATACGTTATCACTGCTTGCAGCTAATAGTATAATTTTTGATCTGCAATATTCTTCCTGTTTTTGCAAATCCATTGCAACAATGCCTTAGTTAACTTGGCTTAGGTCTATCTCTTACTCTCTAGATGATTAGTATTGCTTTGTCTGAAACTACTGTTGTAGATGCATCAGTTTGATAGAATAACTTTATTTCTTTCATTAATAAGCCTAGGTTAGTTTCATACTTCAGCCTATATAATTCAGAAATGGTTTGTTATTGCCACTGTGATTTTAATTTTAAACTATTCATGATGCTTGCTGCATTTGACATGCTAGTAATTTACATTCGTTTTATCTTAGAGGCTCTAATTTAACCCCTGCATGCAAATAGATAAGCTCCATATAAGTCCTTTTTTGGTTGGAATTCACAACACATGTACTTAGGCATTTCATCCCTCATATATTCCATATGGTACAACTGTTTAACATTATTTGTTAAACTGGAGGGTATGAATAGTGCACGCTTCTGGATTAAACTATGTATGTTTTTTTCTCAAATAAGATGGAATTATATTCGTGTATTCTATTTTTAAAACTTTTATGTGGAAACAATGTTTTCTATCCACAATGGGGTAAAGAAAAGTGAATAAAGCACAGTTGTATCTAGATAAATTCACCCAAAATAAGATAAATTTGTACTCTCAGATGCTTTGATTGCAAATATGCAACATTATTTATTAAACTGGAAGGAATGGTCAGATAAGACAGAGTTATATACAGAAGTTCGTTTTTTTAAACATTTATGTGGAAACAATGTGTTCTATGCACAATCTGGTAAAGAAAGGTGAATAGAACACAGCTGTTTCTAGATAAATGCATCCAAAATAAGATGGATTGTTGTCTCAGAAGATATGGTTTGATTGCAGCATAGAAGAACAGCATTGCTCAGAATGCTCTTTACTCTAATGGCATAGAATTACAGTGATTATGTGCTTTGCAAATTATGCTTCACCTATTGTTGGTGGGACTCTATTTTTGTTATGGATTATTTCACAAATTGTTCAAGTTAATCATGGAAAAATTGTGTAGAAGTTGATTCCACCACAAGTGAGAAGTAGTTAGCAACCAGTTTGTATGCCATATACTTTCTACTTAGACAAAAGGTGGGGTTACTGGATCCTAATTTGTCATATGGATTTATCATGCCTCTTCACGCAGGCCTTAATGTTTATATCGTATTTTTATTATCAATCACATTTCAATTTGTACTCTTATACTTTAAAGAGCTATCCATATAAAAAGATCCAATCCACGATCCTACAGAAAATCTACATCCTGGCAATGGATTGTCTGGCATGATCCAAGAGGTTGAGATGAATTTCTAAATGTATTAGAGATATTTTCCAGAAAGATTTTCTTAAATATGGAATTGGAAGCCTTAAGCTCTTAAAACACTTTCCAAAATAAACAAACCAAATTTCAGGATGACCTAGAGTTCCGTAGAAATGGAATAAGTATTGGATATAGGTATGGTGTCACATACAGATACAAACAGATAGGTCAAATTTTCAAGATATACATATATAACTAGGCAAGACTGCGTTGTTGCACTTAGAGGCATGCTAAACAACCCAAGTGCAATGTACCAAAAAATGAACTTTTTGCCTTCAAAGACTTTGTTAGAAACAACATCGTCATTGTTAAAGCTGACAAAGGGAATGTGGTGGTTATCCTTGAAAAACCATGATTATGTCACGAAAATGTTAGACCACCTAACCAATAGTGGCATTATAGAATTCTCCCCTCCAACCCAATTTCTAAGATTTCTAAAAATGTTAAGTTTGCTATCACCCACTCTTCTTTTGACGACTCAACCAAAAAGCGTATCCTCCCTCACAAAGAAATAATCCCTCAGATCTATGGCGCCCCAAAAATCCATAAATCAGGCATTCCTCTCCGACCAATTGTTGACACATCTCACTCTCCCACCTACAAGTTAGCCACCTACCTTGCTAAATTAATCACCCCCCTCATCGGCAAGTTTGACTCCTTTATCAAGGACTCCAGCCACTTCATTAAATTTATTCCTGATAAAAAGGTTGAAGATCACAAGATCCTGGTCAGCTTTGATGTGATTTCTTTACTCACTAAAGTGCCCTTAGCTGACTCGGTTGAGTTGGTAAAACGTAAAACCAATTCTGAAATCACCTCTCTGGTTGATCTTTGCTTTCGCTCCACTTTCTTCACCTTCTAGAATATAGTGTACGGGCAATTCAATGGAGTTGCCATAGGTTCCCCATTATCCCCATGCGATAGCCAACCTCTTCATGGAGCATTTTGAAAGTCTTGCCCTCAACTCCTTCCTGCTCAAGCTCCGCTGGTGGAAACGTTATGTGGATAACACCAAGGTTTGTTGGCCTCATGGTCTTGACCAACTCAACCTTCTCCACTCCCACTTAAATAGTATGTTCAAGTGTATTCAATTCACCAAAGAATTCAAATCCAATAACCAACTCCGTTTTTTGGATGTCCTCATCATTAGAAAAGAGGATGGCACCCTAGCTCGTTGTGTCTATAGAAAACCCACACACACTGACCTCTACTTGCATGTCTCTTCCCATCATCACCCTGCTCAAAAAGTCGGTATCCTTAACACCCTAGCTACTTGCGTTTATCGCATTTGTGATAAGAATCACATTGATTGTGAGCTTTCCCACCTCTACCAAGTCTTCAAGTTCAATGGTTATCACAGCAAGTGTATCCTTAGAGCTTTCAACTGTGCCAAAGACCGAACTAATTCCTTTCCCAGATCTATTCCTCCAACCTCCCAATTTGCTACCCTCCCCTACATCGAAGGCCTCTCCAACAAGATCTCTAAAATCCTTCGTAAAAAAGGTATTTTTGCGCCTTCAAGCCCATCTCCGCCACTAGAAAGCTCATTCCTTCTACCAAGAACCCCTTACCTTCTCTCCACCACTCTGGGGTTTACAAGATAGATTGCTCTTGTGGCACCCCTTACATTGAAGAAACAGGTAGATCCATTGGCACCAGGATTAAAGAACACAGTGCTTACATCAACTATGATCGTGTCTCCAAATCTGCCCTTGCTGAAAACTCACAACACCAAGCACCACATTTGCCTTGAGTCCACCCAAGTCTTGGTCAAAGAAGATAATTTTTTCAAGTGAAAACTCCAAGAGGCCATCATCATCAAAGCCATGCCACCAACCTCAACAGAGATGAAGGTTGGCATATCAACCCAACTTGGCAACCTCTTTCAAACTCCCTTCCATCTAACCGGCCTTCTCTTTGATCTCTCGTTGGCTCCTTCACCCTCTTCCTTATCTTTGTACCTCCCTTTGTTTCAATCTCCTAAAGTGTATATTAGATTTTCCTAAAAATTTCAGGACATTTTGATAGGTGATTTAAGAGCTTAAACCTATTGTTTGGACTTCTAGGTAGTAACGACAGCAAGATGAGCCATTATATGAGAAATCCGTAAGAGATCATTTCAAAGTGTTGACTGAAATCTGATCATTTCAATGTCAGAAAGGAGCCAAAAAAAACTGTAGTTTAGAGGTGAAGGGGTTGAATAATAAAATATTACAGCTTTTGCATTTTAATAGCCTGATGAGGATTCTAGAGTATTAAATATTGGAAAGAGAAATTAGTTAGGATTTGAAGTACCGGTGGACGGGCATATTATGGCACATCTCTGCTATCAGGATGGATCATTAAAACTATTATTTGCAGTTCAGTTGCAAATTTATTGTTTTTGTGGGAAGGCCTTTCAAAGATTTTGCTTTAATGAAGGTCAATCTTGCTCGATACAAAAAGTTTCTGGATTTTAGCGGTGTGTAACGATTATTGGTATACCAAAAAAAGCATTGCTTCTTTCTTTCAAATTTCTCTTTGGTTCTTTTTTTCACATTTCAGGGTTTGTGCAAACCAGAAATAAATATTTTGCAAAAATTGATGGAGATCTACACATTTGTGTAACAGAAAATAGGAAATGAAGCAGGCGCACGGATTGCATATTTTTCAAATCTGTTTCCCCCCTGGGGTTTTCTCACCAGAAGAGTGGAGTTAGTTCCAATGGTCACATGCATTATTCAGGGTGGTATGTGAATTCCTGGGACTGAGACATCGATATGTTCGCAGCAAAGCCTGTTGAGGAAAATGGATTTGGTAAGAGGAATTCCAATATTCATAATATTGCAGCTCCATCAGGAAATTCAAATGTTAGTTTGTATCTATCGACTGACAGCAATAAAATGATCCTCTGAACAAGAAGATGTTGGAAACCGTAGTTGAAGCTCAGGGGAAGCTCATATGGTGATGATAGTAATTCAAAGAACAACAAGTGATTCAGATCTGGGTCTATCGTCACCTCATTTCCTTAGACAATTGTAGAACAGATCACAGAAGCAGAGTATGTGAAGCCCATTCCAATGCTTCCAAAACACTCATTGGAAATATTATTAACGCGTTTGTCAACAATGTAGCAAATATGTTGTAACAAACCTTTTTAAGTATTTGTTGAAGGAACTATCACATTTCAAATCGTTTATCAGGGTGAATAGTCTATGTGCCTATTAATGAATGACATGCGAGATTTTTTCACTATGAGACAAATATCTGTGTTTTGAAATCTTATCAATTGTTAAGATGTAGAATTTTATGTGAAAAGCGTTCCCTATCTGAAATGCACCGACTGAATTCAGGCATGGGACAATGCAAAGTGTTTAGAATGGGATGTAAGATGATAAAAGCAATGCCGATCGTTGGAGTTTTGCTATTGGTTAACTTGGTTCAACCAAGTCACTAGAATCTATTAAATCAAACTGGTGCCACCAAAGCTTCTTTTGCTTATGGGTATCGATCCGGAGCTTCTGAATCAACTCGAGCTATGGGTGTTGCTTATTATGGCTTTGTCTCCATGACCGATGTTGGGTATCGATCTAGACTTGGTTAAGACGCTAGCTTCACTTCTTCTCTTGCGACTAGCTTGACTCCTGCTACGTAATCCATCCTGGAAGAGATGGCTATTATTGGTGGATCCATAAGTCGGTATGGGTCTTGACTCTTGATCTCGATCAGTTATTAGTGTAGGTGTTATTGGCACTAGATCAACTAAATCAATAGGTGGTGTTGCTCGATCTACCAATGGTGGATAAGCCGGATCAACTGGTTTAACCGAGTCTACTTCTGCCTATGTGTCTCTAGCTATCCCTTCCACTACTACAGGTGGTGCTTTTGAGTACAAGTAGTGCTACTAGTGCTATTGGTGCTTCTACTGGTACTGAACTAACTGCAAAACCAACTTACTCAACTAGATCAACGACATGATCTATTTATGTTGAATCTGTTGCTATTGCCCTTACCTATGCCAACGTAGCTATTGGCTATAGCAGTTGTAGTGCCCCTTCCATTTGCTTCTTGTTAAATGTAAGATCGGTGTTTTAGCTTCACCATTTCTTTATGATTTATTGGTGATTATTTTATGGTTCTGATTGGTGTGTATGAAGCATTGCATGCTCGAGATGGGATTTCTCAACATGTCAATTGTTGGCATTTTGTGTGTTTACATGATTGGTTTATTATTATGTTTCAATTCAATGAAATGCATTATTTATGCTATGATTAAATGTGAGTCTGATTATTGATGTTCAGGAAAAATAATTTATTTAACGAGTTATGTTCAGATGTCATTTTATGCTTATATATTGGACCCAATTGGGATGATTATGATGTGCTTCGGCTATATATAATTGAGTAGGTATCCTTGACATGCATTGAGTGGTTATAGGTACAGGGTTATTTCTCCACTTGGCTACACAAGTCTGACTTATTCCCTAACAGTGGTTCAATCGGAGATATCACATTGGGCCTCTCTCTATCCATTCCTTGGTCGTACTCAAATCGAATACAGTATGTGTTGTATTTGACCTTATGTGAACTCAGATTTGATTTAGGAATCATTTTGAAATTCTTGTGTCGTGAACAATCCGCAAATGTCTGATTTAATTGATGGTTTAAATTCATTTTTCATAAATGATATGAAAAAATTAAATGATTCTTATATTTATTATTAAAATATTCTTCGTGCTTCAAGAAAGGGGAAAATAGAATGAAAGAAAAAATGTAATTTATCTATTGTTTAATTTAAATTTCGAAAATTCCTCAAGTTGGGAATTGTGAGTTATGTGTGATTTAATTATCTTGTTTGAATTCTAATGTTCATAAAATTAAAGGAATATGTTCGATATAAAAAAGATTAAAAAATTAAAGGAATATGCTTATATGGATTCAAATCATAAATTTAAATGATATGTTATTCAGGGATAGATTTAAATGTGTAATTGGAATTTGGGGAAAATTGGGAATAAAAGGAATAGAAAATGAATTTTATATTATTAAATTTGAAATTGGAAAAAGGGTAAAAAGGAAAAAGGGATTTCTTTTCATTATGTAATTTTATTTTGGGAGGAAATTTTGTGAGAAAAAAACCCTCTTTTTGGTGGGAATTTGATTTGTTGATTCGGTGGCGGAATTCGACGAGGTCGGATTCGTTGGGTTAGGAATCGATAGGGGATGTTGCATTCTAATCCTTCCGAGCTCTCATCTAGCATGTGTGACGTGCTCTTCATTCCTAAATTTGATTGTGGAAGAGTATCTTGTTTGCTTAAATTAATTTAGCTAATTTCTTTCAAATTTGAATATTGGAATAGGATTGGGGGAGTGTAGACACCTCCCAATGCATTTTGTTTCATGAAATTTCATGCTTAAATAATTATTTTATCAAAATTTTGAGAGTTTTCCATAATATGGGGTTATAATGCCCTTTTTTTTGGGAAATGAGTGAAATGTGAACTTTATGTGAAAAGTGTGTTGTTGGGCATGTTTAGAGCAAAAGGGTATCTTTAGATTCTTGAATTTTGAAAAATAATTTTTGAGGAAAATTTTAATGGTGGATTTGGAAAAAACCTAGTTTTTACCTTGTAAAAATATTGATAAAAATTGAAATTTTTGTATGAAAATGAATGAATTTTAATGTTTTAAAAATATGGAACCTCATGAAATGTGATAATATGCATTGTGGGAAAGTGTCATTGATTTTGGAAAATATAGGATTTTGCATTGTTTTTGTGCCACTCATTGGAGGGTGTGATGAGATTAGGTTTTAAGTGTTAAAGAGAGTTTGGGAATGGCTCCAAACATGAACCCGACCAAAGTGGTGTGTAGGAAATCACGATGTGGGGAGTTTGGATTAATAAGTGAAAACTAATGAAATATGGGTAATTAATTAACCAAGATAATGGATAGCCCTCTCGTGCCTTGAGTGGTTGTAAAGGCTAAGGATGATCGAGGAAGACAAGTCGCTTAGGGAGCATAAGACTTGTAAGATCAAGTACCCTCATTTGTATGAGAGGATACTTGGTTCCGTGTTGAGCCCCACGTGAGTATCCATGATGGCATTCCATCTCTTGCTCTCTAACATTTAACCCTAGTGTAGTTGAGTAGAATCCTAAAAGATGGTGTATTCCCTTCCATGTGGATGTATTGTTTTACCCTTGGTGAGTTTGCCCAAGGATGGTCTTGTATGGCATTGGTGAGTTGTCCCAATGCGAATTTGTAATGTGACATTGGTGAGTTTGTCCAATGTGTTTTGTGTTATACCATTGTGACTATACAATGTGTTGATACATATTGGATCTATTATGTGATTTGGATGATTGAGTGTTTATGTGATGTGCATGTGAAGTGTACACTTCGTGTATGGTGTGTGTGTAAGCTTTCTCCCCTTTTCTTTTGTGAGTGTTGTATTTGTGGCCCATGCAACTATCTCCTAGCACAATGGGAGTGGATCCTTTGATGCCAAGAGGTCGAGTGGCGTGGTAACCATCGTTGGGAACCTAAGGTTCGTGGATCAAGGAACGACATGGCATCATTTATTTTTCAAGTTTAACTATGAAAAGGGGGAGATCCCAAAATGGGGTGTCATAGGTCCTTCATACAAAGAACTAAGGAACTAAAGATGTCCCTCTTCCTAAGATTTCATTGAAACTAAGAGATTGCAAGGTGTAGACATTGACTTTCAACCCTAAGGTGAGCCAATCAAACCTGAATCTTTTGTTTCTTAGGATAGTAGGATTTGGAATTAAGTAGAAATGATTTGATGCAACTAAACCTAATGAACAATATGACCTAAATGATAAAATGCAAGATCCGGAAGCTACAAGAATCAAATTGATAGTTTGCAAGTAGATCTAAGAAGGGTCTGGACACATGTACCTGGCACAAAAATTTGGTTCTAAGCACTGTTGAAGGACAGGTTTGCCCTAGGGCAAATGGGTCCTGGTTAGGGTGTCCAAAAAAATCTTTGGCAGGCCTCTGATGTTGGATCTTAGCTTCATTTTGACACAAGTCCCACTATTGGAAAGTCAAAAATAAAATCTACAATTGAGTTTTTGTGGCTTGACAACAATGGTGACAACTTATGTAATGTTGCAAAATTGCTCTTTGAGATCCTTTCAGTCCTTCTTTCACCTGTAAATCTGCACATACAAAGAAAGGAAAAAATGTTTGTTTTTGAATGTGAGTTTTCCTTAGTCAAGCCCCATGTTTGGTAATTAAACATTGATAGAATGATAATGATAATTGATAAATGGAAGGAATGATGAATGAACACTTTCTTGCTGCAACTCACCAAACCTTTAATGGCTTCCTTAGATGACTGAAGTCAAACACATCACTCCAAGGAATTAGATCTTGTTTTTCTTGATTTGTTGGATACTTGAATGCTTGGATGCTTTAGGATCAACAATACATATGAGCCTTCACAAGATGACATGAACACACATAAGCTTGAACATGATGATAGGATCTTGAATGTTGCAACAAATGACCAATAAACCTACTCTTGAATGCTCTTGACAATAATATTTTCTCATATGAAGTCTCTAAAAAATGTGTTAGAAGGTCTTAGATTTGAATTGATAAAAGGACTATGTATTTATAGGTTTTTATCGAATTTCCCGAAAGTTAGATTCTAAAAGCTAACAATTGCATATGAAATTTGAATCATTAAAATATCGCCAAAAACATATTAAAATTTGGGACCTATGACTTAAGGAGGACCCATTCGTCCTTGGGTGAATGGGTCCAGGCCCAAAAGTCTAGGACACATTCATTTTGGGGTGATTAAAGTATTAATTGCATTAATTAAATATAGGTTCCCCTTTCAAAAAACAAGCAAAATAGGGCTTTGAAATGCATAATTTGGCAAATTAGTAGCTTAATTAAGTCCAATTAATTAAGGGACCCAAATATAGTGTGAAATTGTAAAGGTATACAATTTTATACACTACATTTAGCCCCCACTTTAGTGAGATTATTAATTTATGCTCAAACTCACACTAAAGTAGACAAATTCATGCCAAGTCTACACGCCTTCCATACATCAACCATACCAAAACTTATACTCCTTGATAACTTTGATAAGGTGCCACAACATGATCAAGATGTTATTCTAACTCTACACTAAGTTCAACCTCTATGAACAAAGTGAAGCAAGAATCAATGCAATAAGGTCAATGTATGCCCCCACTTTAAAAGAACGTTTAAACACCATACTGTGAGAAATTACTTTAAAATAGAAATGATAAATGCCAATTGATTAAATGGCAATGAGAGCTTATTTGGAAAGCCCTATGCCAAACATACGCTTCCAAATAAAGTTGTGTCATGAAAAAGGAGGTTGCCCCCACATGTAATCCAAAGATAACACATAAGGGATCGACGGATTTGGGGTCAACATATTTCTTTTCTACAATGATAGAATAGATCTTGAAACTGTCATCATTCCCCAAATACCTCATGGAACAATGAACACAAAGGAAGAATGACACATAGAGAGATAGAAGACACAATCATTTTGGGTCAACATGGAGGAGACCTAAATGTCTCAACACTTTGCATCGTCCCCAAGGAAAACACAAGACAATGAAAAGAATGTTTATGATAGATAGAGGAATAGAGATACAAATAGAAGAATATCATGATAGATCTGCTTCATTTGTATCCTTGTACCAACGAAGTAACAATGGTCATCCAAAGAAAGGTCACAAACATAAAGACACACCAAAAATCACAATACGGGGATCACATTATGCACATGCCATCACAAAGAACATAGAAAGAACAAAGCTACTATGACACATGTGATCCAACCTAGAGCAAGTCATCTGCATCCCAATCTTGTTCATCATATGTAGAAGGCAGATAACTAGCCAAAGGGGCAACAACAAATGTTATACTAGGACCATCACCAAGTTCAACACATGGCGATACACTCTTTTTAGGACGATCATCAAAGTCGTGTCCATCTAAGTTCATGGAAGAGGAAAATATTTTTTTTAGCTCATTATGCACTTCCCCATCAATCTTAACAATCTCATCATCATCATCTAAGTTAATCACAGTAGGAGGTCTAATGACAATATCCATTGTATGCTCATGTTTTTGTTGTTGTGAAGGTGGAGAATCGTCATGCTTTGTTTGAGTTAGTTTTTTATCTTGGTTTGTTAGTTTGTTCTTTTCTTCTAATTGACAAGCAATAACACGACGTCTATGCCTACACTCTTTAGCTTTTTGATTTTTTCTTACACAGTTTTCAAGTTGTGATGGTGTAGGAGCAGGTTTATCAACCATTGGTTTCTTTTCTTCCCGCAAGGGAGGAACAAAAGGAACCAATGAGGGGTAGGAAACCACTATCTCTTTAGGTCTATATACGTATTTTATCTTAGGAGGCACCAAAGGATTTGTATTGTTATCTCTTGGTCTCTTGTAGGAAATGGATGGGTGAATTGTGTTGGACTTGTCTTGGTTACTTGGACGGGTTTTTGGTTCAAGCATTGGTTCATCAATGATAGGTTGGGGAGGAGAAACAATCATGGACTCCAAATTATTGCTAAGATATAATTCTGCTATGTGCTTTGTCTTGAACTTTTGATAGGATTTGAAAAAGAAGTCTTAACAAGGATTTATAGTTTCCATAGGTTCAAGCCAAAATAAGTCCAAGGAAAATTTTCCATGGGAAGAAAAAGGATTAAAACCACTATGATGCACAATAAAAATTTCATTTCCAAATGGAAATTTCAAGCATTTATGAATTACCAAAGGGACAACATCCATGGAGCATATCCATGGATAGCCTAACTTCATATGGAATTGATCCAATGTCAAGATGATGGAGTATGAGACATCTAATTGTTTCAGTCCAACTTTTCATGGGAGAGTGATCTAACCTATCATAGGACGAGAAAAACCATCATGTGTTTTGATCCATGCTTTCGATTATTCATAATAATCGTGGTAAAGTTCATGCACAAATAATAATTCCTCAATGATCACATTCTCTACACATAAGGGATTAATTAATATCCCATTTTTAGGCTTTTTATTGATTCTTTTGACTATATAGAGAGGACCATCAAGTGCATGTTTAAGTATATCACTATGTGAGAAAGCAATGTCCATAGACAATTTGGTTTGGCCCTTACAAGGTTTAACATCAACAAATCTAATCATGGTATGTAGATCATCCTCATTATCAATCTTGTCACCATCAATTATGTCTTGTATATCGTCAACATTCATCACATCATTATTAGTATCACTAACTTTAACAAATAAGATGGAGTGGTTTGGCATTGGATTGGTAAAGATTTGCAAATTTTGATTAGGTGGGGCAATAGATTTATTTCCTTGATCATTAACACCGCCCAACTGGATGTGATTAGAATCAATGAGGTCTTGTACTAAATTTTTAAGACGTATACATCATTTTGTATTGTGTCCATTATGTCGATGATATTGGAAAAAATTATTTGGATTATAGTTCGAAGGTAAAGGTTTAGTGGTATCAAGCAGTCTAACAGAAGGTAAGGTGATTAAGTTTTTGCTCAAGATTTGTAACATGATTGAATTGAGGGTATCGGGTAGTAGAGTGAATTGCCTATTCTTTTCTTTAAATGGGTATGGAGTTATTTTTATGGCAGCCACTTAGGTCCAACATGATGGGTTGGTTGATTTTGACTTATCTATATAAAGCTCTTGTTTGGTTTCTTGAATGGTCAAAAATTGTTATGATGCGTGCAATTTCAGACTTATCAGAATGGGTTGAAATGGGTTGAAGGAGTTTTGTCTACATTATTAAGTGAGTTCTGATAATCATGGAGAGTTGTGCATAAGTGTTTAAAAGAGGGAAATTTCATCATCCCAATCTTGTCTTGAATATTTGTTTGTAAGTTATCAATGAACATCCTTTGAAGATCAACATCGGGAAGCTTAATGTTGATTTGTGAGTAAAGTAGTTGATAACGAGCTATAAAATTAATGACCTTTTTATATGCTTGTTGTTTACATTGGATTAGATCAGGTAAAGCCATCTTAGGACCAATTTGCACTTTGAAATGGTTTAGAAAGGCATCAACAAGCTCATTTAATGAGTTGATTAAGTTATTTTGTAAGGAACAAAACTATTCCAAGGCTATATCTTTCAAAGACCTAGGAAAAAGTTTAGCCAAGAGTTTATCTTCAAAAATGAAATCACTACATAAGGGTGTGTATGCTAAAACATGATTGTTTGGATCTCCTTTACCACCGTATTTCTCAAATCTAGGAATCTCTATACCTTGTGGCATTTGTGTTCTCAATATCTCCAATGATAATGGGTTTCTTTTGACATATTGTGGTGGTTGGCCATTTTGGTTTTGGTTCAATGTTGTTATTTGTTGTTGGAGGGTTGTGAAATTTTGCAAATGTTGGTTATGACAAAATCATTGGTTGTGTTTTGAGATGGATGGGAATATGGTGGAGGTGTATATGTATTAGGAGGACAAGTGAATTGCAAGTTTGTAAGAGGTGTGGGGTTTTGAGATATGATATTTGAATTCACAAAGCTAAGAGGATTTCTAGTGGAAATACCCAAAGTTTGAGTGATATTGTCGGTTGGTTGCATTGTTGTAGTGAGTTAAATGAGTGTATGTAGGAATAGAAGCTATGCTTGAAGGGGGGGAATTTGATTTCCTCTTTAACTTTGGGTGTAACCCAAATTTTGAGCACAACTAGCCACTATAGGAATATGGTTATCAATAATATGAGCTAAGCTACGCACAATCTCTATTCCATGTTCATTATCAAGCATTGTTATCATGTTATCTATTATAGGAATGACAATACCAACAATATAGTTTGTACTCACAAAATCTTGAAGGTTTTCTAAGGCTTTAAGGTTTTCTAAGGCTTTATCTATTTTTTTAAGTTTCTCTTGAGGGATATGAGCAACAATGTTTTCAACATTAGTAGAAGTAGTGGTCATGAGGCATGTGATATCAGGGATGGAATCTAACATGGGTTGACTAGTGTGAACACTATGAGTGAAAGAGTTGGAAAACCCAAGATGCATAGTAGATGTACCAACACGGGATGCCATGAGTCTTGAACTATGTCTCACTGAAGTATGAGCAATAGGACACCAGGTTGTAATACTCATACAAGTTTCACCAAACCAAAAGTGTGCCCAAAATGGACAAAAATCATTAAATAGAGATAGTAAACACTTAGGATCTTGGAAGCACAATGCAAGTATTGAAGAAGATATTTGTAATTTTCAAATATGGAAATGATAATTTGTTGGTTTTAAATGCAAGGACCTAAAAATGATTATTTTTGAAATGCTAAAATTGATTTTAAACAATGCACATTTTCTCACTAATTGAACTATATGCAAACAATTACAGAAAAATATAATTTCTAAAACTGAAACAAAGATTTGCAAGTACAGGATAAGAAATAAAACAAACACTAATAAATTTACAAAAATTCAAAAAATTGTCTATACAAGGATAGGTTCGCCCTAGGGCGAATGTTTCCTTGGACAAGGGTTTGAGAAATTATTTTTTGAATTTTTAATTTGATATTTAAGCTCATTGTTCCTAACTGAAAACAAATTCTTTAGTAACAAAAATTGATATGAAATGAAGATGCAATTTTGTGACAATGTATGAACATAATGACAACTTTTTGAATGCAATTTTGATTTAAATAACTAAAACACACTTTTATGAAATCTAATATGTAGAATGTATGCAATATTTTTGGACTTTTTTATGAATTTGAATGATGCAAATTGTAACCCTAAATGCAATTTGTGAAATAGATAATGCAAAACCTAGATCTAGGGTTTCAATAATCTACAAATCAGAAAAAAATGGTGTACAATGTCGGGTTCACCAAAATGAAAAGGTGGGAAAAGGGGGGAATCCCAAAATGGGGTGTCCTAGGTCCCTCATACAAAGAACTAAGGAACTAAAGACGTCCATCTTCCCAAAATTTCATTGAAACTAAGAGATTGCAAGGTGTAGAGATTGACTTTCAACCCTAAGGCAAGCTAATCAAACTTGAATCTCTTGTTTCTTAGGACAGTAGGATTTGGAATTAAATAGAAATTATTTGATGCAACTAAACCCAATGAACAATATGACCTAGATGATAAAATGAAAGATCCTGAAGCTATAGGAATCAAATTGGCAGTTTGCAAGAAAGTTTGAGAAGGGTCTGACCACATGTACCTAGCATAAAAATTTGGTTATAAGCAATGATGAAGGCCAGATTTTCCCTAGGGAAAGTGGGTCTTGGTTAGGGTGTCGAAAAAAATATTTTGCAATCCTCTGATGATGGATCTTAGCTTCAATTTGACACAGCTCCCACTATCAAAAATTCAAAAATAAAATCTGCAATTGAGTTTTTGTGGCTTGAAAATAATGGTGACAACTTATGTAATGTGAAAAATTGCTCTTTGATATCCTTTTAGTCCTTCTTTCACCTATAAATTTTCGCATACAAAGAGAGGAAAAAATGTTTGATTTTGAATGGGGGTTTGCCTTAGTCAAACCCCATGTATGGTAATTAAACCTTAATAGAATGATAATGATAATTGATAAATGGAAGGAATGATGAATTAATACTTGCTTGCCACAACTCACCAAACTTTTAATGGATTCCTTTAGAGGACTAAAGTCAAACACATTACTCCTAGAAATCAAATATTTCTTTGCTTGATTACTTGAATGCTTAGATGCTTTAGGATCAACAATGCATATTAGCCTTCACAAGATGACATGAACACACATAAGCTTGAACATGATGATAGGATCTTGAATGTTGAAAAAAATGACTGATTAACCTGCTCTTGAATTCTCTTGACAGTAATATTTTCTCATATCAAGTCTCCAAAAAGTGTGTTAGAAGGTCTTAGATTTTAATTGATAAAAAGACTATGTATTTATAGTTTTTTATCTAATTTCCTGAAAATTAGATTCTAAAAGTTGACAATTGCATATGAAATTTGAATCATTAAAATACTGCCAAAAACATATTAAAATTTTAGACCTAGGACTTAAGGAGGACCCATTCGCCCTTGGGCGAATGGTTCCTAGCCCAAAATTCCAATACACATTCATTTTAGGGTGATTAAAATATTATTTTCATTAATTAAATATAGGTTCTCCTTTCAAAAAATGAGCAAAATAAGGCTTTGGAATGCATAATTTGGCAAATTAGGAACTTAATTAAGTCTAATTAATTAAGGGACCCAAACACAGTGTGAAATTGTAAAGGTATACAATTTCCTACGCTACAAAATCATGCAAGTATATGTATATTATTCATTCATATTGTAAAATTATTGTTTGAGAACTTTTCTTCAGAGATGATTGTAAATTATTAAAAAAGGAGTAATTTGGTCATTCTGTGTGTATTGGTGTTGGTTTTGAGCATGATTTCTAATGCATATCCTTATCATGATGTTAGATTGCTTAATCAAACATAGGAATACTTCATTTGGTGTTTAAAATGAATCTAAGTGTCAAATTTAATAGTTGGGTGGTCTTGTACTACACTAAGGTAGCCTAGTCAAACATCAAGTTAAACTTAGTTTCCAAAAAATTGACTAACACTGTTGGGATGGCTTGGTATCAAGTTGGGACGGCCTAGTATTATGGTAGGGTGGCCTGGTTCCCATACAAATTCTAGAATGTAAAAAAAATTAATTAGGGTTATTTAAGGGTTTTATAAGCCTAATTCCCTTGTCGGATAATTTATTCCTTTTTGTTTGTATGTGGCGATCATTTTCATCGACTAGGTCTTCAAAAACCTAGTCAAGTTTGCTCTCCTTTTGGTCTTGTTAGTTGGAATCTCTTTTTAGGGACTTCAGATGGGTAAACCATGTAAGAAGAAGTTGTTCCTCATGTTCCCAGGGGTCTAGTGATGTTGTTTTCTAGTGAACTCAAGTCTCACTGTATAGGACTCGGGTCATGTCTTGCATCGTTTTGTTTGCAACCTTTCAAAATGAATCGATTGTCAAACCTAGGATTGGGGAGATCATGTTATTGTAGTCTTGGGAAGTCTTGTAAGGGTTATAATCCTTTTTGGTTCATCTTTTAAGTGTCCTCAATAATCCTCATACATCATGGGGTGTTGTGGAGTAGTTTCTTCCCTTGGGTGATGTTGCTTTGCAACAAGATACCTTGGGGAGCGTGGGGTTGTCAGAAAGTGACTTGTCATTCCAATTTGTGGTGAGTTGTGCCTCTTGGTTAGGAAACCTCAAGTGTGAAGGTTTTTCTTTTTGTTTAGATTGGTTTAGTGTGTTTGGATGCAGATTGGAGGTTGATGAATCCCTCATCCCATCCCGATGTGTTGTCACAAGAGAACGCAATCATGGTTTATTAACCAATCATTGTAAGGTTGTTGTCCACTCTCTCCCTCTCGTATGTTCTTTGTGGTGGATTATCCCATGAGTGGTTAGTCTTCCACAATTGTCACCTTGACTATGCAATGGTGAAGTGCCTTTTTGTTATTTTCGTTGTGTCGGTGTGGCAATTGTGTGCACATTGTTGTGCAAGTGTGACATGATATTGTTTCCACTTTGATCTTATTGTTTTTTAAGAAAAATATTACATCACATTTTGTTCTAAGCTTGTCAACTTTGGGCATTACAGTTGCAATCGAAGCTACTAGTAATGGCTTAGATGCTAGCTTTGATGATTATGGATATGGGTCTTGATCACAAAGGTCATGATCTGGACCTTGATATGTATATGTAGATGCCCCCTCTCTAGTCCAACCTATGTTGGTACTACTACTAGTTCACCTGGTTCAAGCTAAGCAATTGGATCAAGGTTTCAAGATTATTTCAACTATAGTCTAATGACAAGGAATGATTATTGATCATTCCTTGTCATGGGCCACACCTTTTTTAATGTGTTGAGATTCTTGTTACCTAAATCACCACCACACCATGTTTTCCTCGAATACTTATCTAATGTCTTAGTATACCTTTGTCTAATTTATAGCCACATGAAAGAAAAACTTTAGGATTCTTGCTTTGTTTAGGTACTCCTCGACCCTTGCAACATATATGAGTCCCCCATGTGGGTCATGGGAAGACCAAACCCAACTACTTATTTTAATACTGTTTACTTAGTTTTAAATTTTAACTTTCATACGATTTACTTAGTTCTTAACTGAAACACTAATATGATATTTTAATTTTTTTAATTGATATTTTATATAATTATATTTTACTAAAATAATATTATGGTTTTATTTATTATTATATATTATATTTATATTAGAAATTATTAAATTATATAAATATAATATAGTATATAATTAATATTTTATATAATACAAATTACATTATATATAATATAATTATACTTATTATATAGGATATTACACATTTATAAATTATATTATTATATATTATATATTATAATAAAAACTACTAAATGTAAATATAAAATTAATATATTTTAATATAATACAAATTAAATTAATATATAAATATAATACAACATATAATTAATATGTAAATATATATCCCACTATATATATCCTTTCTCTCTCGACCTCTCGACCTCTATATCTAATTATCTTTACCTCTTTGTCTCTATCTTTTCATCTCTCCATCTTTCTCCCTTCCCCCCCTCTCCATCTTCCTAGATCTAAATATCTAATTATCGTTGCCTCTCTCCCTCTCTCTCCCTCTCTATATATTTATATCTTCCATTTATATCTATCCCTTTCCTTTCTCTCTTTATCTCTCCCTCTCCTTTTATCCATCATTCTTTATCTCTATCCCTTATCTCTATCTCCTTACATATCTATCTTTTGTTATTCCCCCTCTATCTACCACTCTTTATATCCCTATCTCTCCCTCTATCTCCCTCTCTCCCTATTGAAAGAATAATATGAGCTTGTTGGTAAAGGAGCCTAATTATCTTCTTAATTTAGAAGTGTTGTTTCAATCATGTTTGGATCCTTGTAAGTGAATGCATAGTTGATTTGAAGCTATCACTTCTCCATCATGACTTTTTTTACACAAACAAAAAAAATTGTTAAGTGGCCTTTCACACCTCTTAGACATACCATTACACACCAAGGTGTGATCGCTAGTTTAACCAGGTTTGAGTCATTTTTGAGGTCTTCACATCATTCAAAAGACAAGTATTTTTTAAATAATAAAATACTAGTGGTTCAAATATATTATGTACTAGCAACATTTTTCAAATTAATAAAATATTGGAGGTTTAAATGTTTTCTATATTGGTAGAGAATTATTTGGTACATTTAATAATATTTAAGGTCATGTAATAATAGCGAGGGATTAATGGAAATTTCTTAAGAGGTGAATTGATACGTGTACCTTCCAACGAATTAGAAGTTATAATTTTTCAAGTTTAAATGAAATATGTTTCATTTCAAAATGTGAATATGTGAGTTTTTTAAGGCAAGTTCCTCACTGAAGGCATTCATATATTCAATATATCCTACAAAAATATAAAGGTTATGTTAATGATTTGTCAAAAAGAAAGATAGTGTTAATGATTATATATTATATTAGCTATTAATATATTATTATATTATTTATAATATTATATTATTATATTATTGTATGATATTATATTATTATATTATTATATGATATTATAATAGTATATTGTATCTATTACGATGGGCATTATGACAAGACTAATGACAACTAGTACCAGTATATTATTTAAAGATAGAAAAGTATTAATTTATTAATAATTATTATATATAATATTTATGTATAACATATGATAATATATTTAATATTATAAATTATTATTTATTTAATATTATATCTTTAATACTATAATATTTAAATATTAAATTATATTTTTATAATTATTTATTAATTTATGATGAAAAAATATAAAATTGCTAATTTATTAATTATTTAAGATATTTATGTATAATATTATATTATTTATATGTTATATTATATAATATTTATATATAATATATTATTATCATATATTTAATAATATCAATTAATTAGTTTCAAATTATTAATTAAATATAATATTATATTTTTATAATTATTTATTAATTTATGATGAAAAATATAAGTTTTCATAAAAAATCATTTAGGATATAATATAATATATAAATATATGAACAATATGTTTTTGATTATATAAGCAAGATTTACAGGGTGTTGTACCCTTTACATGACGATCCCAAAGGGCCAAAAAGGAGCAAAACCACTAAACATCAAAAAAGTTTACACTAACAACATACGAGAGACACAGACACAGCCTAGAAGTAGCAAAAAATCAGCACATTATAGACCCAACCACTAATTGTCTACACCCTCCCATTTCTTGATTGAGAGGTTTAACACATCTTCCCCAATCCACTTGGGGCCTCCATTTGTGGTGTTCTTGTCCATTTCCTCCTTGACCACATCCGAGAGAGTGAGAGCCGACTTGTGAATCATTTTGATAGTGAACCGAGCCAGGTAGTAAAATTTATGATTCAGCTTAGCAACCTGCTCCTATAACACTCTGAGCTCATCCACCTTGTCTTCCTTGCTCTGGATCTCTACATCAGCACTAGCCCTAGAATATGAGGACTTGGTAGAGTCCTCCCGAAGCATCTAGTTTAAATCAAAGAAGTGACTAGGGTCTTCTATGGGTCTTCTATGGGTCCTTTATCCTTCCACTTCTTAGTAGCTTTAGTGCCTTCAATTTTGCTGCTAGTATGAACCAAGTCACTGGAGATATCATCAACAGGGGTCCCTTTCTTTTGTTTCACCAACCTATGGGATCTTCTCACACTCGTCTGTTTTGTCCCCATCTCAAAGATATCACCCACCACAATATCACCCTTTGAATATTTATCCTCGACACATTTACCTTCCTCGAAAACCGGAAGAACCCTTGGAAGCTAAGGCACATTTTTCCCTTTCTTTTTAGTTGCAAGTCTGTTGACCTTATGTTTCAATTTGCAAAGCCCAACAGCATCACTCGACTGGGCCAACTCAAGCTCATTTTTATTTTTATTTTTCTTCAAGGGGGGAGTGGCTAAAGTCTTAGTACTAGGATCATTCTCAGTGATGGGGGATTTCCTCTTTGAGCCCTCCAAAACAGTAGGGGAAGGGTTTGCATGGTTATTTTTTGGGGGTTCCAACTCTTCCACATGCACAGCCGAGATGGGTTTGGGAGGGACTAGAGTTGAATGAAATTCGTAGAGCCTATGGATTAGGCCTTGGTGCAGTGGTAAAGGATGTGGAGGATCGAGGTTAAGAGTGGAAATTTCTTGGGATTCTTTGATGGAACTTTCCAGAGAACAAAGCAAAAAGAAAGGGAAGCTAAGCAGAATCTTATGCCTTAAGTGATTTAACAGTGGTAAGTGGTAGAAATAAAATACCTTGAATCTACCCTTGAGGGTAATGTGTTTCATGATGGCAAGGCAGACCTTATCCCAGGGCTTAGGTAGTGCTCCATGGTCGAAACCCGACTACTTTTTTACCAGCTTCTCATTTCACTTAAATAAAGCATTCAAACTCGCCAATTCCTATGTTTTGGTGTGTTTTTTATACTTCATTCCCTCATAAGAAAGGCCAATAGCCTTACCAATCACCTCTTCATGAACACCAAAATCTATGCCACCCATGGTGACTCATTAATCCTTCCAAGAACTAGCAAATCGGACCGACAACATCTCGTCATGGCCCACAATATTTTCCATAAGCGACGCTAGCCCACCTTCTGAATAGATATGCCAAGCCAGTGGGTCCTGGAAAACCACCTCACAATTGTCTAGCTCAGTTCTAATTGTATCCCCACCCATCATGACGCACAGTACACAATAGTCGAAAGAACACTGCCTGAAAACATAATGATCACCAAAGAGAATACCGTTGCAAAAATAAACTTTACAACACCAACCAAGATGAAAAGGTGTAATAAAGACAATGTGATGCTTACACGCACCAACAGTCAATCCCAATGACAACTGCCACGCTGGCCCATAATCATCAGAAGGAAACCCAAAATTTAAAAAATTAGGAATAATAATGGGATCCAGACTTAAATCCTAAGAGCTAATCAGTTTAAAGAAGTTACACACTTCCCAGAGCCAAATGAATGCGAGTGGAAGATTTGAAATTTTCAAGTACATCTGATAAAATCTAAGGCGAATCAAAAGATGCCTTAATTTGGAATTATTAAACAATATGGCAGAGTACATCCTTTTACATGAACTCCATGAGATTTGAAAAGATGTGTTGTACCATTGGCAAGGCAGCTCGTAAAGGTTAGGGGTCGCACCAAAGATGATTATAAAATTAAAAAACTTGTGGCCACCCACTTGTGCGCAACCACCTTATTTGCCAAAGATCGAACCAACCAATGATTTGTCAAGGAATGCCACCTATACCTAAAAAAGAATGATAGATTAATCATTATTGATATAGTAATTCCTCTGCTCCAAGAGGATTAAACTTTGAATAGACATCGACAGAAAATCTATCTTTCTCCAACATTTTCTAATCTACCAAGTGGACCCTGAGTTGGTGAAGCCATCAGCCACCTGCTTACCTTCCCAAAAGATATGAGCTAGGTGATACCTTTCCAATTTAGAGATTAATATATTAATATCCAATAGAATATTCCTTAATTCCCAACCAACCAAGCGGCCCAAGCTGATAGAGTTCATTACAGTTTTAGAATCCCCTTCAATCTCCAAATTCTTAATGCCTAGAGTGACAACAATCTTGATGCCCTTGAGCAATGCCCAAGACTCAGCCACCATAGAAGAGTGAATACCAATACCACCAACATAACCAGCAACCATGTTTCCCTGACTGTCTCTTATAACACCACCTATACTGGCCTGACCAGGGCTCCCCTTAACCACCCCGTCAAAATTCAGTTTAAACCAACCTCAATCGGAGGTTTCCAAATGGTGTTTTTCCTAGCAAGAGATTTGGAGTTGTCAAAGGCATCAATGCCAAGCACAATTTTCCACGCTTTAGACATCTTGATCTCCCAAGTAGTTGGGGCAATATCCGGTGGTTTCCACTTGAGCAAGGAGAGAATTTTTGGGATAAGTCTTGACCCACAACTAAACACATCCTTCAGACTCTTCTCAATGTCACGGAACACCCTATTGTTCCTTTCCTTCCAAATGCACCAGCTGAAGATGGGGGGAACTTGTCTCTAAATTTCCAAAGGAAGGGGGTGTCAGAAAGGACCATTCCACCCTTCCACAAAGGAAACCAAATATTTATTCAAGGTCCAGTGCGTCTCCAACTTTTGAAAAATAAGGTCCCAAACACCAACAGCAAACGGACAATGCAAAAGCATATGATCCAGAGTTTCTTCGTTGTCTTTGCACAACAAGCACATGTTCGGGATTTAGAATCCCCTCTTTATTAGATTATCTTGGGTTAGGATCCTATTGTGGTAGGCCATCCACCAGAAGAAATTTATTTTAGGAATCAAGTGACAGTTCTAGACCTTCTTCCATAACTTACTTTGTAGGCCCTTGTCTGACAGCAAACCGTAAGTCGTCTTGACAGTCAATTCGCCCTTACTATCCAAGGCCCAAAAGAAATCAGTTTCAACATCCGACAAAGGAATTGTGTGCTAGGAGAGTAAGACCTATAAGGAAGAAGCCATAACTTGCAGGTTAGGGGAAAGAGGGCCATAGGAGCTAATATCTTTCCAACACCTAGCACCCTGTAAACCATGCATGTAATCACACACATTCCTACCAAAGAACCGAGAAGCGAGTTCCATCAAATTTTTGAACTTTGAATAGGCCAAGGGGGAGTCTAAGAGCTAGGAATCTTCCCAGAAGCGGATCTTATTTCCTTTTCCAATCTTTCATCTTAGACCAAACAACATAAGCTTCTTCATTTTGCATATATTATTTCAAGCTAGAGACCCATGAGGATGATCATTCTCAATACATCTAATTAGGGGACAGTTAGCCAGGTATTTGGTTTTCATAATTCAGCACCAGTCCTTTTTATCTCTTAACTTGTCCCGCCCAACTTTAGCAAGCAGAGCCTTATTGGAAGCAAGGACTTTCCTGATGCCCAAGCCCCCCCCCCCTGAGCTTGGGAAGGCAAAATTTCTCCCATCCAACCAACAATATCTTCTTTTTATCCTCAATACCAGATCATAGAAAGACTCTTTGAATCGTCTCAAACTTCTCAGCAATGTTATTGGGCATATTGAATATTTATAGAAAATAAACAGGTATTCCTTGGAGAGCAGCAGTGAGAAGCTGCGGCTTGCCTACATGAATCGGGAAAGAACCTTTTCGGCTAGCAAGATTTCTCTCGACTCTTTCAAGAAAAAAATTCCAAAATTTGGGAGTAACTTCCTTAATAGTAAGGGGAAGGCCAAGATAGACTGAAGGAAGAGTGGCACTCACACAGCCTAACACTGCGGTCACATGATCCTGCAAACCAAGAGTGTAGTGAAAGAAATAGATCATACTTTTATTGTAATTGATGCATTGACCAGAACAAGCCGCATAGAGATTGAGGCAACCTTTCCACTTCCTGGCTTCAACCACCAAAGCTTTATCGAAAAGCATAGTGTCATCCACAAATTGTTGAATAGTAACAAGATCAAGGGTGGAGACCGGTTTGACACCCTTGGTGGAGCCCTCTGACAGCATATGTGCCACATTCTTGCTTAGCACTTCAGCTACCATAATGAATAAATAAGGGGGTAGGGGGTCTCCCTATCTGATTCCCCTCCTAGCCTCATAGAACCCTTGGGGCACTCCATTGACTAAAACTAAATACTTCACCGTGGAGACATTCCATAATGATATTGATAACTTTTTGGTTGAAGCCAAACTTATCAAGGAATTTAGGGAGAAATTTTCATAGAACTTTATCGTAAGCTTTGGAAATGTCGAGCTTAAAAGCCATGCTAGGGTTGTTACACCTATCCATAGAGTGCAGAGTTTCATGGATGGATAGAGCAGCATCCAAAATATGTCGACCAAGAACAAAACCTTTTTGACTGGGACCAATCATTTTCTCCAAAAGGGGTTTCAACTAGTTCACCAAGATTTTAGAGAAGATCTTATAAACAGTATTACAAAGACTAATTGGACGAAAATCAAACATGGTCAGAGGGTCCTCAGATTTGGAGACCAAAGCTATGAATGTGTGGTTCAATTGTTTAAGCAATTTACTAGAGTTTAAAAAATCTCTAGTAGCAAGGGTAAGGTCCTCCCCCAC
The DNA here is from genome assembly GCA_007115665.2 of Sequoiadendron giganteum. Classification (NCBI taxonomy): domain Eukaryota; kingdom Viridiplantae; phylum Streptophyta; class Pinopsida; order Cupressales; family Cupressaceae; genus Sequoiadendron; species Sequoiadendron giganteum. The sequence goes on from CM021100.1 coordinate 751,734,766, forward strand.
AATCTCCCGAAAGGTTTGGAATAAAGCCAAGGGGAAACCATCAGGCCCAAGGACTTTATAGGCACCCATACTAAACACAACAGACCAAACCTCCTCAAAAGAAACTTCCCTCAAAATTGAATCATTATCCTCATAGGCTATAGGAGTAGGGATAGGTTCCAACAATAGATCAACCAACCCAGGGTCAGGAGCCTCTAAAGGAAGCGATTAAGCATGTGTAAAGTGATTAGTAGCTAATAGACCAATCTATAAGGGATTGGTAACCCCAACCTCATTTTTCAATTTTTTTATCTGATTCCTTTTTCTATGTTTAAGAGCCGATACATGGAAGAAAGATGCATTCTGATTCCCCCTCAGCAAGCCACTATATTCTAGACTTTTTCCTCTATAAAACCTCTTATTTATTTAATATTTTCTCCCATTCCAATTGCTCCTCCTTTTCTTGTTGGTGCGTCACAATACTGTTATCACCGTCTTCCATTATTTTTTGTAACTCACCAAGTTTATTAGCCACTACCCATTTTTGATGGAACACATCACCAAACATATGTTTATTTCACCCTTTAACCATATACTTGACATGTTTGAATCTTTGAGAGATCCTGAACATAGGGGAGCCTTGCACTGGGATATTACTCCAAGTAGCAACCTTGTTCTAGAAGTTCAAATGGGAATTCCACGTGATTTCGAACCGAAAAGGGACGGACCAACAAAAAAGTGGTCAATTGGGAGTAATAGTAGAGGATTGTGGTCTGAAAATGTTATAGGGAGAGCCAAAAAATTAGCATTAAGAAGAGAAATCCAGTTGGGAGAAATAAGGAATCTATCAAGGTGGACTTGGATCAAATCAGCCCCAAGGCAATGATTAGACTAGGTAAATGACTAGCCCTACAGGATAATATCAACCAAAACAGTACAATTCAAAAATTCAACCAAATTAGACATACTATTAGAATAGTCAGTCAGACCCCCACTCTTCTTTGAAGGGTAAAGGGGGGAGTTAAAATCCCCTGCCACCAACCAACGGCCATCCTTGTTATCCAAAATCTAGTTAGAAATCTCCTGCCAAAGGGATTTCCTCACATTCTAATATTGGGAGCATAAACATTTATCAAGAACCAAGAACCCCTAGCATTGGAGAACTTTATACCAAGGTTATTCCTACATTGGAACAATTTAGAGCCTAAAATCTGAGTGGGATTCCATAAAACAAACAAACCACCAGATGCCCCATTGGCATCGCAACAAGCAAATAGAGCATTAGGCCAAATAAACTTGGCAATGGGTTCAAAATTGGTTTTCTTCATCTTAGTTTCTTAAAGGAGTAATATATCAACCTTATGTTCCCGAACATAATTCTTCAGAGCCAGCTGCTTGTGGGGGCTATTTAGCCCTCTCACATTTCAAGATAGGAATTTTATTTAGAATTTTTATTTGAGAACACCTCTAATGTCCTTTGTTTACCTATTGCAATTTCTTTTTTGGTTTCTCTATGTCTGGTCAACCGCTGGTTAGGTCTACCCGGCTTGGAGTCACCACCCACATCCACTTTCTTTTGTTTAACCTTCTTCTTAGGAGTCGACCAGAACTCTTCTTCCACAGTTTGCACCTAAGACACCACAATCTCCTTAGTCTGTCCTGGAAAGGGTGAAACTTTCTTCTCAACTTCATCCTCGATTTCACCATCTTCCACACCTTTTGGAGAGAGAGGTAACTCTGAAGAAACATTAGAGTCCTGAGCACTACTGGGAAGGTAACCATCAGGTCCTAAAGCAGAACCAAAGGGATCCAAATCCATTGACAGCATCGGAATCACAGGGTCTTCAAACACAAGCTTGGTCGGGGACGCAATAATCTTAAGAAGATCAAATTCAAAGGGGAAGCCATCAGAGGGAATCTTGGCTAACGAAGCATTGGGATAGGGGTCATGCCTAATTGAGGATTTTCAAGCCATGATAAGGTGGCCCAATTTAGCACATTTCTGACACTATGTCATATCATTCTCATAACAAACAAGTTGAACCCAAGATCCAAAAATAGAGCAAATCTTCACAGTGTTGGGTAAGGACTTATTGACATCAATGTTGATGCAAAAGTGAGAAAAAACTAACCTAGACATGGATCTGGTGAAAGAGTCTGAGGTGATGAACTGACCTAGAGAGTCCTCCATGCACTGAAAGATAGAATCATCCCAATACTCTAGAGGAAGACTGAGGAGACGAATCCATACAGGAGTCGACTTGTAGAGGTCAATGCCAGGATTGAAACCCGGCTTCCAATGGCATAAAGATAGTCCATGCTTCCCATAAACCCAAGGACCCGACAAGAGCACATAGACCAAATCTTCCTCCACCGTAAACTTAAAGAGGAAAAGGCCACCCGCCATGGTGCATATGCCAACACTACCCTTCAAGCGCCATTTCGCAGCAACCCACCTTCAGACCATATCCATAGAGGGCCGGAAGGAAAGAAACTTATCCACCACTACCAATTCCATGGATGAAACGAGCTTGTTGCTAATAGTTTTAGGAATGGAGAACTCGTTACCCAAGACAGAAATATCCACACTTGGATAAGGAAGAGAACCCTCAAGAGTCAGGATCTTGTGAGTCAACACATCTTTCCAACCCTTAGACAATGGGGTAATAGGAATCGTCGAAACCTCGACAGCAGGCAGGATAGGAATCATGGGATCCCTAGCAGGAGGCACCTCGATAGCAGGCAAGATAGGATCACGGGATCCCCAACAATAGACAACACATGAGAGGGCCTCAAAGATGATGCCACATGTGCTAAAGGGAGAATTTGGGTAGAACGGGATAGGGGTGGGGGACCGATGGGTACCCCCAACGCACAGTCGACCATGCACACAGTCAATTTAAAAGAGAGTAGCGAGAGAGAGGAGTGGGGGAAAGGAAAATGAATATGAAAAATATGTTATTTATATTATATTATATAATAAAAAATAAAATATTATGCTAATGATTATGTCCCCACAATGTTTTTTATGCCTTGCAAAATTACAAAGATCGCGAGAGGTCGAGCTTGCAGGATTGTGAGATACAATATATAATATATTAACTATTAATATTATATATTATATAATATAATAATAATGTATTATACCTATTACGATGGACATTATGACAATACTGATGATGGTCAATACTAGTATATTATTTTAAAATGGAAATTTATTAATTTATTATATATAATATTATATAATATTTATATCGAATATATTATTATACATTTAATATTATAAATTATTATTTATTTAATTATATATTATTATATCTTTAATACTATAAATTAATTAGTATTAAATTATTAATTAAATATTAAGTTATATTTTTATAATTATTTATTAATTTATAATGAAGAAATATAAAATTAGAAGTTACATAGACAAAGTCATTAACACATGGTATTTTCTCGCAAGATGGCAGGTAGAAATATACTTTGATATATGAAGTTGCGGTAAATTAAAGTTTAGCTATGAAATAAAATTGCCACTTGTGCATGCTAAGTAGAATAAAGCGATGACTACCATAAAAAATTTGTGATAGATGGATGAAGGCATATTGAACATTGAATGGAAAAAAGACAAGTTTTTTTATTTTCTCAAAGCTACTTGATCACAAGGTGGCTCTAGCTATGTGTTATGTCAATGAAGCTTTTTGAAATATTTTTGAATGTGTCTGCTATGATTTAAGGACTGTGCAAAAATCATAGTGGCATAGATTCTGGATATGTAGTGATTATGTTAATTTATTTTTTATTAAATACATTGTGTGAAGAAACATTATAGAAGGTACTAGTATTTGGGTAATTCATTACAATACATTAAATCTAGTTATTGTTTTCTAGTGGAGCATGTCTTTTATTATTGCAAGACAAAAGGTAATAGATGGTTGTCATACAATGAAACTTTTTGTGGACACTTATGATTACCATCTCATGATTGTTGTTAGTATTGCTATAAATACTTGTATAAGATGAAAGATTTGGCTATTAAAAATACTTGTCTAGAAGGACAAATCTAAATGCGTAATTGTTAAGTGCAAAGCATGTGAAGTTTATTGTCAGTAGTACAGGTATTGGTATAGGTAAATTGGTAGCATACAAAAAGCATGGTTTCTATTCTTATTTTTATTTATACTAATTCATTTAAATTGTTATTGGAGGTTGTTCAAGGGTTTCTTGGTTCGTGTACTCAATCATGGAAACATCTTTGATCTTTGCATATTTTAAGGTTGCAATTAAGATTCTATGGAACTTTCAGAGGAGTTGATTCGCTTTCATATTTTGACAAGACTTACATTGAAAGAAGTTTGATTTTTTGGGGTTTGTCACAAATGGTTTGTAGTAGTGAAATCAATAAAAAAATCATAATTCATAGCTCTGATTTAGTGCATATTTGTGATATCAAGCTTCTACAAAGTTTTCCTCAAATGGAACAATTGTGCATTGACTTTCTCGTGACCCATTTTTTAGAGGTTAGTATGTTTTTTTTGTTCTAAGAATTTTTTTATGGAGGTTTGTTTCTAATTTTTGACTATTTTCTTCAAAGCAGACAAGGGAATTGGTAGAGTTGAGCTTTCCACTTGGAAGGTTGGAGAAATTGATATTGAATATTGATGTTGTTGAGGGATACTTTGAAGGTTATATCATATTATTAAGTTGCATTCTACTAAACGCTCCTTTGTTGAAAACAACCACAGTTTATATGTATTATGGCTTGGATGATTCTGAGTTTCTTTTGGATCTTGAATTTATAAATTGTTTCCTAGAATTACAAGGGTTATTCTCATAAACTAAATTTCTATTGTTTGTATCTCGATTTCTAAGAAAGGGATTTTCAATTTTGTATGCCAAGTTCAATTTGTCTACTTATTAATGAGTCAAATTTCAAAACTTTTCAATCTGAGATAAATATTTTATGAACAAAAAGTGTTTTATAAGGGAAATTACAGTTAACAAGTTTAATAGAGAATGAACAATCTAAAGAGAATTAATCTTTTCCAACATTTTGAGTTTTCAGTTGAGATTACTATTCATTTCAAGTTGTATCTAGTGTTGTTTTCTAAGTTAATTATGCAAATTTGCATAGTTTGTGAAGTACATTCATTATCATTGCAGTTTATGAAGTTATACAATGTTTTATTATACTGCTTGCAAAAAGTGTTCTCTCAAATTCGTACCAAAGATGGTGATATTCAAATTGTGGAGATATTTAGTGTTTTATTGTATTTTCGGTTCATTATTAGAGACTAGAAAATCTGCTTTTTATTGGATTTGATTTTGTTTTATTGTAATGTTTTAGTGTTTGTCCTTTATTTCAGCTAATAATAAAATAAGTCATATTGTATTGGACAATAAATTGATTTAAAATTGTGAATCATGTTTGTTTACATATTCATTATTAGTGTAAGCTCAACTTGATTTTTATTTTGTTTTTTTACCTTGATGGATTATGCGCACGTCATGTATTGTGTGATTGATTTGGTTAAGTAATAAATTATAATTGTGTTCTTGCAATGGTTGAATCCTAGCGACAAATATATTATGAGTCATATTATATTATATCAGTGATAGATCGGTTTTGTATCTATGTATTATATTGCATTTATTGTGTGTCATTTTTCTATACTTGTGCTTAGCAAATTCAATTATATGTCTCTTATCATTAATTTTTTTCCAAAATATGTCAAATTTGATATCATTCCAATTTTAAATTTTATATGTGTTCACATATTTTATTCAGTGCCTTTTCACAAGAGAAAGGTTTTTTCTCAAGTATTTGTTTTATTACAGAGCAAAATATGGTAGGGTCTCTTTTGTATTCTCAAGTTCTTTTTTCAAAAGTATGTTCAACAAAGGTAAGTTATATAGGATTTTATTTGTCAATAATAATACATTAGTTATTACAATTTCAAGAGAGGAGAATTTTGTTTTGGCATGTTGATTGGTTAGTGTCTGATCATCGATTTTATTAATTGCAAACTTAGACATTTTTTGTTTTGTTTTCAATTTTCACATTGATTCATATAATGGAGAACATTTGGTATAGTGGAAACTCTAGTGTTCCCATTGCGAATGTGTTATAGTGGTAGGAACTAATAGAAACAAAATAAACTTATCAAAAGAGGGGTAATGTCTTCAATTTTATGGATGTTTTTTTATTTGCATTCTCAGAAGTAACTAATCTTGTCTATTTGTTTTCAGATTCTATAAAGGAGCCTGAAGGAGTTTTCAAAACCCATTCAAGAAATTTATTTGGATACATTTGTAATTTTTCAAGTTGTTGAACAACATGCCCAACAAACAAATGGGGTACAAAAATGTCTTTTTGTGTGGAAAGCTACTACATAAGCCTTTTGTCACATGTATGTAGAAAATCAGTAGCAGGAACCTATGTTGGTCTTTATTTGATCTTCCCTAGATTGAGAGAAAATATGAGACTAGAAGCCAAGTAATATCTGTGTGCAGTGAAAGTTATTGCCTCCTCATATGCAAACCTAATTAAGAAATGCAAGATAAAACAACACTAGACCACCTCAAGATTAGGCTACGTTGAACACAAATAAAAAAAAGAAGATAAAACAAGAAAGTATACATTTTACTTTCTTTGATCCTTGGTTGGCCCTTGATAGTGTTTTTGATGTGTTCCTTGATGGCAAGCTTGCAATGATGGTGGTGGTTGAAGGATGGAAAAATGGTAGATGAGAGTGCAATAATGGCTACAAGAGTGGCTTGAATGCAAATGGCTTAATTAATGTAATAATGGCTTGAGAGCATAAGTGTGATAAGAATGCATAAGGTCCCTTAATGAATGAGAAGGGGGGTTATTTATAGAATAAATTGAATTCTCTAGAGGATTCAACGGTCAGGATTAAGCCATCATGGCCAAGATGGAGGGCTATAGTGAGTTGAGGACTCACAAGCCCTCACATCTTGCCATGTGGAGGATGAAGTGTCCAAAGGACATGGTGAGATGAAAATGGTACAAATGATGTGGAAAAGGCCATGTGGTCCCAAGATACTTACAAGTACCTTGGGATTGAAGAGGATTTCCTTAAAAAGTGATTTCTTGTCCCCAAGTGGGGCTAAAAGTGACAAGTGAGGACTTTTAGAAAGTCCATGGGGATTGGAGAAGGCATTGGAGGAATAAAAGTGAATTTAAAATTCACAATCTTGGAAGAAACCCATGGATAAGACAAGGTCTTCAAAAAATATGTCCTTGTCCATGTACTTGATGTGACCTTTGAAAGGTCATGGGGAAGACAAATGCATGGGGGAATAAATGTGAATTTCTAATTCATATGGGGAAGAGGTCAAACCAAAAAAGGTAAGTGCCATGAAAGGTTGACTTAAGGACATGCTAAAAAAGGTAAGTAATTAGGATTAGGATTGTGCAAATAGGTGATTAGGAAAATTAATGAGGATTAGAGGCAAGTGGATAAATATGGAGGATGTGATATTAATCCTGATTAAGAATATGCACATCCTAATGAGGGATTAATTAGATTAACCCATATTAGTGAAAAGGTTATGGAGGATTGGACAAGGAAAGAGAAATAATGAATTTAAAATTGAAGAGGATAATTGACTAAATTAAATAAATTGATTGATTTATTTAATTTAGAGAGGAAATGATAAAGGATGAAGTATTTAATTAAATACTTTTGGGAAACTTAGAGAAAGGGGATAATATTAATTAAATATGTCATTTAATTAATATAGATGGATTAGATGAATAATTGATAGGATTTTGACCATATGAAAGTGGTCAAATTTAGGTGTCTACATTTTTCCCCTCTTCGAAATATTGTCAGAATAGCAGTGTTTCGAAGAAAAATAAATGCAGGTGACTCTCTAGAGGAAGTGACTAGAAAAAGATGCCCCAATGTGGGAGAGGTTACGTGAGCTGCTAAAATGGAGGGTAGTGAAGGGATATGCCTCAATCATGTGGGAGAATGACTAATAAAGAGGTATGGATGGATTTGGTTGGGTATACCCCCTCGAGAGGGCGGTACAGGAAAAAAAGGGGCCCTGAGTGACTTCTCGATATGAGGAAATGGAAGGTATTGTTGGATAGAGCTCAGAAAACCCCTGAAGAATGGCTTTTGAACGAAGTCGAACGGACACACAGGGTGCAAATGGCAGCTCCGAGAAGTTGGAGGATTAATCGATAGAGAAAAAAGTTAAATAAAGGGAAAAAATACCCTCTATTTTAAAAAAGGGAAAAGAAGGGAAGGTTTAAATAGTAATTTTAGAATTACTATTCCTCATTTGGACAGTTGGCAGTTGAGAGAGAGAGGAGAGAAGAGGAAAGAGAAGAAGAGAGAAGATGTCAGAGGATTACGACGATGACATCATCCACCGCGGGGATGCGGTGCAGAGAGTCTACCATTAGCGCGTGGTCCCACGCCAAGTTAGGTTCAAACCCCCTTTGTGATGTTTAGCATTTTAAAATATATTTTTAAGTTAAAATGCAATTTGAAAATCTGGGTTTGGGAGTAGGGGTAGGTTAGAAAAAAGGGAAAAATGCAGAAAGTAATTTTGCTTAGCGGGTGGGGGGAAACATCAAATGGTGATGGGTAGGGAAAACCAAGGTTGTAGAAGAAAAATCGAGTAAAATACAAGAAAATTTGGGGTTTCAGACCCAACAAGGGCGACCATGCCCCAGTCAGGGGCGGCCCCATACAACGCAGGGGAATCCCCACTCGGAAGGGGCAGCCTCGCCTAGCATAGGGGCGACCGCGCCCAGGAAGGGGTGGCCCCACCCTATGCAGGGGCGGTCGCCCCCCGAGCAAGGGCAACCTGCCCCGCATGGGGGTTGCCGCGCTCGAAAGGGTGGCACCACCTCATGTGGGGTGGACTCACCTCGGGAGGAGCGGTCGCACCCGGAAGGGGTAGCCCCACCACGAGATGAACGATTGTGCTTGAAATGGGCAGTCGCACCTCAGGAGGGACGACTGAGCCCAAAAGGGGTGATTGCGCTCGAACGGGGCGGTGCCGCCCTAACAAGGGTGGTTGCGCCTAAAAGGGAAGCTTTGCCCCAGGAGGGGCGACTACGCCTAGAAGGGGTGGGTGCGCCCAGGAAAGGCAGCGATGCCCCCACAGGGATAGCTACGCCTGAAAGGGTAGCTCCACCGAGGGTAAAGAAAGGGGGGTTAGAAGAAAAAAAGTTGAAGTGTGAGAAAAAGAAAGAAGTGGGAGAACTTAAGAAGATTCGCCCAGGGAAGAGCGTTAGGGGAAGTTAGTGCAAAAAGGAACCCGAGGCAAGGATTTGGTGACTGAAATGTTATGTGGTTTGGGTGCAGCGGTTTAATAGCTTGCAGAATCGAGAGAGGAGGTATGAGGTGATGGAGGTGACATGACAGGAAATGATGGGAGTGGATCATCAGGCTTTGGCCCAGGTAGGGCTTCTACATATGTTGGGGTATCCATCCATCAAGGTGCATCATGTGATGCTGACAACCCTGATCGAGCATTGGGATTCAGTGACTTCAACGTTCCATCTCCCGACAGGGGAGATGATAGTGATGCTAAAAGATGTTTGGCAGATACTGAGGGTGCTCATAGTAGGGTGTATGGTAAGTGAGATGATATCAGAGGGAAAGGCATTGGATCATACCATGTGGGTCATGTTCGGGCGAGAGGATCTGTCGGTGGAGAAGAATGTGTTGGATGTGGATAGATGCTTGGGATTGAGAGTACCACCACTGTCGTTATACCTGTGCTAGTTAATCACCGCAATACTCATACCGGATAGGAGTTGGAGATTTTGCAGTTTCATCTACATGGAGGTTATCTAACACATTATCAAGGGGAGGGATGGGGAGTTCACATGGGGGCCATGCATCCTAGCGCAATTGTACAAAGATATGCATGTGGTCTGCTATCGGGGGGCCTCAACGTGTTTCATGTGACATTTCTTTAGGTATGGGTCTGGGAGCACATTAGTTTGTCCAAGCCAGATGTGGTGAGAGTGGGTCAACAGGATACAACATTGTCGGTGGCCTATTGGTATGGTGCAGAGTATGACTGGGTTTAGCAGTATTAGGGTTCAGGAGATTTAGATGGATAGAGGAGATTGCTTGATGATCTAAAGGAGGAGGATATAGTGTGGAGGTCGTATATGACACGGTGATTCATGAAGTGGAGGCAGGATGAGGATAGGCATAGAGGATACTTCATGACCTGATGTTATATAGTCAGGAAGGAGCCTCAGATAGTGGAGTCACATAGGCCAGACTGAGTGACGAGGCAGTATGGGTTGATACAGGATATTCCAAGTGCTCCGAATAGATTTAGATGGATTACGTGGGAGCGACCATGGGGAGAGTCGATCTCGGCAGATTTTCCATGAGAGCATTAGGTGACACTGGTGTGGGAGCTAGCGGAGTACCCAGGGAGGTCCCTAGGGTTGGTAGATGCAGGGATCACTGTGAGATATGCAGCATGGTTTATGCGACACTGATCAGTATGGATTACGTCGAAGGAGTCGATTAGGGGAGCATTAGGGTTTGGCCCAAAGGATGAGATCATATTGGTAGAAGAGGGGGGAGGGAGGAGGAGGCCAAGGAGAGAGCCAGAGGTAGGCAGGGCTAGGGGGCAATGAAGGAGAGAGGTTGGGGCAACCCGAGTAGGAGGAGAGCAGCTAGGGGTAACTAGATTAGGAGGAGATCAACAGAGAGAGCCAAAGGCAAGTAGACAAGGAGGACAATGGAGGAGAGTGCCAGAGGTAGCTAGAGCAGCAGAGCTAGAGTCAGCCAGAGTAGCAAAGCCACAAGAGAGAGGGAACGAGGGATGAGGTCAGGTGTTAGAGGAGGGAAGCTGAGCTCGGGGGTCAGTGGAGGGCAAGTAGGAGGAGGAGGAGACGAAGAGCACCAATCGAGCCTGAGGAGGAGAGATAGGATGCAAAGGTGATGGGGGAGAGGGAGGAGGTCGGGTCGATGGGCATAGAGGATGAGGGAGGAGTGAAGGATATGGACACAAAAGTATATGATATTCTTCCATTTCCTATGATGCCACTGGCAGTAGAGGATCTGATAACACAATTGAGAGGAGTAGAGGTGAGATTACATATCACCGAGCAGAGGTTGAGAGACTCAAAAGCAGCGAGGAGCAGACTGGAGGTAGAGGTGCTTGTGTTGTGAGCCTAGCTAGTAGAGAGTGAGAAGGAGTTCCGAGCGGTGGCCGATAAGATGTCACAACATCAGACGGAGATGCAGAGTGAGGGAGAGAGGTTGCGGATAGAGATAGAGGAGCTATGAGTAGAGTTGAGCAAGTTACAGGCAAAGGTGACTCATTTGGAGGGAGAGGTAGAGAGAGAGCATGAGGCAGGAGAGTCAGCGAGATGGGAGAGGGACAGGCTAGAGGCGATGGTGACGATAATGCAGGCAAGGGGTTAGCGAGAGTCTGGAGGATCGACAATGCAGATATTGGCAGAGATGCTAGCAGAGGCAGAGAAGGATATGGAGGACCTAAGGAGGTAGGTAGAGGGATTGCTAAGAGAGAGGAAGGGGTTGAGGCAAGAGCAATATGAGCTTCGTGACAAGGTTGAGGTGGCAGAGGAGATAGTGGGAGATATGGGATTGATGCAGGAGAGGGAGGAGACCATGAGGGCTCGAGTACAAGTGATGGAGACTGAGAGGGATGCCTTACAGTCATAGGTATAGGTCTTGCAGGGGGAGAGGGATGCAGTGGTGGCATAGGTACAGGCTATGGAGAGAGATGTAGTGTAGGGGTAGGTATTGGAAGCACAGGGTGATGAGATAAGGGAGGGGGGTCAGATACTACAGGGACAAGTACAAGCTATGTAGGAGGAGAGGGATAGAGCCCTGGAGCAGGTGTCATAGGTGGGATCAGAGATTGAGCAGTTGTGGTTAGCGAGGGGTGCATGGGCACAGGAGAGGAGTTCCATTTGTGGATACCGGGACATGTACAGGGTAGAACGAGACTCAACCAGATAGCAGATTGGAGATCGAGAGGATTATATGAGAGAGGCAAGCTACTATATGTGTGCCTATTATTCGGTAGTGTCGGATCCAACATAGCGGGTACCCGCCTATGTTTGAGTGCCACCAGAGATGTCAGCATCATCCCACTCAATACAGACACATACTCAAGGATATAGTAGCATGAGAGAGACACCTCCATGTAAAGCGCCAGTGGCAGAGTCACCACAAAGATCAAATGTAGGTAGCTCATGGTTTAGAGGCTCAAAGGGATAGGATCTTGGCTATTGAAAGGTACAAGATGGATATAGTGCATAGCAGCAAAGATCAGAGTAGAGCTATAGCTATGTACTCGTACTTTATTTTTGATGACAGATGATGGATATGTAGTGTGATGTATGTGATGGACATATTATGGATGTCATGATGGATATTGTATTTTTGTGATTTTGGATATGATATGCGAGAGCCCTTATTGACACTATGTGATGGATTATTTATTTACACACATGTATGTTTATGGTATGGTTAGTATGATATGATGTATGGATATGCCTATATGGATTTATGTTTATGCTTGTATGGATGTATCATTATGACGCATGATGATTATGTTGATGCCTAATACTTATGATGCAGGATGTGATGGATGAATTATTTCTATGTGGATGATTATTATGTTATGCATGATTTCTAACATTTATGATGCAAGATGGGATATGAGATTCTATGTATGATGTTTAAGACTTATGATGCAGGATTGGATATGATATGATATGTATGATGTTTAATGCTTATGAGGTAGAAATGAACCTAATGATATGAACTAAAGTGAATATGCTAATAAATGAGTTATTAATGAAATGAATTTTAAGATGCATAGAATAATTAGTTAAAATTATCCTCAAAAACCTAAAATGATTATGCACATGTAAGGAACCTAGAATGAGAATGTTAATAAGTATATTAAATGCAATGTGATCATAAATTCAAATAAGGGCCTGCATAATGATGGAAACGAAGAAGGTGATGGGTGTGTAACTGCACCTATCAAGAACCATAGGACTCCTGAGAATAAATCAGAAGATGGAAGGAATCACCGTTTGCACAACCAAAATACTAAGTCATGGGAAAAGAAAGGATGAAGGATACATGAATGCAATGGAAGAGAAAATGATATGCAATCCTAATGCAAGTTGCCATCTTTGGAGCATTGATTTTTGCTATAGTATAGGACACCAAGTACAATGGTATATGGACCAAGGCGGATTAGTGTCTAATGCATAAACAAACACATCAAACAAGAAGGCTATCCCAATAACCCAAAGTCGTGATGACTTCGGTCGGGCCAAGTATTGGGATAACCACAAGCATAGAAGGATGTTCCAGCATAACACAAGACCTCAAGGGTCTTGGTGGGTACTACATGGGACAACCAAGAAAAAAACAAACAAAAGAAAAATTAAGATATGCCCCTATGTAAACTAGTCAACACACACCATAATATGAGAGATCATGGCGGCCTTGACGAGTGATGATAGGGAGCTCAAATGATAAAAAAACCAAAAGTATCAAAAGATTGTAATTAATTTTAAAACATCCTTTTCCATAGGATCAAGATGATAGATGGGGTTGATGCGGTCTATTAGGAAGGATACATCCTGTTGAGACCAAAGATGGATGCTAAAGTAAAAGATTGATAATGACGCAGGATATTCAAAAAATTGATTAAATCTCATGACACAAATGGATTCCATTTGTGAAGTACCAGCGAGATAAGGACATACCTTGACAACAAGACACAAGACTAACTCACCCTAAGGACCTAGGGGCTCAGTGGTTGATCAAAGATCAACCTTGCCTACATGAAAGCGCATAGCCCTTGTAGTTTAGTAAAAGACCATGGATAATAGTGGAAAGAGGATGATGAAGACAGATGATGGAGGAAAATGATCAGACTAACTGACCACAAAGAAAAAGGAAAGAAAATCCTTAGGGGTGGATCAAATGATCATCCTTGCCTACGTGCAAGTGCAGGGGCAACGTAGTTCGAAAAGGATGAAATACCAGCGATGAATAAGATTGAAAAGAGGACAATGGTAATGGATGATGATGGACAAAATGCCCTGGGGGCAGATCAAAGGATCAACCTTGCCTATGTACAAGCACAAGGGTAAAAATTTTTACCAAAGATGGAAGGACAAGACAATGGAAGACAACAGGAAATAAAACCCCAGGGGCGGATCATTTAAACCTTGGGGGTGGATCAAATGATCAGCCTTGCCTATGTGAAAGTGTAGGGGCAACATAGTTCACCCAAGATGAGATAGGATCTAGATGGAGACTGACACGATGAATGATCCTAGATGGAGATGACCAAAGCGATGAGGTGACACAAGATCATATTAGGATAAAAGCTCAGGATGTCAAATAGCGGATGATGTTCATCCAATGCTCAACCAAAAATATACCAAACGACCGGATGATGCAAGCAGATGGGAGGATAGGATTGATAGGATGGTGAGGATATTGAGATATGGATGGATAAACCATAAAGTAACTAGGACATAAGGTAGATAATGATTAAGACTTATATGAATGGCACTTGTTTCTAGGTTTTCACCAATCGTACATATCCAAGGTGCCACGTAGGGGTGATTTTCACCACAGGATTAATTATTTCTCTTACTATTTTTGGATTTTTTTCTGATTTTTTGATCTTTTTGGTATTTTGAGATTTTACCAATAAGGATACCCCAACTGACCTAAGTATAAAACTTCTTTAGATGCATGATATTGATGGGTTTTTCCAGGGGCTCTCCTTCAGGTGTAGATAGCCTATATGCTCCAGAACCATATTTTTTCATGACGATGTAAGGGCCTAACCGATTAGCTTCAAACTTTCCCTTCTTATTCCAATCTTGTTGATTATGTTGATTTTCTTTAAGGACTAAATTGCCAACATTGAATTGACAAGGGTAGACCTTCTTATTGTAGCTTCTCTTGAGCCGATGTTGATAGGCTTGTAGATGGTTATAGGCTTTCACCCATTTTCATTCAGGAGTTCCAACTGAACAAGTCATTCAACCCGAGTGTCTAGGTTAGTGATCAGATTCTTTAGAGAGATACGAAGTGATGGGATTTTGACTTTGATCAGAAAGATAGCTTCAACACCATAGACAAGTAAGTATGGAGTGGCATCAATGGGGGTGCAAATGGAAATGCAATAGGCCCAAAGGGTAGGATGGAGGTGGAGGTGCCAATCTCGACCAACGTTGTTAACCATCTTTTTAATGATTTTAATCAAGGTTTTTTTTCTTGCTTCTACTTGACCATTACCCTAGGGGTAATAGGGAGTAGAGCAACGATGTTGGATATGATAATTCTCATAGAGGAATTTCATGCACTTGTTTTTGAAGGGATTTCCATTGTCAGTAATGATGGTGGAGGGGATTTCATTCCTGTAGAGGATATGGTAAAGGATGAATTTGGATATCTAAACACCAATAATTTGGGTGAGTGGTATGACTTCCACCCACTTAGTAAAGTATTCAGTGGTTGTGATGATGAAAGCATGACCGTCAAAGGATGGAGGGTAAATCTTGTCAACCAAATCAAAACCCCATTGTGAAAATGGCCATGGTGTTGTGATGGGTTGTAACTCTTGTGTCAGAGCATGAATCAAATCTGCATGTTGCTGACAGGGAAGAAACCTCTTGAAAAACTCACAATAATCTTGTTCCATAGTAGGCCAGTAATATCCCGCTCTGAGAATCCTCTTGGCTAGGGCCATACCATTAGAATGGCCCCCATAGATACCACTATGTACTTCTATCAATGCAATGTGGGCTTCAGTCTCGTTTAAACACCAAAGGAGGGTTCCATCATACCCACGACAATAAAGCGTATCACCTATGATGGTGTAGTGGATGGTGCATTGGATAAAGGATTTTCATGGTTACGTGTGAGGTCTGATGGTAAGGTGTTGTCATGAAGATAAGTGTAGATGTCTTGGTACTAGGGGGATTTAGGACCTACAATGTCACATACCATTTCACTCTTAGGGATGTCATATGCAAGGATTAATAGTTTCTCCATGAGGAACTCACATTCAGTACGATCTCTAGGCATGTCCAAGAGGGAACCAATGGTGGCCATGGCGTCAACTGCTTTAATTTGTGCTTTAGGTATTTGATCAAATTGGATGGAGGAGAAATATTTCTTGAATTCATCTACCATTCGTTTGTAGGGTAACAACTTGTCATCTTTTGTTAGGAATTCATCATTAACCTGCTTGATAACCAATTGGGAGTCACCAAAGACCTGTAGGTGAGAGATACGCCATTGGACTGCAATCTTAAGGCCCATAAGCAGAGCTTCATATTTAGTAATGTTTTTGGTATGAGGAAAGGCCAATCTGAATGACTTTGGTATGTAGTCACCTTGGGGGATGACGAGCAAGACTCCTGCTCCTGATCCATTGTTAGTGTGTGATCTATCAAAGTATAATGTCCATGTGGTGGCTTTCGAAACTAAAAGACTTCATTTGGAAACTCTGTTTCTAAGGGATAAGCATCTACTAGTGGGGCATCTGCTAATTGATCCACAATCACTTATCCTTTGATTGCTTTGTGATCCACATACTCTATGTCAAATTCACTTAACACCATGACATATTTAGCCATGTGGCCAATGAGTGTTGTTCTTGATAAAAAAATATTCAAGTGAATCAACTTTAAAGATTAGCTTGACCAAATGACTAAGCATGTAGTTTCTGAGTTTTTGTGAGTTGAAGACTACGGTGAGGCAAGCCTTCTCCATTGGGGAATAGTTGAGCTCATAGCCTACTAAATTCCGGTTGATGTAGTAAATTTCTCTTTCTTTGGATGACTCCTTGTGTTGTGCTAACAATGCCCCTAGTGCCATGGAAGTAGCTGAAATATAAAGGAGTGGTTTTCCCAGAATAAGTGGCATGAGAATAAGCGAGTGAGACAAATATTCTTTGATCTAATCAAAGTTGAAATGACATTGTGGGTTCCAATTAAATGTAGTATCTTTCTTAAGGAGGTGCGTGAACGACTAACACTTGTCGGCTAGTTGAGAAATGAACCTTCAGATATATTGGAGTTTACCTTACAGACTTCTTAGATGTTTCATATTGTGGGGTGGAGGCATTTCCATGATTGCCTTGACCTTAGCAGGATCAACCTCGATTCCTCTATGGGAGACAATGAACCCTAAGAGCTTTCCAAATTTGACACCGATGACACATTTCTTCAAATTGAGGCGTAGCTTGTACTGCTCCAAATGTTCAAAGATCCTTTTAAGGATTGCAGGGTTTTCTTCCCTTGTTCTTGATTTTCCTAACAGGTCATCAACATAGTCTTCCATTATTATGTGGATGAGGGCGTGGAAGATAACTGGCATAGCACATTGATATGTTGCCCCCGCATTCTTGAGGCCAAAAAGCATGACAATATAACAAAATGTACTCCAACATGTTGTGAAGGTAGTCTTGTGTTGATCCTCGGGGGAAATCTTAATCTAGTTGTAGCTAGAGAAACCATCCATGATGGACATAATCTCATGTCCTGCAGTGAGGTCAACCAACATATCAATTTTTGGTAAGGGGAAGTTGTCTTTGGTACAAGCTTTGTTGAGGTCTCTAAAATCTATACGGACTATGATATTCTGTTGGGTTTAGCAACTGGGACTATATTGGAGATCCAGTCAGAGTAATCAATTGGTCGGATGAATCCTACCTCCAACAACTTTTCTAATTCTTTCTTCACCAAGAGAGCCACTTGAAGGTGCATTTTGCAAAGTTTTTGCTTGACAGGTTTTGCATCAGGATGAACATCTAGGTGGTGTACCACCAAAGCTTGATCAAGGTCGAGCATGTCTGAGTATGTCCAAGCAAAGTTGATGATTCCTTCTTTAAGGAGCTTAGTGATGGTAGATTTTTCTTCTTTTGATAGTGCTTTAGCCACATAGGTGATTTTGGGATTCTCCTCAGTTCCCATGTTTACTACTTGCATTTCTTCAATCAAGATGGATGATCAATCAAATAGTTGAGTCCCTACAAGGGGAAGATGAACATCCCCATCTTCTAACACCTCTTCAAGGTTTTCACTAGTAGATACGCCCTTTTTTTTTACTTTTTCACAGTCACAAAGTGCCTTAGGGAGGTTTTCACTAGGTGACCTATTTTGATTTTTTTTCTTTTTATTTTTGTAGCTAGGTCATTCATCTTCCCTCAATCCCATGAGATGCACATATTGGTCCATTGAGGGAAAGGTTTTGGGAGGTGCGGTACCTTATAGGTCATAGTCTATAATCTCAGGGTGTTTGATGGATAAGGTGATGATGCAGACGGAGGCATTCAAACATGGCAAGGAGGTCAACGTGATCTAGGTCATCGTATGCATAAATGATGGATTCCTCCTCTGGTATGTCTTCAAGGGAGCTGTCACCCACACTAACATTGTTGGAGGCACTAGATGGTTCCAAAGGGCCTTTTTCTTTCTATTCATAGCCCAAGCCTATCTTCTTCGGACACATGGATGCTTCTATGGGTTGTCATTTTCCTTTCTCTTCTATACCAAGACCTTTGCCTTGGTAATTTCACTTTTCAACAAACTTAGACGCATATGGATAGACCTCCTGGAAGTATTCTATGAGGGGATGTGACAACTTAGGTTCTTCTTTGTAAACCCACTGACTCATATCTTCTTCCATTTGATCCTAAAGGGAACCTAGATCTTTGAATGTTGTCGAGCCCATGTTCTTGGAAGTGAGTGTGAGTGTCTTCTCTTCTTCTTTGTAGACAGATGGAGATGGTTGGCCATAGGTACCTGGTGAGGGTGGCATGGTTTCCACGTTTAATGTTGTTCACATTTCATACTCTCCACATCCCTTGTCAATGATCTGGACCTTAGTGATGGCGGAACTAGGTGTAGATGATGGTGTGGATGATGTGGTGTTTAATGTGTTGGTGGATGGATGAGAATATGATTTTTGGTATGCACCCATTTCTACCCTAGGGCAATAATGAAAATGTGGAAAGGAAGCTTCAAGGGCATGACAATATTCAAATGGTTGAGGGTTAGCTTGTATAGTTACTTTTATTCCTTGAAATGGGAATTTTAGACATTGGTGATAGGTTGATGGGACGGCTTGCATAGAGTGGATCCATGAGTGACCAAGAAGGATGTTATATGGAAGTTCCAGGTCCATAAAATGACACATAGTATACTTTACAATGGGGCCTACCTCAATAGGAAGAAAAATAGTGCCTTCAGAATCTCATTCTATGTTATCATATGCTTTGATGGTTATAACCTGATTATTTAGGTTAGCTTGGGTGTATCCCACCTATTGTATAAACTTTAATGTACACAGATTAGGGAAAAACCATTATCTTCCAGTACCCTTTTTACTTTGTGGTAATTCACCCCAACCTCAAGGTGAAGGGGACGGTTATCACTTGAGTCAAGGCGTGGCATGTCTTTCTGACTGAAACCTTATTGGTAAGTTGTGGATAGATTTCCTATCAATGCTTGAAATTGTGTGGGATCTATGTCGTTGCGGACTTGAGTGCTCTGTAAATCCATATTCAAGATGTCTTGATGCATGGGGGAAGACTTAAAGCAGATCTAGTATAGAAATTTGAGTGGAGGTCTTGCCTAAGTGATCAAGGATGTACTATGAACTGATAGATGGCAGCTGGGTAGAAGCAAGGGCTATAGGGACCACGATGCGGGTGTGACGGGTGGTAACAACACATTTTGGATCCTTTCCTTTGACACGTATCATGGATACACGTGGTTCCACTTGTTCTACATATGTGACAACACCTTGGTAATTGTATGGCACATTTTTATAACTGATGTTATTTGTGTTATTATTCTGGTTGTTGTTGTTGCTAGGTCCAATATTGGAGTTGGATGTACTAGGACCCTGATTATGCTTAGGAAAAGCATTTTGATATATTTGAAGTTGAACATTAGATGAAGATTTTGTGTTATCATCCACATGTATTTCACCCCAATCTATGAGACCCTAGATGTAGGTTTTTAGACCTTGACACTTATCCAATGTATGTCCCTAAATCTTGTGAAATTCACAATACTCATTGTCTTTGAACCAAGTTGTCTTAGTCTTAGACTCGTCAAGGGGCTTGGTTACATGATATGGGATGGGATAGTTAGCTTGGAGGAGCTTTTTAAACATGATACTAAGGGGTTCTCCCAACTGAGTAAACTGGCATTTATTTCCCCCTTGTTTGTTTTGATTTGACTGTTGTCGAGGTGCTCCTTGGGGCACGGATATGGTGTCTAGGATTGATTGTTGTTGCTGAGGAGGATAATTTTGCGAGGTGGTAGCTGAAGGGAAAAATAGATATCCTAGAAATCTTTCTAGGAATAGTATGCACACTCAATATCCTCAAATACAAGCACACACTACTATCCCTTATAGCAAAAACAGACATAGATAATTTTCCCATTGCATTAACCTTTCTAAAAAAGATAATGTAGTTTGTGGATCTAAGAAAATTTCGGCATCATAACGGCATATAAATCAACACTTCAAGAATGAAAGAATGAAAGAAGAAGAATAGAAGAAAGATAGACAGAAGAAAAGAAACACCAATATACGTGGGGAAAACCCTTTTGGGTAAAAAACCCCACACTCCAAAGCATCGAACCAATGTATTAATTTGTAACAAAAAGGTTACAATACACTTTCAGGCTCATAGCCTTAACATGGATATTACATCTTGCTCTTCTGGAGAAAATCTAACAACATAACCCTACAATGAATCAACTCCTCCTAAACACTCCCTCAAGCACCTTATTTATAGAGAGATACAAGCATAGAGGTAGCTTCATGAGCAAGCTACAACAAGGATTTATGCAAAACTTGTCGAAATCCATGTGACACACATTCCAAGGACATATTTGACCTTTGTGACACATGTACATGCATTTCTTACACCCCCAACCAACCTCCATACTTGGGCACCCCAAATTTTCCCAAAATAGGTATGACAGATTCACTTACACACCTTACAATGTCATAGAATCTGTCATATATAACAACCTCTTACAGCTGTAAGAGAATCTGTCATAACAAGCTAAATATAGAAGATTCTCTTACACACTCTTACAACTTTATCATATCCCAAACTTGGGCGCCTACCTTCTCCATACAAAGATTCCATTTGACACTTGTCACACCTGTCACTGAATTTCTATTTTCAGCTCTTACATGTCATAGATCCCATCATAGGAATTTGTCATACAATGATGACTTACACAATGCTCAAAGTGCACACACATGGTAGAGAATATCTACATAAAATGGGATGCCTATATTCCCATGTGGGGACCAAAAACATTCATGTCAACTTCCATGTCACCTCCTAGTGTGATGACAACTCACTGTGCCAACTCACACAAAATGACAACATTAGATGAGAATGAAAAATACAATATAGGAAAATAAATAATAAATCAATGTTAGGGAAAATGCCAAGGTTGAGACACCTTAATTCCCAACATTCTCCCACTTGTCGAACACCTTGCAAGAGCGAATAGAACAAACAATATTTTTACTGCTAGGAGTCAACTGATGAAAAACATCATCAAAACTAAAACCAGCCATTCATGAAACCACATAAATCTCTAGCATGCTCTCGTGATAAATCAAGACACCTGCAACAACATCCAAGATGTCCACCAAATCTGGTAACAATTCTTGTCATCTCCCAATCTGCCACCCATGGAAGAGAAGGAACAAGCCATGGTGTATATGCACTAATCCAAAGAGCACAAACATCAAACTCAAGTGATAACAATAGCTACAGGATACTACCACAACTCCAATATGCTCACAAGCTATTCAAAAGCATCAACAAATTTCAGCCCCATAAGCAGAACACAAATCTGAAGCCAAAGATTCCTCCAAGAAAGAACAAGATAAAACATCAGCTAGAACAAGAATCAAAATATTGATCACTCACATCCAACTGATAAACCAACATGACCGAAAAATCCCCCATTGTAAATGCTAATCCATCCAGTTAGCCATACCTCAAAGGTACACAAAACATCAATATAACTCATGCCATCAACATATCCAACCCATAAAATGCAATCACAAGCTCCATGTACAACACCTATCAAGTGAGGAACATACATATCCAGGAACTCCCACTGCATGGGTAATGTCAAAACTGAAAATAGACCATAGCATACTAAGTCTACCAATCAACACTCAACCAAGTTGTAGCACTGTAATATTAGGAACAGTCACAATGATCCACATGCAACACATATACTGCAAAATCTCTCACAACATGTCAACATGACTCTCCCAAGTCCAACCATATCATATGAATATGAACATTCAAGAAGTAGCCATAAAACAAAGAGAGAACCTATAAATCATAATGTCCCACAACACCTCAAAGTGCTAAGCTATGCAAATTATGATCTCCTCCGCAACCCCAAAATAAAAAAGCCTTAACAACATCCAACCATTCAATCCCATAGATTCAATGCACATATGTATCATATAACCAAATGGATGTAAGCTTCTCAAACTAAAGAATATCAAACTAATATCCATTTCTCATATCAGGAAATCAACCCAATAAACCATCTCTCAAAATGAATCTTCCAAAACTTACCAACTATCCATAGCTCAAGATCCATATCTATGAAAGATAAAACATAACACACTTGAGAAATAATGGACAATATACCTCAAGTGATAAACCACTGAGTAGACCAAGAGTTGGGAATGAGAATGCTCCACCAAGATGCACCAAGTCACAATGACTCTCTCCAAAAACAATCTCCTCTAGGTCCATAATGGACTCACGTCCATATCCAGGTGTAGGCAACTCAGTCTTCCTATTGAAAACCTCTTAAAGAGTAATCATCTCAACAATGTGTCTCTAATCACAAGAGAAATCTAGCCTCACCCAAGTCTCCAAGTATCCATGAGAACCTCCATGATCAATCCATGCTAACTCCAAATGGAATATAGCACTGTCATGAAGTAATCAAGCAAATGACCAATGTACCCAATACCAAAAGAACTAAACAAGATCATAGTCAATTCTCCAACCTGCACATTTGCATAACTTAGAAATATATCATGACATCATAATCTCACATCTCCTCAAAATAAGAATATATGTCTCATTAAAACATATCATGCTCCAAAGGGAACATGTATCATATCAACACTCTAGCATATGATCAAGAGTAAACCAAGACACAATACCTAACATCCAATAAATAAGGATCATTAGACCAACACCTTAACCAAAGACTTCATGAGTCCTCCATGGTAACAAGATGTCAACATCTTCAATCACATGAAGATAACCATCTCTTGTTAATAGAACCCAAAATGCCAAAGAACTCTCACTACATGCAAAAATAGGATCGAAGAGCTCCTCCATGACACCAAAAACTACTACAAAAGATCATCCATCACCAAGTGATGAATCCAAAATCACTGCTAAAGCTCCCACTAAACCGTGATACTAAAATCTCCAAGCATCAAGATAAACCATCTCCTAAACGAAGATCTCTCATGGCTCTATCACAAGCAAATTCTTCACATGCAATGTTAGCAACATAAAATGATTAGAACCAAAATCTCCAAGGCAAGAAGATAAACCAACATGCTACAAATCCCCATCACTGACTATCTTGATACTCAACAACATTCATCATCTTATCTCAATGCGACAAACTAATGCACAAATAACCACAACCAAGGCCAACTAACTGAATCTTCTTCAACACTAAAAGGACCCATGGATATAGATAGTCCACATCTGAGTCATCTCACTGCAAGATAATGGGTAGCTAATCCATAACCTACATAACTCAAAGATCCAAAATCAATGAAGCGTGCAAACTCACCATCACATTAGTAACATGCAAAACTGAGATACCAAAGAGGATAATATGTAGATTTTAGGACTCAAACACCAGATCATCGTTAGACCCGATTTGCCACACAAATCCACAACTAAGCACCATAGTCAAAGGAACAAGATAAGCATTATTGTAAATCTGAAATTGTTTTCATCCATAAAACTCTGAGTCTAAATCCAAACTCTTCCATAGATCTACAAATCACAGATTTTGTTAACATGAAAAACCTGCAAAACCATCACTGTGCAAATCTAAAACCATCAATGGAAATATTTCAAATCTACACAAAACCCAAAGCTTTTAGTATGACAGGAAAACTGTAAAACCTCTAGGGGAAATAGGTTGTCCATAATCTCATTAAATATACCAACTTCACAACCCATAAATAATCAACATTTCCTCATACCATGCATGAAGCATACATGCAAAACTGCAACTATCTTATATCCAGAAATACCCCAAAGGAAACTTAATCTGAAAAATAGCTTATTAGCAGATCTGCAAAACCACAAGTTTTGTTTATCCATGTAAAACCAATGTGCCATAGTCACACATGCAAATTCATTTCCACCTATCATCCAAAAAACTCACAAGTCTGAAAAGCACCAGAATAACTGGAACAATGGAACAAGATGAAGATGCATAACCATAGATTTTGAACATAAAATCTACAAAACTCTCAGATCCAACCATTATGAAACTAAGACATGCAAGTACAACCAACCAAAGGAAGAAGAGATCCAAGAACTCTAGACCCACTTATAGGCCAAATCCACAACCACCAACATGTACAAGCATTTAAAGGAGTTAGGCTACAATAGAAGCTTTCAAATCATCCAATGATTAATTCCATAGCCTACATGCATTTGAAGTTAATAAATACTGCCAAACAGGAAATCCAAATCAACATCACATCAAATGTAACAACAACATCAACTCCAATAAACTCCATCTACTTAATCCTTCAAAATGCTTGTTGTTTCTTGAAGAAAACAAGATCAACTAAAAACTTCCACTCAGACAAGGATTACTCATCAGTCAATTTCTTCAAAACAAATTCCCTCAAGCTTTCCAGGCTAAGAAATCACAACAGAAGAAATACCCAGAACCTCAAATACCACATGCGTCACCATGCGAGCACATGCAAGTGACATGCAAGTTCATGCAAGTACATGCAACACACATGCAAGTACATGTAACTTACATACATACACATGCAAGCACATGCAAAACTATAACTAAGCTCTGATACCAAATCAAGGGGAAAAATGTATATCCCAGAAAACTTTCTAGGAACAGTATGCACACTCAGTATCCTCAAATACAAGCACACACTACTATGCCTTATAGCGGAAACAGACATAGATAATTTTCCCATTGCATTAACCCTTCTAGAAAAGACAATGTAGTTTGTGGATCTAAGAAAATTTTGGCAGCATAACGACATGTAAATCAACACTTCAAGAATGAAAGAATGAAAGAAGAAGAATAGAAGAAAGATAGATAGAAGAGAAGAAACACCAATATACGTGGGGAAAACCCTTTCAGCTAAAAAACCCCTCCAAAGCATCAAACCAATGTATTAATCTATAACAAAAAGGTTACAATACACTTTCAGGCTCATAGCCTTAACATGGAGATTATATCTTACTCTTTTGGAGGAAATCTTACAGCATAACCCTGCAATGAATCAACTCCTCCTAAATACTCCCTCAAACACCTTATTTATAGAGAGATACAAGCATACAGGTAGCTTCATGAGCAAGCTACAACAAGGAGTTATGCAAAACTCGTCCAAATCCATCTGGCACACTTTCCAAGGAAATATTTGACCTTTGTGACACATGTACATGTATTTCTTACACCCCCAACCAACCTCCATACTTGG
Source organism: Sequoiadendron giganteum (assembly GCA_007115665.2). Classification (NCBI taxonomy): domain Eukaryota; kingdom Viridiplantae; phylum Streptophyta; class Pinopsida; order Cupressales; family Cupressaceae; genus Sequoiadendron; species Sequoiadendron giganteum. The sequence goes on from CM021100.1 coordinate 751,760,583, forward strand.
GCACCCCAAATTTTCCCAAAATAGGTATGACAGATTCACTTACACACCTTACAATGTCATAGAATTTGTCATATATGACAACCTCTTACATCTGTAAGAGAATCTATCATAATAGGCTAAATATAGAAGAAGCTCTTACACACTCTTACAACTTTATCATATCCCAAACTTGGGCACCTACCTTCTCCATACAAAGATTCCATCTGACACTTGTCACACCTGCCATTGAATTTCTATTTTCAGCTCTTACATGTCATAGATTTCGTCATAGGAATCCGTCATACAATGATGAATTACACAATGCTCAAAGTGCCAACACATGGCAGAGAATCTCTACACAAAATGGGATGCCTATATTCCCATGTGGGGACCAAAAACATTCATGTCAGCTTCCATGTCACCTCCCAGTGTGATGACAACTCACTGTGCCAACTCACACAAAATGACAACACTAGATGAGAATGAAAAATACAATATAGGCAAATAAATAATAAATCAATGTTAGGGAAAATGCCAAGGTTGAGACACCTTAATTCCCAACAGTAGCCACCTAAACATGTTTGGTGTCAGTGACACCATCATTAACAAAATTATTATTCTTATTCCAATAACGAGGTTTATCCCCAGAGGATCTCTCTTTATCAAAATTTAAAAAAATTGACCTACCCTTTAGCAACAAGGGCTCGTTCCAGGATAGGACCCTTCTCTACCAGTGCTGCAAAGGTGGTGATGCAGTGGAGTCAGAATTTTTGAGCCATGATCAGATGGAAATTTTCGATAAACAATGTAACCATGTCTTTTTCTTGTAGTGGGGATTTCATCCGGCTAGCTAAGGCTCGTCATCTTTGTAGATAGCTAGCAAAGGTTTCTCCATCACATTGTTTTTCTTTCAGGAGATCATTTGTTGGTTTTGATTGGTGCAAGCGGATTGCGAATTGATGTATGGTGGATTATGATGAGCGAAAGCCACTTGTTGGTAGGGTGGTTGTTGTTGGTAATAGGAAGTGGATGAAGGACCCTAATTTTGTGTAGGATTTTGGTAGTACAAAGAGGTAGAACCCCCTTGTTGATATGACGAGGGTTGTTGGTAGTAAGGGATGAAAGGTGCACCCTGTTGATAGGTTTGTTGTTGTTGGAGATAGGGTGGATAATGTTGGTATTGGTGCACAATGGTGGGTTGTTGCATGAGGTATGGGGGTGGATTTTATGGTTGTTGATAGGGATTGGTATGTGACTGCAAAGGATTGGTGTAAAGTGGTGGTTGGGTCCACGTTTGGTTTTGAACAACCTGATGAGGATTTGAATTGAGATGGGATGGAGCAATGTATGTGTTGGATGGATGATAAAGACATTTTTTAAGAGGATTATTTTGCATTTGCGTAGGAATATTTATATGTTGCGATGGAGGTTGTTGTTATGGGTGTTGTTGGTAGGATGAGCGAGATGAAATATGCTTTTGTTGTGGGGCTGCTATAGAAGTGTCATGTGGCGGTTGTGGTTGTTGGGATGTTGTTTGAGTCACCTGGTGTGGTGGTCGCATAGGCATCAAGATGTTTTGTTGTGGGATGGAGATGTTGTGCTATGGAGGTTGTTGATGAGGTGGTAGGGATGAAGCAATAGAAGTAGTAGCATGCTATGGTGGTGTTTGCAATAAAGTGGATTGGTGAGGATTGGTAGGAGGTTGCTGGAAATGTTGTGATACACCAAGTTGTTAGTTATCCTCATCTCCCAACTACAACCTCTTCAGTACAACCCAAGCATCACGATCCCTATGCCTACGGCATACCACCATACAACCCATCTGCTCCACCACTTCCAACTCAACATCCTAGTTAGCCACCTATCAATACTAGGGGCATACCTACCCTTGCATTAATTCCACCTCTAGGATCTGCCTCCACTAACAACTTGTCATGGTCGCTCCCGCATAATCTATCTAAATCTAATTAAAAAATCAAAAAAAAAATTACAAATTTGTTACAAGATCAAAACTTGTCATGGTCACTCTCGTGTGCCAGAAATGTGTGCAGCGAAATTTATTACCTCCTAATATGCAAAACTAATTAAGAAATGCAAGATAAAACAACACTAGACCACCTCAAGATTAGGCTATGTTGAACACAAATAAAAGAAATATAAAACAAGAAATTATACCTTTTACTTGTGTTGATCCTTGGTTGGCCCTTGATAGTTTTTTTCATGTGTGCTCCTTGATGGTAAGTTTGCAATGATGGTGGTGATTGAATGATGGAAAAATGGTAGGTGAGCGTGCAATAATGGCTACAAGAGTGGCTTGAATTTAAATGGCTTAATTGCTTCAATAATGGCTTGAGAGCATAAGTGTGATAAGAATGCATAATGTCCCTTAATGAATGAGAAGGGGGGTTATTTATAGAAGAAATTGAATTCTCTAGAGGATTCAATAGTCAAGATTGATCCACCATGGACAAGATGGAGGGCTATAGTGAGTTGAGGACTCACAAGCCCTCATATCTTGCCATGTGGAGGATGAAGTGTTCAAAGGACATGGTGAGATGGAAAGGGTACAAATGATGTGGAAAAGGTCATGTGGTCCCAAGGTACTTACAAGTACCTTGGGATTGAAGATGATTTCCTTAAAAAGTGATTCCTTGTCCCCAAGTGGGGTTGAAAGTGACAAGTGAGGACTTTTAGAAAGTCCACTCTTGTCACCATGGGGATTGGAGAAGGCATTGGAGGAATAAAAGTGAATTTAAAATTCACAATCTTGGAAGAAACTCATGGATAAGACAAGGTCTTCCAAAAGGAGGTCCTTGTCCCTGTACTTGATGTGACCTTTCAGAGGTCATGGGGAAGACAAATGCATGAGGGGAATAAATGTGAATTTTTAATTCACATGGGGAAGAAGTCAAACCAAAAAAGGTAAGTACCATGAAAGGTTGACTTAAGGACATGATAGAAAAGTTAAGTTATTAGGATTAGGATTGTGCAAATAGATGATTAGGCAAATTAATGAGGATTAGAGGCAAGTGGCTAAATATGGAGGATGTGACATTAATCTTGATTAAGGATATGCACATCCTAATGAAGGATTAATTAGATTAACCCATATTAGTGAAAAGGTTATGGAGGATGAGACAAGGAGAGAGAAGGAATGAATTTAAAATTGAAGAGGATAATTGACTAAATTAAATAAATTGACTGATTTATTTAATTTAGAGAGGAAGTGATAAAGGATAATTTATTTAATTAAATACTTTTGGGAACCTTAGAATGTGTCATTTAATTAATATAGATGGATTAGACGAATAAATGATAATATTTTGACCATATGGAAGTGGTCAAATTTAGGTGTCTACAATATCGATAAATATTTTCATACAATATAGAAAGTGAAATAATAATGGATTCTTGATTATGATTTTCTAGTTAGATGTCACAAAAAAGGTTTTGTGGCAACTTTTGATGCAAAAGGATATTTTTGTATCTTATTTGCTTTGTGTGTATATAAGGGACTATATAAGTAAATGGAATTTATGTATGTTATTTCTTTTGTATGTGTGTAAAGGACTATTTTGAAAGTTTAAGTATACAAAAGGGACTACCTCTATAGAGCAATTTTCAATTTGAGCTCAAAAGGTTTCTTATTTTGTATAAGGAAGTTATTCTTGTCTAGATTTTCTATGTGAATTGTTTGTTAAACAAGAAACATGAGACTTGTAAAAGGATCTAAGTATATTTTCTCTCTTATTTTATAAAAGGGAATTGCAAGCATTATTTTAGGATTCTTGAAAGTTGTAAATCTAAGGCAGGTATATAAGTCTTTTTGAAATCTTGAGAATTTTACACATAAAAAATTTGTGTTTGCTCCATGTAATCAAATATTTTTTGATCAATATAATCAAAGATTATTAAAGTCTTTATTAGAAATTTTGGTGTAATGAATGTTTCATTTGGTTGTTCCTATTCGAAGAATAGATTAATTTATCACTTTCAAAATTTTCCATTTTTTTATCTTGTAACAAATTTGGGAATAAGAAACATGTCAATAATTGAATGTTATTCTTTGTCAAGAACAATTTTCATCTCAAGTTTTGATTTGTAGTTTGGTTCTATGATAAAATTTTAGTTTTTTCAAAGAGTTGTGTTATTATTAACTAGAGAGCAAGAAAGCCAAGAAAATAATGAACTTGGAACAAATGTGGAATAAAATAACAACACGCGGGTAATTACCTTTCAAAAAAAGAGTAACATATGTAAAATAAGTAGGTATTCACCATTAAAACAATAGCTAGTTTAGAGAGTAAATTATTATCTTCAAATGAATTGAGAGATGGAAAAGTATCATAATAACTAATACACGATTATTTAAAATTGAAAATAGCTATTACATCAAATAGAAATATAAAAACATAGAATATCAATAGCACAAAATTCTAAGATTCTTTTACTCAAAATATGATCTAATTATAATGTTCATAGATTTATAACTACTATCATATTTATTTGTTGGTTGATTGAATTTATCACTTTTTTTAATTTCATAATGGGCAAGAATTTTTATCAATGTTCACTAGAAGATTTGTTAATTAATGGTGCCCTTGTGCTTGTACTTGATATTAATTTTATGTAGTTATTTCTCACAACTTATCATTTGTGATGTCATGGTTTTGTATTGGACACTTATCATTTTATGTTAGCTTCAAGTGGTGTATCTAAAGGGAAACCCATGTTGGTCTTGCAAAGGCTAAAGTGTAGAAGGATTCTCAAAGTCCTTGTTGGTTGCCCACTGACTTGAATTTTCTTACATAAATTGGTAAGAGTATAACATAAAAAATTCATCTCATTCGTGCACTCCTAAAATCTTTTGAAATTGGTGTAAGAACACAATTAAAACTAAACAAGAAGCTTACACATAGCCTCATAAAAATACATACTACTATTGTTTATATTTCACATTATTACCTTATATCGATCTATAGCCTACTACTTTTCAATAACATAAATTATTCTTCCAAATTCTAACTCATATCACAATATCTCTACATTTAATTGAAATAAAATTAATGCATTCTTTGAATAGAAGCTATGAAATAAATATGTATCACAGCAAATGTGTAATACATAATCATAGAACCATTGATTGTATTGATTTAGAAAATATTATGTACAAAATGAGAGACAAGAGTGTCAATGAATATCACTCAAAGATGTCTCAATTCAAATAATACATTGATGTTATGAACAAAACTTTACAATGCTTTTATCTCAAAAATAGCTAAGACTCGCTAAGACCTAATCTACCCATCCCAAAATTACACTTTGTAGCATACCAAAAAAGTCTCAAAATTCTTTTCTAAAACCAAAGGAGCGACAAGCTTAGAGTCTTGAACAAATCTCATATTTACATTTGAAACTTGTTCAGAAAATAAGACAAGAATGATACAACCACTTGGGATAAGACAAAAAACACTTGAGTGGTTCAAAATGATCATAAAAGGGTTACAAAGTTACAACTGATGTCAAATATATCACCATTTGCTCATTATACTGGTTTAATTATAAGTTGTAGTAATATTTCATTGGCCATTTGAATTCTAAAATATTTCGGACTTTATTTCTATGGATATTGTATTTTGCATCCACAACTACTCTATTATCTTTAATAAATTTATAGAAATTAGACTCTTAACTTTATCAATTCATCAATTGTATTATTTAACAGAGCCAAATCTAGCTTAACCCCTGAATAAATAAAAGAGCACATAGACAAGATTATAGTCCCAAATTCTCCCTTCCAAGACTAAAGAGGCTTTATCACTCCAAAATTGTCCAAAATCTTAGGCATCACTCCCTTTCTCATTGCTTCAATAAAATTCATTTTATTTCTCAATCACACATCTAGCCTGGATTGAAATGATGAAATTTCCCCAAGTATCCCAATAGCCTCATTTGTTTCTATAATTTTTTTGGAATAGTATTCTCAAATTTTGTAAATTTGATGAGTTCATTGACAGTTATTTTTCTTGGTATCCACACGTGCTTTGAATTGGTCAAAGGGAAGTTACTTGCTAGGTATGCTTGATGAAAGCGTTCTTTAAATTATTAAAATTTTCTCATGCATCTTCTAACCTATGTAGGATGTTGGATAACATGTGGCACAAGACATCATCAATTATATCAATGGAAATTTTGTGAGCTTCACCTTCGACTGACACTTCATCTTCTTTTCTTTGTCTCAATTTCTCTTTCAACTCCTTTATTTGTATTGAATGATATTCATTTCCTTGAGTAGAGAAGTTTAGCGAACTGGTTGGAGTTGTGATTGTTAGAGAAAATCCTTCTTTAGAAGAAGGTAGTAAATTGTGGAATTTATTATACTCATTCAATAATTTATGTTAGTGATCCTACAATTTCTCATAGTTGGCTTGCAATGTAGTAGAGAGTAGTGTTAACTGTGAGAGATGCAACTTAGACTAGAGAGGTATCCACAACTCTCTTTATGACAAGGCTCCCAATCAAGTCACCTATATTTTTTGCTACTTGGGGATTATTTATTGATGGGGCTAGAGCCCGAATAGCCAAAGTTTCAAACTTTGCATTGAAGCCAAAGTTGAAATACGCTTACTCTACTTGCTCCTCAGTAGCAAATGCATCATCATCCTATTTCATAATTGTATTAAGGGATATAACCAAAACTAAATCCCACTTTGGAAACAACAAGATTCCAACATCTTGCACTATTTCTCTCACATCATCAAGAGTGGTGTTATTAACCCAAAAATCTACTTCCTTCAATATGTCTTGGGTTATCTTCTCCACCTATGAGGTTTCAACATCCTTCTTGGCCTCCACTAAATTTTAATAGAATTCTTCTCTATTATTCTCAACATAAAATATTTGAATTCCTTTACTTGCACAAACTCATCATCACTAACGAACTGTGTGCATGCCAAGGCTCTTATATCACTCTCCTCCTTACTTTCATCTCTTAAGCTAGCTTTGAGCCTATCTTTAGGAATACTGAGGATTTGCACCCTTGGTGGCACAAGTAGAAGTTGCTTTATTTCTTCCTCCCTAATGATATTTTCTACCACATCTTTTGTTTTAACATACTCCTCTTCTAAATCCATAGAATAATCCACCAATTGTGGGTGTTCAACTCTTTCTCTTTTTGTGTTGTTGTTCTATAGAGGGAGCAACTGAAACTATAGGTTTTATCTACACTCATTGTCCTTGTGACCATTGTGACATTTTTGGCCCTTTTTTTGCTTGGTATATGCTTGCAATTTCTTAAGATTCTCTATCATCCTGAGTTTTCCTCAATATTTTTTTGAACTGCCTTATAAGCCAAAGAATCAATGTTATTCAACATAATTTGAATTATGGCAATAGGATATATTACTTCATGGAAGGCACCAGGGTAACTAGGATTCCCCTTTCTTTGTTCTTCTCCTTTCCAAATAGTTACCCATTTTATTCTTTCATCCTTTGCTTCCTCTATTGTTGAACTATTTTTTATGGCATCATCTTCAAAAACTATCATGCGGTGAAATCCTCCCAATCTAGCATTAATTTTGATGGGACCAAAGTATATTTCAAGGTCAAAATCTCTCTTGATATACACGCTCATCCTATAATATTATAGTATAGGATAAAGACACTCTAATCCCTCTTTCTTTGTGCAAATAAAATTTGAGAATATCAAGCGTGTTGGGAAAATGATCCCTTCTTATATCTCCTCAACTGCAACTTGTCAGCTTCATTTAGTTACCAGATTATCTCCATGTATGCTATCCTTGTTGGTACCACCCTGGGAAAAATGTGGGGTTTTACAGAAGACCCATATACTCTAAGTATAATGGAATTGCCATGTAAGAACCAATCTTCCCAATTGTGAGCAATTCCTAGCACAAGAATTTTTTCCTTTGGCCTTAGGAAATCAAAAAATTCTTAGATGGCCTCTATTACTTAATACCTATGTTTTTTATTAGATAAGCAAGGAAGGACCCTAATCCCATGGTTACAACAGCAAAAAAAAAAAAAATAGAGATAAGGTGGGAAACAACACCACCAACAAACCAAAAAACAACAACAATATTAGCTCATAGTCCAGCATTAACCTTAGTAACCATAGACCAACTAGTACTAATCAAAAATAGTAAGATTTTACAAGCATACTTAGATCTATGTAAACCATTGGGTGAACCCATAATATTGGTTTACAATTTTGTTGAGGAAGAAAAATTGTAAAAACGCTCCCACAACCCAAAATTTGGGTTTTAAGGGGTTCACATGAACCCATAAAAGAGTTCGCTCGAACCCCTAGTTCGAGCGAACCCCCTTTTCCATGATGGGTTCACTCGAACCATAAAAATGACACATTTTTTTAGAAAACAAAGGGGAAAATGGGGGTTCGATTGAACCCCCCTTCACTCGAATGGGGCAAGGGGGGTTCACTCAAAGGGGGGTTCACTTCAACCCCCCTTTTCCCTCCTCTGGCACCAAAAATCTCTAAAAATTTTCCCTTCAAAGCTCGAGTTGAGGATGAAAATGGAGGAGACTTCATAGACCCAATTGGATGATGGTAGTCCTTGGAACGAGCTATCCAATGAATATAATTTTAATTTGTTTTGGTTTTATTATCTATTTGTTTTTTTAGTTTTATTAAACAAAGGTTTTTCATCAAAAATCAAGCTCTTTGTTCTGCACATGTGGAAAAATAGTATATTATCAAAAAAAATTGAAAAATATGAGTGCACCAGATATTGAAGTCCTTGATCCAACAAAAAAAATTGAATTTCAATACATACGAAAAAAATTATGTTGTATACAGTCCGCCTATGTCTGAATAGTAATTGGTTTGACTTCGAAACTTGATTAATGAAAAAATATTCAATAAAAACCTATGAGACCAATTGGAAGCACTAGATATCATAGTTACAAATCTACATTGGAAAGAATTAGAATTTTATCCTTCATGGAAAAAAAATTATATTGTATACGGTGAACGTCACTCCTTAAAAATGTTGTTTGTTGAAAAAAACTAGTTTTCGAAGGAGATGGAAAAAAAAGTGCAATCTAATTCCAAAATTTTTTTAAAATATATATTTAGAATCTACAGATAAAATTTCACAAATCATAGCTTGCATCATCTTCAAATTCCTCACAGTTTAGCCACTATAGGTGCCCGAAAGTGAAGATTTAGTTAGAAAAAATTATTTCAGTGTCCAGTTTGGCCAAAAATTATAAACCGGTATTGTGGAATCACCCCAGTAATTAATTCCATAGTTCCCTAGGTGGTATTCCACCATAAGAATACTTAATACATATGTTTCTTAAAACTATTTTGACAAAATATTCCTCAAAAACTACATAGTTTTCATTTAGGCAATGCATCTCCCATATGTAAGTCCAACACTGCACTAGGAGAGCGATTCCATTTTATCATATTACCTAACCTTTAGGGCTTTGTCCCAAACTTTCCTCCCACCATATAATAACATGTGACACAACAAGGAGTACCATATGAACTCCACCACCTTCCACTAGTCTTCATTTCAAGCAATTGTTTGTGCATTTCATCAGCAAGGTAGGATGCAAAATCAAACTCTTTGTTTATACCAATATTCTAAATTTCAATTGCTATCATCATCAAGGGAGTGGGAATCTATGGTTTGATGTCTATTCCCAAAACTTGGCATTATGCATGGTAAGTTTTGATGAAATAATCTTCAAACATATCCTCCTCAAATGGCTCTATTTTTGTAGGAACAAACTTCACAGGCCTCTTGGCTGTGCCCCTCACTTTGTGCTTTGGCAACCAATTAATTTTGTAGTTCAGCCTATCCTTTTGATACTCCTTGTTCAATTTATTGAATTTGATTATTTTATTTGTAGTTGTATTCAAATTGAAGACTTTGGTTATGAATATTTTATCCACTCTTATCAACTCTCCTCCATTTATGGAAATAATATTTTTGGCATGTGCATTATAATTTTATGTCACAATTTTGAGAAAGTCTACATTGATAAATACATTTGGAACAATAGGTTTTCCTAGGTCAAATCCGCATACATGTGAGATAGGTTTTTAGATAATCTCCTTGTGTACCAATACTCAAAAAAGGACCACCCATTCAATGAAATTATTGCATCTATGCAACAACTAGCATAATCTTTCAAGTTTTTTGATAAAATTCTAGACACTTGTGATAACTTGACCTTCCCAGAAGATCCAAGAAATTGAGTCATAAGGTCTTCATCCAAGGGTCTCTTCACCTTTGTAGACTTAGAGCTAGTTTGACTCATTTTGCTTTGTGTTTTTCAAAGAAATTAAATATTGGACTTAGTTGAATTATGAGATTTGTTAATTATATGTGCTAGGAACCCTACTTGTATGCAATGTTAATTGTGTATTTGTAGAGAATTGGGTTAAAGATTAGAGAAAATTGGATACTTGTTTGATGCTTGACACAAAAACCCTAATTTGCTTTGGAAACGCTTAAATTGTTAGAAAGATTCACCTTTTTCTTGTTGTGGAATTCTTTTGTGATTTTAAAAGTTGACTAAGACCTAGTTTCACTGATTTTTCTTTCTCATTTTGGAAGAAGAAGATTACGTCTAGGGTTTATCTAAATTCTAGGATTTTTAACTATGTGTCTTGAAAACCATGCTTGCAGCCAATGATAATGGCAAATTTGATACTTACTTGATACTTGAAAAAAAACCCTAATTCACTGTGGAAATGCTTGAATGCTCAGAATTCTTTGGATTTTTTGCTCTAGATGCTTCAATGATTTTAGAAATTGAAAATCATGGCTTTCTAGTGACAAAAATACATTTGAATTAGGTAGGTGAGCATTTCTCCTTATCAAATGTTCAAAGAACAGGCACACAAATGTCATGTGGCCAGGTCCCACTTTTCCACAATCTCGTAAGCTTGCACCAAACTAGATAGCTTTAACTAAAACAATACATTATAATAAAATATATAATATGTAAAAAATGCTATGCTTACGAATGAAAAATCTATAGATTGTGAAACATTTATACTTTAGATTACAAAAGAGGAAATTTTGTTTAGAGTGCGAAAAGACATAAATCAAGAGGAAGACTTCAACAAAATAGTCTAAACCAAGGGTGATAATAAGACTAAATGATCAACAACCATTCAGACCTCAAAAAGAGAGAAAGAGGAGTTAAAGTGGAATAAGCTGGCAGCAAACATTAGTAATCATGTACCTGAATAGGAGACAAAGACAAAGCAAAGAAAGAAAAAATAGACTTTAGGGTTCCTTATTATATCACCTAGCCTAATAACCTGGAAATCAATTCAAGAATGAGGTGCCATCAAGTAAAAGCGATAGAAGCAAGCAGGAATATAGATAACTCGAAGAACCAAAGATAGAACCTAATACTAAAAAATAAAAGCAGGTTTCATGAAAAACAAAGAAACAAAAAGGAAGAACTGAAGCCCCAAGCGCAAAAAATAGCAAAAGAAGAGATCAACAAAAGGGAAAGAAAGAAAATCCCTAATAAGGAAAGTAGAAAACACACAGTTTGGTCAAAAAAGAAGGGTGTTAGTATCGGAAATTAAAAAAACCCTAGCTTCAAAAATGAACATACGAAAGAAGGGCAGGATGAATCAAATCTAATAAAAATTGATGTAGGAGAAGAGATTGAGGAAGATGCTAAAATATTGAAAAAGGTGGCCATTTTAGGTAAAATCATTGGTATCAGAAGGACAAGGAAGAAAATAGAAGAATGGGCATGCAAAAACATTGTAAGGAATCATGGCATTAAATTTTTGGCAAAAAACTTCTTCATAATAGTGTTTCTTTCAGAAGAAGATGGGAATTTTGTGCTAGAAAGAGGACTAAAGGATTATGAAGGCAGCCCAGTCGATTTATAAAAATGGGAAGAAAATTTCAACCCAATAAACCAAGGCTACTACAATAGGTAAAATAGATAAGAATGTACAACCTACCAGTAGAATACTCATCAGAGGAATGTCTTAGAAAATAGGAAGAACTATAGGCACATTTCTAGAAATTGACACCACATTGCTAAAACAAAACTCTTGCCTCTATGCTAGATTGAGGATCGCAGCAATAAAGCAGATGCCCAAGGAAATAAATTTGAAATCAAAATCAAGGTTCTAGTTACAAGAAATTGAAATAGAAACCTAAGTCTTATATTGCACAAAGTGTAATAAAAGGAATCATAAAATAGATTATTGCAAGGTTTTCCCAAAAACCAAAAAATGTATGGAGGAGAAGAGAAATTAATGAAGAAGCAAAGAAGAATTCTCCAAGTCCTGAAAACTAGAAGAAGGAAAATTAGGTGCAAGAGAATGCAGAAGGAAAACTAGACTCGGGTAAAGAAGAGGAAAGGAGAGAAAAAGAAAAAGAGGAAGGCTTAGCGAGTCAAATGACAATAACAAAAATAGAACCAGACACCTATCGACAAGAGGATGAAGAAGATATCAGCTTAGAAAGTGAGAACAAAGATTTTGAAGAGCTTGACATCATTGAAAATAGAAACATTTCCTAGGCTGTGGGCCAGTTCTTGGAACCAACAAAGCAAAGAAAGACCAAGAAAGGAAGAAAAACAAATAAGCAGAAGAGGGAAGAAATGGCACAAGAGAAGGTCCCAAAAATCATTAAGAACTTCCTAAAGGAAAAGAAGGGAGGAGAGCACTCCCAGCAGGAAGAGCCATGATATTAATGACCTAGAACGTCAAGGGGTTGAATGCCCCCAATAAACGACACCTCATAAAGCGTCAACTGAAAAAATAGATGTTAATATCCTCCTACTACAAGAAACTAAGATCGAAAATGTGAGTAAAAGAGTATTCCACATAGTTGGATGGGAGGAATCCCTATCAAAATCCTATGGGACAAGTGGCCTAGGGATCCTCTGGAGAACCAATTTAGTAACAATGCACATAATGGTTAAAGAGGCAAACCGGATGTTAGGTGAGGCCAAGAGCTTGAGGTGTAACCTACAATTCTATATTTTCAACATCTACAGTCCAGTCAGAAACCAAGAGAAAGAAACCCTATGGAGAATTCTAAGTCAAAAGATAACAGACATAGGGAAGAAAGGAATAATTATGGGAGGTGATTATAATACAGTACTTAGAAAAGAAGAAAAATATGGAGGGAAGAATTCCATATCAGTCCCAATGGAACTATTTGGAAATTTTTGAGCAAATAACAACCTTCTAGATGTACAAACATAGAATGGAGCATATGCATGGTCAAATAAAAGGAATGGGGAAAGCTGCATAAAGGAAAAACTGGATAGATTCATATATTCACAAGACTAGTTAGTAGATAATGTGAATATGGAAGCAAAAATTCTCCCTTTGGCTGGATCAGGCCACTTACCAGTCATATTAACAATCAAAGAAGCATAAAGCACCCCAAAATCATACTTTAAAATGGGGAAAATGTGGTTCAGGAAAGAGGAATCGGTGGACCTTTTGGAGCAGTGGTGGAAAGCAGCCCCAAAATTTTCAGGCACAAGAAGTTTCACTTTTATGGATAAACTAAAGCATATCAAAAAGGGACTTCAAGAGTGGAATAAGGTAGTATTTAAAAACATATTGTCAAAAAAAGAAAGGATTGAGGAAGAGCTGGAAATATTAAACAACAAGGTAATGGCAGCAGGGATGTACCAAGAAGATTACCTAAAAGAAAGGACTTTAATGGAAGAATACAATGAAATTTTAGGAAGAGAAGAAGAATATTAGAGTGAAAAGTCAAGGGAAATTTGGCTCAAAGAAGAGGATGCAAATACAAGATTCTTTCACAACATAGCCAAAAAAAATTAAAAACCTATAAGAAAATATATGAGGTAACACTTCTAGATGGAACTGGGTATGTGCAGGATAATGATGGACCAAAAAGTGGCAATGGGAAAAAAATTACGTTTTGGATCAACTCAAAAATGCAAAAATGTCGAGTTAACTTTTTTTAGGCTCGGGTGTCAGTACATTGCTCCAAAGCAATGCCCAAACCTATATTTTACAAATCGGATATCCGATTTGAGTTGTGTATATAAATAAAAAACAGCAGCCTTTTAAAGTCATTTCAAACATTTTGAATGTGGACGTACAGGGAGAAGTCAAAATCAGATATCCGTTTTCACCAAATATCCGATTTGAAAGGTAAGTTTTTGGTTTTTAAAATGTTTTAATCTATTTTTCAATAAGATTTTTATAATTTTAAGTAGTTTTTATGAAATAATTTCAAAAGTAGGGTTTTTTTATTAAAAACTAGAGTTTAAAATGATTTTTTATTAAAAATTAATGTTTTTAAATAGATTTTGATTAAAAACTAGTGTTGTTGATGTATTTTTATCAAAAACTAGAGTTTGTTATGGATTTTTGTGACAAAGTGGGGTTTTTTTGGATTTTTATTAAAAACTAAGGCTTTTTTACAATAATTTCATTTATATTATGTAATTTCAATTAGATTAATTAGTTTTTAACTTTAATCAGGTATTATGGCTGAGAATGAAAATGCACAAATGCCAAACACTCCACCTCCATAGCCACCAATTGAAGACTTAATTGGTGAAAAATTGGGGCAATTGAGGGAAGTTTGTGAAGTTTATAAGACAATCCCTCGATTATCTGATATGACAAACACATTGAAGGAAATAATTAAAAATATAGAAACCCTGTCCACCCAACATAATGCCTTTTATTTGTGGCAAGAATACATGAGGGAATATTATGCATGTGGATTATCTTACGATGATGTGAAAGATCTCCAAATAACCAAATCCCAAATAGCCTCTTTATTCGTTAACCTCTGCACCGATTTGTCAGTGAATGTTAATAAACCAAAACTTTCTATAAAATGGTGCATGAATAGGGACATTGTAGATAACTTTTGGGATTGTTGGTGTATGGTTTTTGATAAACTACCGAACAAATATTTTGATATACCATTTTACTTTATTAAAAAATTATATGTTGAGTTTGTGTTAGGGCATCATGTCAATTACTTTGACATTAAACCCTTCTAGAGCATCGATGGAGGTATGCCCCAGGATAGACCAGGGGCAGCTAGAGTAGTCTCACGCCCATATGTTCCTCCTCCTCCCCTTCATCCATCACCTCCAGTATATCATCCAAATATTATCTAGGATACAGCCACACAGACTATTCAGGCTATTCACTCTTTGAGTGGTCATTTGGTTTCACATGCTTCTACAGTAGCTCAGCCATATTCTAGTGATGTTGGCAAAGGCTCAAGTGTTGTTGCATCATCCTCCTTAGGTCCACATATTTGTGTGCCACATAATTGCACTATGTGCCACCAAATATGTTTGGGTCCTCTTGTACAACCCGTTGAGCATCCCTTGGACACTTCTGATTATGACCTCCATGATGTGGACATTATAGATCAAACACAGGGGACTGTGGCGCACCCTACAGATTCCTCTCTTGCTAGAGAGGGGGACATTGGAATAGTGACATAGGTAAGATTTAAATTGTAAATTCATAACTTGCATTTGTTTTTAAATGAATATTAATAAAAGATAGTATCAAGTACTAATATTTATTTACATGGTCTATTTAACAATTGATGTCTGAGGAGGAGCTCATATAGGTGATTGATAGCACCCTTAGGGCCATTTCATTTGGCCTCAACATGCACACAGTATATATTTTTGCACTCACTCGTTTACATTTTTTTATTATATACTCGTTTGTCATTTGAATGGTCATTAATGAAATTATATAATAACATTTGACCCATATTTCAAAAAACATCATTGGATATAGATTATGCCCATACACAGTTATGACCTTTTTACATTGTTTCATATTTCAAAATTCAAATTTTACAAAATTTGCCTATTGGAGGCATTCAGGGCACAGTCTTCCACAAGAGTAGTATGTTGACGTTCTGGAGTGACAAACACCTATACAAACCATCAAGGTAGCAGTTAAACTACATATAATAGAAAAGATGCTTAGAATAAATAATCTATATTATTGCAATTTGTCGCATACCTCTCCAAAAGCATCAGAGCTGCCTATTGTTGCAGCAGGTCCATGATCAATCATGCCAGGAATATCACAAAATTTGTCAAATGATAAATCTATATTGTCACAATAGAAAAGATGCTTAAACTAAAAAATATATATTAATCTAAACAACTTGAATGATGATGAATTGGTAATGCAAACTATAAAAGATGCTTAGAATAACCAATCTATATTATTCTAAATGACCTAATTGATGATAAGATGGTAATGCAAGTTATAAAAGATGCTTTGAATAACCAATCTATATTATTGTAATTTGTCACATACCTCTCTGAAAGGATCAGAGCTGGCTATTGTTGCAGCAAGTCCATGATCAATCGTGCCAAAAATATCCCAAAAGTACATACAAAATATCACTATTAAAGACACCTGCATTGTAATAGTATACAAAATATCAATATTAAATAAAGAACACTAATGAACTTAAGCATAATTAACCTAAGCATTGTACCTTCCATTCTTGAATATGCTATTCAAGTGTGCCTAACAGGTCATCTCTTTGTTTAAGAGTATCCAATATTGCTTCATGATTAGCATTACTAAGTGTCCATAGTTGTTTTTTCTTTGGTTTGGAATGATGCTTCAACAACTTAACATTTGTTGCTATAACAAGGTGTGAATACATGACAATGGTTTTGTTTTTCTCATAGTCTTCAAATGCAAGTATGCCATTCTTTCTAATCATGTATGTTCACAACCAAGTTCCTGCAACCACAACTGAACCTGTAGGATACATGAACCCATCGTCATCTTCAATCGGTTGTGTTAGCTTGTGCTTTACCTACACACATCAAGCCAACCAATAGTTTGATCTCTCTTCATTCCCCTGTAGTGCAACAACTATATCCTAGTTGTAGTAGATCTGAAAGCCGGTCGTAATCAAGTGAACTTTCCATTGTGTCATTTGTCATGGATATAGTTTGAGATAAAGGATTTAGATACTGTGGAACCCATGTATCCACCCACTCACTTGACTCGCATTGATCCCACTTGCACTGAATACAACTCTAACCAAATAAAATGGCTTCAAACCTTCAAAAGTCCTTTGCGAGATTTCCATCTTTGGATGTGTTTCAATAAATTTGTTGAACAACATTATTTGGCTTGATTCCAAGAAATGTTTAGGATGCAGTGTACGGTCTCGATTGCCAATTCTTAACATTAAAACATCCTTTGCATTGGGTGATACTATAGAGTTATCATGCCAAAATTGTTGAATTGCATGCTTTACATTATCAGTTAGCTTCTTATCAACACGTGGAAGCCTCCCAGCAAAAGCCCTTGTATCATTTTGAAGAGGATCATCTATGCTTTCTCTTCTTGCAAGTGCTATATCCAAAGTTTTATGATTTATATCAAAATCAATACAAGTTTGTCTAATAAAGCGAGCCTTTTTTAATTGATGGCTTACTAGGGTGGTTGTAATGACTCTCTGAGTAGGTCTATTATATTTTTCCTTTTTTATTTTTTTCAATAGACTTGAGAGCATTAAAAATATTTTTGACAATAATAGAATTTTTTTTAGTCTTTTTGTTCACACGAATCTTCAATTTGGCTAGAAAAGGTCTCATCTTTTGCATCTTTAGCAATTGTACAAAAATTTGGCATTGCCCGGTCAATGTCTTATCGCTAAAATATTGGTTGAAAAGTCTTCTAGCCCACAACCGAACAGTTCGTGTTGACCTCTTTCCTTCAAAATTGTTTATAATGTTATCATCAATTTCAAGTAACCATTTAGGGGTTCTTGAAGGTCTTGAATTTGGAATATGTCTTTCTTCCACACAAGGTTTTCATTTCTCATGTAATCTAGTGAAACATAATTTACACTTGCTTCAATATTATGTTCAACATCTTCATTTCCAACATTTTCACCTAGAATATTTTCAATATCAATATGAATAATTTCATTCCCAATTTCAATATCATGTTCAACATCTTCAATTCCACCATTTTCAACTTCAACATTTTCATTATCAATTTCAATATTTTCATTCCCAATTTGAATATCATGTTCAACATCTTCAATTCCAGCATTTTCACCTTCGACATTTTCAATATCAATTTGAACATTTTCATTCCCAATTTCAATGTCATGTTCTACATTTTCACCTTGAACATATTAAATTTCCTCTTCACTTGAAAGACCATAGGGCTTAGGTTCACCAATATTTAATATACCTTGTCTTCTCTTCCTATGACCTTCTCTATCTCTTTATCTATATGCTTCCATTTGTTCTTTTGTAAGCTTTCTCGTGCATTTTTGCTTCTAACGACTGTTACTCCCCATTATACCTTATAAAAGATGCTAAAAAATCATTTCTTATGACAAATTTGAGTACAAGATGCTCCAAAAAGTTGATCTTTCTCTCTTCCTATCTGAAACCACGTGTTTGTTGCCTGCAAAGTGCTGCAAACAGAATGTAGGGTCCATTGGAATGCACAAAAACAGCCCACATGGGGTTTTTCTATGGACCACAAATCCGATATCCGATATAATCGGATATCTGATTTGGAAAATATTTAAAAATGTTTTGCAATGGTAAGATTTTAGTTCTACCAAATTTCTACAAATCAGATATCCAATTTATGCCCACATAGACCTAAGGGTTAATGTTAGAGAGTGGGAGAGTGGGAGATTGAGAGAGGGAGAGGGAGAGGGAGAGGGAGAGAGAGGGGGAGAGGGGGAGAGAGAGGGTTTAGGGTTGAGGGAGAGGGAAAGAAGGAGAGGGAGAGGGAGAGTGGGAGAGTGAGAGAAGGAGAGGGAGAGGGGGAGGGAGAGGGGGAGAGAGAGAGAGGATTGATTGAGTGAGAGACTTGGGAGAGAGAGAGGGAAAGAGATAATATTTAAGTATTTTATATATTAGTAATATATATATATATATATTTAAATACTTATAGATTAATTAAAATATTTAAATAATATTTAAACATTATACATAATAATTATATTAAATACATAATTCAGTAAGAGATTATCATAAATTGTATATTATATATTCCATTATAAACTATATTGTATATTATATATTAAATTATAAACTTTATTACATTTTTGAAATCATATATTATAAATTGTATAACATTTTTTAAATTCATATCTAAAACATATTAGATATCGGATTCAATTTGAATCGTATATCCGATATGATGACACAAAATTTAATGCCTAGGGATTAAGCTCGGGCTTGCTTTGGAATTTGGTTCGGACCTACCAATCCTAAGAAGTCAACACGAAAAACGTGTTTAACAACTTACCTTGCTTTTCTAGATTTCGCCCATGTGGTTAACGACTTTTTTTTTACCCAAAATTGATGAAACGAAAAGGGTTTGTAAAGGACCTTCTCAGCTTTCTATCAATATAAATTATACTTACTTTGAATCTAATAAATTATTATTATTCATTTTCTATTAGAATTACGACTAAAGTCCTGATTGATAGTCTGATTGAAAAACATCTATAGCTTTCAAATGGTATCACATTTTTTGAATCCAAAACATGCGTCACATTCTATGCTTCGCATACTATAGGATTAAAAAAAAAATGAATTACATGAAGTTTTGACCAAGTTAAGGTTGTCAAACATACAAGTTTTTATATTTTTTAAAAGTTGTAATAAAAAATTCGTACTTAATTATTTATTTGAAAAAAAATTACCAAAAAATATGCATCACATCCGGACACGAGTCCTCTACTTATATCTAAAATATTATAAAAAAATATTATCATTAGGGTGGTCAGATAGACACCTACTTGTTATTTTTTCCCTAAAATTTAAGTACAACTGCATTGAAATTTCAATTTTTCACCAAATAGATTTTTTTTTTAGAAAGATAAACTTAGTAGTTTAGAAACTGCATTCAATTTTCCACAGATTCTATTTTTACATATTTTTGAAATAATATAAATAGATAAGTAGGAGGTTTCTTCCACAACGTGTCAAATTATGATATTGGTATCAGGATTCAACCGTGTAGTTTTCGAGTCAAACTCATTGACCCATGATTCATGAGTATTGGTTCACAAGAACCCATCTCTCATGATAATGAATGGTCCACTTAGCACTCATTGCATCTAGGTGATGCTCACAGAGGTGAAGCATTGGTCCGTCCTGGGAGGTCACCCATCCCAGTACTGCTCCAGCTCAAGCGCACTTAACCACATAGTTTCCCCCAAGGTTAAGTCCACTTAGCTTGCTACCCCATTTGCAAAACCTTCAGCAAGTGTTATGCCTTATGAACCATTCATTATAGAGCCCCTTTAGCTCATCAACTGATAAGTAGGAGGTTTCTTCCACAGCATGTCAAATTATGATATTGCTATCAGGATTCAACCGTGTAGTTTTCGAGTCAAACTCATTTACCCATGATTCATGAGTAGTGGTTCACAAGAACCCATCTCTCACGATAATGAATGGTCCACTTAGCACTCATTGCATCTAGGTGATGCTCACAGAGGTGAAGCATTGGTCCGTCCTGGGAGCTCATCCCAGTACTGCTCTAGTTCAAGCACACTTAACCATGGAGTTTCCCCCAAGGTTAAGCTCACTTAGCTTGCTACCCCATTTGCAAAACCTTCAGCAAGTGTTATGCCTTATGAACCACTACTCATGAATCATGGGTCAATGAGTTTGACTCAAAAACTACACGGTTGAATCCTGATAGCAATATCATAATTTGACATGTTGTTGAAGAAACCTCCTACTTATCTATAATGAATGGTTCATAAGGCATAACACTTGTTGAAGGTTTTGCAAATGGGGTAGCAAGCTAAGTGGGCTTAACCTTAGGGGAAACTCTGTGGCTAAGCATGCTTGAGCTGGAGCAGTACTGGGATGGGTGACCTCCCAGGATGGACCAATGCTTCACCTCTATGAGCATCACCTAGATGCAATGAGTGCTAAGTGGACCATTCATTATCATGAGAGATGGGTTCTTGTGAACCACTACTCATGAATCATGGGTCAATGAGTTTGACTCGAAAACTACACGGTTGAATCTTGATACCAATATCATAATTTGACACGCTATGGAAGAAACCTCCTACTTATCAATCGATGAGCTAAAGGGGCTCTATAATGAATGGTTCATAAGGCATAACACTTGCTGAAGGTTTTTCAAATGGAGTAGTAAGCTAAGTGGGCTTAACCTTGGGGGAAACTCTGTGGTTAAGCGCGCTTGAGTTGGAACAGTACTGGGATGGGTGACCTCCCGAGATGGACCAATGCTTCACCTCTATGAGCATCACCTAGATGCAATGAGTGCTAAGTGGACCATTCATTATCATGAGAGATGGGTTCTTGTGAACCACTACTCATGAATCATGGGTCAATGAGTTTGACTCAAAAACTGGACGGTTGAATCCTGATAGCAATATCATAATTTGACACATTGTGGAAGAAACCTCCTACTTATCAATTGATGAGCTAAAGGGGATCTATAATAAATGGTTCATAAGGCATAACACTTGCTGAAGGTTTTGCAAATGGGGTAGCAAGCTAAGTGGGCTTAACCTTGGGGGAAACTCTATGGTTAAGCACGCTTCAGCTGGAGTAGTACTGGGATGGGTGACCTCCTGGGACGGACCAATGCTTCACCTCTGTGAGCATCACCTAGATGCAATGAGTGCTAAGTGGACCATTCATTATCATGAGAGATGGGTTCTTGTGAACCACTACTCATGACTCATGGGTCAATGAGTTTGACTCGAAAACTACACGGTTGAATCCTGATAGCAATATCATAATAATATAAATAACTTATTAAATTTTTTACATCAAGTTGCTTAACTCTGATTTTTCTAAATTTTCGTTGTCACTTAAGGGCCTATTTTTTCCATGATGATCCTGCACATACCCAACTACAACAGGAAATCCAAATGAAATCAAAGAGGAAGCAATAAGGTTTTTTAAATAGTCATTAGCGCCAGAAGGGGAAAAGGATGTCCTCAAGGATAGTAAAATTTTAGCAAACCTCCCAAAGCTCATAACAGACAAAGAAAAATGCTATGCTAGCAGACCCATTCACAAGGGATGAAATCAAGAAAGCAACATTCCAACTGCACCCAAAAAAAACTCTGGGACCAGTGGCTTTCATGCCTTTTTTTACCAAAAATGCTAGAATTTCTTAGAGCAAGAGGTATGGAAAATATGTGAAGATTTTAAAAGGAAAAAGAAGTTCATTAAAGACATGAATAATACTTGATGGTGGTCCTAATACCCAAAAAAGAATCATGTTCCAACTTTTGGGATTACAAACCCATATCACTTTGTAACACTATTTATAAAATACTATCAAAGGCATTAGCAAACAGACTGAAATGCATCCTAGAAAAGATGATATCACCAAATCAAAGTGGTTCCACACCTAGAAGAGATATAGTGGATAGTATTATACTTGCAAACGAAATTGTCCACATAATCAATAAAGACAGAATAGCAAGCATGTTGATTAAGTTAGACGTAAGCAAGGCTTACGATAAAGTTAAATGAAGATTCCAAATTAGAATAATGGAGAAGTTTGGCTTTTGCAAGGACTGGTTACAAATGGTGTACCAATGCATATCTTCAGTAAGATATTTAGTTTTAGTCAACAGTACCCTAGGCGGATTTTTTGAAAGCACAAACAGAATTCTACAAGGAGACCCAATTTCACCCTTCCTATTTGTCACAATGGCAAAAGCCCTTAGCAGACACATCACAGCATACCAAAATCAAGATATGTGGAAAGGAATACAAATAGCTCAAGGCATCAAAGCCACAACTCATCATCAATTTTATGATGACACAATCCTACATGTGGAAGCCTCAATTAGAGAAGCAAAAACAATAAAGTGATGCATGGAAGAATATAAGAAGTATTAGGTCAACATATAAATAAGGAGACATCCAAGATTTATTTCTTATATATGAAGAAAACTTTACAAAAAAGGATAGCTAAGACCCTTGGATACACAATAGGGGAGATACCTTGTAAGTATTTGGGGGTACCCCTAGTCAAGGGAATCATAAGATCAAGCCTATGGGAGGAAATAATAAACAAGTGTAGCGAAAAATCCAAAAGTTGGAGAGGAAAATAGCTGACTCTGGCTAGCAGGATAACAATGATTAAGGTAGTCTTATCTACCATCCCAATATTCCCAATGTCATGTATACAATTGACTTCCAAAGTAGCATCAAGATTGGAAAGTATAACAAAATGATTTCTATGGGAAGGGTCGAACGAGGAGCATAAGATCCCACTAATTCACTGGGATAAAGTTTGTAGAGCACAGTCAGAAGGAGGGGCAGGCATAAGAAATATGAAGGCTCAGAATTTGGCCTTAGGGGAAAAACTAATATGGAAAATGTATCAAAAATTGTCAACATTATGGTGCAAAGTGATGCAGCGTAAATATCTAGACAACCAGAACCCAGAAAGAATCCTAACAATAGCAAATGCCAAAAATGGGTCCCATGTCTGGAATTTCATGTTAATCTGCAAGCACGTAATAATTGATCATTTGACATGGAAAATCAATGATGGATCGTAGGCATATTTTTGGAAGGATTCCTGGGGTAGCCACAAATCAATAATCGAATATATTGAACTGGCCCCTTACGAACCAATAATTAATAGCAGGTATGGAAGATGTGTTCAAGACTATGTAAGAATAACTGGGAAAGGGAAAAGTGGGTGAATAAATCTTGATGAATTAGGCATGGAAAAAGAGGCTAAAGAGAACCTAAGCCACATCCTAAAGGAAAGAGAATTATTAAAACAACCAACCAGATAAAATAATCTGGTGTGGAGAAAAATCAGGCAACTATACAGCAAAGATGGGGTAACTAATCCAACTAAATCAAGAGGAAAGTGTCTACCCAAGTAAATTATGTTGGGGTAGAAGGATACTACCAAAAGAAGGTGCCTTTACCTGGACGGCCTTGAGTGGAAGGATTTTAATAGGCGACAAACTTAAATCAATTGGTATTGAAGGTCCAAACTGGTGCGTTTTGTGCCAAAAAGATGAAGAAAACCCAAAATATATACTGCTTTACTACCCATATGTTGCATAAGGTTGGGACTGGCTTCAAGACAAATTGGGGTGGACAACACCAAGAAGCAACAAAAATTTGGGAACACTTTATCAGCTAGCCTATTTTGAAGAGGGAAGCGTTTTGGAGTCTTATTTGGAAAGCACCACCATCAATCCTAATATGGAAACTATGGAAGGAACATAATAGAAGAATCTTCCAAAGTAAAACAAAGGAGATAAAATAAGTACTGCAGATGGTTGAAAATAATATAACATAATGGCTAAATACACATATCAAGTCAGAAAGAAAAGCAAAATTTTCCACATGGGATGATGAACTAATGAAGAGGTGGGAATCATTAAAAGTACCACCTGGATTTCATTTTTCTCTTAGTGACAAAGCTAAGAGACTCGAAGTAAAATGGACCCCCCCCAATGGGAAGGTTGAAATTAAACATAGATGGTGCATCTTGAAGGGAAAACGGGTAGGATCTAATGACCCAATAGTGCAGAATACACTCCCTTAACACTAATACAATAGAGGAGAAGAGCATAAACTGGTTCCAAATAGCTTTCAAAACTATTTGAGATGGATACAACAAGTAAAGAATAGACAATCAGAAATAAGCATTCACAGTTGACACAAGATATACATGGGAAAACCTTTTCAGGTAAAAAACCCACCACACAAAGTCAAGACGATTTGTATTACAATAACAAAATAGTTACATACAAAAATAGTCTTCTCTGATTAGCTCACAGCAGCACTCCTAAAAAACTCACTGTTACAATGTTTTTCTTAAAAACATACAGTTTGAATTAAATCTCTCTTACAATCACGTACTCTACTCACTCACACATACGTCATATGTTTTTGTTCAAGACTTCTCTATCAACCACCGATCACAAGGTACATCAAAATCTGATCCAATCGCACCAATGATCTTCCCATGTCCATCTTCCTGCATTGAGCCACCTAGACATTAATGCCATCACCCAAATCGAGTTCTGCTAGCTAGCCACAAACGACCTGCAATAACTATTGTTGCTACAAATGGCAGTGGCCAACCAGAAATAGTCAACCTACCACGTGTCTGATTTGCATTCGCCTATCATTCTTGCCACCGAGTCCAAATCAGTCAATCGTTTGTCTGAGCCCATCTAAGCTCCCTTCGTTCATACCGCTCCACTGCCGAGCTAAGTCAACCCGCCCATGGTAATGCGGTGAGCCCGACCGAGCTCCCTCAAGCTTCCCCATGCTACCGTCGAGTCGGACCAACCTGTCTGCGGTATGGCGGTTTGGCCAACCGAGCTTGTCCAAGACTTTCCTGTGTTACCAGAGCACCAGCCGAGTCAACCCGCAGTGATGTGGTGAGCTCAACCGAGCTCACCCATAAACTTCATTGAGCTCGTCTGCTAACCATCCCGTGCTACCGCCGTTAGGGTTGTCACAGGCCGCGGCAACAAGGTAACCGTCCAAGGTGACTGCTAGCGGTCAAACCGCACTACCGCAGGGGTCGACTGACCACCCCGCGGTAGGCGGTGACCGTCAGCCAGACCGCTGGCGGTCTCATCGTGATCACCACGGTGAGTGGACCCACTGCCCGCAGTAAGGCGGTAGCAGCCAAGGTGACCGCAGGCGGTCACACCGCCACCACTACGGTCAAGGGCTTAACCGCCTACGGTATGGCGGTGACCAACTAGACCGACCGAGCGAAGGCATCCGCAGTCACCGTGGTTAGGGGCGAGACTGCGAGAGATAAAGCGGTAACCGCCACCCTTCCACCACGGTACCGCCAGGGTAAGAACTGTTTTCCACGGTAAAGTAGTTAAGGCAGAGATGAGGCCAGGTGCGGTATGGCGGTAAACTGTAGAAACACATGAATTTCGCCAAGTCAGAAAAAGAAGAGGCTTCAAGCTGGAAGTTGAGACATATTTTCTCAACAAGCTCCCACTTGGCGAACACTTCCAGCTCCCCCATGAATTGAAAAAATTATTCTGTCATAGGCCCCAAGGCCCATCGACCTGCGCACACCATATAAACTTGTCTGTGCTGATTGGCTTTGTTAAAGCATTTGCAGCATTCTTCACGGTGTCCACCTTTTCCAGACTGACCTTGCCATCTTTAACCATATCCCTCACGAAGTGATATTGCACATCAATGTGCTTGGTCCTGGCATGAAAGGTCGGATTCTTTGCCAAACGAATGGCACTCTGATTGTCACAAAAAATAGTGATCTTCCCTGCATTAAATCCAATGTTTGAACATAGACACCTCAGTCAAACAGCCTCCTTACAGGCATGAGTTGCAGCCATGTACTATGCCTCTGTCATGGATAAAGCAACTACAACCTGTCGCTTGCTCATCCAACTGATTGCTCCACCATTAAGCATGAAAGTTTATCCACTGGTGGATCGCCTGCTGTCAATGTCCCTTGCCCAATCTGAATCAACATACCCATGAATGTTGAGAGTCCTCTGTGATGCAACCAAACTGCCATGGTAACATAGGGCATAGTCTGAAGTCCCCTTCAAATACCTAAATACTCTCTTCACAACATCCTAATGTGATCTTCCTGGATTTTCCATAAATCGGCTTAGAACTCCCACTGCTTGGGCAATGTCTGATCTTATACAGACCATAGCATACATCAAACTACCCACAGCACTTGCATAAGGCACATTGGTCATGTCCTCCATCTCAGTAGCAGACTTTGGACAGTCTTCAATAGACAGCTTAGTTCCATGCATGATTGGAACAACAAGCTGCTTGCAATCATTCATGCTAAACCTCTCCAGAACTATTTTCACATACTTACTCTGACTGACCCAAAGCTTTATACTTGTTCTGTCCCTGGTTATCTCCATTCCAATAATGTACCTAGCTGCACCAAGATCTTTCATTTTGAACTTTGCAGACAACTGAGATTTAAGATTAGAAATCATAGTCTTGTTATTTCTAATGAATAGCATATCATCCACATACAGGGTAATAACAAGCACACGATCATTCTCAGATTTATAATAAATACAGTGATCATATTTTGATCTCACAAAACCAATTGACAACACAAACGTGTCAAATTTTTGGTACCACATTCTAGGAGATTGCTTTAAACCATAGAGAGATTTATTTAACTTACAAACCAGATTTTGTTTACCTATTTCAACAAAATGCTCAAGTTGGGACATGTAGATTTCTTCTTCTAGCTCACCATGGAAAAATGTTGTCTTCATAGCCATCTGTTCAATTTCAAAATCATACACAGCTGCCAATGATAACAGGAATCTGATGGATGTCAGCTTTGCTACAGGGGAAAAAATCTCTTCATAATCAATTCCCTCAATTTGAGAAAATTCCTTTGCAACCAACCTTGCCTTATATTTCTCAACACTGCCATCAAGGCCCGTTTTCTTTTTTAATATCTACTTACAGCCAATAGGCTTTCGCCCTTTAGGCAGTGGTACCAAAATTCAGGTTTCATTCTTTTTCAATGAATCCATCTCCTCATTCATGGCTTGCAGCCAAGAATTCGAATCAGCCATACGGATTGCTTCTTTCATAGTCTTAGGCTCATCAGTGTTGGTTAATAAAGAATAGGCACAGTTCGAATTTAACAATGAAAAACCATACCTTTCAGGTTGCCTTTTTTCTTGTGTAGATCTTCTTACAGGCTGAGGTTGTTCTTCATCATCAGAACTTCCAGAGCTGTTTGAGCTCTCCTCAGTCTCAGGTACACCATGCAGCTCTTCCCTTTGTGGAGTTTGGGGAATCTCAACTGCATCCTTCTGCTTGTCACTCTGATCTATCTCAAGTTGTTGATCACTTACTGAAGGTTTTAGCTCATGAAATATCACGCTTCTTTTGTACAAGACCTTCTCAGTAACAGGGTTCCAAAGCTTGTATCCCTTCACACCAACTCCATAGCCGATGAGAATTCATTTGACAGCCTTGTTATCCAATTTAGATCTCTTTTCATTTGGCACATAAACATATGTCTCACAGCCAAATACATGGACATGCCTCAGAGAGGGCTTCCTACAAGACCATGCTTCCAAAAGCGTTTTATCAACAAGAGTAGAGCAAGGAGATCTGTTTATTAGATACCATGTTATAGCCATAACCTCAGCCCTGAACTTCTGCTCCAAACCAGCACCACTCAACATACTCCTTGCCTTTTCCATCAACGTCATGTTTAGCCTTTCAGCAACTCCATTCTGCTGTGGAGTGTAAGGTGTCGTCTTATGCCTTTTAATTCCATGATCAGTGCAATACCTTTCAAAATCTATAGAACAAAATTCACCACCATTGTCTATTCTCAAACATTTAATTTTTCTTCCAGTTTGATTCTCTACCAAAGATTTAAATTCTTTAAACCGACTAAACACTTCTGATTTACTTTTAAGAAAGTATACAAATGCCCTTCTCGAACAGTCATCAATAAAAGAAACGTAGTATCTAAACTTCGATAATGAAGGAACATTAACTAGACCAAACACATTTGAATGAACATAATCCAGTATACCATAAGATTTATGAGGACTAGAATAAAAAGAAACACGGTGTTGTTTTCCATAGATACACTGTTCACAAAAATTGAACTCAAGGTTACAATCATCAAGCCCTTTGACAAGATTTTTATTCTTCAAGGTTTTTAAACCTTTCTCGCCTATGTGACCAAGTCTATGATACCACAGCATAGTCTTCTCAGTTGGGATTTTTACCTCCATAGCATTTGCAATCAGAGAAGTGTCTTCATCTTTTTCTACAGGTGCAGCATTGCATGACTTTATAGAGGCACTGTTACAAAGAATAGGATGTGCATCCAGCTTGTACAAAGTGCCAGTACGAACACCCTTAGCCAGAACCATTGCACCTCTAGCCATTTTACATCCCTTACTTGAAAAAGAAACTTCTACACCAGCATCATTTAACTTTCTGACAGAGAAGATTTTGAGCCAGACCTAGTATGCGAAGTACGCCACCAATACCTTTGACTCTCTTGTCAGGAAACTGAATTGTGACTCTTCCTCTGCCAACTATCTTCAGTGTTGAATCACTTGCCAAGTACACCTTTCCATCATCACACTTCTCATATTTAGAGAACCATTCTCTATTGGATGTCATGTGAAAAGACGCACCAGAGTCAACCAACCAGACATCATCTGATGCCTGAATTGTCAAGGCTGCTACAATGAAGGCGTCTGCATCACTTTGAGAAGATTCATTTTCAGAAGCATTCTTCTTCTCCTTGCATTCCTTCCTGATATGACCAGGTTGCCCACAATTCCAACATCTCACCTTGAACTTTTTACTAGGAGACTTCAATCTCCCTGCAGATTTGGATTTTGACTTCTTGTTTTTCTTCTTGCCTTTCTCCTTTGGTCTACCTCAAACAGCAAGAGCCTCTTTGGCCATCTCAGAAGACTTCCTTCACATTTCTTCAGACAAGAGTGAAGCAACCACGTCATCCATCTTGAATGCAGTGGTTGTGCTTCCAATAGCCATCACCAGATGATCCCAACTGTCAGGTAATGAACACAGCAAGACATGCAACGATCTTCCTCCTCCGTCTTTACACCTACAAACGCCAGTTGAGTAACACTCATGTTAAATGAGTTCAGATGGTCTGCAATAGATGCACCTTCATCCATTTTCAAGGAATACA
The DNA here is from genome assembly GCA_007115665.2 of Sequoiadendron giganteum. Taxonomy (NCBI): domain Eukaryota; kingdom Viridiplantae; phylum Streptophyta; class Pinopsida; order Cupressales; family Cupressaceae; genus Sequoiadendron; species Sequoiadendron giganteum. The sequence continues at coordinate 751,790,314 of CM021100.1, forward strand.
ACTTCTTCCTCAGGAATAACTTATTTACTAGAGACTTTCCCAGATAAATATCACCAAACTTCTTCCACAATGAAGCTGCAGACTGCTCCTCATGAATGTTCAGGAGAATAAAATCGACTTGACTTAGTCTTATCAGACCTCTTGCCTTTCTATCAGCAAGATCCCAAGCCTCTTGAATCATACTTTATGGCTTAGTTCCAGACATTGCAATCCAGAGGTCTCTATCCACCAACAAGTCTTCCATTTTGAGTTTCCACAACTGAAAGTTGCTGCCATTAAATTTTTCAATATCTACTCTACCAGAAGTACTCACCATCTCAAACTAAAATAAGTTTTAACAATGCAATACTCCCATTGAAACAGTATTAGCACAAAAAACTGAGCTTTCTCTCGAGGATAAAACAACGGGCCAGGCTCTAGTACCACTTGAAGGGAAAATGGGCAGGATCTAATGACCCAATAGTGTGGAATACACTCCCTTAACACTAATACAACAGAGGAGAAGAGCATAAACTGGTTCCAAAAAGCTTTCAAAACTATTTGAGATGGATACAACAAGTAAAGAATAGACAATCAGAAATAAGCATTCACATTTTACACAAGATATACGTGGGAAAACCTTTTCAGATAAAAAACCCACCACACAAAGTCAAGATGATTTGTATTATAGTAACAAAATAGTTACATACAAAAATAGTTTTCTCTGATCAGCTCACAACAACACTCTCCTAAAAAACTCACCGTTACAATATTTTTCTTAAAAACATACAGTTCGAATTAAATCTCTCTTACAATCACGTACTCTACTCACTCACACATACGTCATATGTTTTTGTTCAAGACTTCTCTATCAACTGCCGATCACAAGGTACATCAAAATCTGATCCAATTGCACCAATGATCTGCCCATGTCGATCTTCCTGCATCGAGTCACCCAGGCATTAATGCCATCACCCAAATCGGGTCCTGCTAGCCAGCCACAAATGGCCTACAATAACTGTTGTTGCTACAAATGGCATTGGCCAACCAGAAATAGTCAACCTACCACGTGTCTGATTTGCATTCGCCTATCACTCCTGCCATCGAGTCCAACTCAGTCATTCGTTGGTCTAAGCTCCCTTCGTTCATACCGCTCCACTGCCAAGTTGAGTCAACCCACCCATAGTAATGCGGTGAGCCCGATCGAGCTCCCTCAAGCTTCCTCATGCTACTGCTGAGTCGGACCGACCCGTCCGCAGTATGGCGGTCAGGCCAACCAAGCCCGTCCAAGACTTTCCCTTACCGGAGCACCAGCTGAGTCAACCTGCGGTAATGCGGTGAGCTCGACCGAGCTCCCTCAAGCTTCCCCGCATTGCCGCCGAGTGAGACCGACTTGTCTGTAATATGGTAGTTTGGCCAACCGAGCATGTCCAAGACTTGCTCGCGTTATCGAAGAACCAGCCGAGTCGGCCCGTGGTAATGCAGTGAGCTCAACCGAGCTCACCCACACATCTCAGGGTAATTCGGGAAGGTCAGGAGCAAGCTATATAATTAGAAATGAGGAGGGTAATCTAATTATAGCAACATTAATAAAATCACTCTTGGGTACTAACAATGCAGCTGAGATTGAAGGGGTACTATGAGGATTGCAATTGTCCAAAGAAAAAGGACTAAAAAATATAAGTAGAATGTGATTCGACAATCTGCATTAATGCACTTTTAAATGGAAGAATTGGGGACTGTAAATTACAAACAAAGCTATCTCGGATCAAGGAACTATGTCAGGAAGTGGAGGTCCAATAGTCAAACATACCTATAGGGAGGCCAACAAGGTTGTTGACCTATTAGCCAACTATGGAATAGAATAGACTGAACCGGCTATTGAAAGTAGTCAACCAAATACATGGCACGGTATGAACATGTTACTGGAAGCAAACAAGGAAAGGGAAATAGCTACATAAACCTCCTTGTGATAAATCCAAAAAAGAGGTAAGACAGTACCAAAACTAAGGTAAGGGAGACAAAGGTATGTATCCCCAAAACCTATTTAAATTTAAAATTCGTGTAAATCAAAGTGATAGATTAAAAAAAAAAAAGAAGATGGGAACAAATTGTAATAGTAAAGTTGAACAAGTAGATAATTCATGCCCTAATATACCTTCACAGATATTAATCACGTGTAAAGTTACTTCTATCCCAAAAATAAAGATAGAATGGAGGCCTTAAAACCCTACAACCTTAAAACAAATAAGAAAAATTAAGGTTGGTCCCCCTAAATTAAAATAGGAAATTATTCCTAGAAGCCGAGAACAAACCTTGTAAACAAACTAAGACAGTAGTCCCGAGCACGGATTGTCCCAAGATGTTGTACTACAAAATATTATACAAGCTTTACAAGAGTAAAATGAGCCGCATATAATGGTTTGGTCTATGATAAAAGTAAAAAGGAATATCCCTAAAGCTACAGAAATTGATTACTATAACTAAACAGTTCAAGAAAATTGGCACAAACAATCTGAGTTACCAATCAAGCGAAATGATTAATAAAACTGTGAAACTACTAAGAAATCAGTATGCGATCAAATAGAAAGAGTGCATATTATAGGGAACTATCCTTAATATCTCACCTGAAAATAATGTTCAAATTACAATAAGAGCACCACTTAATTAAGGCAGGAAACTCAAACAAATAAGCCTGAATAGCACTTGAATGAATTGGAAGCAAGCAAAAGAAAGGATACTAACATACATTCAAAACTAAACCACATTCTCATGGAATAACTTCCACAAAATTCATTTTCAACAAGATTGAATGTGTGAAAGCCATCAAAAGACATACAACTTAAATATTTACAACATTGTGAGTCGATACCCTAGGAAGAGTCGACAGACTCTTAAAGCATACAACACTATTCTATTTGCATTGATTAAGAAAAAACAGAATATCATTTAAGCAAAGATGTAACAGATTCCATCAATTAAGTAAACACATAATATCATTTTAGTAAAGATGTAACAGAGTATAGAAAACCCTAAAACCATTAAAGAACAAACATAATCTAGCCATACTTTTATGGAAATGATACCCAGTTTATCAAAAGTATTATATTTATATTTATAGAGTCTCGAAAATAGAACATCACATTAAGATTATTAAATGGTGGTCTAAAATATTTTTAACCTTAGCCGAATTATGTAAGGTAAACTATATTCACATATAGGGTTACAATCCAGGATAAAATTTTAATCACCATCATCATATTTGTCATACATACAAAAGGTTGTCAATAAACAAAAATGATAAACACAAAAAGGGTTTGAGCACTGATAAGTGGCTTATCTACAACTCCAGAGCTTCATTTTCTTACAATCCAAAAAATTTCTCAAACTTGATAAATCTAGACACCCACTGAGCATCCCCTTCTGGTACAAACTGATAGCGCCACTTGAGGAGGTCATAGCCAGCCTTGACGAGGAAGCGATGATACTAGTAAGCCAAATCCACCTCATCCGTTATGAAGGAAAGATACTCAACAATAACCCCATGTTGAAAAAGTGGAATACCTTCTCCCAAGCGAGCCCTCATCAAAACCACCTCAAGCCCAACTTAAAATGAGGATTTAAAAACCTTCTTTGTAACTCTGAGAATCATCTCTTTTGGAAAATGAAGATCTAACAAACACCCCACAAAATGGGAACTGATATCAGTATTCAAGCGATATTTGCCTCGGGATGTGAGGAAATCTCTCCCAAATATCAACTTGACAACTTTCAAGGCCAAAAGATCTCTTTTAGCAAGCAACCCCTGCAATCAACGATCGGTCACTAGACCCAGAAATGCAACCTGAACCCTAGAACTGGTCAGGTAAATAGAGGTAGAACCCATTTTGAGATGATCATCTAACTCCTGCAAAAAATTTCCATATGATAGAAAGAAAACCTAGCATAATGAATAACGAAACCCATGGAAAAATATTTGATTCAGAAGGATTTTACAAAATGAACTCATCATAGAAACAGGCATCTCACACAAGCTTAAGGTGTGATCATAAGTGACGGTTACACAAGCAAATAATAGAAATGATAGGTTTGAAAGTCATTTCTCAAATGAAGCAACAAGACAACTCATAGAGTTGGACACGTTATCTTAAGAAATAATGACTAAGGCAAGTTACATGTCCAAAGCATACCTTCCAGATCAAAATGCTATCCTGAGTTGGCTTAATGATGGAGAACTTGTACTCTTGAAAGAGAGGTCACAAGTTCAAATCATGGGGGTAAGGTATGTACACATCGTATTGTGGAGCACAAGTTAGGTGCCTCCCTCATATTGGGAGTACGAGGAGTCCCATATATTGTAAGCCATCTATAGACCCAAAAACAGATCGCCTGATATCGTGGACTATAAAAGGACCTTTCCTTCTTTTTTATTATCTCATAAAGTCACATCAACATGACATATGGAAAAATTAATCTCCAAACAGCAAGGCCAACTCAAAAATACTCATAAACTAGGAAAACCAGGGTCTCTTTAGTGAGGTTTTAGAGCAGCAGTTTCATGCAATAGAGAATAACATAGGATATAAGGCTACTAAGGGGTTGAGGGCCATATTTGCAGCAATAATTTGATTCCTATAATTCACAAGGCTTTGGATGTGTGCAAACGATCTCGTCCAAGGAAAGGGGCTGCAAACACTTTCCCAGCTAACCCATGGTATGATGAAGAGTGTAAGACGGCCAAGAGAACTTTGAAAGAGGGTGGATTGAGCAAAGAAAACAAGAAGGAATACGAGAAGTTGGTGCAAACAAAAAAAGAGACGTATGTCAATACAAGGAGGAAAGAGTTAATTTCTATTGGAAAACACAACCCCAAGGGTTTTTGGAGGGAGCTGCAACAAAAGAGAAAGCAAATTGAGAATAACATAACAGATATTCAATGGTTAGAATATGCAAAGCACCTTTATGAGAGAACCCAGAGGAAAAAATCCCCTCCCATGGTTAGCACGTCAAGAGAGCTTTTCACAATTGAGGATATCAAGCAAGGTATAAAAAGTTTAGCAAATGGTAAAGCAATGGACATAGATGGGTTGCAAGCTAAATTCCTAAAGTGGGGAGTGGAAACCCTTGCTCCACACATCAAAATATTATTCAACGATGTTACTCGGGATGGTTTTCCATCGAAATGGACAACTAGTGTCATCATCCCTCTCTACAAAAGTGGTGACATTAATAACCCATCCAACTACCGCACTATTATGGTCAATCCTATTTTTGGCAAGCTTTTTGGGAGCATGTTAGAGCATAGAATCAGCAATTGGGTAGAAAAAGAGGGAAAAAGAGCAAAAGGGCAAGTTGGTTTTAGACCTAAGTACTCTACCATTGATCATTGCATCACTCTTAGGCATATGATTGAAAAAATATGGAACTCAAGGTGAAGAAGCCTTTTGTTGCTCCATTGACTTTAAAAAAGCCTTTGATATGGTACCTAGAGACAAACTATGGAACAGAATGGTTGAATTAAATATACCAGATGAGTACAGGGTTGCGGTCCATAGGCTTTCTGAGCAGGTCGGAGCTAAAATCAGAACAAGTGAAGGTATGTCTGAGTGTTTTGGCAGCGATATCAGGGTCAAACAGGGTTGTCCTCTATCACCCACTCTTTTTGGGCTATGCATTGACAAGCTAGAAGATTGGTTAAATGAAATGAGCAAAGAAGGGGGTATTCAGTTGGCTGGGTATGTGGTGAAGTTGTTGCTTTATGCTGATGATCTTATTTTAATCTCAAAATTTGCACATGGTTTGAAAGAACTTTTGAAATCCTTAGATCTATTCTGCCAGGAAGTGGGAATGCAAGTGAATACCATAAAGACTAAAATCATGATCTTTTCCCTAAAGAATAAAAGGAATCATGATGACTTCCTTTTTGAAGGCAACCCTCTGGAGATAGTAAAAGAATATAAATACCTTGGAATTGACTTTCACTATAAGCTCAGTTGGGAGACGAGTAGAACCAAAAGGATACAAAGAGGTTGGAAAGCTTCTTTCTTACTTCAAAATAGGTGCAGGAAAGCTGAACTTTGGAATTGGAAGACTAAGAAAACCCTCTTTGGTTTGCTGGTCACTCTGGTGGTTCTTTATGGGTGTGAAGTGTGGGGTAGCAGCATGTCAAAGTATTTGTGGAGACAACTTGAAAGAATTAAAAAACATACCATCACCTACAACCTTAAAGTCAAAACCTCAATCCCTTATGATATTCTCTTGGCTGAATCGAGAACCTTTCCATTGGAGGCTTCGGCTATAATTCGCTTGCTAAACTACTTAAAGAAGGTTGAAAACATGGATAACCACCACTGGCCCAAAATATTTGTGAAGGAGGCCTTAAACAGTAGGAAGAAAACGTGGATGAAACAAAATGTCAATTGGCTGAGTAAATGGGGCATCGTCTTGCATGAGTGTCCTAACACCAATGAGGAGATTAAAAATTATGTTACCAAAAAATCCATGACTGCCATGTGGACAAAGCAAATTGGGCAGAAAAAAACACACTATGTCAAAGAGTTCAACCCAACTTGGGAACACGGTGAAAAAACTTATTTAGTGGCAAATATTAAAGGGAAAGCAAGGTTGTTAATTGCTCAGTTGAGGACCGGGTCTCATCATCTTAGGTGTGAGACCAGAAGGTGGACTATTCCTAAAGAAGCATGGGAGGACAAAATTTGCAAGTTTTGTAGCAAAGGAGCGGTGGAGACAGAACGGCACTTTATCAAGGAGTGCAAAACCTACAAGGATCTTCGTACTCAGTATGTGGACCACTTAAGGATTGACAATCTGCATGAGTTATTCGATGAGGAGAAGATCAACATGACTGCCAGCTTTTTGGTCAAAATTCATAACAGAAGGTCCAGCATCGAGAGGAATTTGGAGTTTGCATAGTTTATTTTTGTGATTCTTGGCCCCTTAGACCATTTTTCAATCTCGTGGACGTTAGTAAAATCTCATTCATTCATTCATTCAAGAGTCATCTCATAAACCCATCGAGGATTGGGCAATGTGACTAATGTCAGTACAATATGTCCAAGAAAATTTAACCTAATAAATAAATAACTTAAGACCTTGGAACCTACCCCCTACCAACAGGTAAGATTTATCTAACAATATATATATAATATGTAATAAAATTCATTTGCAATCAAAATTATTTTGGGTATTAGTCTATCGACTCTAGTGTGTATTCTATGTATTTAATAGGATTTTTCTTTTTTCAAAATTGTTTGATCGCAAGACCTCTCCAGCTATGTGTTATGTGAGTAAAGCTTTGTGAAATATTTTCGAGTGTGTGTGGTATCATTTCAAGACTCTACAAAAATCACAATGGCGTAGATTTTGGATATGTAATGATTATGTTAATTTAATTTGTATTAAATACAATATGACAAGAATCGTTATAGAAGGTACTAGTATCTAGATAATTCATTATAATACGTGAAATCTATTTATTGTTTTCTAGGATAGTGTGTCTTTTACTATATAATAACATTTATAACATATATATATAATTTTATTAAAATATTTAAATTAAAATTAGTATTTAAAAAATTTAATAGGTGACCCAAGGGTTGGCCTATGGCCGCCCTCAGGTGGCAATCCATGGGGGTGCAACCTCCGTGGAGGGGGTCGCCCTCTCCAAAGGGGGTTACATCCCAACTTATTTCATTGTTATTTTTTTAATAAATGATGTCAAACATTAAAAAAATGATGTTGCCTACAATCTATTATCATTAAAATTTTGGGTAAAGTCCAACCTTTAGTTAACTTTGAAACTTGTAATTTTATGTTTTGTATATATATAAGCTAGTCAACAATGATATTGGAAAATTGCAATAAACCAAGAAGTTTGTGAAATTAAATAAGAACCTCTATAGAATTCTTATGTTTGCAACCTGAAAGCAATCTACTTGTGAATAAAACCAATTAACTTAATCGATCTGAAAATGAATAGACATAGAAAGGAACAACAACAAAAACATAAGAAAATGGGAAGAAGAAAAAAAAGACAAATAGGAGACATCTATATGATTTGGGGGTAGTTTAAAATTAATTTTTAGTTAGATTTAAAACATATAGTTAACCTTTATTATAATATTTTTTCAATTTATTATTACTATTATTTTCTTTCATAAGATTTATAATAAGCAAATAAACGACTCATTGGACCTTTATAGACTTTGAATTATCTAATTTGGAAAAGAAGAAAATTTCACAACGTATAAACTTAATGAACAATTGTATAGTCAAGTTAGAAATAGTGAAAATCTAAATTATTGATCTAATTAACTATTAAAATTGATATTAGTTATGAATTTAATTGATAGTGTCTAATCTATTCATTTCATTAAAATTCAACACTTTTCTATTGTTGTTTAAAACTTAATTTTAAAAGTATGGATATTTGTAAATTTAAATGTTAGCCAATTGTAGATTTAAATCTAGCATATTTGGTATTGTATCGCTGGAATAAAACTACAAGCAAGATTAATCTAATAAAAACATAACACTAATCTAATCCTACATTAAACAACAAAGAACAAGGAAAACTATGAAAGCATAAATACAAGAACAATCTCACTGAATATCTGTATAAATCTTTGAATGACCTCGATTGCACTTCTCCATTTTGTCATTGTAATATAAGTGCCCTCGGATTTTAATAAGTATGCAAGTATGGCCTATTGATTATTGATTTAGCAAAATATCGAAGATTATTGAATTCGCTTCCTAAAAGTATAAAGATTTCAGGAGGAGTGATAATGATGAAGATCAAGCCAATTTATAGAAAATTGATTTTTGAATGATCGGCTCAAATTCAAAAGATAGATCGACAATTGATATTAATGAATGTCATACGATAGAGATTAGTGACAGAAATAATGTGAGTTAGAAGACAGAGATTAAATTAAATAATAATTTAATCTGGTGTTGAGATTGTTCGAAATTCAGAAGAATAGGAATTATATGTGAAAGATAAAGAAGAAACGTTGTGTTCGAACGCACGAATGAATTATTTAATTAAATAAATTTATTTAATTAATAATAATTTGCACGCAGAAGAATAAGACTAACTGATTAAACCAGAAATTTTGTTTGTTAGGAACAAGTAGATATTAAATCAGGAGATAACTGAATAATTTAATTAAATGTCGGTTTAAGTGGTGATGATTAATTAGATAACTAAGTGATTATCTAATTATAGAAAAATATGCTAGGAATAATTATTTTTATGAATTAAATGTTTATTTAATTCAACATTCGAAATTCGGAGAATAAATTAAATAAATAAAGATTTATTTAATTAACTCTCAAAAAGGTTAAAGAATAATTAAATAATTTTAGATGATTATTTAATTATAGTCGAAAATGTGATGAGAGTAAATTAAATAATAATTTATTTAATTTTTAGAAAGAAGATATATTTAATTAGAGACGTAATTAAATAAATAATAAAGGTAAGAATGAATTAATTAAATAATTAAATTTATTTAATTAATAGAGGATTGCATGTACAAGATAAGATTGCATTAATTGATTTATTTAATTAATCAAGAAAGAATAAAGGTAAGAATGAATTAATTAAATAATTAAAGTTATTTAATTAATAGAGGATTGCATGTAGAAGATAAGATTGGCATAGATAAACTATTTGTTAGAAAAAAATCAAATCTTATCTAAACTTAAGTGATTAATGACTAATTAAATAATAAAGATATTATCTAATTATAGAATATTGGGATAAAGAGGAAATATCATTTTGAATTAAATAATAATTTTAATTCAAAATTCAAGGATATTGGATTAAATTGAATAAATAAAGATTTATTTAATTAAAGAGAGAAAATGCCAAGGAATAATTAAATAATCAAAATAATTATTTAATTATAGAGGAAAGTGACATAGGAAATTAAATAAATAAACATTTATTTAATTTTAGAGAGAAGATAGGTTTAATTAGCGACGTAATTAAATAAATAATATTTAATTAATTAATCAAAGGGAAATAAAGATGGGAATGAATGAAATTATTTAATTAATAGAGGATATATGGTCATAGGAAATAAAATTATTTAATTATGAAGATGAAAGAATTATGAAGAAATTAAGAGTCGCGGGCCTAGGACAATTTTTAGTGTCTACAGTTTGCCCCTCTTTGATACAATGCAATTTATCATGTTGTGTCAAAGAAAATTAATCAAAAATATGCCCTAGTGAAAGGGAGAATGATGAGGAGGTAGTGGTATGCCCCCTCGAGAGGATAGGCGGGTTCGAAGAACAGGAGTGTGCTCTCGAAATAATGCACTGACCTAGGGCGACCTCGGGGGCTCATCGATTGATGGTCTGGCCTATGTTATACATGCAGAGACCTCATAGTTCGACTAGACTTAGACTAACACAACTGACTGAAAAGTATTTACCTACTTGATGATGTGTGATGTGTGTGATATTCGATGTGATAAACCCTGAATAATTAGATAACTTAGCGATTATCTAATCACAAAGGAATATGTCAGGAATAATTATTTTTATGAATTAAATGTTTATTTAATTCAACATTCGAAATTCGAGGATTAAATTAAATAAATAAAGATTTATTTAATTGACTGTCGAAAAGGTAAAAGAATTATTAAATAATTTGAAATGAATATTTAATTATAGTTGAAAATGTGATAAAAGGGTAAATTAAATAATAATTTATTTAATTGACTGTCAAAAAGGTAAGAGAATTATTAAATAATTTGACATGAATATTTAATTATAGTCGGAAATGTGATAAAAGGGTAAATTAAATAATAATTTATTTAATTTAGAAAGGAGGATATATTTAATTAGCGACCAATTTTCAATGTCTACAGTTTACCCCTCTTTGATATAATGTCGTTTTGGCTTTGTGTCAAAGAAAATCAGTTAAAACATGCCCCTATCGTGCCCCAATGTGAAATAGATAAGAGTATGCCCCCTCGGGAAAAATGACAATTTTTGAAAAAAATTTAAAAAATTTGGAAATTGTCTCGATTAGGTAATTTGATAGTCAGAAGTTCGATGGTGGTGAAAGAAATTGATTTCGAAGTGATTTGGCAACCGAAATGCATGTTAGAAGTTGGCAAATTACACGTCCAGTACAGTAGGTTAGATAAAAACCCTCCAAAACCCTAGGTATAAATAGAATTCAGGATGGAAAATCAATTCATTTGCACCCTAGACATTTTGAAAACCTTGATTTTGGCTATGAGCTCGCAGTGAAGATGTCTCCAGTACCATATGCAGAGCATCACGGTTACCGCATCCAAACCTTCAAACGCCCAACTGACGCAGGACCCCCAGTATGTACCCTTGAACCGCCTTTTGAAATTTTAATTTTCATATTTTTTTAGGCACTTTAAGTTTTATTTGCATATGTGTTGCTTTAGTGCGTTTGTACACGACGCATGTGCTCGCGGAACAACGCATATGTGCAAAGACGTTTAGGTGCATTTAGGTCCATTAGGAAAATCAATGCATTTAAATAGTTTTGCACCGCATGTGTATTTTCGCATCGCAATTGTGATTGAAAGTGTCGCACATAGGTTATTGCAACGCATTTGTTTTATTGCATTGCATTTGTAAAAAATGACGCATCTGCATGCTAGATAGGAGTGATTGGTTGTGCGACGCATTTGAAGTAAAATAACACATATGCATGTTTAAACGACGCTTTTGAGTTTTTGCAATGCATGTGCAAATTGTAATGATGCATTTAAGATTGTACACCATATTTGATATTTAAACAATGCATTTGACTATCAAACTTTGGAAAACATTTATGATGGAAAACAGAATGATCTGTATTTCTAACATAATGTATGTTTAATGCATTTGCAGACTATATTAGATCCTATATAGACCTGGGAGTCGAGGTCAACCACTTATGAACTGTGAGACCAGTTACAGAGTGTTGAGACATGTTTGATATGGAGGTTAGGATTGCACCATGCCCACTATTCGGGAAAACAGAGGTATGTTGACTTCTCTCTGTGAGAGATGGCATTCTGAGACCTCCTCTTTTCATCTTCCTACTAGAGAGGCAACAGTTACTTTAGAGGATGTCTATAGGATTTTGAGACTACCTATTAGGGGTGAGAGAGTGATGTATGATACCCAGAGAGGATACAGTGAGATCACTCGATTTTATGTTTATGATGACATTAGACGGCTTGGAATCGAGCACTATGAGATTAGATGACATGTATTAGCAGAGAGATATGAGAGGATAGATTGCATGTTATGTACATTGATTGTTGGTATTGTTCTTCCTGACCTTCGAGGTCATGGTTTTCTTGTTGGGTGGGGGGAGATGTTGGTTGGTATGTTAGAGCGTCGGGTGGTATATGCATGGAGGCCATGTTTATTAGTCATGTTGTGTTTTCATTTGTGTTAGAAACCAAGATCACCTGCATGCAAATGGATACCTGTCACATGCAAAAGACATTCAGAACAAACAAGAAGTTTTGTAAACCTCAAAGTGTAAAATGCATTATTGAGAATTTCAAATTATTACAAAGAGATCAATCCTTATGAAGGAGATCAAGAAACCCTAAATGAAATCCTAGTGTGCACACTTAATAATTAATAAATAATTATTAATGTGCCTAAGTTTAGCTTAAGCAACTAAAGGAATAAGTGACTTAATTAATTAACCAGTATGATATAATTAATTAAGCATAATAACTTATTACTCTAACACCCCCCTTTAAGATGAACTTAGGAAGAAGCTCAAAACACTAGAAAAAGATGCATGCAAGCAAAGATGGGTCCCGACAACTAGGCCTGATCAGGTACCCATTTACAAATGCAAGAAAGAGGTAGAGAAGGAAAACCAGTGGGAAAAACTCCCCTACAATGATATGACATGTTGCAAAGAAGCACTGGAAGAACACTGTAGAGTAACACTGGAACTGAAATCTGGCAAGCAAGGAAAGATACTTTTGTCTACTACTGAAATCGGATGAGAGTCACTGATTGACTCAAGGAATCATGATAAAAGCAACAGCAAACCCGATGCCTTGGAACACACGAAAACTCCAAATGGGAACAACCCTGGAATCTATGAAGCAGTAGTCGATTATTGAATGATGTATTACTGAAAAACGAAGTGCAAAGATACAAGGTGCACTCTCTCAACTGCCAAAACATCCAAGTAATCTCAAAAACACCCATCAGGCCAAATCTGGACTAAGCGATAAACTTGGGATAGATACAGAAAAAGCGCATGGACAACAACATAGAGCTCCTCAATACCTTTCCAATGCCGCAAAGATAGTGAAAATCGAAGATCGTGGCAAAAAGTTATGAGCTCGGAAGCATAAAATGAACATCTGACTTCAAACAGCAATAAATGCAGTAAAACAGGAAAATACTATAAAATAAATTGCACTTCAGGATAGTGCTCGGAATCAGCTTTCCGGCAATATCTCATTTGCCCGATTTCAATACCGTATGCCCAAGTTATGCAAAAACAAAAAAACTGCTCTTTTAGGGCAAATTAGGGTTAGGAGGGGCAAAGAGGTTGTACGACCGATGACGTCAGCACTTCACGGGAAAAAAATTGATGGCCATTTGGCCGTCGCCACAAAAAATTGGCCCCCCTGCAAAAACAATTCGGCCCCTGGTCACCCATGTGACTGGGGCGCATGGCAGGGGGCTTGGTCGTCTGACGGCTGGGCGCAGAGCCCCTGGTCGTTGATATGACCAAGGGGTTTCTGTAGGAGGTGGTCGGGGGCTGGGCGCTATAGGACTGCGGCTGAGAGACAGGGCCTGCGGAGGTTGGTAGACTGGTGGACTGGCGATGGTGAAGGGGTGGTGCCACCCGAGGCCGCCGCTCTTGGTGGTCATCGAGTGGCGTGGTGGCGGCGCCCTTCATTTCTACTGGCAGTGCAGAAAATTTGCAAGAAACCATGCATTTTTTTATTTTTTTTATTTTTTTTTTGAAAAACGAGCCTCATAATGCGTGTTGGGGAGGTCGTACGGCCTCCCTGGCAAACAAATTTTGCCTCCCGAACCAACTTCACCAAAATGGATGATTTGACAAGCATTTCTAGGGTTTTGGGGCACTGCAAACGTGATGGCGACGTCCGTTTGAGCCCATAGTGTGCCGAAAAATTGGCTACCCCCAGATCTTGCATGATATTGCATATAGAGACGCACGATCGATGAGCTATGGTACTACCTTGCTAATGATCTGGGTGTGGGAACACATTGTTGTGTTTCGTCCCCCAATGACCTCAAATCTAGAGGCTAGATCGCCATATGTTTTTCATTATGCAAGGACCATTACCCAGAGTCATGTCGGCGACACTAGTTACTGGAGACATGCCCTAGACACAATTGTGCAGTTCATTTGGAGACCCTATATGAATTGTGCCCGATGGCAGGATGAGGACAAACATTTGCCATTTTGTAGACAGACTCGGTATCTGATTGGTAGGACTATCTCGAGTGTTCACATTATTGAGAGGCATTTTCCAGATTGGGTATTGAGACAGTTTGGGGAGGTTCAGGATGAGCCTCATGGGCGAGCTGAGTTTGTTCGGTTGTCGAGAGAGGTTCCATTATGGGGGTCGATGATTCCAATGGCTACAATAGAGGTAGATATTCTGGCTTTACAAGCTATGCAGTGGGTTTGGAGGGGTGGTGTGGCAGATCCAAGATGTGTGGTGAGCAATGCACAGGCCTATTCCTTACACAGATCCAGATCAGTTGGCGTCGGTTGAGAGGAGGGGGACAAGATCTAGAGGACGGCATGGTGGTAGGGTTGGGGATAGAGGAGGCAAAGGTGGTAGAGGTGGAGATGATTACGGTAGAGGTGGAGGTGGAAGAGGTGGTTGACAGGGTCGATGAGGGAGGAGAGGTGGTCGAGGACACAGATTGTCACTCGTCCGTGAGGAGGAGGGTGAGGGAGTGGATGTACCGATGTTGGATCTTGGTGGAGGAGAGGAGGCAGAGATAGGGGTGAGCATGTAGAGGAGGAGGTTGTTGGGGAGGAGATGGAGATAGATGTCCTTGGTATATTGGTCGGCTATGGTGATGAGGAGGAGGAGAAGGAGAAGGAGGTGATGGGGGAGCAGGAGAGGGAGCTTTGAGACCGTATTGTGGAGGATTGGGATGTTGAGGTGGGGAAGAGACCATGGCGGGATGAGGAGGCTCCTAGGGACAGTGTAGCAAAGTTGCAGGCCCGAGTAGAGGCCTTGGAGGAGAGGGTGAGGGCAGTTACTGCAGAGCAAGATGCAATGCAGATGGAGAGAGGCAGTGCCTACCTAGACAGGGATCAGGCAATTGCCAGGAGGAAAGAGACAGAAGGCAGGTTCATTGAGTTGAGGGCTTTATGCATTAGATCGGTTGTGACTTTTTCTCGAGAGTTAGTCAAAGCAGGTGAGAGGGAGAGGTACTATAGAGATCTTTATGAGGCAAAGGTACCGCCTAAGAGACGAGATCCCAGCTATTCACAGGCACATAGTGGCGGTTCCCAAAGCAAATCCCACAGTCAGACACAGAGTGTTAATGATGTGGTGGATCCCCCTCGGGTAGGACCATATAGAAGGCCTCCTTCTACATAGAGTACATCATCTGCAGTCACCCCCTCAAACTCCACATGGGAGCAGTGGTAGCACTTCTCAGTGACATGTTTTTTTTGCAAACATTGTATTATGATCATAGAGCCTACGAGCTCCCTTTGGATTGATACATTCTGACATTGTACTATGACACATATTCTTTTTGAATGATATATATATATCATTTTTGGTGGTGATTATATGATTTGCAGTTATTTACATGGTTATGCAATGTTCTACATGATGATGCAGTGTTCTACATGATTATGCAGTATTCTAGATTATGTATGTACATGTTATGGATTATGATGTTTACACTATGATATTTCATTTCCTATGATGATGTGTTTATTCTATATGATGATGTGTTTATTCTATATGATGATGGATGCACAGTATTGACAAATGTTATGGATGCCTTCTATGTTTATGATGATGAGATGCAATATGATCTATTATGTATAATGCCATGTAGATGTATCTACAATATGTACAATATGTATGCATATTTTTGTGTTGTTTTTGAAATGCAATATAGATGTATGGTTTACTATGTATATATGATGATGTTTACATGATAAATTCATGTGCAGATTACTTTATTTTTGTGTGTTTCACAGGACTCTGTCATTATGCAGGAGAGAAGAAATGTTAGCGTGGATTAATCAAAATTTTAGTATTAGAAATGGTTGTGTAGAAGAATGTATAATCTTCAATATTTTTCCAAATACAAACTAAGCCTTGCATTAAATCATCATTGGGCGGGACATGACACAAATGGATAATACACACCATGATATGAGATAGACCAAGGTGTACAAAGTCATCCACCTGCTAAAACAGACAGTCATAGACAAGGAGTGTCTTAACTCATACTAAGGGCAAAATTGCCCCGGTCTTTTTGTCAAGACAAACCACAAACAGCAATCAAAGAAAAAGACATAGTCAGGATACATTATTGCTCCTCTAAATCCTTCATGGGACATTCTCGAGGAAGCTAGTAACCTGACTTGAAAACCAATTAAAAAGACAATCGATAGACAGCATTCAAAGAGAAAGAGTCCTGAGACATCCCTGCTTCTCTAAATCCTTCATGGGACATCCTCAAGAAAGCTAGTAACCAAACTCAAAGACAAATCCAAATAAAAAGATAAGACCAAATAAGTCATAAAGTTAAAAATCCAATAAAAATATTTGCCAAAATTTGATTTGTTGTTGTTTGTTTGATAAGTCGATTGTTTGATAAAGCCTGATGTTAGGGATGACACATACCGTATAAGACGTTGAGTCTAGTTTCGATTTTGCGACTATCTATGTAAGGCATGACAAAGCCTAGTTTCAGAAAGACACGTACCATATAAGATGTTGAGTCTTATTTCAATTTTGCGACTATCTATGTAAGGCATGAAAAAGTCTGGTTTCAAAAAGAAATGTACCGTATAAGACGTTGAGTTTGATGTCGTTGATGCAACAAGTTGTATAAGGCTATGATGATTGTTTGCTTAAATGATAACGTATGTTGTCAAGAAGGACATATCTTGTACAAGACATAAGTTGATTGTTTTGGCAATTCGTTTGATTTGACTTGATGACATTGTTGACTTGTTTGTCTTGTTGATGTGTGACTTGTCTTGATGTTTTGACCATTGCCTGTGTGTGATGACAGTGTATGACCTATGTTGACTGGCATGGCGTACCCTAAAGGAGTGACCTAGTGCGGCCTTGGGGGCTCATCGATTGATGATCTAGCCTACGTTAAACACGCAGAGACATCGTAGTTCGACTAGACTTGGACTGACAAAACTGACTGAAAAGTATTTACCTACTTGATGACGTGTGATGTGTGTGATATTGAATGTGATAAACCCTAATGGACTAACCTAGTGCAGCCTCCGAGGCTCAGCGATTAATAGCCTTGCCTATGTTATAAATGCAGAGACCTCATAGTTCAACATGACCAATGACTTTGATGTACAAAGAATGAGTCATGATTTTATGTGTGTGATGCGTGACAAACCTAGAAAGACAGACCTAATGCCTTGGGGGCACATCGTTAGATGGCCTTGCCTGTGTCCAGTCACAGAGGCAATGTAGTTCGACAATGTCCATGACTAACTAACACAACTGACTCTGACTCTATTTTTGGGATTTTTGACATGTTTTGATTTTTTGTCTTTTTAGAGTTTTGTGATGTTTTTTGGGGGGGCTTTTTTTTAGGACATTTTATGATTTTTTGGATTTTTTCAAGACATTTTGTGATGTTTTTGGATAAGTGCAAGGTCCTAATGACATAGGTCAAGTATTTTCCCCCAGTCGAGTAGAAGACCAATAGGATGGGATGGGGATGGGGATGGGGATGGGGAGTGGACTTAATGTCAATCATTCTAAGTTATGGAAAGGACAACCATTTATTATGGGTGTAATGATAGGAAAATCATATTAGCATGATGATAGACGAAGGAGCAAAGTCGATTACACATGGCACCTGTTTGCCAGGTTTTCACCATGGTACTTATCCAAAGCGCCACTGAAGTGGTTTTCACTATTGGACGAATTATTTCTCTTTACTATTTTGTGGATTTTTCAATTTTTTTGGTGTTACAAAGACGCTTGTTTTCCAGGTTTTCATCAAGATAACAATTTTTTTTTTTGGTATTTTTAAGATTGAGACAAGGCTCTCAGAAGCTATGCATAGAACCTCTTCAAATGAAGGTTGTTGATTGGTGATAAAAGCGGTTCTCTTTCAAGGGTAGATAGTTGATACGCTCCTGATCCAAAGGCTTCTGTAATAATATAAGGCCTTAACCAGTTAGGTTCAAACTTGCCTGGTTTTTCTCTTTTTGTTTGATTCTTTGGATTTCCCATTAAGACCGGGTCACCAATGTCAAAGTGTCGATTCAAAACTTTCCTGTTATAGCTACGACGAAGATGGTTTTGATATGCTTGAAGATGATTTAGTGCCTTCTGTCTTCGTTCGTCTAGGAATTCTAACTCATGTAGTCTTGATACACGGTACTCTTCATCATCAACTCATTCAATGTCACACACGTCACACGTCATCAAAACCGTTAAATAATGTTCATGGTCATATAATTAATAGAGGAAAGGGGACTTTAAAAAACAATTAAATAATTAACATTATTTAATCATGACCATGAACATTAGAAATATGTTGAAAATGGTGTCGTAGGCCTAGACCAATTTT
Organism: Sequoiadendron giganteum; assembly: GCA_007115665.2. NCBI lineage: Eukaryota > Viridiplantae > Streptophyta > Pinopsida > Cupressales > Cupressaceae > Sequoiadendron > Sequoiadendron giganteum. The sequence goes on from CM021100.1 coordinate 751,809,136, forward strand.
TAGTGTCTACAAGTATTAAAAAAATTATTATTCCAATTCTAATTTCTTGACCCAATTGAGTTATACAATTACTGATAATGTAAGAATTCTTCCTGGTGTCCATAAACTTAGTGATAGAGCTTAAGATAGACTTAATTTTTTATTGCTTGAAAAGCATTCTTAGCTTAATTCTTAATGATCTTTTATTTTAGACTTAATAGGTCATTTTAGTGAATAAAGGTCATGTTAGTTAAAACTTAGTCTAAGTTGTTGACAATATATTTTCGCTCTTTGAGAAAAGCACTTATTATGACATCATTACCTTGATGTCATCACTAAGGGCATATGCTTAGTTTTATCTTGTCGAGTTGCAAATTGAAAAAAATTAGGGTGTGGGTGTACAAGTAGTGAAAATTTTAGGGCATGACATGTGAAGACAACATTCTTTGATGGTGATTTGGAGGAAGAGATTTATATGACACAGCCAGAGTAACATTTGGTTTGTAAGTTGAGAAAGTTATTTATGGTCTTAAACAATCTCCTAGGAAGTAGTACCAAAATTTTAAGTCTTTTGTGTTAAGTTTGGGATTTATGAGATCTAAATCGGATCGTTGGATCTATTATAAGATGGGCAATGATTGTATTATCATTGTTGCATTATATGTTGATGATATATTATTTTTTGGTAATAGGAAAAGTTTGATTTGTGATTTGAATTCATCTTTCAACACAGTTTGAGATGGACTTAGGGGCAACTAGGTACATCTTGGGGATGGAGATCAAAAGAGATAGAATGAACTAGAAATCTTTGGTTAGGTCAAACCTAAATATGTGAACTCAAAATTGGAAAGGTTTAAAGTGACAAATTGCATAACATTATGTGTCCCAATTACTATGGGGACAAAGTTATCTGATGAGTACTATCCAAAATTTCCTATTGAGATGGAGGATATGAGCAGAGTACTTTATGCTAGTGCAATTGGGAGTTTGATGTATGTTATGGTTTTTATAAGACTAGACATTGCCCCAAGTAGTGGGAGTCATCAACCAATTTATGGCTAATTCTATATGAATACATTAGGATGTAATGAAGAAGGTCTTCAGGTATTTGTGGGGTGCCTCTGATTATTCCTTATGCTATCATGGTAATCCTATAGGGGACAAAAAACTTATTTATATTAATGGATTTGTGGATTGAGATTGGGTTGAAGAAATTGATAGTAAAAAATCCACCAGTGGGTATGTTTTCACTATGTTTGGTGGTGCAATTTGTTGAATGAGTAAGCAACGAGTTGTTTTCACTTTGTCCACTACATAAGCAAAGTACACAATAGCAAATCATGCTTGTAAGAAAGCCATCTGGCTTAAGAGATTGTATTCAAATGTTGGGCTAGAGACGAGAGCCATTACGATTCATTGTGATAATCAAGGTGTTATGTTTGGCAAAGAACCCAACCTTTCATGCAAGGACGAAACATATTGATGTCTAGTACCATTTTGTTCAAATATGGTAGAGGATGGGAAGGTGATGCTGAAAAAAATTGACACTTTGAAAAATGTTGTAGATGCATGAACAAAGCCAATGAGCACATAAAATTTTAGGTAGTGTTACAAGTCTATAGACCACTCAACCCCGAGTAAATAAATAATGGTGTTGATACTCCCTTTGCTCTTGCAAGGTATTCAACAAGTGGGAGAATTTTGAGAAAAGTGTCTCAACCTTGCTCCTAATGTTAATATTGCAGAAGATATGGTTTTTGAATATAAAAAGAAAAAATTGGACGCATAAAAGAGTTGTAAAAGGGAGTTACACCTTTTGACCAACCTATGATATGTATTATGACACATCATAAGGCATCTTTGACTGGGGGAAATTTTGATGTCATGTTTTTCATGATTTTAGATCACGAGTTTTAAAATGCCATTTGATGGTTTCAAATTTTGTATCTCCTAAATATTAGGTGCTTGAGATGAAGGTGGTGTGGAAAATTTTGTAGATACTTTTTAAGTTGTAAGAAGTCCTCCAGATTTCTAGTTGGTGGTACTCCTATGAAAGTTTTCTCTACAAGTGTATTGTAATTGTGATTTACTGAATAATACATTGAGTTGATTTGAAGTACAGTTTTTCTCCCGAAAGGGTTTTCCCCATGTACACCTACGTTATGGTATTTATTATTTATTTTTTGTAGAATGTGCATGGTTTTTGTAATTGTTAAAAGATTAAAATTTGCACAATAGTCTCCTTAGAATATTACTGTAGGAAGCATTTTTGTGTACCCTACTTCCATTCACTTCCTAGAGTTGTATCCTACACTGATACTAAGCTAAAGGCGCTACTTAGACAATGGTAACCCAAGATGAACTCACAACCCGCAATTCACACTCGCAATTGAAGTAGAACCACTCGATTGCAAGTAGACACGCAATCAAACCTCAAGCTACACCCAATGTAGGTCAATCTATCCTCACATACAAGATGCAACCAACTACTCATAGTTGCTACAAGTGAACATAGACAACAACAGGTCACACCCTTCTCAATTGTTGCAAGTCTCCCATCAAGTGGTTGTAGGTCAAAACCTAATGGCTATAGGTCCAACAAACTTTTTCATGACCCTCCTATAGTGGAGGCAAGTGAAAATGCAGTTATTGAAAGTTGCAACAAAAGTCGCTACAAACAAGTTATCAGCATCTTATGGATATCCACAATAGCGGCTACAAGCAATGACACATTAAGGGGCTCCTCATGTAGACACTATCAATTAAACCACCATCTTTCACTACGACCATTCATTTTACGTAACCCAAAGGCTTCCAAGCAAGTATGAAATCAAGAAAACACACACAAGGCTTCATGATTTCAAACATACACTAAAAACTATGTTGTAACTAGGGAAAATGATTTTTTGTATCATATTAGGAATACAAGAAAATGTACATAAATACCCTTAAATTTACAATAGTACAAAATGAATTTCAACTTTCCTTATTTTAGGGCTTGATTCTACTATTTTCTTCAACCTTTGAGAGCTTCAATCCCACACTTCAACCCCCTCTTATCACAATCTTCCAACCGCCTTTTTTTGTTATCATGTCTCGTGTGACCCAACAAAACAATCATTACCCTTGTTCTTGGGCACATGCACACAAAAATCTCCTTTATCTTCACAAATTTGAGCCTACAAATCAACAATGTGGGGGACAAAATCAAATTTCTCACTCATTTGTCTAGTTGATCTCTCCTTTCATGTGGTGCCTATACTTCTTGCTTGTGATGATCTCTTTGTTCCTCTATTTTCCATACATGCCTTCTATATTCTCCCACCTTGTTTTGTCACCCTCCTTACTACCACACACCCAAACTATACAAGCACATGACTCAAGGCTTTGAACTTTCCTACCTAACAAGTGAGCGTTTGATGCCAAAATGGAAGTGCACAAAATGTGGTCTTCAATCAGATCAAACCCTTCTCAAAAACAATCAATTACACAACCTACCAAGGATTCGAAAAATAAACAAAATTTGCACCAAAAAATACAAAATATAAGGAAAATGCAATGCCTATAACCATGAATCAAATTGCTAGGCAATGCTCTTGCATTAGAGTACCAATCAATAAGCTCCTATAACTTGATCAATGGAAGGATGCCCCAACAATAGGGCAAGTAAATAAGATTTTCGGTGACTAATGGTTCAAGAATGCTAAGGAAAATTACAATAACAAAACGCATGCCCAAGCCATCGCTACACCCCACTAACAAAGAATCATTAAATATTTGTGGTTATCAGACAATGGACAATGGTAAGAAATAGATGTGAAACAAAGTTCAACCCACCAAAGATGTTCACAATTTACTATGTCCAAAGGATTACATTACGATGGAACTCATCGCAAAAATATGTGACAAAGAGCAAAAATTAGAAAATGTACTGCAGCACCAAGCATCACAACAGCTAAGCCAACAAAGATAAATTACTCCGACATAAAATAAGTAGGTAGTTCTTCCAACATTTATGACTTGTAATCAAACAGTAGATAAACAAAATGGAATATAGATTGCATAATATGAAATTTAAAAGCCTTAATAGTTTGTTTTCTTCTAACATTTGTAAATACCCTTTAGAGTATTGCATCCTTCAACCATTTTCTATTAGAAAATACATTGGGAAAATATTTTCTTAGAACTCTATTGCAAGGATTGACTCTACCTCTACAACCCAAGTAGGTGAAAAATAAATGTGTTCCTAGACCCATACCAAGAACTTGTTAAGAATAATCCCATGCCACAATTCTATGAGAATCCAAAATTAGACTTTGAAAAATAAACGTGTTCCTAGACCCATGTCAAGAACTTGTTAAGAATAATCACATGCCACAATTCTATGAGCTATATTGTGCTAGTGAATTTCTGCATAATCCAAAATTAGACTAGACTTTCCAAAATTAGACTTATTTCTGCACTATCATCCTCCACCATAGCAATTCTGAGCTATATTGTGCTAGTGAATTTCTGCATAGTCCAGAATTAGACTTACTTATTGTGCTAGTGAATTTCTGCTTAATCCAAAATTAGACTTACTTCTGCACTATCATCCTACACCATAGCAATTCTATGAGCTATATTGTGCTAGTGAATTTCTGCATAATCCAAAATTAGACTTACTTCTGCACTATCATCCTCCACCATAGCAATTCTCTGAGCTATATTGTGCTAGTGAATTTCTGCATAATCCAAAATTAGACTTACTTCTGCACTATCATCCTCCACCATAGCAATTCTCTGAGCTATATTGTGCTAGTGAATTTCTGCATAATCCAAAATTAGACTTACTTATCGTGTTAGTGAATTTCTGCTGAATTCAAAATTAGACTTACTTCTGCACTATCATCCTCCACCATAGCAATTCTATGAGCTATATTGTGCTAGTGAATTTCTGCATAATCCAAAATTAGACTTACTTCTGCACTATCATACTCCACCATAGTAATCATGTCGCTACAGTTGTGACAACCATATTGCACTAACTACCTTAATTAAGGACCTAGACTTACGCCTAGAAAAGGTTGTGATTGTTACAACCATTGGGTTTGTAAATGTCTTAGTATTTTCAACAATATGACAAATATGTGGTAAACTCCAATGCCATAAAACATCGATCAAAGAGGGAAGCAGAATGAAAAGTAAACTAAGATTACAACAATCCATTGTTTTCAAGGTTACAGGTCAAACTGTATTTTCTGCACGGTGAGGTCATGTGACTCCTTGGGACCCCGTCCATAATAACTGGTACAGGCAAAGCAAACACAGGTGATTTAATAAGATTGTAAATTTTCTGCTTGCCCCTGCATGTCTGATCCATTTCAGCAGGAGGCACCAGCCCACTTCCATCATAGCAATAAAAATGGCCACCTACTTGTAACTTAAATAATAGAAGCAACCAAACTGAATAATTTTATTTCAGTTCTTCTAGCATTTCAAACATAATGGCCATGAATTAAATGTTTGGTAAACACTTAAGGGAGTAGAATACAATTTGGGGGTCGTTGGCAAAAGTAACATCAACGGCAAAAATAAAAAACACATGAGCTCCCGAGGGACCATAAATTCCCAGCTGCTTCAGCCTCTGGATTTAGGACCTGGGTTGTGCATGCAAATTTTACAATAGCAGTTCTATATTATATGGGGGTGACTTAAAATTTGGAAGATTCATGCATCTGCACTTGATGGCATTCTAGAGAAATGCCATTGAGGTCCCATTCTAATCATCAGATAGTCCATTTGAGATCTGTTATGAAATAATCCTGAATTTATGCAATTAGTACACGTGCAAGTCATGTCTTCATGCCATTAATTCAGTCTGATCAAGGAAGTTTTCTATCTAATGAGGTATAGTCTGTAACATAATTCTTTAATCTCACTCAAATATAACTGCAGACACAAATCAATCTCTTTTTGTAGCATTTCCCAGTAGCTCTGCCACATAAGCAGTCTTGACAGTAATCTTGAATGGTCATTGGAAATTAGACCATGCTAGATGAACTTTAAATACACAATCTAGTTGCCCCTCTAGTCCTCTAGACTGTTCTGGATAGAAAAAGAGTCAAATAATTAAAATGAGTAGGCCTCAAATCAACTTAAACTATGTTTTTCCTCTTTGTCGTCAAACTTCTTTTAGGACTCGAATGAAGTCAACAAAACAAACATACAAGATAATGACACAAAAATAAAAAATAATACCTGGAGCCTGCAAGAGCACAGTTCTACATTGGAGAAGCTTCCAGCATTGGAAGCCCCTAATAAATGATGTTACAATATTGAATAAAAGAATAATTTTCTTTCAAAGGTCTAGCCCACAAGCAGATATGTTCATCCGATGCTTGCCTCCAATAAGGCACTCGCAAAACCAATGTGGCATATGCAAAAGCATCACCCACTGCCATGCCTGGACAAATTTTCATCTCCTCTTGAGGTACACATGATGGTACATTATCTGTTAACATTACAATCTAGCATGAAGTGATCATCTCGTTTTAAGTACTTAACCCAATAGGGCTTGTACTTTTTTATGCCTATCTCTAACCAAGGCTTCAAGGCACCATTATAATGCAAAACAGCAGATTTTTTAATGTCATGTTGATCAATTCCAAAGTTATGACCGAAACCAACTGAAAGCCAGGATTTATCCAAGCTGTAGGTCATATTATAGAATGTCGTCAGACTGGCAGGTAACGTCCCAAGTCTCCATGGAACTTTGTATCTGTTTTGCTGTGAAACCAAGAACAGAAACACAGTAGTAAGAACGTAGCAATTGCTGTATTTTAAACGTATTTTTATAATAGATAAAGAAACAAAAAGATGTTTCCCAAAAATCAAACCATATTTTAAAAAGAAAGCAACACTACAAATTCTTGTACTTGTTCAGATGCTTCTGGTGAAGATCGCATTCAAATAAACAGGGAATTTACCAGCTTTAACCATCTCTTGTAAAGTCTTGTCAGATCTTGATTTCTCCACTGTTGCAGATCAAGAATATTCATTCCAGACATCCATGTACACTGATTTCCATCAAAACCAGTCACAAAAAATTTTGAGCTATTGAGGTACTTCCTCAAGTGATGAAACCTTACTTCACAATCCTCTACTGCACCATTTACCTTCCCTTGCAAATCAATACTCCAAAGAGGTGTTAGATCCCTTTGCACGACTACATCTTCATCCAAAAGAAGCACCTTGTCCAAACTTGGTAAAATTTCAGGAAGCGAAAAATGAGGATGATTGAAGGTAGACAAATAATTAATTTTCCTATTTGAAATAGAGGGATCACTAGTTTTTTTGGTGTAGCTTTCTACTGCAATACGAAACTCCTCTGATGAAATAGAAGCTATCATAGAGTTGTTGGGATGGAAAAGGTTTAAATCATCGAATTTCTGAACATAGATGGTTGCATTGCGATAGGTGTTCTCCAGAAACCAAAACTTCATTGCAATGTAATTCTGTCTATCTGTTATTAAATGAAACACATGCTTCTCTGGTTCCTGCAATATATGACAAAGAAAGAATTAAACATGTATGGTGAGAGCTACAACAACAATAGTCATATCACTTATTGCTCTTATCAATATTAAGACCATAGATAAGAGACTAAAGCTTTACCGTTGCATGAATAATAGTAGAATTAATGACCACAGATGCTGCAAGGATATTAGTAGAAAAAATGGCATAATGGTAGAGATTCAAATCTTTCAAGTTCTTGCTCAAGGGTGATTCAACGCTGCCTTCATAAGTTCGAAAATATTCTACAGTCAATCTCATTGAGAGACAATGATGACTTTTGGGCATTGTTTGGACTGCTAGCTGATAGAGAAAGACGCTTTGCTTTCTGTGAAAGTTAGCTTCATCCTCAGTAAGATCTAGAATTTGTCCTAACTTTTTTACAACATTATTACAATCAAGTGGGTAATTTCTTGCAAGAACAACTTCCATAGTCTTTTTCTTCTTCTGTGCACTGCACAAAAAACCCAACTTCAAATCACAATGGATTCAAATATAAGCAATTCTATTGAATGTTTCTTTTCATGCTTGTAAGGCACTTACCCCTCTGGAAGATCAGCATCTGCAGTTGCCTCACTTAGCATATGTTCAATGCTCTGGATGTGCTGCCTTAGCTCATGTTGGATCTTCTCACGATTGCGATGTTTGATAATGCTTGGATAATAAGCCCTTGCAAGAAACAGTTGATTTTTTAACACTTTAACCAAAGAATCGCCCATTTCTTCTCTATGCTCAGTACTCCATTTGCAGTAACTTCCCAGAGCCACTTCACAAGCTTTGTCCATGTCATCAGAGAAGCCATTGCCATTGCTGTTTTTTTTAACATTACTCGCAGCTGAATTTTCACTCTGCTGAATTTTAAACAGTTGAGAGTTTTGGTAAAGTTACCAAAAAAATACAGACTACCATCTCACATAACATTGCGTAAATTAGAACAGGTCAAAATAGAATTTCTATAAAAGCCTTTTGGGACTAAAGTGTTTCAGACTCTTACCTTCCTTTCTATACTGCTGTCTGGAAATGATGAAGCACCAAATTTCTCTGGCAATCCTGCATTTTTTGCAGAATGCCAACTGATATTCAGAACATCTGATCCTGTAAAGAAAAATAACTTATCTCAAAATTTGGTGCTTTCAAAATCATGTCAAAGCTCACAGAATCTTACGTGTGTACCTCCTGAGATTGGATGCCTATTCAGCAATTTATCCAGGTTTGCATGAGTTGTCCTAGAGAAGTTGTGACCGTCTTTAAGGCCAGAATCTTTGACAATTATATCATCCTTTATCTGGAAAGCAAAACTCAAAACCACTAATTAGAATGCATAAAGATCACAGTCCCAATCATGTAATAAAGTTAACGTATTGCAAGAGCAGAATAATAAAATAAATCCACAAACAATAGCAGATCTGCATAATATGAGCAAAATAAAAGGAATACACTGGACTGTTAGACCAAGCCAGTTTGAGGGAGAAACCTTCAAATGTCTTAAAACAAGAACAGAGTTTACAGTATGATGATTAAAAAACTACTCACAACCTCCTATACATGTCATCAGGCAATAGTGATCCCTTAATCTGAATGAGGCCAACTGCTACTACAATTATTGAATCAAGGAACTAACAAATAATTAGGTCAGGGATTATGCATGCCCAAGTTGACCATCACATATCCCAATACATCCAATAGGTTAAGACCATAGCAAATCAATCATAAATGTGAAGAGAAAAGTCCCTTAAAAAAAAGCGAATTAAGAGTCTTAAAATATTTATGCTTACATCAGATGCGGACAAATTTGAAAATTCTGTTACAACTCCACTATTGGCAACCTTTGACTGGGATGATCGTGATTTGTTGGGAAATTCACCTAGGTGACTAGAATTTTGTCTCTGCCAAACAAAGACAACAAAAACCCTGCATTAATCATAAATATGAAGGAAGAGAGGCAAAATGTAAAACAACTAACAATCAAACTTTCAAAGAGTGAAGAAACAAATTTATTATGACAAAAAAAGTGATTCCAGTTAACCCTATTAATGCTTTTCAAAATGACCAAGGCAAAGCTATAGCAGATGCAGGATTAGAGTCCACCAGGGAAAACTTTAGTGGCGAATATTTGAAATCGGGACATCCAAAAATGGCGAATAATACAAGCTAGAAAGGATGTCGAATCGCTAGGTTTTTACAAAAAAAAAAATTTGTTTCGATTAATTCGCCAATGCATTTATTTTTTAACGACGCGTCATCAGAACTGATTCGCCAGTAATTTATACTGTAAATACAAATATTACTTATATTCGCCAGTAATTTTATATTCTTACAATTAATTTTTGGGAATTATTGCCACTAATAATAGTTTACCATTTCATTTTAGGGATATTTTAGCCTTAAATAGATTTATTATTTATTGCCATCGATTATCTTTTTAATCGAATGGCTGCAAATGAATTCCGTGACTTTATTTGCACGTGCTTTTTAAAAAGGTTGTTGAGGCCCGAAATTTGTTTTGGGCCACACGATTAGATTTGATCATGTGGCCCAGAACAAATTTCGGGACTCAACAACCTTTTTAAAAGGCACGTGCATATAAAGTCACGGAATTCACTAAGTCGCAAAATTCACTAAGTGCATATAAATCGTTGTATCGGCAGGACATCCCTAAGTGTCTCACCGATGATGTTCACTCACACCGATATTCACTCATGGAATGAATTTGCACTACAACCGTCTGATTTAAAAGCTAATCGATGGTAGAATTTTCAAGTTTCATTTAGTCTTAATTTTCAAGTGAATTTTTTTAAAAACACTTCATCCGTGTGTGCTCCAATGCATTTTCAATAGTGAATTTATGCTTGGTGGCGAGGGGCTCTGCCCCTCGACCCCGCCTGTATCGCGACAAGAGCACGCCGAGGCCGCTGTCCCCGGACCCCGCGAGGGGGCACTGCCCCCTCAACCCTCACAAGGGGGCTCTGCCCCCTTGACCCTGCCGGTGGCTGCCACCCCCAGGCCCCTACTTCAATATTAAAAAAAAAAAAAAAATATAGGGGGGAACTGCGCCGACCAACTATGCAAATTTTTAAAGGAGAGATTCGCCATTGTAATTAATCATTTTACTAATTATTCACTAGGATTCGCCAATTTGATTTTTTTTTTTCCAATTATTCATTAAGATTCGCCAGGATTTTACAAATTTTTGAATAATGTGCATAAGATTTGCCAACGAAAATTAATAATTTTTTCAAATAAAAGGGAAGATTCGCCAAGATTTTACACCTTCGCTGAGAGGGGGGTTTCTTAAAGTTATCCCTGGAGTCCACTTAAACACTGCCTGCAATGCATGATATTTGACATTGCAACCAGCAGTTTACAAAATAAACCTAAAATATCAAGACTGGGGCTAGATGTAATGGCATGGCCATTCATACCTCTGTTTCCAGTGGAGAATTGTCATGTTCAAGCACACTACGAAGCCTGGAATCATCTGTCTGGTTTTGGATACACATAAAGCAAAATGTAAGAATAGTATGTTTCAAATCTTCAGTGACATCACTGCAAAACTTAAAAATACTGGATTTGAAAATAAGAATACAATGAGTAGAAACCATTCCTCTAATTGGGAACACAGAATTCACCACAAATTTGCCTTATATATATCAGCTAATTGTATATCTTCTATAATTCTTGACATATCCATGATATTAGAGAGTTTTATCTAAACCATGATAATAAAAACATACTTAAAAGAAATTGAAAAAAAAAAAATCATTTTATGTCACCTCTTTTGGAAATGTATGAAGGTTATTTGAATGACCAAAGAGATGGACAGTAGCGGAGAAGCTATACTGAGAATTTGACTAGAGAAAAGAAAAATGAATCAGGAAACTTATGAAATTTATTGTAGAAAGAAGTTTAAGAGTAATATGATTGGATTTTTTATATACCAATGAGATTTGACTAGAGAAAAGAAAAATGAATCAGGAAACTTATGAAAATTATTGTAGAAAAAAGTTTTAAGAGTAATATGGTTGGAATTTTTATATACCAATGAGATTAATTCAAATTAAAATTTGGTGTGAGAACCAATAAAGACTAGTTGCCCAGGTACTGCAATTTTAATTCCTATATGTAGCAAACTCGCTATGTAAGACATGGTTGAAAAGCAGCATCTTCTTATGCACATATAGCTCCAGCAGAAGACATGTGAAGAGTTTACCAAAATGCAAACAAAAAAATGGTTTCACAGGCTAAAATTTATTGCTAGTTATGCACAAAACAAGTTAGTTTAAAAGCCGTGTACAATTAAACAAGTATAATCAGCATGCTGTCATGAAAGTAGCATATTGATTTGATAAATTCTTACCCTCTTAAGGATATTAATAAATAGAATGTTTAAGTGGCACTACTCATGAAATGTGGCTAAATGGCACTCAGCATTGTAAATTCTGGCACATAAACTGATATGAATGACATCACATACAAATGGAATGAAATTCAAGACCTTATTTCTCTTTTCAATGAAATAAAAACAGAAAATTTGTCTAGCATTATAGAGCCACTACCTTCTGTTAAGAATAATAGCATCAAGCTATTTCATGTAAAATGGGGTTCATGTAAAATGGGGTTCAACTCATTTGTGTTAACTTTAAGGAATAATCCAAACTTGGAGAGGCATATGCAAGTTTGTCTTGGCCAATGTCCTAGAAGAGGCATTACTTACCCATATAATACATGCAAGGTCACTCATACCAACTCTTGTGCAACTTGTAACAGAACCATTTTCCTGGCATAAGCTTGTGTTACAAATTTAATATTGTAAAACATCTATTCACCCAGCAGGAAACAAGAAAAGAAATGTTTCACAGCTGACAGCCATGTTGATGGATCATCTGCTTTAATATTTGAATTTGAAAGTGATCTGAAATTCCATACCCTCATTTACATCAAATAGCCTAAGTGACACACAAATCAACAAAAGCGCAAAGATGAAGTAACATGCATGTCAAAAGGTTTAATTTTTTGTGTTATGCAAGGACAACATGGGCTAATATGATGCCTCTGAATACAAATGACCATGCTAAAACAACAATCATCTGGGTGTGTAGCATGATCAACACACAAGAGGGCATTCTGGAGTGAAAGGGATGGATATTTTATGGCAAAATCAGCCTGATTTTTGTCAGCTCTTTGGTATGATTGCAAGCTGGAACGGAACCTTCCCATGGAACACATCAACATCATGAGTAACATGTAAGCCTGAATGATATTTGGCATTTGCCAAAGATAAGTGAAAAAATTCAGGCATACTTTTAATATTAAGATATTACACTTGGGATGCACATATTACTATTAGACCAAGCATAAGAAAATCTGTCAAGTATCCCAATGGTAGGAATTGTGAGAATATTGCAACTGAAACAAAATTCATGTGGGGAAGAAAAGATAAGCACATATTTATGTTTTTGAATTTTAAAGGGAGCTAAGCTTACTGATATAATTTATTCCTCAACAATGAAGAGAACTTGCAAGAGAGGGAGAACATTGAGATCAAAGTGGCATAATAGTGTGTCAATTGGAGTTTTTTATGGAATTTTAAGTTATTATAATATTATTCCATGATTTAGATAGAAATTATTTAGATGAGAAAATTCTTCTATGTTTTGAACTAATTGTTTGCTTGTGAAAAAAGGTGGCATATGGCATATGTCATGAGGTTGCATAATAACCAACTAGTATATAATAATGGAACATAAAAAATGAGAATCCGAACACAAACCTACATCTAGATGAACGAAGACAAACTATACAAGCTACATGCAAACAACAAATTATGCAAGATGCAAATATCGACTATATTCGAATATTGAGAATGTGAAAAAGATACAATACAAAAGATTGTACACAAATCTATAGGCCTTTGAGACGCATGGATCAAAGAGATCATGTCCAAAGGTCATGTGTTTAGCTCTCAATCACTCCCACTCAAGAGGAGAGTTAACTCAGTTTAACTAAGAGGTCAAGAGTTGAATTGCCAAACAATGGATCACCCAACTCAATTGGACTAAGACAAAGATGGTCTTAACTAAATAGAAGTGGAATTTAGCTACCATCAATCAAAGTGCAATGAGGTAGTGGTAACATTTGCATACCTCAAGTCAAGGTGAATACATGTCATTATTAGCTACTTAAATGAAGAATTAAATATTTATAATGTCCTAAGTGTTAGCAAACAAGGGAGCATAGACTAAATTTTCGTACCTATGCTCTTTAGTGCTATATTTATACCCCAATGTTAAGGATAAGAAGAGGATTAGAGCTTGTGAGATACATTACAAATTAGTGAAGTGGAGTGCAGAAAAAGTAAATCAAATTATACACACATATCCATTCGTCATATTCACTTCACATATAGTATTGACCATCATATATTCTTCATATTACTTTGCGGCATATAATCATTAGTACCTCAATGTAACTTTGTCTCTTATACAATATTTTCTCAAGTATATATCTTCTCCCTATCTTCTCTACTATTTCTTTCTTCTACTCTATATTAGCAATATTATCTCTCTATCTCTCTTAATTACCTTATAAATGCATTACATGTGTATGCATTGTTAAGCATAGGGACATGTCCCTCTTCCTTGGTATGCCTCTTTGGTCTTATTGCAAGTTGGTTGTATGTGTCGCATTCAGTTTGCAATGACTTTATCTTCATGTAACTTGTTTAGGGTGTGTTCCTTGTGTTGCTAGCCTTTGTCACTCTTGTGGGTTTTCACCATTGGACTCCATTAGACCACCCTTTCAACTTTTCAATCTAATGGAAGTGCCACAACTATGCCCTACCGACACTAAGTAAACTTATTAATAGGTGCAATATTACACCAACACTCCCCCATAAGTCAAAAACCTAACAATCTGGGCAAATTTATTCCTATCTACATGCAAAGTGTTTGAAGAGGCAAAATATGACCAAACTTGAGCAATAAACAAAAGGACTACTAAACTTGGTACAGCTACCAAATTTAGAGGTGCCACAGAAATGTTGCCAAATATAGATGTTAGCTAGATAAATTTAGATGGCCTCCAAATCTAGGGAAATTGCCAAATATAGTGAAAAACTACAAAATTTAGTGAACCATTTAAATTTGCCACAATCAATTGATGATCACCTTCAGTTTTCAAGTACAGATTGTTGTCAACAATACCCCTTTTGAAGCCCTATTCTTGTAAATATTTGTCCAATCTGGAGTACCAATCCCTGGGGGCTTGTTTCAACCCATAAAGAGAATTCTTGAGTCTACATATGTAGTCCTCACTTTCTAACAAGATAAATCCTTCAAGATGTGTAATGTATACCTCTTCTTCTAAATGTCCATTTAGGAATGTTGACTTAACATCCATTTGGTAGACTTTGAAGTTTTTGAAGCAAGCAAATGCCAAGAACATCCTTATAGCCTCTAATTGTGCAACCAAGGCAGATGTCTCTTCAAACTCAACTCTTACTTGGGCATGTCCCTTACACACCAACCTTGCCTTGTTCCTTACGATTTGGCCATCTTCATTCAATTTATTTCTAAACGCCCACTTAGTGCCATTTACATTTTTATCCTTGGGTCTTGGGACAAGTTCCCAAGTTTCATTCTTTTCCATTTGATCCAACTCCTCTTCCATAGCTTTTACCCAATACTTATCTTCTCGAGCTTCAGAAAAATTCTAGGGTTCTACTTTAGAGAGAAAGCATAGATTTGCATGTATTGATATACGAGCCAATCTCCTTGTTTAAATTTTTGTGTCTTTGTCACCAAATATCAAATCTTTTGGATGGTTCCTTTGAACAAATCTCGATGGTGTCTTAGATGATGTCTTTGTTTCTCTTTGCTCAACTTCTTCCTCCACTTCATCTTCTTTGCAATTTTCTTCTTCTTGACAATTAACTTCTTGTGCCATTGTTCTTTGATGCCCTTCATCATACACTCAGACATTTGCACTTTCAATAATTTTGTGCAATCTTTTATTGTAAAACCTGTAAGCTTTGCTCCTTGAAACCGAGGAAGATACCTTTATTTGCCCTAGAGTCGTCCCAAATCTTCCTCATCTCTTCTTATATAACATTTACTCCCGAATACCTTGAAATACTTCACTATTGTAGGCCTACCCTTCCATAGTTCATATGGTGTTTTGGAATTGTTTACTTTGATTTGTCCTCAATTCAGAATGTAGACAGCCATGTGAACTGCTTCTCTCTAAAAAGTGTTTGATAACTCAAACTCATTTAACATGGTCCTTGCCATTTCTTGGACAGTTCTATTCTTCCTTTCCACAACTACATTTTGCTATGGAGTTCTTGCAGCAAAAAAATGTCTTCTTATACCATGCTATTCACAGAATTCTTCAAATTCGTTTGATGTGAACTCTTCTCCTCTATCTGATCTCAAACATTTAATTTTTAGACTAGTTTCATTCTCAATTAAGGCCTTGAATGCCTTAAACTTTTCAAAAGCTTCAGATTTTTCTTTCAAAAAAGTAACCTATGTCATTCTTGAATAATCATCAATTAGTAGCATGAAATAGCTCACATTGTAAATTTTTTGTTCTTGTTGGCCCAAAAAGATCTGTATGAATAAGTTCCAATGGCTTTGTTGTAGAATACTCCTTTGTCTTGAAACTCACCCTTGTTTGCTTCCCATATTGGCATTGCTCACAAATGGTATTTAAAGGCTTCAAAATCTTCAGCATGTCTCTCACTGCCTACTTATTGTTAATTTTGACAAGATTATCAAAATTTATGTGTCCCATCCTTATGTGTCAGAGCCAACTCTCATCTTCTTTAGCCATATAACATTTTTCACCTTTGATTTCACTAAGGATGTAGATGTCATCAGTTGTTCTACTTGCATCTGCAATCAATTTTATTTCCTTCTTGATTTCGCATCCTTCCACGTGAAGTGTGAGAGTGTGTCCTTGATCACACATTTGACTCACACTGAGAAGATTGTGCTTTAACCATTCGACATATAGAACATTCTCAATTTTTGTTCTTCCATTATCCAAGCTAAGAGTACCTCTTCCAATTATCTTTGTTGTAGCATTTTCCCCAAATTTTACCATCCCTCCATTCACTTCCTTCAAGGTGAGGAATATACTCTTGTCACCAGTCATGTGGCTTGAGCAACCACTGTCATTGTAGCATTTTCCCCAAATTTTACCATCCCTCCATTCACTTCCTTCAAGGTGAGGAATATACTCTTGTCACTAGTCATGTGGCTTGAGCAACCACTATCAATATACCATTGGTCTCCCTCATTTTGAGCATGTGTGGCAATTTGTACAAACATGGATCTCTCCTTTTCTTTCCATGTTTCCACATTTTCCTCCTTATGCTTAGCCATAGTATCCTTATTATTTTGATTGAGAGGATATACAAAATCACTTCTATAAAAACGTTCAATGTGCCCAAATTGTTGCATTTGTAGCATATAATGTTGTAGTCGATTAGAGAGGCAAAAGAGTTATAGTTCTTATTTGTGAACCCACAAGACTCTTATTCTTATTCCAACTAAAATTTATTGCATCAATTCTATAGTCTATTGTTTTATGACACGATTGTAGGAATAGCAATAACCATAGAAAGAGTGTTAGGACCTAGTCGTGCGCTTGTCTCGGAGGGAAGGACTTTCTAAATTTGTCCTTGTTAACTTTTGGAGGAGTGTCTAATTTTTGTGGTGCTTGACTCTCTTTCTCCTTGTTTTCACTTTTGGTGGGACATTTGATTGCATCAACATAACTTGACAGCTTTTCTTCATCGGACTTCTTTGGTGGCTCAATAACTTTAGATTTTGAAGCTTCTTCTTCATAGCCAATACCAATCTTTAGGAATGGTAACCTTTGCTCATTTATAATATCATTCAATATCTCCATACTCTTTTCAAACTTGAGGCTTTTGTTTAACTTAGCCATTGTTTTCTCTAATTATTTCCTCAAAGAAACAATTTCAGATTCAAGCTTCCCACAATTTTCTTCTTTTCCCTTTAATTGTATTGATGATATCTTCCTTTCTTCATGTCAAGATCTTCTTCATCATCACTTCTTTCACTTTTTACTTGTGGACACTCGGCAACAAAATGACCTATTTTACCATAATTAAAACATTTAAAGGGCAACTTACCTTTATATTTGTCGACTCCTTCCTTCAACTTCCTCACAAAATGGGCCTCCTCTTCATCTGATTCATCACTGGAGCTATTGCTTAGCTTGGGCTTCCTATCCTTCATCTTCTCCGAGGCTTTGAAGGCAACCTCTAGCTTAGATGAGTCTTCCTTTTTGGTCCTCATTTCGTATGCCGTGAGGATCCCATAGTTAGCTTGTCTAGATCCTTCATCTCTTCAATGGGGGATACTTTGACGTCAAATCTTAACGGAAGAGACCTCAATACCTTTTACACGATCATTGAGTCATCAACTTTTTCACCTTAATACCTTTTGCGCAATCATTGAGTCATCAACTTTGTTCGTGTTAAGTTTAACTTAGGCTAATTAGGGATAATTAGTTTTTCCCGTATCGAGTAGTTTTTCACCCGTCTTATTTTTCATGCCTTTAAAATAAAAGGCTTGTACAATATGTATTTTATCATCTCATTGTCTTCCTAACTGGGATTCCTATCTATCAAACATTGCATCCTTGTTTGTGGAGTCTCACATTTCAGATTTGGAGGACACATTTGAGGGGTTATCTCTCCTCTTTGATGACAACCATTGCACAAATGTTGTCAAACCATCATGGTCTTTGGATATTGTTCAACATCAACTTCCGAATAGTCATAATTTGTCACCTTCTTCATTGATTGGGCATGTACTTGATTTGATTATGGCATCTTCATCTTTAGTGGCAAAGGAGACACATGAGCAGATTTCAAAGACATCATCATCATACATCTTCATGCTTCTTTCTTTCAATTCCTATCTGGAATGGGAAGCATTCTTGCATTTATACTTGGTTTTGTTTCTTCCAAAAGGGAGACAAGTTGTTTGTCGACATTAGATCATGTTTTGTCTTCAAGCACTTACCATTTTTGCAAGCGATTATACATTGTGGTGGGGCTACATAGTCTCTCTCTTTCCCTCTTATGGGGGGGCTATTGATTGTAATATATATGTGACAGATGGTGTACTTAGGGGTATCATGGAGTCCTCCATCCTTCCTCACATGATTTTCTTTTGTTTGCATGTTCTCTCTTTTGGACAAGAGTTTTCTCCCACAAGGTTTTTCTCCTTTTCTCCTGTTGTGAGAGATTTATTTTTCTTGCATTTGCAGTTGTGCATGGGTACCTAACATGGCCTTGTAACCGAGACCCATCTTCTATTTCATTTTGAATAATAATATCCCTAAGTTTGCACTTAAGGGGGGTGTTAGTGTTAAGTTTAACTTAGGCTAATTAAGGATAATCAGTTTTCCCCGTATCGGGTAGTTTTTCATCTGTCTTATTTTTCATGCCTTTAAAAGGCCTGTACAATATGTATTTTATCATCTCATTTTCTGAATATTGCTTTGATATTTGGCAAGATAGTGTTTTGCTTCTCTCGTGTATCTGTGAGGGTGTTTGTTGTTGCAGGTTGAGGATCCTGGGAAGGAGTTGCCATCCCCTACAGACCCCTTATTGTATTTACAATTTCATCAACGTGGACGAGGTAAGCAGCTATGTTTTCTTTGTACTTCATCTTAAGACTTTCAAATTGTCTCTAGTGGGTTTGGAGCTTTGCTTCCTTCGTCTCCTTCATAGATATTATTAAACTTATCCTAGATATCCTTGGTGGAATTGCAATGCATCACTTTCACAAACTCCGATTTTGATAATCTGCATAGGATTGCATTCTTTGCATTATTTTCACATTTATTCTTTCCATCCCAACCCATTGGTGGGGATGATGGAACAACATTCCCATCCATTACTAATTGCCAAATATCAAATCCAAGTGCCATTAGGTAGGTGTGCATTCTCATGCTCCAAAAGCATAGTTTGATCCATCAAACAATGGAGCCCTGTTGGAGGAGAATCCTTCTCGAAATGCCATGTGTGCTTTTGAGATCTTCCTTCTAGCAATTGAGCTATTTTGAAGGAACCTGCTCTGACACCAATTGAAGAGCACACGTTTATACTGAGAGGGAGGATGAATCAATATAAGATAGTCTTTTTAACCTTTTCAATAATTAACCACAATGAAATCAATCACACAACACCAACAATCAAGAACACAAGATTTACGTGGAAACCCTTTCGAGAGAAAACCACGAAAAAATATTGCTTTATTGATTCTCTTACAATTTTAGTAGACATCAACCTACTGGAAACACCAACCTCCGCTTATCTTCATAGGCACCAACCCACTAGAGACACCAGTCTCCACTTATCTTCGTATGCACCAACCCACTGGAGACACCAATCCCACAACTAAGCACCAACTCAGCAAGAGACACCAATCTCTTCTAATGAGAGGAACCAGCCTCTACAATAATTCTTCTATTATAAATCTGCTCACAAATTTGCTATAATTCACTCTTTAGATCTGCTATAATTCTTCTCAAAAATCTGCCACAGTCAGCTCTTCTGCTATAATTCTTCTTAAATATCTGCTCAAAAATCTGCCATAGTCTTCTCTTTAGATCTGCTATAATTCCTCTCGAATCTGTTAAAACTTCTGCTCACAAACCTCCTTCAGATCTGCATATAATTCTGATTTAAATCTGCTTCAAAATATTTTTATAAGCCTGCTCAAATATGATTCATAAGTCTGCTCCAATATGCTTCAGATCTGCTCATGTATAGAAAGATATTCATTAATTGCTTGCATTCAAAACCTCCAACCAATCTTCTTTTATATCATGCAAAGGGGAGCGACTTCATGAAAGTGTATGTCTTTTACAAAGAGAGGCAACTCTTAAATATGCACCCTTTCATGATAACCTAGGGTGCACCACTTGAGTGGTTGGCCACTATTTAAAAAATATTATTTTGCAATTTAAAAACTCCAAGTTGGGCACTAGACATGGGTCGACCCGCTTCAAAAATAATATATTTATTTAGAATTTAATTCCCTAAAGTGGGCGCTACAAGAGTGCAGGTCGGCCATCATAAAAAATATAAATTTATTTATTTAAAAGCAATTTAAACTTCAATTTGCTTGAGCGGATAACCTTCAGCAGATTTCCTTTGACATCAATGACAATAATCCAACACCAAGGAGTGATGAAGCACTGGTGGCACTGTGTACCTCAAGTCAAGGTAAACATATATCATTACTAGCTACTTAGATGAGGAAAATTAGTTATTCGTAACAACAAAGTAAAATTATTAATAGGTCCAAAATTACACCATCAGTCTAATATGTTTTAAAGTTCAGATGAAATCTGTATACATTTATCTATTTAGAATTTTACTAATGATTTCATTAATGCTGTGCATAAATCAGAATAGCACAGGGACATGTTAGTCAATATTTAAACTAAATTTATCTGTTTGTTCTCCAAGGATGAAGACGATTCCCAAACAGGGCGGTGCCTCTGGTAACATGTATTGCATAAATATATTGATTCTGATCTATAATGTTTTTCATGCAGAGTTAAGAATAATGTATTTATGAAGTATATATACATTCTATGTAATATTCAAATATATTTTGTTGATGTTAAGAATACAACATATTCTACAATGATGACAGTTCTATTTTTCATTACTGATATGTTTTGTTTTCATTATGGAGGAATAAATGACAAATGATACAGATTGTTTTGTTTAACAAAATATACAAGATGAATAATCGTCCATGTGGATCAAATGCCATTGTATAACTGGGCTGTAATCATCATTATGGGGATCAAATTCAATGTCTAGCTAGGCTGCCATTGCTGCCTTTCGCATTTGTATTTTCAACATTGACAAGATCAAGGAAGAACTTGATTAATGAAATTGATGAATGAACTGATGAAAGCTTATTCAGAAAATGAGAAATGTAATAGAGCTCTTAAAGGCAGGCATGGCATTGAGACTGGATATATTAGAATGTATCCAGCCAAAGTAAAGAATGTATCTCGGAAATGCCTTCTCAGGTTTCATGTGGACAAATATTTGGATATCATACAACCCCTTCCAAATGCATTACCTCTTAAACTATGACAGATCCTAACGTTTCTAAATATTTTTTAGTTCTAATGAGATCTCATGTTTTATTGCTAAACATGTGTGTTTAATTGAAAATCAATGTTTCTCCAATTTTTGGGAATGGGAGGACAGGTTTTGGGGATGGCAAAAACAATTCCCAATTTTGGGAAGGGGGGCAGCTATTATAATGATATATACAGTTTATATTTTAATTTTTAAAACACAAAGAGATCAAAAATACCTATAAAATAACATTAACAAACCATGGGAAACCAAAAACCTAATGAGTGAGTACAATAACAATTCAATTATTCAATAATCCATCTAATTGATTAATAATCATCAGTGTTCCACAGGGACACGTCCCCTCCCCCCCACCAAAACCTTATGTTTCTAGGACAAGGACGTCGAAGACTTGGGAACTTGGGGGGACATCCCCTGCCACTAGTGTCGTCGTCTCCAAAACTTCGTTGAGACGTTGGGGACATTTAAGGGACTCCTAGAAGTCTCCTGGCTGTCTTGGGGACGTCTCCAAGACGTCTTGGGACTCCTAGGAGTCCCTTAAACGTCCCCAACGTCTCAACGAAGTTTTGGCTGTCTTGGGGACGTCTCCAAGATGTCTTGGGACTCCTAGGAGTCCCTTAACCGTCTCGGGGATACCTAGAAGTCTCCTTCGGCTAGACAACCAAAAAAACAAAAAAAAAATTAAATCAATTTTTTCTTTGAACTCCATGCCCAAGGCTGAATTGTAATGACCTATAGGCTCCACCCAAACCCCACAAACTTTATAAAACTGCTTCCTATCCTCATTTTAATTCACAAAAACAACTCAACAAGAAGCTAACAGTGTGAGAGTGAGAGTGAGAGTTGCAAGTGTAAGGTGAAAGAGTGAGAGTGAGAGTGAGAGTTGCAAGTGTAAGGTGAAAGAGTGAGAATGAAGAGTAAGAGGGTTAAGGCAAGAAGAGGAGAGGCATTGAGTTAATGTTCACTTCAAAATTCAAATGTTTAAAACTAGTTTGCCAAAGTTTCATTTGTAATTCTTATACTTATACATCTTCTTATAACTATTTTTTCAAGTACCATATGTATTTGAATGCCGCTACCCCGCCAACATCCCCTTGCCATCCCCAAACTTAGGCCCTTGGTCCCCCCGTCACTGAAACCCGTCCATGCATCCCCCCATCAAGAAACTCCATGGAACTATGATAATCATAGACATAACATGAAACATGATATATATTGAGAGATGCAAAAAAAAAATGATGCATCATATATAGTACATTACATTGAGCAACAAACTCAAAAATCAAAGTTATCATCTGATTGTTATCTTGGAAACAGCTCCCCTTTCTCTCCTTTTCTCTTTTCCCATTTTCCTATCCTCTTTTGGTGGCATCTGATTGATATCTTGGAAACAGCTCCCCTTTCTCTCCTTTTTCTCTTTTCCTATTTTCCTCTTCTCTTGTGGTGATAGAAAGCTTAATATGACCAGATTTTTTATATACATATGGTAAATCAAAAAATAGTGGCATTTATTAGATAGAAAGCTTTAAGAATGACCAGATTTTTTATATACATATGGTTGTAAATAATGTTATATTCACGTTCCACATTATTACTGACAAATGCAAAACATGAGCAAAGGACAAAAAGGCTTTGTAGTAATCAATAGTCAACAATCATAATGGTCTTACCACTGTTGAGGGACCTTCATCAGTGACGTAGCCTGCAAAAGAAGCATGAAAAACCACAAAATTAGATAAAACCTAAATAATTTCCTTAAGAACTAAAACAATAGGTCAAAGAGTTTCACAACAAGATCAAACAGCAAAGAAAAAAAAAAAAAAAATCTGAAACACCATAAAATGAAATTCCATGAAGAAAAGCTTGCAATCAAAGCATGTAAAACTGACAATAAACCTACCATCTAGAAATGCTACTCACTAATTACCAATAAACAAAACCAATATTATATTTTTTTGGAAATACCAATCCTTTTTCACAACTATTCAATAGATCATCCATTATATAACATGCTTGTGTCATAAGGGCTATCGATAAGGACATTCCTGGCCCACTGTTACAGCAGGACTGGCATTGTAAGGAAAATCAAATTGAGCCTTCTAAATTCTCTTTCTCATTTCCTATCAATTTTTTAGAGCTTCAATACAGTGCATTGCAAAATGGGAGTCCATAGGGAGCTATATTAAGCTAAAACAATCGCATTGATAATAAACCGACTCTAGCATTGCATTTGCAGGTAAATTAGCCAGTTGCGTATTTAGAGTCTTTATCAAAAGTACAGTAATCCAATGTAACTGATAACAGAACCACCTTGTGAAACCGCAGCACATCAAGGACTTGTTGAATTCCAGATTCTCCTCCACATTGTAGCAAAGATACAAAGAAATACAACTCCTACACCACAGTAACACAGAGGCCACTTAAACACGGGGCATGCCCGTTGGGTTTTGAACCTAGCTCATCACCACTACAAGTTCCCCGTCTTTTCGCTAGACAGTAGTCGGATGGACAAGGTGACCTTAACATTGGCAAAGAAATAATAAAAAAAATCAGTAAACCCCCTTCCTCTTGCGTTTTTGCAATCCCTAATCTCTAACGCTCTGAGACTGAATGTGCCCTAAGAATGTATCTGACCTCAAACCTTGGATTCAAG
The DNA here is from genome assembly GCA_007115665.2 of Sequoiadendron giganteum. Classification (NCBI taxonomy): domain Eukaryota; kingdom Viridiplantae; phylum Streptophyta; class Pinopsida; order Cupressales; family Cupressaceae; genus Sequoiadendron; species Sequoiadendron giganteum. Next base: position 751,833,495 of record CM021100.1, read on the forward strand.
TTAAATCGCTAAAATGGGCTTGGAAAAGAATGGATCGAACCAAACTTGTGGAATCATTGAAGAGTTCCTAACCTCTTGCTTCTACTGAGCAAGATCTCGTACATTCTAAAGTGCCCATAACGCACATATAATCAGCAAATGCCCATTGTCTCAGCATACCAGAAACAGAAGAACTGGATACAATCCAGTTCCAAAAAAGCAAAAAAAACCCACCAAAAATGTCGCAAATGGGTCTTGATTACACTTTAAAAAGCACTGCAAGGGACTATGCCCTCAATGTGTTATCGGCATCTACTAGATTCATCGATCTGCATTAAAGATGAAGTTGGTGTTTAACTTACTGGTTTGGAATCCTCCATAAAGTCCGAGCAAAAAGACCAACGGGACGAGCATGGACAATAGAACCAAACATACAACTGCAACTCCATATCTCCTCCATCCCTTCTTCAAAGACATGACTTTCGTCACGCTCTTCCTCTGGAAAAGTAACAAACAACAATAAATGAAAACTTCAGATGTTAATCACAATGTGATTCTTAATTGCAGCACTGGATCTGGGGATCCACTGTGTTAGACAAGGTTTTCTTTTCTTTTTTCTCGCCCTTCTTTGAAACGTTTGGCAATGACCCCAAATCACCTCGACTTAGGAGTTATCAAATCTTCTTGTCCACCGCAGAAACGCCTCAAATTTTCTCGTCTTGCGACAGGACAAAGCAATAGGCCAAGCATCGGAAAATGTGATAAAGAATTACTAGTTTTGAATGTGGTTCTCAGTACCTACAGATTCATGCTGTTTTGGCCGACAATCAGAGCAGATAACAGCAGCGCTTCTTACTAATCAATATTACTTATATCCTCCCAATCACAAATACCTACTTATAACAACTCTTTTTTTTCGTATATTGAATCAAAGCGTTAGCTTATAAACAACTCTCACTCAACTCCACTATAGTTTGATAGCTTTCCCCGTCCATGTCAAACTCATAAGGTCCATGTTACATATTGACTATTGTTTCGAAAATGATGGGACAATTTCATTTCTAACTTGAATTAATAATAATTTTAAAGATTGGGCCCTCCTATACGGTTCATAATAAATGTATGAGCTGTTAAATTTGTTAGTTATTCATTAAGATATTGTTTTTTTTTTAATTTTTTATGGAAAGAATGTATAGTTATTCAAAAAAAATTCCATAAGAATAAAGGATTAAGGGGTATTTATTCAAAAAATGATGGCATGTGAGTGAGGGTGTCTAGTGCAAACCCACGGCATGCATGTTCTTTGCCTCCTTTGTATGTGTTTGGTTGTAGTAGATCGGTGTCCAACAGATGTTTTCAAGTGTGGGGAGGGTTGTTATTGCTTGTGGGGAGTTTTCTTGCGTATTTTCTTTAAATTTTTCTTTATGTTTTTGTTGTTCGGAGCCTGTACAAGGTGTTTGGGTTTGGAGGTATAAGGGGGATCTTTGGCTTCTGTTTTCTTTTGTTCACAGCGTCAAGCAAAGCAACATGCTTTAACCACAATATGGATTTTCAAGCTTCACTGTGTACGAGCTCTTTGTCTTCATCCAAGTGTGATGCTAAGAATATTTTTTTGTTTAAGGCTGCAAGGGCTGATGGGATGGCTTCATCTGGGAGCCCTTGCATTTTGAAAACTAATGGTTGTTTGAAAAGTAGCCAAGATAGGCCTATTTTGGTGATTCAACCTGACTTAATCACAGAGGATGTTGAATATTTTTCAAATCATGCCTTAATTTGTAAATTCATGGGAATGTGGATTTCACTTTTGTTTTGGATTTGCGGGCTAGGCAGACTTGGAACCCTGAGGGTGAAATGGAGGTGATGTTGCTAGCCAATAGTTTTTCATGATTGTTTTTAATTGCATGGTTGATCATCATAGAGTCTTTGAAGGAGTGCCTTATTTTCACAATCAGTGTGGATTATTCATTAAGTTGTGGCACACTGGTTTTAACCCTTCAGAGGAGCTCCTGAATCGTGTTCTTGTGTGGGTGTGCCTCCCTTGGTTTCCTATTAAATTTTGGTGGAATGGCATCCTACATATGGTTGCTTTACTGCTGGGAAAACTGGTGGGTCCTTCTCAACAAACGCAAGATAGAAAGGTAATTACTTTTGCTCACATTTGTGTTCAAATAGATTTGAGTAACCCTCTTCCAGATTTTTTAGAAAGTCATGTGGGTTTGTCTTCTTGGGTGCAGCAATTTGACTATGAGACTCTTCCTTTTTGGCGTCGGTTGTACCATGAATATGGTCATTTGTAGAGAAGATGTCCTAAGTTTCATTCTTCAGAGTCTTAGCCCTCTCATAATCCTTCTGAGTACAAAGGCAAGGTTCCTATTTAGAGAGAAGGGGCAAATAAAGAGGGTTTTGTAATATTTCCCCTTAATTTTTTCTAGATTTTATCAGCACAAGACACCACTAATTAGTGTTAGCTCCAAATGATAACCAGCAGGAATAGTAACCCTTCACCTTTTGATCACCAAGATCCCAATGTGGGCGAGGTGAGAGCATACGGTGTCAGGGATCGTTAGCAAACTAGAAATGAAATACAAAGTTGTTAGGTGGCTAGCCGACCATGAAGGAAAGTAAATGCTAGAAATACAAAGAGTAGGCAGATAACCAGCCATAAAGCTCAACCACTTCTTCAGCAAGAGTGAAGTTATTACAATATATAAGGCGGCAAGCCAACCATGAATCCACATTGCCACTTATTTTGTGGGGGGAAATAAAAAAGTGTTGAAAGTAAAACTATTAACTCAACCACTTCTTTAGTGGGAGTAATTATAAATATTTAAAATGCAGCAATAAATATAACAATTGTTAGTACTACAAAACCAGGTTTACAATGATGGAGTTTCAACTACACAAATCATAGAATTATTCAACCAAAGCCATGAGGAGTTAAAGTAAAACCTCTAACTGATACAACATGTGAATGATATGGGAATTGAGCTCAAATCAGAAGTATATCAGAAAATAAACAAGTCTGATCAAAAACAGTAAATACAAAAAATCGGACCAGTAAGATGAGAATTCACCATTATGCTCATATCTTCGCCAAATGAAGCTCGATTGACGTGAAATTGAATGTAGATGAATCTTGGAAGCTAGGAGTCCAAATTACAATAGAAGGACACCTTTAAAATGTGCACCTATCAATGGAAAAATCCCAATGCAGCCAAGATGAATGGTGCAACCTTCAAATGAGGTCGACTTCACCTTAAAAATCAAAAACTTAATATTAAATTTTGAATTCTAGAGAATAGGGGTGTCTTCCATAGTTGCATAGTTGGCACCAATACCCAAAACCAAATAAAATATGCTAATGAAGCCATGAATAGAAATGTGCTTCAGCTAGCACTTCCAGCAGTAGTATAAACAAATTATAAATCAGTAATTTGCCTATAATAATAAGAAATAACAGATTATACAACAACAATCTGCTATAGCAATCATGAATAAGCTTTATTTTCCCTCTTAAGTGAAGCATGGTCTTCTATAGCCATCTAGGAAGCTATTGTTTCAAGCCCGAAGAAAGGAAAAGTAAGAATGCTAAGAGGGATCTCCTCAAAGCAGCTCTGAATTCAATTCAACATGCATAATGTTATCAAAATTTATAAAGATACCAATGAAAGCATAAGGCTTGAATAAATAACACTCTCTTGGAAAATGAATCACTTATGTAACTTCCAAGAAGGAATTCAAATCATTTCAACTTCCCAAGAGAGTGTTATTTATTCAAACCTTATGCTAACTTTGTAGCTCATCAAGTATGAGATCTCAAAGGTCATCAATCAACCAATCTCTCAATAAATGTGTTGAGGCCAACAAGAACCTATGCATCTCCTTTTAAATTAGGGAGAAATGAAAAATGGGGTTCAAATAGTAGGCAATAGCACAGATAAGTCGATGGAGTTGTCGGTTCTACCTCCTATACCTCCTATCAATTATGAGCCATATGGGTTCATTTTGGTCTTGTTTGACCCATACAAATGTTGAATTGCATCTTTGGTCTTATCCATGGCCTCACATAGATACCCCATGGATTTTTGATCCCCATCCACCAATTGTAGAACTCTAACCAACGGTTATGACATTTCAAATAAATAAATAAATCGGCAAGTTATAATACTACAAAATAAAAATAAAAAATCATTAATCAAAGATTGAAATATTACATTGATGATCTCCTCAATTACTTTGGCAAATCTATCATCAAAAATGGTTTTCACGACCTTCTTTACTTCAGCCAATTAGGACTCTCCAACCATCTTTCACTCACAAACATGTGTTTGTGGCTGGGCAATGTAACTAAAATACTCTGCAAGGTGAGGAAATTGGTAGCAAATTGTGTGACTCTTGATCACACAAGATCCTTACCATTAGTGTGCTCTCATGAGACTTAAGACTCATGTGCAGTTGTAGATGTACTTCGTGATATTTCTTCTATCTTTAACCACATTTTTCGCCCAACTTAGTTTCCCTATGTCCTCAAGGAGTAAGTCAAGACAATGGGTAGAATAAGGGCTCCAAAATAATGTTGGATGTCTTGCATGTAGAAGTTTATTGGTTGCCACATATGCATCTACATTGTCGTCACACGCCTAGCCATAGAGGTCCAAAATAACAATAAAATATAAATGTGACTTAAGTTGTTACTTTTTGCCAAAATGAGTTCCAAGAGTTCAGAAAGCCAAACTGCCAAAAATAGATGATGAACTGGAAATGACTGTGTTGTTGCTAGGATGACACTGCCATAAATAGAACTTACCAAAAATAGTAAATTACTATAAATATTAAGTGTTCCCAAATGCCTTTTGAGCACAAATCGGACAATTGTCATGACTTACTAAAAATAGTAAGTGCCTGGAAAGGTTGTCAAATGGAGATGCATGTTACACCATTCTAAATCTCTCTAAAAACCCATAAAAACCTAGAAACCTTTCTCACATTCAAAGTATCTACCAGAAATGCATGTCATTTTCTTATCATGCATGTTACCTCATCTTGAAGCTCTCCAAAAACCCAGAAAGCTCCACCAAAACTCACATCCAAACTCCTACATGCAAGCCTTCAAAAATTGAATCTGAAACCTCCTATAAAATAGGAAACCCTAATTTCCATTTCTGATTAGCCTACAGGTTTCCAGAAATAGGCTAATTCCCATTGAAGAGTGTAGAGCTAAAATGGGGATATTACAGTTTTCCCTTCCCAAAATTGCTTGTCCTCAAGCAATACCAGTACACTCCAAATATTAATACATATCCACACCAAACCAAGTTGGATTCCACGGTCCCATATCCATCTTTGTAAAGACCCACCATGTTGATGTTGCACCACATTAATCACACAAACATAAACAATATTCCAATACTACACTATCCTCCTTTGTAACCCCAAAAGGTTTCCAAACATGCGACTCAAACTAAGAGACCAAGAGGAACTGAAATCAAAACATTACAACATCTCACACCCCAAAGTCTCTAAGGAGTTAATATCAACAATGCCAATAATTATCATCATTCTAGGCACAAGGAAAAATGGTCTAAGTAACTCAAAATTAATCTCTTCAACAAAACTCCTCAAAGTATCAAACAAAGTCACAACTGCAAAAGTGACTCCATCAAGGTTGTTTGCAAAAAAGGAAGCAACTCTTTACATTAACACAACAGCCTCATCCTCAAAACTCTTCAAGGATATACAATGCCTTCTTTGAAAAATATGGACATATTCAAGAAGACACTTGAAATCTTTCACAACTCTTTCTCCAATAGTCTCAGAATGGCAAACCAAATTAGCCCAAGGTTTACTACCCCGAACAAAAGAACAAGAGAATGTGCACGAATAACTACTTGAAAGAGCTCGAACTTTATCCAAAAATTGATTATGATCAGTTTGAATCATCATTTCTCCCGTTTGAATCCAAAAATCATCTCTAGAAAGAGATTGTGAAGTGAACAAATGAGTGTACCAGTTGCCCACCAAGTCTAAAATGAATGACTCAACATCTGATTTAAGAGAAATCAACATGCTAGAAAATGGACAGCTACTACAATACTGAAAATCCTCATTCATTTTGACCAATCTGCTCATATTCAAAACTAGAAACACCCACTATAATAGCTCCATCACATCAAAGAACCATTATTTGTTCCAATTTCCTCTTTGATCCATTTGTTGGTAAAAAAATGGAACCATCAAGTGGCTAGTAAGGAAGGGAACAACACCATTAATTCTGAATTTTTGGTCCTTATCCCTCCAAGAAACCTTCCTACCATACCCCAAAATATTTTTCATTCCACATCAAAGATTCCAAAAAAGGATACTTGACCAAGAATGATCCACCACACCCCAGAAGAAATTCACAACACATTCCCGAGTGCTAATCAATTCCAAATACACACTCAAGAAATTATTGACTTATTTGGTGAACCACTAAAGTCTATCCATGAAAGTTTCAAAAACAAGGGATCCTAAAACAAACATTGTCTTCAAATCCATCTCCCAAAATGAACTAATAAGAACTAACACATCACTCAACCCAAGGGATGGATTGTCAAGCATGCAAACAACATGGTTTGGTCCTTCTTTCTCTCATACTTCATGAGTAACAAGTCTGAAATCTTCACTCCTTGTTGTTGTAAATAAACCTTCAGCAGCTACCAAAACATGTTTTGACAACACTTTGGTGTCAAAGATGGGGAAGTCATCATGAATCAAAACCTCCCATATGGAGGTTGAATTCTCTAGGCCTCTTATGCATTCACTTACAAGCAAGCTTGGAGGATTATTCGTCACAAAGTGTAGCTCGTCCTCATACTCTTTGAGATGTTCGAAATCAACTAGTTGGTCTTCTACCTCCATTACACCCAACTAAGAATTCTCTAACATGCACTTCATTTATTCAAGCTCAAGAGTAAGCTTATCAACCTTTCTCTCACTTCCTTGAATTGTATCAATTTCCTTCTTTACAAATTTAAAGGCATAATTTTAATCTTTAATCCAGCATAGATATTCTAATTTCATAATTTCCAAGGAGTCTTTGATGAATTGCAATTAAAGAGAGTGGCTCCATCCCTAACTCCTTCCCATCTCTCTTCAATAAAACTATGTGAGTGTTCAAACTAAATAGGACTTGCACCTCATCCTCAAAGGATATCATGAACTAACCTTCCCACTTATAAATTTACAAGGAGAGTGAACTGCTGGTAGGTTGCATGTCAAAATCAGAACTTTGTTTCTTGTCTTCGCTGCCCTCATAGCTGCTCCAAGACTCTTGTCTTTCACCATCCACCAATTGAAAATTTTTAAGATAACAAAGAGGATCAAATTCTACCAATTCTTCAAGCCTTTGTTTACAATCGACTTCATGAATTAGATAATCGAATTTGTGTTTTAGATCCTCTTTAAACTTTTCATCAATAATGGCCTTTTTGTCTTCTAAATCTGTTCCACCTCATTGATACTTTGATCAATTGTGAAGTATTCTTCGTACTCCTCTTGGAATGTTGATTTTTTGAATGAGTCATCTCCCAACTCACTTAAAATGATATCTTCATAAATAGTCACAAGCATACCATAGAGGTCTTCTTGGTTACTTGTCAAAATTTCTTCATGAGATAATTCCTGAGAAATTGGATCGACAACAAGAGGATATTTATCCATCACAAAATTCCCAACATGGTAGGCTGCATGTCAAAATCAGAACTTTGTTTCTTGTCTTCGCTGCCCTCATAGCTGCTCCAAGACTCTTGTCTTTCACCATCCACCAATTGAAAATGTTTAAGATAACAAAGAGGATCAGATTCTACCAATTCTTCAAGCCTTTGTTTACAATCGACTTCATGAATTAGATAATCGAATTTGTGTTTTAGATCCTCTTTAAACTTTTCATCAATAAGGGCCTTTTTGTCTTCTAAATCTGTTCCACCTCATTGATACTTTGATCAATTGTGGAGTACTCTTCGTACTCCTCTTGGAATGTTGATTTTTTGAATGAGTCATCTCCCAACTCACTTAAAATGATATCTTCATAAATAATCACAAGCATACCATAGAGGTCTTCTTGGTTACTTATCAAAATTTCTTCATGAGATAATTCCTGAGAAATTGGATCGACAACAAGAGGATATTTATCCATCACAAAATTCCCAACATGATTAGACATGAACACATCTAAATCAACATAAACATTAGCCCTATGATAGTGGTCATAAGATGATTCAATGACACCACGGAAAACTCCCTCAACATGCTCTTCATTATTGAACTCATTACACACAACAACTCCTCTAAAATATTTTGTGAAGGCATTAGTCTTCAAACCTTCATCGGATGAATCTGAATTAGAATTCAAAATCATTGATTTGTTCTTATTGTCATATTGATATTCATTACTACCAATCACATGCAAGTCTAAGGGACTATTTTGGGCTCTCTCGTAGGCATCTCATGTGTCAAATATTCTCCTTCGAACTCATGATCATTTTGATGAAGCATGTGCACCTTGCTTGTGCCATCATTTCCTTTAAGACTTTGAGTTCCATCATATATGTTCGTTGATTATTTTTCTCTTTCCCGTGCTTACTTGTGGGATGTGAATTACACACAAGCACTTCTTCTTTCTCAAACCCTTTATTAACGACAAGTTTTGATTCCTTTTTCTTAAATTATTCATCCATTGTTCTTCTAATGTACTGTAACCATGATCTAGCAGTACACTTATCACTTCCCTTGAGGTAAGCCAAAGTGGCTTTACTCAGAGCTAGTTGATAATCCATTCTAGGGCCTATAGGAGCACAATATTCATTTCCTCCACCTCCTCTTCCCTTCCTCTGGTTCAAAAACTAATCAAATGTTAAAATCTCATAGATTTCAATTGGAAGAGAAGAATACTCCATGTAATTTTGTCTAACTTCATCTTCCATAGGGACTTAGGCTTGAAAAATGTTTCCTCCCTTGGAGTAAAGGTTGGAAAGAGTGGTCTAGGGGTTAATCCCCTTGAATTGGCATCATGTTTCCCAATTGTTCTTCCTCTCGGCTCCAAAATGGAGCCACTAGAATCTGACTCTTGTCTTGGTTGTGTTGGGGTAACCTGCTAATCCATTTTTGTAAGTAACCTTGACATCATGTCCAACATAACGTCAAATTTTCTCTTAGCTCTAGAGTCACTGTCATTTGTCTCATAGGCTGGTCCCTTCTCCTTGTCAACCATAGAATCAACTAGTGTTTCTCAGTTTCCTAAAACCTCTAAAAATATGTCAACTTTTGGATCTTCTAGAAGTTGAAACTGAACTTTGTTTCCTTTGGTGTAGTACCAGAATTCCCTGTCACTCATCTAACAACTAAAGCATTGAATTCACAAGATGGCAGAAAAATAATCTTTGATACCACTGTAATATTCCCCCTTAATTTTTTATAGATTTTATTAGCACAAAACACCACTGATTAGTGTTAGCTCCAAATGATAACCAACAGGAATAGTAACCCTTCACCTTTTGATCACCAAGATCCCAATGTGGGCGAGGTGAGAGCATACAATGTCGAGGATCGTTAGCAAACTGGAAATGAAATACAAAGCTATTAGGCGGCTAGTCGACCATGAAGGAAAGTAAATGTTGGAAATACAAAGAGTAGGCAAATAACCGACCATAAAGCTCAACTACTTATTTAGCGAGAGATAAGTTATTGCAATATATAAGGCAGAAAGCCAACCATGAATCCAAACTACCACTTATTTAGTGGGGGAAAATAAATAAGTGTTGAAAGTAAAATTATTAACTCAAACACTTCTTCAATGGGAGTAATTACAAATATTTAAAATGCAGCAATAAATATAATAGTTGTTAGTACTACTAAACCAACTTTACAATGATAGAGTTTTGGCTACACAAATCATAGAATTATTCAACCAAAGCCACAATGAGTTAAAGTAAAACCTCTAACTGATACAACATGTGAATGATATAGGAATTGAGCTCAAATTAGCTGTATATCAAAAAATAAATGTTTGATTAGAAACAGTAAATACAAAAAATTAGACCAGTAAGATGAGAATTCACCATTATGCTCATATCTTCGCCAAACGAAGCCCAATTGATGTGAAACTGAATGTAGATGAATCCTGGAAGCTAGGCATCCAAAGTACAGTAGAAGGACACCTTTAAAATCTTCACTTGTCAGTAGAAAAAATCCCAATGCAACCAAGATGAATGATATGACCTCCAAGTGAGATCGAATTCACCTTAAAAATTAGAAACTTAATATTAAATTTTGAATTTTGGAGAATAGGGGCACCTTCCATAGTTGCACAACTGGCACCGATACCCAAAACTAAATAAAATATGCTAATGAAGCCACAAACAAAAATGTGCTTCAATTAGCACTTCCAGCAGTAGTATAAACAGATTATAAATCATTAATTTGCCTACAATAATCAGAAATAATAGATTATACAATGACAATCTTCTATATAAATCATGAATAAGCTCTATCCTCACTCCTGAGTGAAGCAAGATCCTTAATAGCCATCTAGGAAGCTATCGTTTCTAGCCCAAAGAATGGCGAAGTAAGAATGCTAAGAGGGATCTCCTCAAAGCAACTCTGAATTCAATTCAACAGCATAATGTTATCAAAATTTCCAAAGATACCAATGAAAGAGCAAGGCTTGAATAAATAACACTCTCTTGTAAAAAAAATCACTCATATATGGTGTCCTTTGCAACATATCACTCATCACTCATCACCTTTGTTGAGCTTTTTGCGTTAAGACAATTGGCAATATGTGTTTCGAAGGTAATTAATATAGAGAATACTCTTTCTTGTAATCAAAGTTGATTAGGACTGAAGCCTGAGAAATAGCAGCATTAAATCTATTCAAATGATTTGGCCTCTTCTGACCACTCCACTTTCACATCTTATTTTAAGATAACACTTAATTTTTCAACAATCTGCCTAAGCGACAACAAACTTTTGCACAAAGATAAAAAAATTGAAGAAAATGACTTTAGATTAATTATAATATTATACCTTTGTAATGATATGATTGATTAATTTATTTTAAATTGCTTTAAGTATTTTTATTGATAGAGTGAAATATCATGTTGTCTTCATCTTTATGTCTCAATTGACTATAATGGTTAGAAATCTTTGATAATATAATGATTTTTTCTTATATATTATATTTTTTTTGGTTATTTTTATTGATGCTAAAGTGAAATATCATGATGTCTTCATCTTCCAATTTTTTAAAAGTGAGCACAATATTTAGATCTAATTATTTTTTATAATACAATGATATTTTTCTTATAAATTATAGTGTTTTTTCCTATCAAATCTTGAAAATTTAGGTCAATTATTCTATAAAAGTGGGTATGGTATTTTTTGATCTAATTGGCATTCACTTATAGGATTTTTTTCCTTTATATTGAGTTAAGTTTTATACTTGTCAAATTGGTAAAGAAAAACATGACTATAGGTCTCAATAATTCATCAAGCAAAGATAACAAATCTAAATCATTCACAATTTGAAATACCTTGTAAATGGATGAAAGTGAAGAATTAGTCTTCTTAGAAGTCATATTCAAAATTTGAAAATCCATATACAATCTTATCTTCTCATTCTTCTTATAAATTGGGATCAAATTATCTACCCATGATGGATGTGTAATAAGGAAGATGCCATGAGCACAACATTTTTTGGACTTCCTTGAGAATAGTAGGATTTAGAATATGATTAAACACTCTTTGTATTTGATATAAATGATTAACACTAGGCTTGAAAGGAATAGTGTGTGTTACTAATTTGTGATCAAAGACTTCCAAATCTTTACAACAATATGCCAACACATCTCTTTATTCTCTTAATTGATCAACCAATTTCCATCCTTGTCCTTGAAAGAGACACACATATTGAGTAATTCAGAGTCTTCCTTGGAATCAAAATTCACAAATAAAAATAACTTCCACTCTCATTAACCCAATTTAGTTTTAATAGACCTAACACTAGATCAAATAATTTGTTCAACAAAATCACACTTTTGGGGATCTTATTTGTTTTGAGGTTCATAATTCCTTCATTTGACATTTGTCTTTTGAAAATTATCTTTTTTCTCATAAATAATTTAACTAACAAAAACTCTATAATTTGTTACAAACTATAAAAATTTCTCATCATCAACTACTTATAAATTTATAAATTATTAGGTACAAAGAGAACTAAAATTCTACATTAAAGTGCTTTGAATTAAACCCTCTCAAAGGAGTCAAGTTGGCCATAGATCCAACTAAATAGTCATTCCTCATGTTTTATTCCCTAAGAATGGTAGAAATAATCGAAGCATTTTTTTTAGAAAATCCCATGCTTTAAATTTTTAATTTTTAAAATAGGAAGAATTGCATTGAAACTTGCTTCTAACTTCGTTTATGATCAATTACGAGTACCCATGAAATTGGAACACTTTGGCATTATTGTTGGTAGAAAACTCTAACACCAAAACTAGAGCCTCATGTTCTCACATATTGTTAGTATAGAGGAATTGCAGCCTATATGTTACATTTTTTTTCATTAAGATTAATAATGACTACCCCTAGCTCACAACGTTTTTTGGACATGGCCCATCAAAACACAATGACCACACATCTTTATCATGCTAAATTTTCTCAATTTGTTGGGAATTTGGTTTCATGATCAAGTGAAATGCCCCAAAAATTGAAACCCAAAGCTTCTATACTCACTCTTTTGGTGATACTTTATGATCATTTGTTTCAATACTATCTCTTGATCCACCTAAATTTCAATCACATGTGAAAAATTTACATGTTGGATTCATTACCAAAGGGGTACCTTACCATGGCTATTCATAAAGGAGATTTAATAATCATTAAAAATAGAAGGTATTATACTACTTGCTATCAAGGGGTCAAGGAGATAAATTAGTCAAGGTAGAAGGTTTAATTTTGGGGGTGTTCTATGTGGTTGGTGAACAATATAATGCATTGATATAAAATAGTTAGGTATTTACATTTTTATCTTACATGAATGAACATGGAGGAATGATTATATATAGCAATAGGTTTAGAATTTCATAGATCTCAATAATCTCTAATAATGTTTTGAAATTAAGTTCAAAATAGGCATTTCAAATACATGGTAGAAAATGGCTATAAAAATATCTAATACAAAAGGTAGAAATAAAAAGGGGTACTAAAAATTTTATTAATCAAATATTGTGAGGTACAAAGGGAAATAGAGGTAATCAAATATTGTGAGGTAGAAAGGGAAATAGAGGTATTATTTAGAACCTTTACTCAACAATACTCTAGATGCTTCAAGGATGTCAACAACTTGAATGCCAATAAACTATTGTACACTAGGCTCAACAATTAATTGTTTATGAATATTATTTAATTTCCTGCAATGATTTAACTAATTGCATGACGCTTTTTTATTTTATTTTTTAGGACTAACCCTAGATTTTGACAAGAAGCTCTTGATTCTACCAAATAGCTATGAATGTTTTTTTTGCTGTAACATAAGTTTTTTTTTCCATGTATTAAATTTAGCTATGAATATTATCACTAAACATCCTTACTATTAGTAAAAAAGACTTCTTTTTCTCAATAAGAAACATTTGTACATGTGACTTTGGAATTACCCTTATTAGTCTATAAATATTTGACAAAGTGAATCCAATATTTGGTAGAAGTTTTCAGATGATCAAGAGTCTATAAATATTAGTCATTTTGCATACAAAAGGATCTTTATGCATTTTACAGGCTTATGATTTCTTCCTTAGAGGCTGAGAAACCATTGAAGGAGTAATATTCTAGGTTGATAAACCAGTGAGATAGAGACTTGAAGGTAGTTTTTTTTACAGGTCTCCAGAGGCAATTCATCTAGAGGTTGCATCAAAGCTGAAGGAATTTGGATATTTTGGCAATTTCAGTGTTTTGAGTGCAAGAGTAGATTTTTGGTGGTTTCAGAGCATATGTGTTGTTGCAGGTCATTGCTATCATTGAATGTTAGTGGAGTAAGCATATTTCATCCATTTTAGAGGTCTAGATTAGCTTTGACCAATTGGGTATTGTTGGGTTGATCTTAAGAGTGTTGCATGTGTAGTCTTTGTGTGTTTATGGGGTGTGTTCATGTATTTTAGAGTGTTTTAGGTGCATTTTATTATATCAGTTTCATTTTTTGTTGTTAGAAAAAAATATATATGTGCAACTAAAACATTTTTCTCATGTACTTTTTTGTCCAAAACAACAACTTTCATTTTGGAGTTGTTTGTTGTGATTCGGGTTTCAACAGTAGCTTCTGGTGTATAGTTTCTTTTTGGGTTTGGTGCAACAATTGTGTATTGTTGTTGGTTGTTATTACTAGTAGAAAATAGATGCAAATCCCATGTTAAAATATGTATTAGAAAATTCAATATCAGTTATTATTTATTCATATCAATTTGGGGTGATTTAATGTTTTTTCTCTTATATCCGATTTGCTCACTTCTAAGTTTTTGGTAGAAATAAAAAAATTTGATTTAAAGTTGATTGTTTCTTTGAGGGATATTATAGTGGTATCAAATTTGTGATCTTGCCAGCCTGAGGGTTTCAAATATGCAGCCCACTAAATCTAATTTCTTTCCTAAAGGTGGTTACTTTACACTCACAAAATATTCCAACCCCATGGAAGAATTGGTTATAGATCCAACTACTATGAGGGCTTCATATGACAATATGGATGAGGATTTTAGGAATTCAGTCCCCTACAATGATTTCTTAATTCATATGCAAAGTATGATGTCACTAAAAGGTTATAAATTACACCCAAGTTCAAGTGAGAAAAATCAAAAGGAGGAGATCCGAGGTCATGAACTAAAGGAAATGTCTCTACAAAAAGATGAAGAATTAGAGTCAAAGGTTGAAGGTAATAAATTTTTAATTGAAAAAGATATTTCAGTAAATGAAATCTCACAACAAGAATGTGTTCTTTTTGATGAAGATAATTCAAGATCAGCATTGCATGTTGATTATGGAGATAATTCAAAAGTTTTGAATATTGTCAAAGAAATACCCTTTGAAAATAGTGAAGAGGAAACTCTTTTTGTGCAAAACGAGAATGTATCTAACATGCAGGATGATGGAAGAGGGTCACTTGCTCAAAGTGAAGAGTTCGATAAAATGAAAAGGGTAATGGAATTTGGTGACCCACTGATGGAGTTACAAAGCAACATTATGGATGGATTTTCTTTAAAAAGAAACATTTTGGTTAACTTGAACTCATGGTTTTTGGATCAAGAAAATAAAGTTTTTGAAGATTTCCCAATGAAATTTATTTTGGAAAATGAGGATGAGCATTCTACTTGCACCTAAAGGTATGAAAATATTTTAGATTTGTCACTTACTATGTTACCGCAAAATTATTTTCATGTTGGAGAGCATGCAAAAGGGGGAGATCAATATTTTAATGTTCAAAGTTGTTTATACATAAGAATATGGGATCCAGGAAATCTCTTAAGGATTAAAAGGGTTAGAGACACTATTGAGTTCTCCATATTTTCCATTTGGAATGAAAGGAAGTTTATGAGGATTCATATAGTGTTATTTGTTCTTTCTAAACACTTAATAAAGGATCAATATTCATATTTTTTGGAACACTTATGTAAGCCAAGTACCACGCGCTTGAAGACAAGATTTTGAGTAATGGCCAAATGGTGATAGGAAATTTGGATTGTTTGATGGTTGACCATGGTAAGAGAAAAATGAATCATTTTGAGGTTTATTATTTGATGACTAACCATGTTTTAATGTTATGGAAATCAAGTCTCATGAAAGTTGTTCAGGATTCATAAAGGATAAACTTCTACAAACCATTAGCATCATAAAGGCAAGGAAATTAGTCTTACTATTTGGTGAACAAAAGAAATGTAAAAATTTACATATCATATGTCCTAGATATGCAATGGTTATGTGGTTGAAAGAACAATGGGTTAAAAATATTTCATACTTGACTTATTTCATCCAAAATCTAGTCATACAAGAGTTTGCAACACTGAAGACATTTGGGAGGCCTATGGAGGTAGTCAACCCATGTTTTGTAATTATTATTTCTGATTTATCACATACATGTGTAGGAGAATATGGTGTTGCGGGAGAAGCTACATGGGCAAAAAGATGTTTGAAGGATAAGAGAATGAACTATGTGCTATCCTTTAGTGATCATCATAGATCTCATTCTAACATTCCACAACTTCAAAATCAACAAAGGAGAATGTTCATATATGTGCTTCCAAGATCATCTTTGGAGATAAGATTTTTGCATGCCAATGCTTATTCTCCAATGGAAATTTTATACATGGGAAAGAATTATTCATATTTTGGTTACTCATGGATATTTTTTTATCACTTACATGGTTTCTCACACATTATACAAGGGGCACATCATGGATTTCTACTTAGGCTGGTAATTCATGCATTTGTTGTATCACTAATATATTGTTGACCTTGGTAGCTCTTGTTTTAAATAGCTATAGTTTGTTGCACTTGGATATGGTTTCATTGCATAGAAGGTTATCATTATTAATGTCAAATAATCCAACAACCATATTTTTTAATTGGGGAAGATTGAGGGAGGTTGTACAATATGCATGTGTTGTTTACATGTTCCCGATGAAATTGTGTGAAGATTTGTGGGTATTGTGTATGAGGGAGTATATTGCTGTTATAAATCAGTCTAATGCTAATGATGACCATTATATATTTTTATTTACTGCAATCATATCAACTTTAAATATTTTGGGTTCACTCTTTCAGTTTGGAGCAAAATAATGTTGGCAATATAGTGTGATATGGAAGTTTGGTTTGATTTTTGAAGAATTATGGAGTATATGTTGCTATTCCTTAGTGATATTTATCACTCATCTTCTCAATTATTTCTGTTGCAGGCCAGTCCATGAAGATGAATACAACATCTCTCAAGTTGGGGTAATGCATGAGTTTGTTATTGTACATTTTTGTATTGCACAATTCAACAATGTTTATTTTAATATTATGGAGGTGGAAGTAGTTCTTGTCTCCACAATGTGTATTTGATATTGTAAGGGATGTAATGATTGTTATAATAGTAATAATAGCAGAAAAATATATCCAAAACATTATCAAATTCCTCACAAGTCTCAGGAACAAGTTGCTTTTAATGATAGTGCATTTCTAGCTAGTACTCCAAGACACTATTTGAATTGTTGTGGGAGATTATCTTGGACGTTTTTCAAGTTGGAAACTATCAAGAACATCAGTAAGTCACCTAATATAGTAGAGGATGCAATAAAATTATTCTATCCTTTCATTTTGAAATATTTTGGATGATCAATTTGTGCTAGTTGGAGGAGTTGGGAAGCACACAGTTTCTTTCCACAATGAACTGTTGATTGTAGAATCAATGTTTTAGAAGTGGTGTTGTATTAGTTGATGTTATATGGTGTTAATTGTTTCTCCTCAATATTACCATTTTTTGTTTAGATCAAATCCAAATGTTGCATATATTGTATCCTTCAAGTTGAGGTAAACATTGGAACAACTAGTGTTGTTTTTCAGCAGGGTGTATCTCCAAGATTTTGAAGGTGAAAGAGGTAGTTGTTTCAAAATTATGTATTCAATGTTGTGAAGGGTGAATTGAATATTATAACAGTCCTATGGGCCATAAAAATCAGATTTTTGTCACAATAGGAAGTTTCAGATATTTATAGTACAAAATACCTAGTGCTAGTGCATACATACAATGGTATCAGAATGAACTAATGCTTGTAGATTTAGTCATTGATAAATGGTGGTGTAAATTTTGTTGCTAAATGATATTACTTTCTATCCCTCTAAAACTATTTTGTTGTTATAGATCAGTTTATGAAGTTGAAGGTACCATCTCCTAAGTTGAGGTAATGTTCAAGCTTACTAGTGTGAATTTCAGCTATGTATATTTTAGTATTTTGGAGTTGGAGGTAGTTGTTAATTACCAAAGATGTACTTTCTATTATAGAGGATGCAATAAATTTTATAATAGTCTTAATAGTAGCATAAACTATATTTGCATTATTGGGAGAGGTTGTAAGTTTGGTTTATTACATGCTAGCACATATATTTAGTGGGAAGCATTTGGCGAGTTTACAAAATTTCTTGGAGAAGATGTCATCCAGATTTGGAATTGGAGTGAATATATCAAATATTTGCATGAGTATTCTTATTGGTTTCACAGTATTGTCACAAAGAATTATGAGCTATCAAGTTTGCACAGTGTTCTATGGTAGGAATTACATCTCATAGGTACTAGATCAAGACTTTTTATGTAGTATAATATAATTTTGAAGCATCATGGTAGAAATTGCTTGAGGAGAAGCAATATTTGAGAAGGGAGGACTTTTCATGTCCCCTTTTTTTTTCTTTTCTAAAAATAGTACGTTTTCATTATCCATAAATAGTAAGTCGGGGGTATCATGACAACATTATAATATAATATTATTTAATACTTATATTTTCCTAGTGTAATTTTTATCTAAATGACAAATAAATATTAAATATTTAGTGGTGTCAACATAGGTGGTCGTGATTTTTGGAAAATAGTGCTTTAACCTCATGTAGGTGCCTCAAAAAATGCATTTTGTGTTGTCAAAAGATGCCTTGTAAGTGGTATAATATGATAGGTTAAATTTACAGGTGTTATAATGCATTTTATGACTTTTTTAACTGCCTAAAATTGGGGAGGAATATTTGGACGTGAATCTAATGTTTGGTAGAAGTTTTCAAATGATCAAGAGTTTGTAAATATTAGTCATTTTGTATATAGAAGGATCTTTATGCATTTTGCAGGCTTATGTTTTCTTCCTCAAAGGATAAGAAACCATTGAAGGATTAATCTTCTAGGTTGATAAACTAGAGACTTGCAAGCAACGTTTTTACATGTCTCCAGAGGCAATTTCATCCAGAGGTTGCATCAGAGCTGAAGGAATTTAGAGATTTTGGCAGTTTTAGTGTTTTGTGTGCAAGAGTAGATTTTTGGTGGTTTCAGAGAATTTGTGTTGTTGTAGGTCATTGCATGTTAGTGGAGTAAGATTATTTCATCCATTTTAGAGGTTTGGATCTATAGTGACCCTTCTGATGACATTTCTATTCCAGTTGTTTTGAGTTGTTGATAGCCGTTAGATGTTTTTGAGACTATGTTACTTTGATGTATTATGTCTTGGATTACATGAACAGTTGTGAAACTCAGTTGATGATACACTTTACCTTATGAAGTGATGTTTATTTTCATGATATGACATTATTATGATGACATATGATGTTTTGTAATGGTTATGATGGTACTATGATCTGATTAATTTTAGATGTTGTCTTACGTCAGTTCGGTGAAGGAGACGGTTTAGCTGTACTCATCCGTGAGTGCCCTACTACACTGTGATTCTTCTTCTCAGTGTGTCTTCCATTATATATATATATGTTATTCGTTTGACCATGCAATGTGATGTAGCTTTCAAGTACAGGCATTGATTCCACCTGCTTTGTCAGGTCTAAGTGTGCCATGGTCCAATGGAATCGTTGAAGGGAGATAGATTAGTTCTTTGTCATGAACCATCGTTCTGAAAAGAACGAGTATCATTTTGTCACCCATATGTTATGTTATCATTCATTTGTAATACTGTTCATTGTTGTCATGTCATGTTGTATTCACCATATTTTCATAATGTTGATTTAGATTATTTAATGAATTAGAATAATGGTAATGTTGATTAATGATTAATTGCAATATTTAAATTTAAAGCCTATTTTAGAATATTGAGGAATTGAATGTAAAGTATTAAAATATATTAATTGTGAAAGGTTAATTATTTGTAATTAATCTGTTTGGGCAAGTTTGATATTTTAAAAATTAAAACAGTCAGTTGTATTTTTAATTGCAAAATATCTTTTCTTGTTGATGATGTTCAAAAGTTGAACTAGTTGTTTTAATTGCATGCAAACAGAAAGTAAAAGTGGTTGATTGCATTGTATTTTAAGGAAGAATTAATTGATTTGCAGGGGGTGGATTTTCAAAAGGAAGAATTGTTGTTTCATGGGAAAGTTTGTTTTTTCTGTATTTCTCTGAGGTTTTGTATGAGAAGCTGAAAATTGATCATTGAAGGCCGTAATTGTGTTGTGAATGTTTTGTGGATTGAATTTTGGATGTTTTCGCTTTGTCGTTGCTTGAATCCAGAAAGTGTTTCAGGTTTTCTTCTTGTATAATTCTTGTTAATTCTTGAATTGATGTATGTAAAATGGGTTTGTGGAATTTTGATGGTAATATGCTGCAAAAATCTTGCCTAGGTACCTGCATGCACAATAGAAAACTAAAACATTAAGGTCAATTTTGATGGAATTATTGTGAGGTAAATAAGAAAAGAAAACATTGCAAATCTAGTTATGGATTTCTCGATTCTCCCATAAATGGTTTGCGTTGTATCATATTTGCATGAGTTTTGATTGTGTAATCTATAACCACTCCTATCCTTTATGATAGCCTCTTCCAAACCAAGAACTCCTTGGAATGCTAATCGATTGATAAATATTTCATAGCCACAACTTAATGTTTTAAACCAAAATGTATACCCTACTGCTTTCCTTGTCTATGCTCTGTAGTTTCTTATTAAAGCTTGGTTGAATTTTACTAGTCTTGTGGAGCTAACACTCCTGTCTCGGGCCATGTATGGTCTTGTTGGCTGATTAATTCCCTTTGTCTAGGTTGAGAAAGTTTGGTGTGATGCCTTCGCTGTCTTCTTGGTATTTTGTTCTAACAGATGTGTGCCCAATGTAAATCGTAGGTCTTCTAGTTGTTCATTATTACCTATCTCGTTTTCTCCCTGGTTCGTTGTTCATTTTGAAATTTCCATGTTGTCATTGTTCTTTTAAATGGTCTTGCTAATAATTAACCCTGCAGAATGGAATCGGTAGAATTTTTCATGTAAACCTTTTTTTTTTCCTTTTTCCTTAGTTGTCATGATGTTGCGCACTGAGGTTGGTTAGAAAACCGTTGATGCTTGGGTCGATGTCGATTACCTCCATCGTGCTCGAGTTTAATGTTATTGATTTATATGTATTTGAATTTCATCTCCTATTATTCTTTGATTTGTGTCGAGCTTAGTGTGGAGTATATAGTTATATTCTCTGTGCCTTGGAGACGTCTTACTCCTTCCAAACTATTGTACATCGATTGCTATCCTTTATAACTTTTCTTGTCTCCTGTCTGCATTGGTTGGTCATTTTCATTTAATTCATTTATTTGGCAATTTGGGCATTATATGATTCACATCTTTGTTTTCTTATGATTGAGTTCTTCTTCTTTTTGTCATTTATGAGTTTTTCACTGCAGTTTATTGGTGGCGAAATTTACCATAAATCTCTAATTTACCTTAGTCTTCCGCCATTTGTGTGCCACGCATCGTGGTTGCTTTGAAAATTGATATTTTTGATATTATGTCTATGTTCAACACATGCAAATTAATTACTCACCTTCTTTGTATCATATGTCTTTGCATGATTTGGGCACGGCTACCAACTCACTCTTTATCCATTGTGTTAGGGAAGTCAGTTAACTTAAATTTTGTTAAGTAGAAAAGAATCTTAGTTTCGCTAATCCTATTTGATGAGGACACCGTTGTTTGTATTGCTATCTCTTTGAACTATTAGAGATCATTGGTATTATGCTTGTAGTCGGTCGTCTTACGTTTCTCGTTCATTTGTTTTGGAATTCATAAGAATTTCTTAGGGCTGCGTTTGAGGGATGAGTTTTTGGTCGGATACTTGTCTTTGACGAACTCTAACCGCATGTATGCTAGGTTGACTGTGTGTTTGAAATTAAACTCCTCTAAGTATATCCATCCCTACCATCAGGTGTTGCATGCTTTTGAAAATGCATGCACTCTCTCTCTGCTTCGTGGACATGCACAATACTGTGTGTTAATAGTAGCAGATAGAATTCATACTTCGTAGGATATATCCCTCTCTTGTGTTGGAGTTAATAGGACTTTAGTTTAAGAATCTTGTCAACTGCAATATAGGTCTAGGAAGATTGTTTTATGCAGTGAATCTGCATGCAATATTCAGTTATCGTCTTTACCTATGTTGAGATGAGCCTTTGCATGGCGTCGACCGAAATTTAGAGGTATGTCACTTTAGAAAGATTCGTAGTTGCCTTGTGTTTTTTAATTCTTGAGTCAACAGTTGGTAAGTTTTATTTGCGAGTCATGATTTTAATTCACAAATCTATGTCTTGTTTTTTTGGTAGAATAGACAATCGTAACTTAAGGTATTGGAAAGTTAATGTTCATAGTTTCTTTTTATTTAAACAAAATCTTGTTATCACTTTATAAGTAAAATAGAAAGTCAATCCGTAAGTATAGACTTGTCTTTTTCATAAAGATTGTTTCACCGATAATGTAAGTACGGTTGGTGTAAATCTGAAACAAGTAATATATATATATATTGTCATTTGTTTTCTTTTCTATTTTTAATAATGAAATATATACTTAGGTGTCTAAGTATTATATTTTAAATTCCTTCTTCAATTTATGAAATGGTTTGTTAATTTAAAAACATAAATGCATTTCTATGTTTAAAGTGATGAATTGTCTTATTTTCAATGAACTATATGTTGGGTTAATAAAGTTTAGAATTCTTAATATTATCGTAGATAGGGTTATGAATTCAAAACATCATCTTAAGGGAGAATTTGTTGTCTTCTCGTTCAACGAGCTTAAATGTGTAAATATAGACATGAGTGATTGATGAATCTTGAATGGAACTTGTTAACTATGTTCAAACGTTATTTCTTATTTAGAGTCCATTCTTGTGTCATGTATTGAAATATGGTGTATAGTTTATCGTCTTCCTGAGGCTTAAAATATTAGTGTTGTTTTGAAATCATGGATAGAGAATTATGATTGCTCTCATATTATTTCAAATGCGAAAATGTGGGCCATGCACATTTAGTGTTATTGTGAATTTTACTTTTGGAAATTTTGAATTCCATGGAGTGGAGTTGTGTTTGTTCATATTTAAACTTGGCCATGCATGTTTTGTGGTTCCTATTGAGATATTTAATGTTATTGTATAGTTTTGATGACCTTGGGTCTTTGTGCAAATAAGTTTTCTCTTGCATGCATGATGGCGTTATTGTTTTGACATTTTGAGAAGTCGTACCATAGGAGGAGTGACTTTTGTTAGGGGCCAGACCTGGAAGTGGTTGCATGGGTAACCTATCAGAAGTTGGTAATTAAGTGTGAACTTTAATTAATGTATTGGGTGTATGTCAGTTGTGTTATCATTGTGATGTCATGTGTGTAGACCATGTTTTGTGTGATGTTCTTTTGGTTGTCTGTTTTGACTTGAGGACCTGTTCTATCTCCTAACACAGGGGGGTGGGTTTTCGAGTTCCACATGGTTGGGAGGAACGTGCCATTTCTTCCATCGGGTTCCCTGCAAGTGATATTGTTCGAGACATGCTTGTTCTTGGTAGGATTCTGGATACACATCGTTCATAGAGATTGGTTCTTTGGATGAGCTCGTGGACTTGGTCGTCAGCCATTCATGATCATATTATTTATTGTTCATACTCATGATGTTACATGAGGTTTCATTGTATTATTACTTTTGATGTATCGAGATTTGTCACAATCTCGCTTGTTGTAAATGAACTTGTAATGTAATTCTTGATGTAATGTAATCTGGACATGACTATTCACATGATTTGATATATAGTTCTTTTTGTGTTATGATGTTTATTTTCTTTAGTAGCGTAGTTGTGGAACCCTAGAACATTCATGTTAGGTTGTTAATCACATGTTGATATTAAATGTTTTAAAAAAAATTTATTGGGTTGTTTAGCATTAGTGACGTGTCGTTCCCTAGGTTCCATGATGGGGCGTTATAGGATCAACTTTGACCAGCTGGGTATTGTTGGTTTGATCTCAAGAGTGTTGCATGTGTAGTTTTTGTGTGTTTGTGGGGTGTGTTAATGCATTTTGGAGTGTTTTAGGTGCAATTTATTATATCAGTTTGGTTTCTTATTGCTAGAAGAAAATATATGTGCAACTAGAACATTTTTCTCATGTACTTTGCTATCCAAAACAACTTTCATTTTGGAGTTGTTTGTTGCGATTTGGGTTTCACTAGTAGCTTCCAGTTTGTAGTTTCTTTTTGGGTTTGGTGTAGCAATTGTGTATTGTTGTTGGTTGTTATTACCGGTAGAAAATTGATGCAAAATCCATGTTCAAATCTGTATCGGAGCATTCAATATCATTTACTAATGATTCAATATTAATTTTGGGTGATTTAATGTTTTTTCTCTCATGCCTGATTTGCTCATTTCTAAGTTTTTGGTAGAAATAAAAAATTTATGATTTAAAGCTGATTTTTTCTATGAGGGATATTAAACCTACCATGATTATGGGCAACCATTTATTTATACATAATTAAATATTTGACTTGTGATGGTATACATTATCTCTTGTACATGGTACATTTTCAACTGCTTAGTCACCTTCCCCATCAAATGTTGGTAAATGTCCCAAATTTTATGTATAACTTGTTCTTGAATGGATGTATACCGAGTAAAAAATAAAGAGAAACTATTTCATCATGTCTCATTATTTCTTTGGTCACTTGATTGGTAAAAATAAGCCTTAGAATCCAATTCCTTGATATTTCTTGGGAAAATTTTCTAGCATGCAACAGTATAAGCATACCTTTGAGGAAAGGGTTAGATGAAGTGAATGAGTCATCTTTAGAAAGGGAAGAGGAATGTATGCTCTCTTCCCCACATGTTGCATCACCTACCTGCAACAGTGATACATGACTAGAGCTAGAGACACAGGAAACCCAACCTGCAACCTTTAGCGCACAACCCGCAACACTTGTAGAGTCAGAAACCCCTGTTGCCACAAAAAATCCTGCTATGCCCAAAAATAATAAAGGAAAAAGTACACCTTCCTCTTACACACCTATAAAGAAGCATACAAAGTTTGTATATCCTAGAAGGTGATCACATTACCTTAAGGAAAAGGGCATTGCAGGAGGGAAGACACGTTTTGGACAAGAAAAGGTTGTGATGATATAGCCTAAAACAAACTTAGAAAAAAATTACCTAATGATAAAGAACAATCCAAAAGCCTCTAATTTATGTATCTAATCACCAACTTAGATTTTGAATATGAAGAATATTTATTTATAGTAAAGAAGAAACCCAAAACTCATAATAGTTCGACAACCGAAGTGAAATTTTCTTCACCAGTTGAGACTGATGAAGAATTATTTTTGGAAGATGAGAGGGAATTAATATTGATAGGGAGAGATGAATTTAATGAGTTGCAGGAAGCTCTACAAAAAAATAAAGAGTTGGAGGAAGAAATCAAGGGTTACCAAAAAAGAGAGATTGGGTTGGATAATAAGATTAAAGAATTTGAAAATCAGTTGCATATTTATCAACAATAAGCAACGGATTTGGATATGTGGGAATTGTTGGACATCACTTAAATAAATAAATAAACTACAAAACCTAAGGAGCATAATGATTTCCAAACAACACTAAAAACCCCTACTTTAGTTATTCTCATAATAGAATTGTGGAATAAAATGGAGGAGTTCTCTCAATCACAAAGAAAATGGGATACGAAAATATTTGAATTGATAGTGACACATAATAGAGAACTTGAAAATAAGGACTTAAAGATTAAAAGGTTAAAAGTAAAAATTGATGAATTGGCTAATAAAATTGCCTGGATCATAAAATGTAGATCACCTACTAGAGTTTATACCCTATTTATGCAAGATTTTTTTTGAGTTTCCAATTTAGTCAGTTAATTAATGATCTACCAATTTCATTATCATTACCAACATTATTTTTAAAAGCTTGTCAAGTGGCCCCTCTAGATATGCAAAATCAACTGTGTGAAATTTACCTGCATAATCTGGTCATGCCATATGATACTGCTTGGGACCCACTAGTTTTTGTAGGAGATGTTCAAATAAAGTCATTAGCTGCATTCATTAGAAATGAACATCAAAGAGGTTATTTGTGACAAGATCATTAGAAGAGTGAGAAGTCACTTCCCCTCCATATTAGAGAAAAATAAAAATATCCCAATGAGGTAGTAGAGGAATAGATTGACCTTGTGGAAAAATGTTGGGTGGAAAATAAAATCCTAGAATACAGAGAAAAATATTACAAAAGATTTCAAAGGTTGGCAACTAGAATGGGAAGAGAGGCACTCAAGTTCTCTCATGAAAAATGGAGTGAACTGACACAGGAATTGAAAAAGAAAGAACCTGATTCAATTTTTAACTACTTGGTAGCAATCATCAGAGCACATAAGTACATCTAAGATTCCCTACAACATCAAATCACTTGGTTCCCTTTGAAATTTTATCCTCTCCTTCTCCTATACCCAATTTTATATTGGACAGGAAGGAAGGAAGAACAAGAAGCATTAGAGAAAGCTAGATGGGAAAGGATAACAACATAAAAGGAATCCTACCTAAAGTAGGGAGAAGGAGTCACTAGCATAATGGACTACAAATAAGTCGCATTACAGTATAATCAGAGACCCTGGACTACTTGAGGACAAGCAAAGAGCCAAGTTGGGGGGAGTGATGAGTCCTAGAATTGTCCTATTTTCCTTGTTTTAGTTTCATCCTATTTATAATAAGTTTCAAAGAAATTCCTAGAATTTTTTACATATATTAAGAATTTAAAGCATTGAAGATGATATATTATATTGATAACTTTGTGTGTGAATGTTTGAATTTCTATGGAATTTAATGGGGTTTTATGTTGATTATTGTTATTAATGATGAAATATATCTTTGGAATAAACCAACCCATGTAGCAAAGGATCTATCAACCTGCAGTAAAAGGATTTATGTCTACCACAGTCAAAGAGGGTGATCTCCTGTAGTAAGTGTAGATTTTTGGAGCCGACGTAGGTAATAATTGGAGAGTGTGAACATGATTTATTCATGGATCACTC
The DNA here is from genome assembly GCA_007115665.2 of Sequoiadendron giganteum. Lineage (NCBI taxonomy): Eukaryota > Viridiplantae > Streptophyta > Pinopsida > Cupressales > Cupressaceae > Sequoiadendron > Sequoiadendron giganteum. The sequence continues at coordinate 751,860,548 of CM021100.1, forward strand.
TATATTTTTACTTTATGTTGTTATTAGGTCATGGAGGAAAGAAGGTACTTGTAATAATAATGGTTATGGATTGAAATAAGTTATTCTTTGTTAGGCACATATTTAGTTATAATCATATTCTTTAAAACATATAGAGTCTTGATATGATTTTGACACTCTTACCTCCACTAGCTTTTCATTACTGCTTAAAATAAGACCTAGTCCTCTTCCTATATTTTTGGGAGAGTCGACAGTTATTTATAGTTTATTTTCAATCCAAGAATAATCAAACTCACAAAGATATTGTATATATATCTGATATTATGAGAGGTCAAGGACTAGCTAGATATTATGTGTTAATTAGATTGGAATATAAGTATTGTTGATCAGACACTCTATTCTTAGTTTTTCTATGTTTGAACTATAATAAAGAAGGATATGGTTTTTCCATGAATCTTTGAGTTAAGTTTGAAAAAGTATATTGTGGTATTGGAGCAACTCAAGAAAGGGCCACTTGAGGTACTACAATACTCCTAGTAGTCTAGATTTTTTAATTATAAATATAATGAATTATTAAATTATCTTTCCTAGTTATAGTTAATTGAATTGTTATTATAGTAAGCTACAACATAGTTGAGCCTTTAAGTTACTATTTTCATAAGGGTAGTTACCTATAGCAGTTATTACAGTTACCCACATCAATTATTATTATCTAAATTTATTTCCAAATAGAGTTATTTTAGTTAAGTTGCTTCTAATTAGATCTTCTTTTGTTACTTTTCTATAAAATTGATTAGGAAGCCTAAGGATTCTTAGCTACATATATAGTTACAACATCATCTCAAGATTATGATTCCCTAGTTGACAATTTAAATGAAGTGTCTCTAAGACAATGAATTGCTTAATAAGGGATATGTTGGTCTGTTAAGTTGTATGTATGCATTATCTACATCAATTGATTGAATATAGAGAGTTCCTTACATTATCCCTCATCACATCCCAAATTATATACACATTCACTAGACAACTTGCCATAGTCGGGCCCCCTGTATTATTTAATTATTGTACAACTTGCATGATTCTTGCCATGATCTCTTTGCATATACACTATAAAATTCCCTATTCTCTACCTATGGCCTCGTATTTATTCACCCTGTGAACCATTTTTTCAACCATATAGACCATTCCTACACCTATCCTACCCTCTTTCCTTTTACATTATATTATGACAAAACAAAACAAAAATATATGCAACATTGATACACCTAAGAAACTATTGAAATAAAATAAAATATTCTTGCATTCCTTATAATTTTAGATGATACTTTATTAGGTAGCCTCAACATAGTCCATCATAAATGTCATATCGTAGCCATCAGATCTAGGAACACATGAAATTAGATTTATAATCCCCAATGAATCAAAGCTATTGAAACTATCCATTTTGTACACATCCATCCTACATACCCTACATCCATTTAGAATATTAATCATGGAATTAATTTCAACCATAGTACGCCTACATCCATCTTTCATATCCATTGCATCATCTTAAGAATAAGATTCATAATCATAAACCATAATCATAAGTGCATCCAAATTAAAAAGACATAACTAGTGGTTAAAGTCAATCATAGCTACAAATTGTCCATTTAAAATGAGTCAATGATTCATATATTCACTTCAAAAGTCAAATTACAATATCAGGTTTGACTTGGCTCCTAAGGCCACAAAGTCATTACATGTACTCTTTACATCAAATACATGAATGTATTACATCAAGTTACATCTTAAACTAAAATAGTCTTGTGAACAACTAAGGTTCTTCCTTGATGCTCGCCTCCACTAGTGGACAAGAACATGGTAAGTGCTTTACCACCCAACCACGAAGCTTATGCTTCCCAAAAATTCTTTCGACTTGAAGAATGCCCGACCCTGCATGGAAAATTTAGCAAGAGAACAATCTGCAAGGTGGAATATGGTGCATGTTGATACATCAACATGCAATTTATATCTACAAGTTAGAAAATAAAATGCAATATCTATGCTAAGAATGGCAGAGAGTGATATCACAGAGTTCATACATACGAAATGAACTATATTGTTGGCCAAGCATAATAAATGTGTTGTAACAACAACAAACAATAGGTTTTGGTAAAGCAAACCTATACTCTCTGAACTCCATTTTGGCACCCATCTCGGAAGGTAACTTTCTACATATACAACATCTCATAACAACTATCTACCCTCTAGCAGCATCTAACCTGAGGTTCTCTAGTCAACTAAGGTATCACTGTTCCATTCAAGTATTAGAATATTCTTTCACATATGTCTTCAAAAGAAGAATCCGATTACTGATTTACTCTCTAAGCAAAAATAAGATTTATGATTCAATAGAGTAATTCAACAATTAATCATATCATTCTTATGACTATTGTATACTTTTCATCATAAGCATTTTCCATTTAAAAATGAGCTAAGAACAAAAGAAGGCATGTCACAAGTATGTGTATGTACACAGATGAAGTCTATGTGCATACACATATATGTGCCTACTTAAGCTTTTGATTTGTGCATACATTCTAAAATAAATCATTAAATCGGATTACAATCACTAAATAATATTCCATTGAGGTTTCTTTTGTCAAAATAAAGAATCAAAACAAGTCTATATTAACAGTTTTACACATACTGTTGTTTCTTTTGCATTCTCACAAAACTGTGATACTCTAACATTTTTGTTTACATATGAACATTCATCATTTAAACAAAACCAACACTGTTTCCTACTAAACAGTTATAAGACAAGCTGTTTCTTAAAGAACATTCACCGTTTACAACTATTCAATGTTGTTCCAGCTATACAATTTAATGAGCAAGGCTATTTTTAGCTACAAAGATAACTTAGCAACAAAATAATGTCATTTGCAACATATTATTCACTATTTACATCAATACAATACTATTTCAGACTAAACAGTTACATTTAATGACAAAAATATCATTTTCTAATAGAACACTGATTGTTTGCAATTTTTCATTGATGGTTCAAGCTGTTTAGATGTTAAATGATAACATTACAATTAAATGTTCATTGTTTTAAAATAGAATGGGTTTTTCCATAATGAACTGAAAATAAACAATGCTATTTTTCTAGTAACAAATATTGTCTACAACTTCTCATTTGTCAATTTCAAGCAAGCCAAAATATTTCTTTAACAAATCAAATAGCCCAGTTTCATACATGAAAACATAATGCCTAATATTCAGACCCTGAACACTTTCATTGCTGAAATTCAATTTGCAACTTAATAATTTAAAGAATCTAAGTTTGACATGCTTGTCGATGTAAAACTTAAGCAAATATTTCAGTCAAGAGATAGGAATAGAAGTTTCAGGTTCTAAGCATAACTGATGCCTATTTAGGCTACAAACAAAACAATCATAGGTTGCTCTGGAATTGACCATTCTTATAGGCCGGGTGATTTCTTTCTTAGCAAAAAGAGTTATATTTAAAAATGCCTATATGGGCTTGCTGATTTATACCATGCATACATTTATATTCAACATGCAGACTTATGTCTATATCATATACATATTTAGGAATCAACCCGTCAATCTTTTAGATCAACCCAAGCAAGGCTTGGTGATTCTCAAACTTAGAATCATTCCATCATTCCTATTGAATGAGGTCGGCTTCACACAAAACAACAATACACATACATATGCAAAGTTCTAAAAGAATATGTTAAATCCCCTTTACCATTATCAACCCATCCGATAATGAGCATTAGCAATTATAAAAATTAAATACTAGGAATCATGCCCCTCCCACATGATCGTTGGTCGATATATCCTTTTCAAGGATAATCTATGAAAAATAACACAGTCAATTAGAATAAATTTTGATAGCCATTATAAGGCTAGCATCATCGTACAAAATAAAAAGTAAGGCCAAGCTATTTAAGGCTCTCAAGCCTCGACCTAGCTCTACAAATAGCCGCAAAGGCTCTAAACTTTAATGGTTTCCATACTAAGTAGGTTGTAGGCCATGTGACCCCCACAAAGTGGTTGACAAAACTCATGCATTCAACTCAAGGCCAATTCAAACATAAACGGTGACTCACATTTTTATTGTGCTATGAAAACATTTGATAAAATGAAGGAATACTTCTAGCATGTTTCAATAAATGGAAATAAAACCAAGTCTAATGCTAAAGGAGATTGATTTACCTCCAATTTGAGCTTTTGTGAAGTTTCCCTCAGATTTTTCCCCTGTCTTGAGTTCTTCTGCTTTTTGCCTTTGAGCCCCCAATTTCTTCTCTTCCCTCTACTTTTTCGCCAAGGTATCCATAAAAAATGGAAACAACAATGTCTTTTGCATGTTATTGGGTGATGGCGTTATTGCCTTGTCGCTGACCACTACTTGGTTTGAATATTGTCATTAAACTTGTGGCAGACCACATAGTTCATGGGATGCCTTCATGATTTTTCATTGATTTCGAATATATCGATTATCAAATTTGAATTCAATATGATTATAAATGTGTACATATATATATGTATGTGTATATATATATGTAATACATATATATACATATATATATGTATGTGTGTATATATATATATGTATATGTATATATATGTAATAAATATATATGCATATATATATGTATTTATATGATTTCGTTCGTATTTACCATGTTCGTTTTTCATTTCAATATATATATATATCTATATATGTATTCACATTTATTTACATACATGTATATATACATTCATGTGTAAATTGTTTGTTTGGGAGAGCTTATAAGTTCCATATGCTATCATTTAAATTAAGTAAGGAACTTTAATTTAATCTTGAGCATCCATATATATAAACTAAAAGGAATTTATTTTCACATAATTTTCACGTAATGAAATCTCTTATCCTTTTTAATCATTCTTTACAATACTTACTTTCGTTTTCTTCAAAACACAAAGTTTGAGGAGACAATTTAATCTACAAGCCATTCATTTTCAATCATTAAAACAATTCAAGTCATGAAATTACATTCTTCTATATATGCAAAATAGTTCAAATGCTAGTCATCATGTCATTTGTGGTGTGTGCACCCAGATTCCAATTGGCTTATCGTTTGATCCGACTAAACAATCCTACTTCAACCATAATCTCATCCTTCAACCTGTCACCCTACAACTACACAAACTTGCACTTGCAAATTCATTAGTAACGTTCAATACTTGATAATAAGATAATTTCCAAAAGTTTGAATAGTCAACATCAGTCAACTTCTTTCATTCAAATATTGAAAATTCCAAATTTTCCATATTATAATAAATGTGCAATGAAATTTTGTTATGACAAAATCAAACACCACCTCCTCCAAAGGAGGAGATTTCTCAGCCTCAATCTTTTCCAAAGCTACAGGGGCCATAGGAACAACCAAGGCCAATAGGCCTAGGTCTGTCTCTATTTGAACAAGAGATAAGCCACCATCCTAAATGCACTAAATATCTTCAGAAGTAGGACCCTCCTTAACACTCCCAAGACACCCAAATCTAGGGCCATCATACTAGGATTCATCTCCTACTGACTAAGATTATCCAACACAACAAAGTGATTAAAAGTTTCACCTTCCTATCTCTCCTTGAAGGTTCTTTTTAGTCGTCAATTCTCGTTATGAGGCTTAATTGGAATAAAACCTGTAATATCCCCATTTTAGCTATACACTCTTCAAATGAGAATTAGCCTATTTGCGAAAACCCATAGGCTAATAAAAAATGGAAATTAGGGTTTCTTATTTTATAAGAGGTTTCAGATGCATTTTTGAAGGCTTGCATGCAGGAGTTTGGAAGTGAGTTTTGGTGGAGCTTTCTGGGTTTTTGGAGAGCTTCAGGATGAGGTAACATGCATGATAAGAAAATGACATGCATTTCTAGCAAATAATTTGCATGCGAGAAAGGTTTCTGGGTTTTTTTTTGTTTTCAGAGAGCTTTAGAATGTTGTAACATGCATCTCCATCTGACAACCTTTCCAGGAACTTACTATTTTTAGTAAGTCATGATGGTTGCCCAGTTTGTGCTCAAAAGGCATTTGGGAACACTTACTATTTATAGAAGTTTTCTATTTTTGGTAAGTTCTATTTATGGCAGTGTCATCCTAGCAACAACATAGTTATTTCCAGTTCATCATCTATTTCTTTCAAGGCATTTTTGATAGTTTGGCTTTCTGAACTCTTGGAGCTCATTTTGGCAAAAAGTAATAACTTAAGTCACATTTATATTTTATTGTTATTTTGGACCTTTGTGCCTAGGCGTGTGACTTAAAGGTTGTTTTTAAAAGAGGGACTCAAAAGTGGACGTCCAAGATGAGATGATTGAATATTTTAAAGATGTTTTAATTGCTAAGTATAAAGGACACCTAGGGAGTTGTTCAAAAAGGTAATTTAATATTTCATTTCTTTCAAAAAGGTGGGTGTCCCTCTTGGGAAGTTGAAATGATTCAAATTCTTTCTTGGAAGTTACATAAGTGATTTATTTTCTAAGAGAGTGTTATTTATTCAAGCCTTGCTCTTTCATTGGTATCTTTGGAAATTTTGATAATGTTATGCTATTGAATTGAATTCAGAGCTGCTTTGAGGAGATCCCTCTTAACATTCTTACTTCGCCATTCTTCGGGCTTGAAATGATAGCTTCCTAGATGGCTATTAAAGATAATGCTTCACTCAGGAGTGAGGATAGAGCTTATTCATGATTGCTATAGCAAATTGTTGTTGTATAATCTATTATTTTTGATTATAATAGGCAAATTAATAATTTATAATTCGTTTATACTACTGCTGGAAGTGCTAAATGAAGCACATTTTTGTTTGTGGCTTCATTAGCATAATTTATTTGGTTTTGGGTATTGGTGCTAGTTGTGCAACTGTGGAAGGTGCCCCTATTCTCCAAAATTCAGAATTTAATATTAAGTTTCTAATTTTTAAGGTGAAGTTGATCTCACTTGGGGGTCGTATCATTCATCTTGGTTGCATTGGGATTTTTTCCACTAACAAGTGTAGATTTTAAAGGTGTCCTTCTACTATACTTTGGATGTCTAGCTTCCAAGATTCATCTACATTCAATTTCACATCAATTGAGCTTTGTTTGACGAAGATATGAGCATAATGGTGAATTCTTATCTTACTAGTCTAATTTTTTGTATTTACTGTTTCTAATCAGACTTATTTATTTTCTGATATACTGCTAATTTGAGCTCAATTTCTATATCATTCACATGTTGTATCAGTTAGAGGTTTTAATTTAACTCCTTGTGGCTTTGGTTGAATAATTTATGATTTGTGCAGCTGAAACTCTATCATTGTAAAGTTGGTTTAGTAGTACTAACAACTATTATATTTATTGCTACATTTTAAATATTTGCAATTACTCCCACTGAAGAAGTGTTTGAGTTAATAATTTTACTTTTAGCACTTGTTTATTTTCCCCCACTGAATAAGTGGTAGTCTAGATTCATGGTTGGCTTTCCGCCTTATATATTATAATAACTTCTCTCCTGTTGAATAAGTAGTTGAGATTTATGGTCGGTTATTTTCCTACTCTTTGTATTTCCACCATTTACTTTCCTTCATGGTCAAATAACAGCCTAATGGCTTTGTATTTCATTTCTAGTTTGCTAACGATCCCTGACATCGTATGCTCTCACCTCGCCCACATTGGGATCTTGGTGATCAAAAGGTGAAGGGTTACTATTCCCGTTGGTTATCATTTGGAGCTAACATTAATTAGTGGTGTTTTGTGCTAATAAAATCCAAAAAAATAAGGGGGAATATTAAAGTGGTATCAAAGATTGTTTTCCTGCCATCTTGTGAATTCAGTGCTTTAGTTGTCAGATGAGTGACAAGGAATTTTGGTACTACACCGGAGGAAACAAAGTTTAGTTTCAGCTTCTAGAAGATCCAAAAGTTGACATATTTTTAGAGGTTTTAAGAAACCGAGAAACATTAGTTGATTCTATGGCTGACAAGGAGAAGGGAGCAGCCTATAAGGCAAATGACAGTGACTCTAGAGCTGAGAGAAAATTTGACGTTATGTTGGACACAATATCAAGGTTACTTACAAAAATGGATTAGCAGGTTACCCCAGCACAACCAAGACAAGAGTTAGATTCCAGTGGTTCCATTTTGGAGCCAAGAGGAAGAAAAATTGGGCAACATGATGCCAATTCAAGGGGATCAACCCCTAGACCACTCTTTCCAACCTTTACTCCAAGGGAGGAAACATTTGTCGAGCCTAAGTCCCTATCGAAGATGAAGTTAGACAAAATTACATGGAGTATTCTTCTCTTCCAATTGAATTCTATGAGATTTTAATATTTGATTAGTTTTTGAACCAGAGGAAGGGAAGAGGAGTTAGAGGAAATGAATATCGTGCTCCTATAGGCCCTAAAATGGATTATCAACTAGCTTCGAGTAAAGCCACTTTGGCTCACCTCGAGGGAAGTGATAAGTGTACTGCTAGATCATGGTTACAGTACATTGGAAGAACAATGGATGAATAATTTAAGGAAAAAAGAATCAAAACTTGCCATTAATAAAGGGTCTGAGAAATAAGAAGTGCTTGTGTGTAATTCGCAACCCACAAGTAAGCATGGGAAAGACAAAAATCAATCAATAATCATAGATGATGGAACTCAGTCTTAAAGGAAATGATGGCACAAGCAAGGTGCACATGCTTTGTCAAAATGATCGTGAGTTCGAAGGAAAATATTTGACACATGAGATGTCTATGGGTGAGCCCAAAATAGTCCCTTAGACTTGCATGTGATTGGTAGTATTGAGGATTAGTATGACAATAAGAACAAAACAACACTTTTGAATTCTAATTTAGATTCATTCGATGAAGGTTTGAAGATTAATGTCTTCACAAAATATTTTAGAGGTGTTGTTGTGTGTAATGAGTTCACTAATGAAGAGCATGTTAAGGTATTTTTTGGTGGTGTCATTGAATCAACTTATGGCCACTATCATAGGGCTGATGTTTATGCTAATTTAGATGTGTTCATGTCTAATCATGTTGGGAATTTGGTGATGGATATATCTCCTCTTGTTGTCGATCCAATTTCTTAGGAATTATCTCATGAATTTTTTTTGACAAGTAATCAAGAAGACCTCTATGGCATGCTTTGGATGGCTATAGTATTGAAATTTTAATTTATGCACTTTATTTTGTAAGCACTTGATGGTAGTACTGCAAGTGGGTTTAAATTTGTTATTGTTGATGAACTTACCCATTGAACAAGTGGTAATAGTATAATATCTCACCATTGCAAACTGGAAGAAGCATGTTTAAATATCCTTAAACATTGTATAAGCAAACAATTTTGTTTCTTGTATTGTTATCCCATTGAATAAGTGGTTTGGCTATCTCGCTTGATGCTTCTTTCCAATAAGTAGTAAATCGATAAATTGTAGTCCTGACACCGTATGCTCTTACCTTTCCCAATTTAGGATTTGGGTAATCAGAAAGTGAAAAGGAAGTTGTTATGATTTCATTTGCTTTGAAGCTAACACATTTTCAAAAAAATAGAGGGTGGTTATTACAAGAAGACCCAACATACTAAGAATACTCATCATCTTGAGAGGAATCATCAACTATAGAGTCAAAAGCATTAATATTTAAGTGATCATTATGGGCATTCCTCAACCACATATTCACACCCTTACATTGAGAGAGTGTACAATTTGAAGCCAACACGTTGATGAAAAAATATTTTATACATTTTAAGGGGAGAGCTCATAGTCAAGCTATTGAGTCCAATGCTTATACCCCACCATCAAAACAATATCCCCATGAAGAGCCTTGGAGATATCTATGTCCACTAGAACACAAGAAAACATAGTATGACCTACGTAGGAATTATTAGAGTCAATAGAACAAGAAGTGACCATTTGTATTTGTAATGGCTTATACTAGGATTTTTCTTAGAATTGGAGAGGAAGATTCAATAGCCTGACCCAAATTGGTCTAATGTTGAGAGGTTCAAAGAGGGGGTTGAAGGACAACATCCAACACTTAACCAAGAGGGAGTGCTCTCCCACATCCCTAATTTTTTTTCAAGCACCAAATCTATATCCTTTGAAGACACAAAAGTTAGTATGTAGAAAAGAACAAGGAAGTAACTCAATTTTTCCATAAATGAGAGTCTTCAAAGATTCCAAAACTAGTTGTGTAAGTCAAGAAGAGGATAAAAATTAAATATGAAAAAGAAGACATGATGAATATAACGGTATTATTTTTATCACATCTTATCCACAAGCCACAAGAGGGGAGGATTGTGAACATGGAATGTTCTATTTTATCTGCAAAGAGGGTGGTTAGGAATCTCCATGCTAGCTATGATCATGTAGGATCATGACCTAAGCTCGAAGAACTAATCATCCAAACAATAGAAACACATTGATTGGAGATACCCTAATCACCTATATATATTCCTACAAATCCTTGACACCTTTACTAGCCCCAAAAAAAAGACCACCAACATTAGGAGAAAGTGCTTGAAAGTCAGGTGAACCATTGCTATTGTCATTATAAGAGAACATGCCTTAAATAGGGTGTGATATAATAAATATCATATATTTTTGAGGTACAAAAAACATAAGATCTTGGAGGGAAGAGTCCATGACTAGAGTAGAAACAATCCCCAATCCCACACTATAATTAATAATTCCACTAGGAGTGCTCAAATGTGGTACAAAAACATATTTGAAATGAGAGCTAGGTTTTTTGAAGGAGAAAAAATCAATTTCATGGTAGAAAGGAAAAATGAATGTTGAAGGTTCTTTTTTGCACAATGCATCCAACTCCTTTAGAGTTAGGGCCATGAAATTCATGATTTTTTTATCTTTAAAAATTAGTGTATGTTTTTGATAAGATAAAATGAGAAATAAGGGTTCAAACCCTATTACAAAGCAAGCACATAGGTATAGATAAATACAACAACCTCCTACATCGGAGTAATACACAACTATGGCCAAGCAACCAAGCATAGACAACCATGATTACAACTAAGATGTATGAAAGAAAAGAGTACCTAAGGATAAAACCTAAACAATGCTAAACCCAACCCTACTCAATATCACACCCTTTACTCTAGTATGAGATTGGGAAAGATTTGGGAAGGCCTTTCTTCCACCTTCATATAATTTTATTAGAAATATTATCTTCCAAGTTCTTAGATTTTCAAGAAGTAAGGGAGATTCCTCCATAGAGGGCCCATCCATAGGTGTAATAGGAATAAAGGAATGTTGAGGATCTATTGTAGAGGTAGGTTGGAGATTATCCAAAGCCAGTGGAATAGTGGACTAAGCAAATAGAGGATATGGGTGGGACTCATCAATAGGACTTAATTGATCAACCAATTCCTATATTTTTCCTTGAAAGAGACACACATATCAAGCAACTTAGAGTCTTCCTTGGAATCAACATTCATAAATAAAAATAACTTCCACTCTCATTAACTGAGTTTAGTTTCAATAGACCTAAAAATAGGCCAAATAATTTGTTCAATAAAATCACTTTTGGGGATCTTATTTATTTTTAGGTTCATAATTCCTTCATTTTTCATTTGTCGTTTGCAAATTATCTATTTTATTCATCAATAATCTAATTAGAAAAAACTCTATAATTTGCTAGAAATTATAAAATTTGGTTATCATCATCATCATCATCATCATCAAATACTTAAAAATTATCTAAATTATTAGGTCAAAAGGGAACTAAAACAACTTCTACATAAAATTTCTTTGAAGTAAACCCTATCAAAGGATCCAACCCACAGATACAACTAAAAAGTCATTCGTCATGTTCTATTCCCTAAGAATGGTAGAAATAATATAGCTTGTGGAACTAAAATAAATTCTACATAAAAGTGCTTTGAATTAAGCCCTCTCAAATGAGCCAAGTTAGCCATAGATACAACTAAATAGTCATTCCTCATGTTTTATTCCCTAAGAATGGTAGAAATAATAGAAGCATTTTTTTTTTGAGAAAATCCCATGCTTTGAATTTTTAACTTTTAAAATAGGAAGAATTGCATTGAAACTTGCTTCTAACTTGATTTATGATCAATTATTAGTACCCATGAACTTTGAACACTTTGGCATTATTGTTGGTAGCAAACTTTAACACCAAAACTAGAGCCGCATACTCTCACATATTGTTAGTATAGAGGAATTAAAGCCTATATGCTACATTTTTTCACATGGTTATAGAACTTGGTGATAAATTAATAAACCAAGCATAAACTATATTTGAACCAAGGTAAAAGGAAATAACTTGCATGTTGTATCTTCATGTTCTATGTTTTACATTCTCCTAGTGCCCTTGAAAGCTAAGATATGTTCCTCATTTGTTCTACATTTGTAGTTTTTGTACCTAGAAAGACACTTCAACATTCCTAGGTAAATCACAAACATCTCAAAGAATATTCATGGAAAATTGGTAAGCCATTGGAGTTTCAAGTTTGGTGGTTATACAAAAACTAGGTTTAAAGGTAGAAAAGTGGTAGGTAATGATATTGACTCAAATTGTTCTTGATTTTCCTTTATTGAACTAAGATTTTCATGCTAAACTAGTGGTTGCTCTAAAATTTTCCTAGATGCAAATTATTACCTACTTAAATGATGCATAGATCCAAGTCAACCAAGGTTGTTTTGATGATGTGAACTTTATACAAATCCTAGTTAAGGGAATAAATTCCTCTCATTTTAGGATTAGCTAGTTTCTTGTGCATAAGTTGATAAATCACCCTCCTAGAACTCAATAACACAAAATAAAACAAAACAAAAAATAACTTAACAATTTCAACATATCACTCATCACTCATCACCTTTGTTGAGCTTTTTACGTTAAGACAATTAACAATATGTGTTTTAAAGGTAAATAATATAGATAGTACTCTTTCCTGTAATCAGAGTTGATTAGGACTGAAGCCTGGGAAATAGCAACATTAAATCTGTTCAAATGATTTGGCCTCTTCTGACCACTCCACTTTCACATCTTATTTTAAGATAACACTTAATTTTTCAACAATCTGCCTAAGCGACAACAAACTTTAGCACAAAGATAATTTTTTTTGAAGAAAATGACTTCAGATTAATTATAATATTATACCTTTATAATGATGTGATTGATTAATTTATTTTAAATTGCTTTAAGTATTTTTATTGATAGAGTGAAATATCATGTTGTCTCCATCTTTATGTCTCAATTGAGTATAATGGTCAAACCCAATCTTTGATAATATAATGATTTTTTATTATAAATTATATTTTTTTTTGGTTATTTTTATTGATGCTAAAGTGAAATATCATGATGTCTTCATCTTTCAATTTTTTAAAAGTGAGCACAATATTTAGATCTACTTATTTTTTATAATACAATGATATTTTTCTTATAAATTATAGTGCTTTTTCCTATCAAATCTTGAAAATTTAGGTCAATTATTCTATAAAAGTGGGTCTAGTATTTTTTGATCTAATTGGCATTCACTTATAGGAATTTTTTCCTTTATATTGAGTTAAGTTTTATACTTGTCAAATTGGTAAAGCAAAACATGATTATAGGTCTCAATAATTCATCAAGCAAATATAACAAATCTAAACCATTCACAATTTGAAATACTTTGTAAATGTCCAGATGAAAGTGAAAAATTAGCCTTCTTAGAAGTCAAATTCAAAATTTGAAAATCCATATACAATCTTATCTTCTCATTCTTCTTATAATTTGGGATCAAATTATCTACCCATAATGAATGTGTAATAAGGAAGATGTCATGAGCACAAATTTTTTTGGACTTCCTTGAGAATAGTAGGTTTTAGAATATGATTAAACACCCTTTGTATTTGATAGAAATGATTAACACTAGGCTTGAAAGGAATTAGTGTGTGTTAATAATTGGTGATCAAAGACTTCCAAATCTTTACAACAGTATGCCAACACATCTCTTTATTCCCTTAATTGATCAACCAATTTCCATCTTTGTCCTTGAAAGACACACACATATTGGGTAATTCAGAGTCTTCCTTGGAATCAACATTCACAAATAAAAACAACTTCCACTCTCATTAACCCAATTTAGTTTTAATGGACCTAACACTAGGTCAAATAATTTATTGAGCAATTTAAAATAACAAAATACAAATATAGTATATTTATTGATAGATAATTTGCAAAAGACAAATGTCAAATGAAGGAATTATGAACCTCAAAATAAATAAGATCCCCAAAAGTGTGATTTTGTTGAACAAATTATTTGACCTAGTGTTAGGTCTATTAAAACTAAATTGGGTTAATGAGAGTGGAAGTTATTTTTATTTGTGAATGTTGATTCCAAGGAAGACTCTGAATTACTCAATACGTGTGTCTCTTTCAAGGACAAAGATGGAAATTGGTTGATCAATTAAGGAAATAAAGAGATGTGTTGGCATACTGTTGTAAAGATTTGGAAGTCTTTGATCACCAATTAGTAATACACACTATTCCTTTCAAGCCTATTGTTAATCATTTCTATCAAATGCAAAGAGTGTTTAATCATATTCTAAAACCCACTATTCTCAAGGAAGTCCAAAAAATTTTGTGCTCATGACATCTTCCTTATTACACATTCATCATGGGTAGATAATTTGATCCCAATTTATAAGAAGAATGAGAAGATAAGATTGTATATGGATTTTCAAATTTTGAATATGACTTCTAAGAAGGCTAATTCTTCACTTTCATCCATTTACAAGGTATTTCAAATTGTGAATGATTTAGATTTGTTATCTTTGCTTGATGAATTATTGAGACCTATAGTCATGTTTTGCTTTACCAATTTGACAAGTATAAAACTTAACTCAATATAAAGGAAAAAATTCCTATAAGTGAATGCCACTTAGATCAAAAAAATACTAGATCCACTTTTATAGAATAATTGACCTAAATTTTCAAGATTTGATAGGAAAAACCAATATAATTTATAAGAAAAATATCATTGTATTATAAAACATAATTAGATCTAAATATTGTGCTCACTTCAAAAAAATTTTAAGATGAAGACATCATGATATTTCACTTTAACATCAATAAAAATAAAAATAAAAAAAAAAAAATTATAATAAAAAATCATTATATTATCAAAGATTGGGTCTAACCATTATACTCAATTGAGACATAAAGATGAAAACAGCATGATATTTCACTCTATCAATAAAAATACTTAAAACAATTTAAAATAAATTAGACAATCACATCATTACAAAGGTATAATATTATAATTAATCTGAAGTCATTTTCTTGAATTTTTTTCTCTTTGTGCAAAAGTTTGTTCTCGCTTAGGCAGACTGTTGAAAATTTAGTGTTCTTAAAATAAGATGTGAAAGTGGAGTGGTCAGAAGGAGCCAAATCATTTGAAGAGATTAATGCTGCTATTTCTAAGGCTTCAGTCCTAATCAACTTTGATTACAGGAAAGAGTTCTATCTATATTATTATCATTATCATTATCAATACCCAGTTGGAAATTCTTCTCCATGCAGCTACACTGCTACAAGATAGTTAAATTTAAAGCTAGGATGAAGGATTCAGTAAAGGTAATTCTTAGTGGACAAACATCAAAGTTGCAAATTATTCCCTGAAGTAGAGATCAAAGTGGTCCACCTGCCCACTAAGGCTGTGAAGACTGGAGATAGAGCAAAGAATTCTTAATGGATGGTCATCTATATATCTATCCAAAATTATATGGGCAAAGTCGATTTGTTCAAGTTACCAATGCAACTGGTAAGCTATTATCACAGGATGAATTTAATAAGCTAGATGTACTGTTTACAATGTCCTGTGTAGCATATGTAAAGTAGCTTTAGTATAAGTGATTCAGGACTTAATAATTGTTTTTGTGTAATGGATTGAGAGGTTTGATGTAATAGCTTAGCTATCAGCCACACAAGTCAAAGAAATAAGAAACAGTGTAAAAGCACAGGAGGAGAAGATGGAAAGACTTTAGATGACCCAACTCGAATTGATCTGGATATGCAGAAGTAATGACACAAAAAGTCTTAGGAGTTGGTTACATTAGGTTATGCTGGTTGTTTCAGTTTCTTTCATATTCATCTTTGACAATTGAAATAGTTGGTGAAGCTGTGCTCATCTTAGAACTCTTATTATGATTTGTGTTCCATTTATGAAGGGGGGGATTTTTCTTTGTTAAAAATCTGATAATTTTTTTGAATATTATAAATATTCTTAATTAAGTATTAAAAATTAGATTTTTTAAATTTTTTTATTAATTTGGATGTATATTTATTGATTTTTTTTTTAGTTCTGAAATTTGTTGTATTTATGTTGTGGATTCTATTAAATAAATGAGATTTTGCATGTTTATTCGAATTATATTGTAACAATTGTAAAAAATTGATAAGTAGGAAGTATTTTCCACAACGTGTCAAATTGTGATATTGCTAGCAGGATTTTGTGATAGTGTGGGTATTTTAAGTGGACAATTCATAATCATGAGAGATGGGTTCTTGTGAACCACTATGCATGAAACATGGGTCAATGAGTTTGACTCGTAAAACTACATGGTTGAATCCTAATAGCAATATCAAGATTGTCAAAAAATTGTTTTTATTTGAATTTATTATTATGTGATGGTAATTGATTTGATTTTCATCTAGATTCCAATATTCATTTATTTATACAAGAGATCGTTTATGAAATTTAAAAGTAAGGATTTCAAGCTTAGGAATAATCTCCACTAGATATAATCTTATTTTTTCTCTTTATCCCCTTTTCTATTATTTCAATTTTATTTATGAATCAATATAGAAAGTATAATAGATCATGTGAATAAGTGCTTTAATTGCTCAAAGTTGTTAAGTTATTTTTTGTTTTGTTTTATTTTGTGTTATTGAGTTCTAGGAGGGTGATTTATCAACTTATGTGCAAGAAACCAATTTTCCATGAATATTCTTTGAGATGTTTGTGATTTACCTAGGAATATTGAAAAGTGTCTTTCTAGGTACAAAAACTACAAATATAGAACAAATGAGGAACATATCTTAGCTTTCAAGGGTGCTAGCAGAATGTAAAACACATAACATGAAGATGCAACATGCAAGTTATTTCCTTTTACCTTGGTTCAAATATAGTTTATGCTTGGTTTATTAATTTATCACCAAGTTCTATAACCATGTGAAAAACTCTTAAGAATACATTCACTACTAAATTTGGCAAAATTCTAGATCACATTAACCTTTATTGAATTAATTCATGGGTGTCAAAAGAGAGATGAACTAGTCCAAATCTTTAACTTCAAACTATATATGGTGTTAAATAGGGTTTTAAGACACATGCTTTTGTTTATAGTTTTGATACTAACACTATTTTAATGGCCCACTAAATCTATTATGGTAGAAAGGTAATTGATATTATATGGGATGATGCCACAATCATTTATGACACTATTTCTTAATCATATTTCAATGCAAACCCTTTACTCAAACACTAGAAGACCCCTTCAACATCAAACATCTCAAATGAATACAACAATATTCATTTAAGAAAGAGCCCTACTCACTATGTTACAAGATATCCAAACTACACATAGTCATAGAAAAATCTTGAAGTCAATAATATTGTAGAAAATGGCATGGAAACTTAGTAATGATTTTATTAGCTTAAAAAGTGAATAACTCATCCATTAAAACATCCACTAAGAACTTCTATTTCCAAAGAAATAGTAGTAAGCCTTGGAATACCCAAGTTAATTCTAAAGATCTTCAATATTTAAGTCCCAAATACTTCAAGCCATCAAAAAGTTAATCAAAATATTGTATTTAATTTCATAGACGTAACCTTAATTAATTGATGTCAAGTACATAGTTAAACCCAACACAATGAGCTACCTTATCCTAAATTTTGTATGAATTTTAAAGTGTTTTATATGAAGATAGAAAAATTCAAACTAGTTCCCAATGATCAACACAAAGATGCAATATTCCTTGTAGTCTAAATATTTGCATGGCTTTGGAAGCTTATGATTTCCCAAGTGAGAAGGATAATGATCATAAAGATAATATTCATTAAATTCATTCTTATTAGCAAATACAAAGAAATAATTATCATTTTAGTCCCTGAACAAATAAAAACATTCAAATACAACTTCTTGACTCCTAGATAGTAAGTTAATATGTGCAAAACTAAAGGTAAAAGATAATCCCCACCTCAAAATACAAATGATTTGAGTTCAACTTTATATAGTACTTCAAGTGGTATAAGTTTTAGGGGGTGTAACATAGTTGAGGACATGAGGAAACCAAAGAAAAAATTGCAGTGGAAGAGCCAACATAACCCATGGAACAAAGATATTTATTGCTAAAATATTTGACTAATAAGAGTAAGTCCAAAGTCACATGTACAAATGTTGTTTCCTATTGAGAAAAATAAGAATTGCATTTTTTATTAATATAGTAAGGATGTTTTTGATTAAGGAAAAAACGGGTTTTGAAGGGACCCCGAAACCCTTTACAAGCAAATTTTGAATGGATCTGGAACCCTAAACCAAAGGTTGTCAAAACTAAAAGACATGAAGGCACAAACAACCAAGGATAAAAAGGCAATCAAACAGCTAGCAACCGGCCAAAAACCATCCCCCCAAACAAGAACCATTAAAATTTACATTTAGAATTGCTCTTGTGGGAGCAGAGAGTCATGTCAAAAGGAGGTTTAGAGGACTTATATTTTTTGCCCTTTACAGTGATCCAACCCTCTTCCACTTGTGCCACCTTTTCAAGCCAAGCCAACACACAATTATCCTGAAGAGGAAAGCCAACAACCGTTGTCTTAAAGATTTTATCTGTATTCCTCTCAGCAGGCTTGGCCAAATTAGGAGAGCCACCCAAAATGATAACCGAAGCACTGTCACTAGAAGTGGCAACCAAAGGCCCACTCTCAATCTCAAAAGGGGTCACAACATAATATTGTAAGGATGTTAAGTAATAATATTTGTAGCTATTTGATAGAATCAATAACTTTTTATCAAAATTTGGGGTTAGTCCTTATAAAATCAAATAAAAGGGTCATGAAATTAGTTAAATTATTGCAAGGAAATTAAATAATATATATAAACAAATAATTGGTGAGCCTAGTTTATAATAGTTTATTGACATTCAAGTTGTTGACATCCTTGAAGCATCTAGATTATTTGTTGTGTAAAGATTTTAAATAATACTTATATTTCCATTTGTACTTCACAATATTTTATTAATAACATTTTCAATACCCATTTTTATTTCTACCTTTTGTATCAGATATTTTTATAGCCATTTTCTACCATGTATTTGAAATGCCTATTTTGAACTTAATTTCAAAACATTATTAGAGATTATTAAGATCTATGAAATTTTGAACTGATTGTTATCTATAATCATTCCTCCATGTTCATTGATGTAAGATAAACATGTAAATACCTAACTATCATATTAGTACATTATACCCTTCACCAACCACATAGAACACCCCCAATATCAAACCTTCTCCCTTGATTAAGTTACCCCCTTGACCCCTTGATAGAAAGTAGTATAATACCTTAGATTTTTAATGATTATTAAATCCCCATTATGAATAGCCATGGTATGGTAGCCATTTGGTAGCGAATCCAACATATTGATTTTTCACACACGACTTCCCAAGGAAGGCGTGGCTAGTAAAATTTAGGTGGATCAAGAGACAATAATGAAACACATGATCATAAATTATCACTAGAATAGTGAGTTTGGAAGCTTTGGGTTTCAAGTTTTAAGGCATTTAACTTGACCAAGAAACCAAATTCCCAAAAAATTGAGAAAATTTAGCATGATAAAGATGTGTGGTCATTGTGTTTTGATGATGCAATTACAAACAAGGTTGTGAGGTAGGGGTAGTCATTATTAATCCTAATGAAAAAATATAACATATAGGCTCAATTCCTCTATACTAACAATATGTGAGAGTATGAGGCTCTAGTTTTGGTGTTAAATTTTGTTACCAACAATAATGCCAAAGTGTTCAAAGTTCATGGGTACTAATAATTGATCATAAATCAAGTTAGAAGCAAGTTTCAATGCAATTCTTCCTATTTTAAAAATTACAAATTTAAAGCATGGGATTTTTTCAAAAAAAATCTTGCTATATTATTTCTACCATTCTTAGGGAATAGAACATGACAAATGAATTTTTAGTTGTATCTATGGGTTGGCTCCTTTGATAGGGTTTACTTCAAATCACTTTTATGTAGAATTTGTTTTATTTACCTTTTGACCTAATGATTTAGATATTTTTTAAGTATTTGATGACGATGACCAAATTTTATCTAGTTTCTAGCACATTATAGAGTTTTTTCTAATTAGATTATTGATGAGTAAAATAGATAATTTGCAAACGACAAATGAAAAATGAAGGAATTATGAACCTCAAAACAAATAAGATCCCCAAAAGTGATTTTGTTGAACAAATTATTTGACCTAGTTTTAGGTCTATTGAAACTAAACTGGGTTAATGAGAGTGGAAGTTATTTTTATTTGTGAATGTTGATTCCAAGGAAGAATCTAAGTTACTTGATATGTGTGTCTCTTTCAAAGACAAATATAGGAATTGGTTGATCAATTAAGTCCCATTGATGAGTCCCACCCATATCCTCTATTTTCTTAGTCCACTATTCCACTGGCTTTGGATAATCTCTAGCCTACCTCTACAATAGTTCCTCAACATTCATGTATTCCTATTACATCTATGGATGGGCCCTCTATAGAGGAATCTCTCCTACTTCTTGCAAATCTAAGGACTTGGAAGATAATATTTCTAAGAAAATTATATAAAGGTGGAAGAAAGGTCTTCCCAAATCTCTCCCAATCTCATACTAGAGTAAAGGGTTTGATATTGAGTAGGGTTGGGTCTAGCATTGTTTAGGTTTTATCCTTAGGTACTCTTTTCTTTCATACATTTTAGTTGTAATAATGTTTGTTTATGCTTGATTTCTTTGCCATAGTTGTGTATTAATCCCATCTAGGAGGTTGTTGTATTTTTCTATACCTATGTGCTTGCTTTGTAATAGGGTTCAAACCCTTATTTCTCATTTTATATTATCAAAAACATACACTAATTTTTTAAAGATAAAAGAAACATGAACTTCATGGCCCTAACTCTAAAGGAGTTGGATGCATTGTGGCAAAAATAAGCTTCAACATTCATTTTTCCTTTCTACCATGATATTGCTTATGTCTCCTTCAAAAAACCTAGATCTCATTTCAAATATGTTTTCGTACCACATTTGAGCACCCCTAGTGCAATTATTAATGATAGTGTGGGATTGGGGATTATGTCTACCCTAGTCATGGACACTTCCCTCCAAGATCTTGTATTTTTTGTACCTCAAAAATATGTGATATTTATTATATCACACCCTATTTAAGGCATGTTCTCTTATAATGACAATAACATTAGTTCACCTGACTTTCAAGCACTTTCTCCTAATGTTGGTGGTATTTTTTTGGGGCTAGTAATGGTGTGAAGGAATTTTAGGAATGTGTATAGGTGATTATGGTATCTCCAATCATTGTGTTGCTAGTGTTGGGATGATTGGTGCTTCAAGCTTAGGTCATGATCCTACATGATCATAACTATCATGGAGATTCCAAACCACCCTCTTTGCAAGATAAAATAGAACATTCCATGTTCACAATCCTCCCCTCTTGTGGCTTGTGGATAAGACGTGATAAAAAATGAATACTTTTATATTCATCATGGCTTGGTTTTCATATTTAATTTTTTTCCTTCTCTTTTCAACTTACACAACTGGATTTTGGAATCTTTGAAGTCTCTCATTGATGGAAAAATTGAGTTACTTCATTATTCTTTTCTACATACTAAATTTTGTGTCTTCAAAGCACAGAGATTCAAGGTGCTTGAAAAAAATTTAGGGATGTGGGAGATAACTCCCTCTCAGTCAAGCGTTGGCCTTTTTCCTTCAACCCCCTCTTTGAACCTCTCAATATTAGACCAATTTGGGTCAGGCTATTGAATCTTCCTCTCCAATTCTAAGAAGATTCCTAGTATAAACCATTAGAAATACAAATCGTCACTTCTTGAATATTGACTCTAATAATTCCTACATAGGTCATTCTATGTTTTCTTGTGTTCTAATGGACATAGATATCTCCAAGGCTCTTCATGAGGATATTGTTTTGATGGTGGGGTATAAGAATTGGACTCAATAGCTTGAATATGAAGCTCTCCCCTTAAAATGTATACAATGTTTTTCCATCAACGTGTTGGCTTCAAATTGTCCACTCCCTCAATGCAAGGGTGTGGATATATGGTTGAGGAATGCCCATAATGATCACTTGAATATTAATGCTTTTAACTATCTAGTTGATGGTTCCTCTCAAGATGATGAGTCTTCTTAGTATGTTGGGTCTTGTAATAACCACCCTCAATTTATTTTTTTGAAAATGTGTTAGCCTCAAAGAAAATGAAAGCATAACAACTCCCTTTCCACTTTATGATTACCCAAGTCCTGAATTGGGAAAGGTAAGAGCATATGGTGTCAGAACTACAATTTATTGATTTACAACTTATTGGAAAGAAGCATCAAGCGACAAGCTAGCCAAACCACTTATTAAATGGGATAACAATACAAGAAACAAATTTTTTTTCTTATACAATTTATAAGGATATTTAAACATGATTCTTCCACTTTGCAGTGGTGAGATATTATAATATTACCACTTTTTCAATGGGGTAAGTTTATCAGCAATAAAAAATTTAAAACCACTTGCAGTAGTACCATCAAGTGCTTACAAAATAAAGTGCATAAATTAAAACTTTCAATAATATATCCATCCAAAGCATTACAAGGTTAGCACATATGCATTTTGAACACTCAAATAAGAGGATTAATTGTTGATATAAAGTGTTGATCTAAAGAAACACTAAAACAATACCCCACAATAGCACCAAATAACATGCACCCAATAACCCAACTATGAAATAGCAATGTGATACCTTGAATGGATGAACTAGAAGGATGATATAGGTATGAAAATTCCATTTTTGTTGTTGTACTTTGAGTATATCAAAATTGAAACATTTTTTTTGATGCTTTGAAACTCAAAAAAGGAGAAAACAAACTCACCCACAAGCAAAATACTAAAAAACACCCTTCAAACTCCACCCAACACCTCAAAACACTAAATAGATCGTCATCTTAGCAACATTCAAAACTGAAACTTGATTTGAAGCACGATAGTTATCTCTAGAATGATGTCTAGTTTTTTTTCGAAGGATGGCGAGTGGAGGCCAATTTGCACTATAGGCTAGGGAACACAGGTCCTAGTGGCAACCCATGCGATTCTTTTTTCTCTTTATTTTTTGATTCTTGTAGGTAGTATGGCCTTAGAGGGAGGCTCAAGACCTAACAAAAATATGCCATATCGGGAGGTTTTGAGGGGGAATGAACCATCCATGATCATGCACATGAATGAGGTTGATTTTTTAATTAAATCTCTCAATAGGGAGGGCTTGTCATAGGTTGGAGGTCCTCGTATCTCAAAAGTAAATGGGTATTTGGAAAGGAGACACGATTGACCAATTTTGGTGATTCAACCAAAATCGGTAGAGGAAGATGTTAATTATCTGGCTAATCATGCATTAATTTGCAAGTTTATGGGGATCATGGTTCCTCTTCAATTGTATGGTGGATATAAATAAGGTCTTTGAGGGGGACCTATTTCTTCAATCAAGTTGGCCTTTTCATCAAATCTTGGCACATTAGCTTCAATCCCATGGAGGAGATTCCATCAAGAGTTCATGTTTGGGTATATATCCCCTAGTTCCCATTAGAGTTTTGGAGGAATGACATTACTCATATTCCCACCGATTCTTGGAAAACCAGTGGGTCTGTCCTAATAAACGTTGGATAAAAAGGTAATTTCTTTTTCTTGAATCTATTTTGAAATTGATTTAAATAAACTATTACCATATTCTTTGGAAATTTGGCTTGGTTCTACTTCATGGATTCAGTAGTTAGATTATGAATCTCTTCCATTTTGGTGTCAAGTGTGTCACAAGTATGATCACTTACAAAGGAAGTGTCCTAGGTTTAACCTAGTAGGGGCCCAACCTCGTGTGCCTCCTTGTCAAACATCTAAATTAGACAAAGGGAAAGCTCCTTTCTTGGTAGAGCACATAGATAAGGATGGATTTATTCTAGTAAAGTCTTGAAACAAGGGTAGAGGGCTAAAAAGGCCTTTGAAAGATGGTCAAGATAAAGGGGCTTTTATTCATTTTGATGTTTTAGATATCTTAGATCAATAAGAAGGGATTTAAGAAAGGTTAAATTTTGAGTCTATTAATTTGGGGAGTAACCAAGAGGGACCTAGAATTGATGTCAACCTGGATAGTCCTCAAGAGGGGCTTCTCACTACACATATGAACACAAATTTGACTCCTAGGGTTTCTTGTGCTTTGGAATCAATTGAAAATAAGGAGGTTTGAAGACTCAACAAAAAGGGTGCTTGCAATCCTATTGGAGAAAGGGGATATTGAAATAGGCAAGGGAAGTATATTTTCTCCCACTTTAGGCTTGCAACAAAAAATCCTAAAGAGGGGTGCCACAAAAAAATCTTTCAAAGCAGGATGAAAGAAGGATCAGGAAAAAATAAATTGATAGGGGAGACATTGGTAGAATCTAGGTCAATTAAAACTATTAACTCACACTTATCCAATCCTCAAAAATGATCATTCTCTCTTAGAATATAAGGGGCTTGAATAATGACCCTAGACAAAAAGTTTTCCAAGATTTAATTAGATTTCAATTCGTCGGATATAATATTTCTTCAAGAGACAAAATTGTCTATGGATAGTATGCACAATATGGATACGAAATTATGGTGGAGATGTCAATGCCAGTGCGTAGGTGCTCAAGGAAATACAAGTGGATTTAATTTTTTATGGAATCTATTGAAGGTTTATCCCTTGTGGTGGCTCTCTAGAAAATATTAAATTTACGGGGTTTCCTCTAGCTTGGAGATTGGCGATATTTTTATTTTTTCTAGTATCTATGCCCTAACTAATTTTTATAGTAAAACTAGTTTATGGGCCCATATCAGGTTCATTAGATTGTTAGCTCCTTTCCATCCTTGGATCTTGGTAGGGGATCTCAATGCTATTGTTATTTTGGAGGAAAAGAGTGGGGAGTGGAAATATTGGAACCCTCCTCCATTCTTCTTAGAGATAATATTAAATCCTAGCAACAACTTGTTCACCTAGATCAATAGGAGACGTGGCAAGGATTCTATCTCAGAGAGGTTGGACATATTTCTAGTGTCTAGTTGTTGCCTTAGCAACAACTAGGCGATAGGCTCTGAGATATTGGAGTGGCAAGGATTAGATCATTGGCACATCAAATTCATAGCTACTTTGGGGGGAGATAAAAAGAACCCTTCTTTTAAGTTCCAGCTAATGTGGTTGTGTGACCCCCGACTACAAGATCTTATGGTGGACTAGTGGATTAGAGGCAGGCCAGCCTTTGGCACAATAATATATTCCTTTGTCAAAAGGTTACAATATGTGAATCTCCAACTCAAGAAGTGGAATAGACATTGCTTTGGTAATATCTTTAAGGCTAAGTCATTAGCTCAATATTATTTTGATACTATCACCCATCAGATAAGGGAATATGGTCTTACAAAGGCTTCCCTCAAAGAAGAAATAAGTGCTTTGAAGGAGTTGGGGGAGTGGGAAATGTGTGAGGAATTGTATTGGATACAGAAAGCCAATATTGATTAGCTTTGGGAGGGGGAAAAAATAAAACCTTTTTTAATTTGATCAAGGCTAGAAGGCATGAGAATGTGATTTCTTCCCTTGTCTCTTCTTTAGGAACACAACTAACTTCCTTAGGTAATGTCTCTATGGAGGTTTCTCAACACTACTCTTTATTCATGGAGGACTCTTCCTAAGAAAATGAAGAGGAGAATCTTATCTTGGATTGCATCCCCTCTTTAGTTTCTTTGGAGGAGAATAGGAAACTTTTTAG
This sequence comes from Sequoiadendron giganteum, assembly GCA_007115665.2. Lineage (NCBI taxonomy): Eukaryota > Viridiplantae > Streptophyta > Pinopsida > Cupressales > Cupressaceae > Sequoiadendron > Sequoiadendron giganteum. Next base: position 751,886,635 of record CM021100.1, read on the forward strand.
TCCCATTTCTTTAGAATAATTGGAGGGAATTTTGTTTCAGCTGAAGAAGGGGAAGGCCCCTGGACCTGATGATTTCTCGGCTGAAATTTTTTAGGAGTATTGAGAGATCATAAAATTTGACATGTTGGAACTTGTTCAAGAATTCCATAAGAACACACAAATGTTAAAAGCAATGAATTCTACTTTTTAGTCCTTATCCCCAAAAGAGAGGGGGCTAATTCGCTAAACTTGTTTAGGCCCATTTATCTTTGTAATGTGGTTTTTTGAATTGATGGTTGAAAGACTTCACCATGGTTGAATAGGTTCATCTTGGGAGAGTAGGGAGGATTTGTGGCAGGAAAAAAAATTATGGATGGGGTGATAATTACTACAAAGGTCATTCATTCCATGTGAATTAAAAAGAGAATGCAATGCTTATCAAACTAGACATGGCTAAAGCTTATGACCGGGTCAAATGGCCATTCCTAAAAAAATTCCTCCTAAATTTTGGGTTTGGAGGTGATTGGGTGATGAGTTGTGTTACAACAATTTTATATCTTTATTGTCAACAAGAAATCCTCTGAGTTTTTTGGTGCCTCCCATGGTCTCTAACAGGGAAACCTCCTATCTCCCTATCTATTTATTTTAATGGCAGAGGGTCTGGGAAGAAATATTGTGGTACTCAAGGATGGAATTGGGAAAATGGCCTACCTCCTCAATCTCATTTGCAGTTTGTAGATGACACCGATTTGATGGGAGTTGCCAAAATGATAGAGACAACTAACATCAAATGGACTTTAGATATCTATCTTGCAACCTCAAGGTAATGGATTAACGAATAAAAATATTCCATCTTCTTCTTCAACACGCCCCCTCTTATTCAACATAAAATTGTGGGTATCTTTAGATTTCAAATTGGATTTCTTCCTCTAGTGTATTTAGGTATTCCTCTCTCTATCGGGCCATTACCAAGGGGAACTTGGTAAAAGGTTCTTGGTAAGGTTTGGGTATGGTCTAGTCATTGGATTCATTAGTGGATCTCCTTTGTTAGGAGAGTTTTTTTTTTTTTAAATTGGTAGTCCAAGTGCTACCCATCTATAGGTGCATGGTTCAAACTGCTCCAACAAGCTTCATTCAAGATCTAGATGCTCTTGCAAGGAAATTCCTATGGGCTGGTAATTTAGCTTTGTCAAAATAGAGCTTGATAAAATGGGAGACTACATGTATACCTCAATAGGAAGATGGCCTTGGCTTGCGGTAGCCTAGCCTCTCCAATCAAGCCTTGGTTGCTAAGATTTATTGGAGGTGGTGCATTAATGAAGATCTTGCTTGGGCCAAGATCCTCATCATTAAGTATCTCAAGGAAGTTGCTTATGAGGATGTTCCAAGAATGTGTCTAATGGGAAAGGGGTATATGATTTGGGACACCCTCAAAAGGGGTGCTAATTTAATTAAACAAGGTTTGATTTGGATCTATAACATGGAATCTTAGGATTTATTCTAGTTTGTGTTGGAACACAACAATCTACTGAGAGGGGGTGAATCAATAGATCATAAAAATTTCCCTTTAACATTTTAAAATAATTAATTCATTTTATGTCTTCTAATCCAAAATGAACTAAATATGTAGAGAAATAAATATACACACACAATAAATCATAACACAAGATATACATGGAAAACCCAATATGGGAAAAACCACAGTGAAAAAAGTTGCTTGAGTCCACTGCTCAAGTACATCATAATGAAATCTCTAATTACAAAGTTTAAGGTCACCAACCCTAAGGAGACACCAATCCCCTAGTTTTAGGAGCACCCACTCTAAGGAAGCACCAAATCCCTACTTTGAACACCTATACATATATCTAATGGCACCCACCAATTAGATTTACAATGACAGTATTACAATTTGTTCTATTGAACTCAATTCTATGTTGCAACCCCATTGACAACTGCACAAATCTCTATTATTGTCTCTCCAACTCAATTCTCTGCTATTCACCTTATTCTTTCTCTACTCTGCACTGAAAATACAAACCCTTTAGTGATGTTCTCTATTTTGTTTGGGTTCTACTCAAACTTTACATGTGCATTCTATGTTCGCTATTTATCTCACACTCTCTCCCTCTACAATATACACTTCTCAACACTTAGACAATTTTTTTAATGTCTTTCCTTTTTTTTTATCTCCACCGGCCTGCAGTAATTTCCTCGAGCATTGCACACCTGTACAACTTCTTTTCTATGGTTTACTTGTTCACAATCTTCTTCTACAAGTAACCTATTCATCGAGCCATACACTCTCATAAGCTAATTTAGGTTCATTGAATCTGCTAAACATAGCAACATGAAAAACGCTAAACCTGATATGCATTTAATGCCATATCCTTGTAAGATCAATCTAATTTTGATCTCGATCTCTTTTACAGTGTATGCCTCCACTCCAAAAGTCATATCGCCAATTAACTGGTCATAGGAGTAGGTAAACCAATTAAATTCATGCACTGTGTTGGATACCAGACCAAACCCATGTTCATATTGTCATGGCCATTGAGAATATTCAACTTTGAATTTGGTCCATCAATCTTATATCTTCACGCCACAATCCATTGATCATCCTTTATTCTCACCTTCTTTAAAACGCTACCATCAAATTGATCTTCTTTAAACTATAGTCGTCGATCTTTATCTCTTGGTTTATTCCCATTGTGCCCACTTAACATATAGCTTTTTCATTTCGGGTATCAAACACAATTTTTGCGATGTGAGGTCGAGGAGCGATCACCATTTGATTTCCATCCCTAGATCTCCACCATTGGATCGTCATCACGTTATCTTTGCCTAGCGTAACTTTGTTTGTGTGCAAAGAATGTAAATCATGATGCATTACATTCCACCATCTATCATGTCAGTCGCATGTCCTCCTTATCACTCTATCGCTCTTTTAATGAGGGGACCCACCAATTCTTCATCATTTCCTTTTAGTGTATCACATATTGGCTTGATGTTGATTTATTCACAATCGCGATGTAAATAAATGTAGTGATGCAATCTTTTATCGCCACCTATACCTGTATATGTCACACTCCACTAAATATCTTCTTCCATCATGTATCAAAGATACAATTTGAGTCGTTAAACACATAAACATGATGAACTAAAGTCTTGTGATATAATGTTAGTTGTTGATCCTCATGAACTTCTACACAGGTTGTTGATCTACAAGTATCGCACATCATGAGTTGCATATCTTCCATTTGCTTCACAACAATAATGTGAAGCAATGTAGCGATGGCCATTATATCTTCTTTATCTAATCTCCACTATTGATTAGTCTCCATTGCACATCACACAAACCACATGTTGAGGTAAACTTTAAAACATGATGCGAAGGATTAACACAATGCATACAAACTACCAATCGATAGTGCTAAGAAAAAGGGGGCCGATCATCTCAATGACTTTAATGGATTAAGTGATGGCTTAAACGACCTGCTACCATCTATACCCAGTCAACATTAAAACATAAAATTTGTACATCACCATGACTGCAACATTTATGGTTTTACTATAAAACCCTAGTCTGACCAGAAGGCAAAGATAAATCATTCTTGAGCTCATTCCACATCTTATGGATCTACAACACATACCTCTAAGAAGTTCTTGAAAAACCCACATCAAATATACAACCTATTTTCTCCTCTGACATTTGGAAGTGACCTTTGTAACATCATGACAACATTTCATGACAAATCTACATCTTTTTGAGCAACATTGCAATATTTTAAAAACATGCTCTAATCTCCATCATATTGCACCAACTCTTCCAGAACCTGATCCACTGAGCACAATGACACTAAGTCTTCCACTGAACTCCCCCTTTGACATCAATGACACCACTTGAAATCAATGACAACATTATGCCAATAGTTTGATTCTTGGGATGGATTTGCACAATACTAACAAAGTATTCTTATTTACAGGTCCTTTGCAACTATTTCATTAAGGTCGAGTGGACCAAGGTAGAGGGCTATAATGTAGCTAAAAATTTAGGGTTCGAAGTGGTGTATAGATGGAAGGATCCGATAGAGTGGCCTCCAGGGGGCTCTTTGGAGGATCGTGAAGATTTAAGAAGGATCTTGGCTGAGAGAGTGTGTAGTTCTCTGACGTGGAGTGACATCCTTGCATGGAGTTTAAATCCTAGGTGGTTTATTTAGTGGCCTCTAACTATTAGGAGTTGAATTTTTAGAAATATGGAGGGGTTTAAGCCATGTGGTGGAAGAATGTGTGGAATAGGTTTTCTTAGAAAAAATGCAATTTCTTCATTTGGTTGGTAGCTTGGAATAGGTTTCATACCGAGGATAACATTTGGAAGCAAGGTTTCCATGGTTTGTCTATTTGTGTTCTTTGTAGTAACGATGAGGAATGCTCCTCTCATTTTGTTTGTCAATGCTCCTTCTCTAGAGATATTTGTCACTTATGGTGGGGAGTTTGGAATAAATCCTTTGTTCATGCATCCTCTGTGGTTGAGTTTTGGAGGATTTTTGGGAGACATTCTATAAAGGCCTTCTTTCTTCAGGTGGGATGGAGCATTGGCCCCACCTTTATCCTTTGGCAGTTATGGCTAGAAAGGAATCACAAAATATTTTAGGGGAAGAGATTGGACGTTTTCTAACTTTGGAAAAAAATTATGGACATGATTCATGAGATGGTGTATTGCTAAATGTGATGTTTCTTCACCTAGGGATGAATGAGTGAAATATTTGATGAAGAGGTTGGGATTTTATGAGAATGGCTATCGATCTCCCATGGTGAAGGGGTCATCATGTCAAAAGGAAAACTTGAAAATATGGGAGATGGTCTCCACCTCCTAGTGGAGTTATGAAGATTTATATTGATGGTTCTTCCAAGGGAAATCCTGGGCATGTAGGTGTTGGAGGAGTTGGGAAGAACAATGCAGGTTTTGTCCTTTTCTTTTTTCCATATATAAGGGATATCATATGAATAATATGATGAAAGGTCTTGCTATCCTCACAACTATTGAAAGATCTTGTGCTCTAGGATGGTGTAGAATTTTGTTTTTCTGATTCTTAAATTATTGTTAATATGTTACATGACAAGAAGCTAGATGGTTTCAATTGGTAGTTGGCTCAGTAGTTTAGTAGATTCTTTGATTGAATGATTCGATGGATGGTATTTCCTTTTTCCACATCCTGAGAGAGTGGAACAATGTGGTTTATTTTTTAGCTAAATGAGCCTCTAAGTAATTGGGGGATTGGAAGGTTAATGAACGGTAAAAATTATACTGAGATCAAGTCCAATCTTTGGATAGGTTGATTTTGAAAGATATGGTTGGTTTTTGAGTAAGTTAGGTTGGATGTTTGTGAGGTTGGATCTCTTGTGGTGGGGATTTTGGTAAGGATTTGATTCCCTTGTGTTAGTGAATGGATTTTTTATGAAATCAACTAATTACTAACTCTATTCACCCATTAAATAAAGACAAAGTTACTAACAGTTGGAGAGATCACTTTTGAACACCTAGAATACTGAGAGGGGGGTGAATCAGTATTCCTTGAAACCACTTAAATATTTAAACATTCATTCCACATAGCATATTAAATTTGTAGTAGGAAAGGAAAGAATGAAAACAACCATCAACATCACACAACACATGAACACCATATTTTTATATGGAAAACCCAAAATGGGTGTGACTATAATCATAGCACAAGCTAAATACACCAAATCTAATAGATTCTGAGCAATATTTAACTAGTTAAGCTATAATCCCAATGAAATTTTTGAAAACCATTAAATAAGGAAGCCATTAAACAGAAACAATGAGAAATGAATAATGAAAACCTATTCTAATGCCTCAAACCTCATCCCATTAGGGGATTGGTGTTGCATTGATATGGAATGTCAGCCCTTTCCCAATCCCTTGGATAAAAGAAGCTTGATTTGATAGATTGATGAGTGATCATGGATGATTTGAACCACAATGGATGAAAAATGCTTAAATGAATGCTAATGGATGAAAGTATGAATTCATTTCAATAGCATAACCTTGCTCAAAATGATTGTGAATCCATTTCTCTCCAAAATGAGAAGTATTTATAGGAGAAAATGGTGAATCAAGGGTCAAGATCGAATTTCACAATCAATGATTGAGAGGCAATGAGAGATGAAGGCATGGATCAAGTATTCTCATCAAGGGATGAGAATCCAAGTTGACATGGATCAAAGAGTTAAACAATGGTTCTCATTGATTCAAAGAAACACACTTCCATTTTTGAATGAGTGCAAAGGAGGGGATATTCCATAGGAATATTCCCTTGCAAGTGGGAGGGTGAGAAAAATTAGGAATTAGATACTTAAAACAAAGTTTTAATTGTGCAAGTTAGAGGAAATTAGGATGCTCATTAAATAATTTATCTATTTAATGAAAGAGGGTCAAATGACATTTAATTCAATAATTAAGATTATTTAATTAAATGAGAGGACATAATCAATTTAATTAGATAATTCACATTACTCAATCAAATAAGATGAAAATTAGCATGAAAGGGAATGAATTAACCTAATAAAATTGATTATCAGATTAATAGATGAAAATGAAGCATTTAATTAAACAACTAGGATTATTTAATTAAATAGTAAAAAAAGAGGTGAGATTTAAGATGAAATGGTGTTAGTAATCAGATTCAGCTATGCAATATTAGTCAGGACAATTTTAAGTGTCTACATTTTTCCCCTCTTTGAAGTGAGGTACCTATTACATTGGTTCAAAGACTCATACTTTTCAGATTTACACTCCTACCCAGATCAAAAATTTAAAAATTCTCGATTTTTTGGATGCCCACTATTGCCCTAGCAGAAGGAATTAAGCTTGTACCTTGCCCCTCAAGAGATCGAGCAAAAATTTAAATTTTAGGTTGAGATCGTGAAAAATATTCAGGATCATTTCAGCTCAGATAGGACATAAAGATACTTCTTTAGACAAATCAAATATTTGATGTAGATAGATTTTATGATGTATAGAAAATCATTGGCCATGGGTAACCTCATGTATATTTTGATATATATCGCACAGATTCGATACTTAGATAGAAATGTTAGTAGAGATAGAAGAATAGGATGGATAGAAGAATGAGATGGATTAGCCATTTATTTTGAGATTGATTCAGAAGTCCAACAATTCTATGAGTCTTTGAGACTTTATTAGATATGGTGATGAGATTGATGATTTGCTTGTTTCATGGATTGGGATACTTCATCATTTCATTCCTTATTTATGATATAACACATAGATACAATGCATTAGAGTATTCATAACTAGGTTGCTCTTGTATCTAATGCGTTAGAATTTGACTCTACAAATAGATAGGATAATCCTTGCTCACACCTTGACACATATGAAAAATCCATTGAAATGTAGTTTAGAAGTTTAGAACATTTTGGACCAAAGCATACACAATAGCCAACAATCTATTCAAAATGACCTCCTTACACACAATAAAGCAAGTATTCACCAAAGTTATTTTACAAGAACATCCCAAAAGCACAAAAAATGAAAGATAATGATTGATGCCCCATTCCTTTATCTCTACATTTTTTTAATAGACAGCATCGAGAGGTCCTTGGAATGGGTCAACAAGATAAATCATAAGACAAAATCAAAATGAACAAACATTCAATGTCATTTATATCTCTTTCCTAAGGTGTAATGTGTTTTGAGGATAAGTATACAAAATGATTGCCAATGATAATGCCCATTGTAGGAAGGATGCATCCTAGGACATGTTAGTGGATGGTGGCAGGTTGATAGGTTGTTTGAAAGGCTATTGATATAAGGTTCGATTGACATGTTTGATGATGATCAAGAGTTTGATTTTTTTGTATTTAAAGTTTTCTTTTGACGAATTGTTGCACTTGTTTCCATTTGCGTTACCAAAGGGCGATTGATTTATTATGAATGGAAGTTTATTACGGGTGAAAGAAAAATGGGATGGGTGGATTTGGATTTTTTGGAATATTTCAATGTTTTTTGGTATTTTGCAATATTTTGAGGTTGTTTTTATCTTTTCAAGTATATGTGAATGTTTAAATTTTCAAAATGTTTGAGGTTGTTTAGGATTTTTTGAATGTTTTGGGTTTTGAAGTTTTCAATTATTTTTGTGTTTTCTGAGTTTTGACCAAGACCTAAGAGGGAATAAACTAGGGCCTCAAGGGATTATCAAAGATTAGCCTTTCCTACATTATACACATAGATACCATGTAGTTTGAATGACTATGACTAGTAACTGTTTATTGATGAGACACGAGCATTGATGAATTGTTAGTTTATTATGACAGACTCCTAAGGAATGACCTAATGCATCTTGGGGGTTCATTAGTGATGGAATTACCTACATTCAAGTTCAAAGACAATTTAGTTTGATAAGGTATTGATTTTTATTTTTTGACTTTTTGAACTATTTAGGGATTTTGATGTGTTTTGGATGTTTTTGGATTTTCGCATGATGTTGAAGAGTGTATAGATATGTGACGATTTCAATGATCTATTTTGGGATTTTTTAAAAACCAAGATAGGATTGATTGATCTAATTGATAGATTTATGATAGTGATAACATTGTTAAGGATGCACAAAAATGAAAGGATAGTGTCGAACAACAAAAAAATTGGGAAATGATATATCCTGAGATGATGATGGATTGATTGGATAAGATGGATCAAGATTTTGAAGCTAGACTTGGAACAAAATCTATTGGAATGATTTGATGTGATGTTGAAGTGCACGATAGATGCAATTAATATTGATTGTTTGGATTGATGTTTGATAAAAGATAAAGCTTGATAAGGAACATATTCTCATCAAAATGTGTCATGGGCTAGTGATTTAGAGTTTTGCTTAAAAATGATCCGACCAATTTGATTTTGTGTTTTGTAAATGTTTAGATCACCACATAAGTTATAGTATATAGCTCAAGATTTATTCTTGAAGCAAGATGTAAGTATCTACCCCCAGTGTCTAGCAATGTATGGAATGATATGGGTGGATGCATGGATAAATGAATGGATTGATGGATGGGTATGCAAAGGATGCCAAGCATTATCTTGTGATAGGATAACATGTTTGGATAGAGTATGAATCTTTGGAGAATTCCTCATGGCTCAGATAATGTTGGTTAGGATAGGATCAATGATAGTGACCCAAGTCAATATATTTACCATAAGCAAGGCATGTGAAGCACATACCAAACCTTTGCCAAGATCAAGATAAGTTAGATTGGATGAAAATGGATTGGATATGAATCATGGATTTACTATGGATAAGATGGATGGAATGTGGGATTTGTTATGGATGGAATGTGATGCTTCCACTTGAAATGGTGCACATAGATGCTCAATTCTACTCACGATGCATGTTTTCTAGGTTTTCATGGTACTTGTACAAAACACCACCAAAGTGGTTTTCACTAGAGGACGATTTTCCTCTTGACTATTTTCATAATGTTTTTTATTTTTTGAAAGTTTATACTCATGTTGAACCACCTAGTGGTGCTTATGTAGACATTGCTAGTGCTGATATAGATGTTATTGCTATCATGATGTGCCAACAATATCCTACTTGGAGGAGTTGTTTTTCTAAGATACAATCACTTGAATGTAACCCCTAGATTTTTTCACCTTCTTTATCGATACCAGAGTTAACCTTATGTAGATGCACACATCGTGATAGAGTGCCCTTAGAGTCCCTATGATGAAGAGTTGCTGAAAATACACAGTCAATATGAGAGTTGGATACCATGGATGTTGAAGTGGATGGTGGAATGTGTTGAGGGATATGAGATACAAATGGATTGGTTGATAGTTTGGAATCTTTGATTCTCCAAACTTGGGATGATGATCAATGATGGGTGGATATGGAGATTCAATTGGGACTAACTTCTTGATATACCTTGTAAGTCTTTCTTGAAGCTTTCTTTTGTATCGATGGACAATTTTGATGGATGAACTTATCTTTTTTATTTTTTCCCATTGTTTCTTTGATTAATGGATTGTGATAGGGATAATTTTCTTTATTTTTCTTTGGTATCTATTTGAATTTTTCTTGTCCATTTTTCTTTTTTGATTCTTTTGCTTCAATATTTTCTCTTTTCTTTGATACAAACCTCTTTCTTGTGGTTGGTCCCAATTAGTGGGTGGAAAGATATGTGGAAAATGATTCATGACATGAATGGTTGGAGTTTTGGTAGTCGTTTCATTGTAAGGAATCTTCGAGCTCCCCATGTTGGTGTTTGTGTTAGATAAAGTTGCCCCAGTATTATGGGAGTATTACTGACATGCTTTAATTTTGGTGCTAACAAACCATTTCCTTGTTGTTCAAGATTGTTTAGATTTATTGATTTTAGATAATGCTTGACATCCTCATACTCAATTTATTCAATCTATATTAAGGATGTGTCTGATTTTGATGCTTCTTCAAAAGGTGTTGATGGTTTACAATCCATATAGGAGTCTTCCTCATGATCCATTTGTTCTTTCTTTTCAAAGGATGTTTCCAATTCACCATCCATGTAGAGGTCTTCTTCATGATAAATTTTTTATATGTCTATGGATTCTAATATACCTTGATCATGTGTAAAGATATTAAGAGTAGGAGACTCTTGCTCCTTGGTAATGATATCAAGAGTATGCGACTCTTGTTTTGGATAACGATCATCTACATGTCCATTATGAGTAAGCATCTCATGGGTAGATGGAGGAGTATGTGATATATGGATATGATCATTATTTGCAACATCTTGTATGGATTGGAGAATACCCATTAGATCATGGTAGTATCTTGGAGATATGGATCCTTGATCTTGATTCTATGTGGTGTCATCTTCAATATGCTTTGGTTCATGTTCTTGACATGGATCAATTTCAAAGGATGGATTCTTTGCAAAGGGTTCTTGAATGTCTTCATTATGCATGGGTATTGGCTCAATATTTTATTGATCTTCAAGTGAATGTGGATCAAGTGTTGAATTAAGGATTTCTTCAATATCAACAACCATGAGGTCAAATAAGGTCAATATGTCTTGGAAAGGACCATTGCTAGACTTTGGTGAAAGATATTGATCATGATTTAGAATAAATTCTTGATATATTTCATCTAACTCATTGGGTTATGTAGATACATTGTCAATATGATCATTGGTAGATAAATCTTGAATTTTATCCTCAACAATTGTGGTAGAAACCTTGTCAATGTGTTCAACCATGAGATCAAATGATGTTAAGATTTCTTGAAATGGATCACTGTTAGATATTGGTGAGGGATATTAATTATGATTATAAAGTGAATCTTGAGGTATGTTTATTTTATTATTGGATGAGGTAGAGACATTATCAATATGATTATATAAGATTGAATCTTGATCATTATTGTCAACAGTTATTGTTCCTTGATCAATGAGGTCTTGGATGAGGTTCTTGAGTTTGATACAATCTGATGTGTCATGAAATTTTGTGCTATGGTATTTGCAATAAGCATCATCATCATACCATGAGAACTTGAAGCTAGATTCACCCCATTTAATGACTCTAGAAGATTGATAATTTTAGCATGGAATAGCTTGTTTAACACTGATTCTATTGGCTCCCCCAAAAGGAGTGTATTCAGGTTTGGTAGTGTTGATGGATTTCAAACTTTGTTGTGATTGAGGTGCTTTTTGATGTTGTGTTTGATATGGAGCATTTTGGCGTACATCCATGTTTTGATGATTGTGAAGATGTTGTTGATGTAAATCAAAGTTTTGATGATGTTCAAGGTGTTTTTGATATAGATCAATGTATTGATTTTGTGATGGCATGATGTTTTTACCTTGATATTGATATTGTTGATGATTTTTTTGGATGATGTGTTTTTTAGGTATGAATGAATCCATCCAAAAGTTCCCCATGCATGGATTTAACTTGTTCAAGTTTGATATGTTTATGTTTGGGATGTATTGTTCTTGTGAACCAATGTTGTGATGAGAAAGACTCATGCTTGGATTTTTTATTGGATATTGGTGTTTTGGAACCCTAGGTTCATGCTTGTGTTTTGAACACCTAGACTTGTTGGATTTTGAACATTGTATAATGGGTTGATGTATTGATTTGTGAAACTTGTTTGATCTACCATGTGACAATATATTCCAAAGTTTTGATTAGGCATACCCCTAATTTTTGTGTCATTGGATTTTTTAGGATATGATGAACTTATATATGGATTGTATGATGGAGTTGTAAAACTTCTAGTATCAAACTCTTGTATTCCAAGGTTTTGTCGATTTAGATCACTCATAATAGAAAAAATTTGGTTTTTTTCCATGTATTTATTGTGTTTTGATCTTGCTGTGAAAGTGAACCTCTAAGGTGTTTATGACCAATGATGTGAATGGATGATGAACTTGTAAAATTTGGATAATCACTAGACTAAAGGTTTGATATTTTAATGTTTTGAATAAAGATGCTAATGAACTTGTGAATCCCAAAGGTAGACTTGTGACCTTTAGGATATACTTGTTCAAATGGATGATGGCTAACTTAATTAAATATATGAAAAAGGATTCATTTACACACATATAGCTAAACTAGGGGATTGATTGATGATAACATAAGTCTAGAATGTTGATGTGTCCAAAGTTTCAAATTTTTTTGTGAAGTGGGATGTCAAATGTGTTTTGATATGGATGAGATGTTTGAACCAAACATGTTAACCTAAAAGGGGCTTGTTTACAATATCAAGGTAGTGAAAAACATTCTTTACCCTACGAGTGATAAACCTAAGAACTCGATAATTGTTGGATAGTGGCACTTTGATACAATGTTGGCAATACATTTCCTTGTTGTCACTTTGTTGCTTGGAAGTCAACGTGTTTTGAAAATAAGCCCAATGTGTGGTGTGTTCAACTGATTTAAACTTTGATTAGTGAGTTTTCTTTTACCACATTCAAATGTCTTGATTATATTTGACTCTAAATGTATATAACTAAGCAACTTTCATTCCACAAAGTCTAATATGTGAAAATCAAGAGGCTAAAGCCATAGTATTCTATGTTGACTTTGAATGTGTGAATTGAGATATAAGTCCAAATATTTAGAATCCTCTAAATATATTGTTTTGAAAAAAAGAAAAATATCCTTACGGACAAGCAACAATATAGGGCTTTTCAAATGTATTCACACTAAGTCCAAAGGGTTTTGAAATTTGAAGAACATGTTGATGTTTGTTTTGAGTTCTTTTTAAATCAAGAAAAGTGTCAAAGTGACTCAACAAGAACAGGAAATAACAACCCTAGAGAGTAGGTACGTACTTTTTAGTAGGCTTACCATCATCCCCTAAGGAACGATGAATCCATGAAGATGGAGTGGACAAATAGGCTATGTCAAGGAAATGTATTGTCTTGACATGCCAATCAAAAGAGTCCCTTCCCTATTTGCTTTATTTCCTCAACCAAAAATTGGATGTGGTAAGTAACTTCTTAGAATGGTGCTATTTTGATGCACTACTTCAAAGGATGTTTCAGAAAACTTAGTTGGCCTCTAGATACAAAGTTTTTACTGACAACCGTGAACACCACAAGTATACTTCAGACAAGAGACACTAAAGTCTCTAGCTTCCCCTAAGCAACCCATTCGTTTACATGAGAGTAGGCCCACAAGGTATAACTCTCACAAATTTGTGTTACTTTAGTTTTCACACACTTTATATAGCCTGTCGATAAATGTGCTTGAAGGTCACCATGAGTTATCCATTGTGGGATGTATCTCAATTGTAGGTCCTCTCTAAAAAAGAAAAGAAAGATGCTATTTATCTTCACCCAATATCATATGAACCACAAGGGGAGAGGATACGTAGCAAGTTCTTGGGGTGACCAAAAAATTTTGTGAACTTGGAGTGTTTCTCTTCACCCAAGATTGCATAAAGCACAATGGGAGTGGATACGCACTAGAAGTTCACACAAGCATGAAAATCATGACATACACTCGTTATTTTCAAATCCTCAAAGGCAATGATGACTTCATTTCAGATAGCACCAAAATAAAGTATGAAGTTATATTTGTTTAGTTTTAGACCAACATTATAATGGTGAAGATGTATGGTTCAATTTTAACCAACTTTGAAAGATTATAGCATTATAAATTTTAAACCCAACTGAAAACTAGTTTTAATAAAACATGAAATAAAGTAGCATATGATGGGTTATATGATCCCATCAATGAAAAATGTAAGAAAAACCAAAAATCCAAAATTTTCAATTTTTTTTGGTATTTTCTAGGTTCTAGTAAATCACATTTTCGAAGGTTTATGAAGAAAAATTTGGGGTTAAAACTTGCATCAATTCCTTAAAATTAAATGTCATAGGCATTAGATTTTTAGGAACCGAGTTAGTACTCTTGGAGACCTTTCCAACGATTTAAATAGATTTGAATTTTGAGCATCGAGTAGAAAGTTATGACCCCACCAAGTTGGGGTAAATAATTTCCTAGTTTTTCTCTCCTTTCCAAATTTGAAAAATTAGTTAGCCTCACAAAAAAATACCAGAAGTCATTAAATGATCAGGGAGTGAATTAAATTGAAAATTCCAAGCAAACATGAAAACATAGCTCTTTGTTTTACCTTCCAAAAGCATTGTCAGTCCACAAAAGTGCCTCTCTATCAAACAACAAAAGCATCTTTGTTCCACAAAAGTGCCACTGTAATTCAAAAGTGTCACTCTGATGAAATTCAAAAGTGACTATTTGTTATACCTACAAAAAACCAAGGAGGTCAAAAGCATTGCGATATGAAAAGTGACCCTTTGTTAGAAAATTCAAAAGTGTTGCCATAAAAGAAAAAGTGTTGCTATATTTCAAAAGTGTTCCTGTATTGCAAAAATGTCACTGTTCTTCAAAAGCAATGCTCTAGTAAAAAATCAAAAGTGACTCTCTACATGTAACCTTCAAAACATGGGAACTCAAGGAAAATTTGTCAAAATTAGTTAGTTCTGCCCTCCTTCTAGCACCAAAATGTTACTATATTTAGAAAACAAGCTAAATACACTAGATCCAATAGATTCTAAGCAATATTTAACTAGTTAAGCTATAAGCCCAATGAAGTTCTTGAAAACCATTAAATAAGGAAGCCATTAAACATAAAAAACAAGAAAATAATAATGAAAACCTATTATAATGCCTCAAACCTCATACCATTAAGGGATTGGTGCTACATTGATATGGAATCTCTACCCTTTCCTAATCCTTTAAAAAAAAAAGCTTGATTTGATAAATTGATGAGTGATAATGGATGATTTAAGCCACAATGGATGAAAAATGCTTAAATGAATGCTAATGGATGAAAGTATGAATGAATTTCAATAGCATAACCTTGCTCAAAATTATTTTGGATCCATTTCTCTCTAAAATGAGAAGTATTTATAGGAGAAAATGGTGAATCAAGGGTCAAGATTGAATTGCACAATCAATGGTTGAGAGGAAATGAGAGATGAAGGCATGGATTAAGTATTATCATCAAGGTATGAGAATCCAAGTTGACATGGATCAAAGAGTTAATTAATTCCTTTCATTGATTCAAAGAAACACACTTCCTAAAAATTAGGAAGTAGTTAAAAGATATTTCCATTTTTGAAGGAGTGCAAAGGAGGGAATATTTTGTAGGAAAATTAGGAATTATGCAAGTGGGAGGGTGAGGGAAATTAGGAATTAGATAATTAAAAAAAAAATTTAATTGTGCAAGTTAGAGGAAATTAGGATGCTCACTAAATAATTTATTTATTTAATGAAAGAGGGTCAAACGACATTTAATTAAATAATTAAGATTATTTAATTAAATGAGAGGACATAAGAAATTTAATCAAATAATTTGCATTACTCAATCAAATAATATGAAAATTAGCATGAAAGGGGATGAATTAACCTAATAAAATTGATTATAAAATTAATAGATGAAAATGAAGCATTTAATTAAACAACTAGGATTATTTAATTAAATACTCAAAAAAGAGGTGAATTTAAGGACAAAATGGTGTTAGTAATCAGATTCATTGTCAAGACACTTTTAAGTGTCTACAATGGGAAAACCATGACAAGGATTAGCTCACAATATAATACAACTAGTTATATGATATTATAGAATTGGTCACTACAAGTGGACTCACTATCCAAGTGGAATCACTGCCCACTGAAAGAAGAAAATATAGAAGAGATTGTATCACACAACCAAGATTTTAACTATTACAAATGCATCTACAACATGCTAGGATACAATTCCATTGAAGCTAAAAATATAGACTTTACACACTCCATACCAATTTGCACTAACACTATGTTCTGCTCTGTATTTAACTTACACTTGCACAATTCACATCAACTACACATCATACTACTTCACTATCACCAAAACACTAAAAAATAACTTACATATATCTTCGATTTATCCACAAACACTTAAAACATCAATTAGGTCATCCTAATTAGATGTATTATACAAGATATAACTTGTCGACTTAACAAACACATACATGCTTCACGCCAAGATTAAAAACTTATAGAAAATAAAAATAGGCTGGCATGGATCCATTATAGCTCCCATATAATGAATCAATACATATTCAAACTCTACAATACTCAAAACTTATTAGGTTAGCACCGGTAATGACCTAACATAGAAATTTACCAATTGTACATCCAAAAATTGACATGACGACCTCCAAACTTCATGCCACTTGGAATTCACACTCTACCGACACCTTTCAACATCTTCATAAATCCATAAATCCAGATGCCAGTACACAAGGAAGTGTGGATCCTCCAAAACATACATACTATACCGGTAACACTATAATTGCTAGACCAGAACTTATGTCATTCATATCTTCAAAACTAAAAACTGAAACACTATGAAACTTTGGATTTAGACTCTTCTAATATCTGAAAAAATTACCCCAAAACTACAGAGTGAGATTCTACATAATGTACTAATGTGGACCAAAATACCAAATGCCCTATACACTGAATTACCTATTTTGACATAGTCAATTTCTCTCTTCAATTGTCTTCACCGAATCAAACCTTCTTGCAAAATTGCACTTGAAAAACATCTTTAAACATGATCAAGCTATACAAACTAGTCTACATTGTGATCTTCATACGGGAATACAATATTTACATCAATGACAATACTAAAATACATACTTTACAACTTATGCTTATACTCCATGCTTGTGTTGTCAGTAAGCATATCAATGAAAAACTTCTTATTCTTCCAACAATCTCCCCTTTTTCATTGATGGCAACATGCCAAAAATACTCTCCCCCTTTGACATCAAGGGAAAAGGGTGCATACTTACATATCTTCTCCCCCTTTACATGATTTTGTATCTATCAAATTACTTACATACTTACACATGTTCATGTGTTCCCCTTAACTGATATATGCATATATACAAACCCAAGACTTTGCTGACTCCCTCTAAGGGTGCTATTAAATACTACCAGATCAAAAACTTGTATTGGAAAATTGCCTTATACCATCTACATATGAACACTGAAATATGAATAATAAATTGAATGGCATAAAAAGAAAGAAAATAGAGTCACCTGAAGGAAGTATTTGACTCTTGTAGCTTCTCCAAGTGAGTTTTCCACTCCTTCTTTCCTTCTTCCCAAATCTTCTCAACTAGGCCAAGCATTCTACTTTAGGTCTCAAGTTTGCTTTGAATATTTTTCAGCACTCAACAAGGCACTGGAAATAAGTATGAACATAGCATTCACCAGATCCCTGAGATGACCAAACTAAATTATAATATTTTCTTTCTAAACTTGCAATTGGAAGAACTACTCATGTAGGTTCTCTATTGTGTAACTTGTGCTTCCATCCAAATCTTATATCGGATCATAAGCAATGGAAGCTTTATCTATTTCAAAATCAATTGAGTTCATCTCATCTTTTATGCTCTTTGTAGATCTCATCCATTTCATGCAAAACTAAAATAAAACTTTGGATTTCGCCAAGAAATCTTGTACACTTTTAAGATTATTCTAAAAAAAATTGTGCAATGGCACACTTCTCAATTATTTCCATCAATCTCTTCTCATTCATCTTTGTGTCTATCTCATTCTCCAACTTATCTTTCAATCCACTAGAATACACTTTGAAATATTCAAGCAAAAATTTCAAATTCTCCATACCAGATAGAGATTTATTGATACTTACTCTGGGTATGCTCTCTTGAAGAATCTTTATCACCTCCTTAATGATCTTTGCACTCTTCTGATGAGTCTCTATAATTTATTTTCGAGAAGAAGCATGCACAACATCACCTAATTGAAACTTGTGCAAAGGAGATATTTTGTCCATGTCCACTTGCCCCTGTTACATTTGAAGTTGCAATAACTAAGCAACCACTACTAGTTGTGTAGACATGTAAAATTGACCTAACACTTATCACACATCCTAAATGGCATTCTATCATCGATATCATTATCACTAAATATCACTGCATTTCATATCAGTTACATCTAAAACCCTAATTTCCTCTATTACTTGAATAATACAACATTATTTAATTTTCTCTTTTTCACCTTTTTTTATGAATTAAATAAATTTCATTGATTTAATAAAGTCCTAAAACCCTAAATTCCTGTATTAATTGAATAATTTAATATTATTTAATTAATTCATTTTTATATCAAATTTGACCAGTTAAATAAATTTTATTTATTTAATATAGTCCTAATCTAACTTTATTCCTCCTGATTAATTAAATAACATCAATTATTTAATTAATACGCTAATTTACTATATTCCCCTAAGTCAATTAAATTATATAATAATAATTTAATTATGTCACTTTCCTCCAAATCCGAATAATTAAATAAACTATTCAAAACATCATCAAAAAATCGAATCAAACAAATACAACTTTGTTTACAAAAGTCAAACTTGATTTGAGAGTTCAATTCAAAAAGATTAATTAATTAAATCAATCAATTAATTATCCTCACCCACTTTCATGATTGAGAAAATTACGAACCACTGATTGCTCAATCTATTTCCTAATAGACCAATCTATTCTTCAATCCTAGTGAAGGCTCAAATTGATTTCATCGAATTCACAGATTGCTCCACGTGATTTCTTCAATTCCATAGATTATTCAATCTATTCCCTCAATCCCATTGAACACTCAACATGATTTCTTCATTCACACCGATTATGTAATCAATTTGTACTAATTATTCTCATCTAAATCCTTTCAACATCTTTCAACCGATGATCGCGATATTCTACTACGTGATCTTGAGCGTTCATTTTGAAACACAAATTCTATTTAACAAACCTCTTTCCTTTGAAAAAGGATCAGAGAATCAACCTATTTTATACAACGAGGTAATGCCAAGATCTTAATTGACATTGGACAAAGCTTCAACAAACATCTTTAATCAACAACACACACACGTTCTTCAAGATTTTGCACACACAATGGAGGCTTCACATTGGTACAAGCAACCCAACATCTTCATGAACACACTGCGAAACAAGATGGGTAACGGTTTAGTTTACTGAATTCATTTGTTCTATTTTTGTTTCATTTACTTTTATTGAATTCATTGTTCTAATATCGTTCATTTCATGAGTAATAAGCATAAATCTGGATTCGTGTTTTGAGTTAGATTAGCTTCAATTCATTTCAATTATCTTGTTTGACTCCATCGATTTCCCCCTTACACATTCTGGCATGCCCGGTGGAACCTCGATCCTTAGCACTAATAATTTTCTAAGCTAAATTTGAAGTTGCGGGTTCTGGAAGTGCATTGGAAAAATCTTCACGCACAAGTTCTAGAAAATTTACGCACTTGACTTCACAGATTTCGCACACTTGGCATTTGTTTTAGCGCTTCTGGTTTTTTGTAACACTTTTGCAAAAACACATAGGCGCTTTTTTACTTTTTCTTGCGCTTTTGCTTTCTGATAGAGGGCACTTTTGACTTTTTCTTGTGTCTGCTTTCTGACAAAGGGCGCTTTTGATTTTTTTCTTTCACTTTTGCCTGGTTAAGTTTTGTCTAAAAGTTGAAAGTTAATTTTTGATTTATAATGCTAATGGGTACTTGATTTGAATGTTTGATAGGCACTAATGTTGTTTATACAATATTTTTAGAAGTATAACTAGTGTTTATCCAAAAATAATTAACACATTTATTGCAAGGAAGATGAACGGTCAAAGAATTTTAAATTTTCAAAGCTTTCATAAGTTAGAGTATTTCAAATTGGTTCTTAAAAAGAACCCCACAAATGAACATTTTGATTTTGGTGCAACTAAAATGAATTCTTCAAAGCTTTCATAAGTTAGATAATTTCAAATTGATGCTTAAAAAGAACCACACAAATGAACATTTTAATTTTGGTGCAACTAAAATGAATTCTTCAAAGCTTTCATAAGTTAGATAATTTCAAATTGGTGCTTAAAAATAACCCCACAAATGAACATTTTGATTTTGGTGCAACTAAAATGAATTCTTCAAAGCTTTCATAAGTTAGAGAATTTCAAATTGGTGCTTAAAATGAACCCCACAAATGAACACTTTCAATTTCTTGCTCTAAAAAGGATTTTTTATTTTTGTTGACCAAACAATTTCAATTTGTTGACAAACGCACGATTTGTTTTGTTAACCATTAAGACAAGGTTTAGAAAAAAAAATTGGTTGGTGTTTAAAAATGAACAAATCAAATTCTTGTTTTGCACATTGTGATATTATTGTCTGAAATCTAGAACATTTCAATTTGGTGAACATAAAAAGAACCACTGCTATCTTGTACACACCTTATTTCATTTTTATTATAACACCATTCGAGGGGCTTAAAAAGAACATTGCAATGATGTTTATAGTATGTATTTCGTGTTTGTTAAACTAGGTGTCCATCCTCTCCTCTCGCACCTTTCAATGATCTTGGGTAACGAAAAACATCTTGAGTTTCACACATTTGTTTAGATTTCAAAACATACCTTTAGAGGGCTTGCCTTTCAAGACACATCCTGTGTTGGAGAACTCAAAGGCAACCCAAGAAGTACTCTTTTTTTGTATGCTATATAAATTATTTTGGGTGCGAGGAAAGTTTATCACTCACCTGGTGAGGATGTTCTATGCCGACGAATGTCTCCCTCAGTATCCATGTGATACGTAAAAACTTGGAAGGGCTGAGATGCCTCTTAATTGATAAAATCTCCACATGTATAGAAACCACTTATCTCGAAACATGACTAAGAACCAATTTTTGTAGAAGCCACCCCTTTTATCCAAAGCATTCTTTGAAGTGGTGCATCAAAACTTTGATTATGAGAAGTTACTTACCAAGTACGACTTATGGTTGAGCATAAAAACCTCTCCATTGTTGCATGTAAAATCATCCCTTTGGGGCATGAGATAATCCCATCTAGAAGGAAATGTCTATCCCTAGGGTGTACATTGTCTTCACGAAATTTACAAAGATCTATTCGGTTACTTGGAAACATCAAGCTTTCTACTTGAATTAAAAATGAATGCATCAAAACAAGCACTTAACATTGTTTTAAAATGGAAAACCCTTTTGACTTAGTGTGAGTTCTTTGAAAAGAGCCATCTATTTTCACTCCTAAAGGATATCTTAAAACAATATCTATAAAGGTTTCTGGATGTTCAGTCTCACATTTCACGTCGCATTAAGGAAAAAGTAAACATTGGAAACTATAACTTTAACATTTCTACCTTTATGAACTTTGAGCTTTTGTGGAGGGAAATGTTCTTAAAGTATAGACATTTAGGTCACATAAGTTTTGATTGTTGTGTTTCATGATATCACTTTCCAAATCTTAAAACAAATCAAGCAAAAATCATCCAAAACTATAAAAAGCATCCAAGTTACTGCCAAATAGTGAAACTGAAAAATAAATCTACACAGAGGCTGCTTTTGCTACTATTTCTATCGCACTTGACCAAAAGTTGGTCACACTCACCAAAAAAAGTTCACTTTTTCTCTTTGTCCCATAACAACTACTGATCAAAATCTATCGCTTTTGACAAGCTTGGCACACTTGCCCAAATAGCTCACTTTTGACTATGTAATTCACCATATTGAGAAAACTACACACAAAGGCCACACTTGAAATTTCTATTCGCAATTGTTGTTCAAAACTTAGCACACTTGATAAAAACCTAGTCCTAGTTGACAAAATCTATCACTTTTGCTCAAAACTAGCCACTCTTGCCTCAAACCTATAGCTTTTGCTCTATGTCCTGTTAATTTTTTTTTTTTAAATGATCCAAAGATGGTTACAAGATCCATGTTGGAATGAAACAATTGGAATCCCCAAGATATGTCATATAGTCCTTCATCCATCTTCCACACTCCACCCTACTTTTAGAAATAAAAATCAAAACAAGAAAACTTGGATTATTACCTCACCCCCATGTCTAAGATATCAACAATTGCTTGAACCTCAAGGCTAGTTCAAGTAAGCTTTTCCAAAACATATCCTCTAGAAGAAGAAGTGAAATATTGATCCAAGGCTTTCAAAATTTTGAGTTCCAAGAATAGGGTCATCCCCAAAACATCGCTCAAACCTTAGGGACTTGAGAATCACAACAAACATTTCAAAACACCAACACTTTCACCTTATGACCATTTGGCATCCAGTTGCTCCAATTCAACAACCAAACCTTACACCAACTATTATACAAGAAAACATTGAACTGATTGAAGGAGAACAAACATACATAATCAGTAGTTTGAGGAGCTTCATATTCGAGACAAAGGAAACACCAAACCAGTGGAGAAACACAACAAACATCCTAGATAAAGAAGAAGAGAAATAAGATCTCATGATCGGGAGACCCGTATTACCACCTCCTATGTGGAAATAGGTATCCATCCTTCATGATCTCAGGAAAGACCAAAATACTTAAACAAAAATCCATATTCCGCCTTTCAAAGAAGCATCGTAGTCCAAAGTTTATCAAAGGGCACATCTTGAAATCTTACCGCAATTGGGACCTCTTCCTATGAAACTTTTATACACACTTTTTAATGGGTGAACCAGACTTGCATAATCAATAGAAAATCCCAAAAAAAAAATGCAATTTCTTTTTCCTTAAAAACACAAAATCTAAAAACAAAACCATTCTTTTCCATAGTTAGGAGTCACACAAAACATTCACAAAGGCTTGGAATTTGTTTATGACAATTACAAAGATCACAACATAGAAAGAACATGGAAGCAAACAAAAGCAATGCTGGTGTACCACCAACAAACACCAAAAATGATGGAAGTGATTGATGGGGATATAAACCAAGTGACCTTATGATAGGGTATTGAACATCAAAACATCTCAAACACACAACCATAACATCCCCAATAATATGTCAACATCAATCTATTACCCAAATCACTCTTATCAAGGGTCACTTTATTTCCCTCATGAAAAACATGTAAGAAATTAATTTCTTCAAAGGATTCAACAAGCTTAAGGGAGTGTTATTTATTTTTTCTTGCTTTCCCCTAGTTTGAATTGTCTACATGCATGGCTGAGCCCATGTCAGGGGTACCCCATAGTCCCCCCCTGTCCTCTTCTGACTATATTCTTGCTACTGCACATGCAGTGTCATCCTTGGAGGATTCCAATGTGTTGTCTTCTATTGGGGATCCCGTGATTCCTGGCAAGCCTGTTGATGAAGTTCTTGAGATTCATTTATCCCTAGTTAAAGGATGGAAAGATGTGTTGACCAACATGAGACTGACTTCAAAATGTCCCTTTCTCGCTCCTGAAGAGGTTATCTCGGTATCAGGCATCTATTTTTCTATCCTTGAAGCTATTAGCAACATGATTGTTTCCTCCATGGAGCATGTTGTGGTTGGAAATTTCCTATCCTTTCCAACCTCTATTGATATGGTTTGAAGATGGGTTTCTAAAAAATAATATTTGAAGGGCAGTGTGAGTGTTTGTGCAATGGTCAATGGAATTTCCTATTTAAGTTCACGACAGAGGAGGATGTGGTTTCAGTGCTTTCTTTGGGCCCCTTGGTCTATGAGAAGCATGGGTTGTCATTGTGCCATTGGAAATTAGGATTTGACCCTGCTATTGATCTCAATAGGTCGGCTCTTGTCTGGGTGTGTCTCCCTAGTCTTCCCTTAGAATACTGGGACAAATAAGTTTTTAGGAGAATTGGTGATACTTTGGGCCAGTTCATCATGTCAGAATCTATCACCAAATCCATGTCCAGGTTAGTTTTTTCTCACTTCTGTGTTAATATTGATGTTAACAAGACTTTACCAAACTCTATAAAACTCTGTTCTATCTTCAAATCTTGGACTCAACTAATCTACTATGAGAATGTTGTGATTTACTGCTAGAAATGTGCTAAGTCGAGACACCTTATTTCAGACTACAAATCCACGATTAGACCTATCCCCAACCCCAATTCTCCAAGTGAAGAGGTCCCTACTAATGACTTCCATTTTGAAGCTAGCATTCTTAATATCATTGAGTCCCCAACCAAGATAAGGCCTGTGAACCTTGTGACAATGATGGATTCGACTGGGATCTTGGTTGAATCTGCTATTGTGCCCAATGGTCTTTCCCCCACAAGTGTCCTAGTGCGTAAACCCCCAAGTCCTAACTCTAGTGTGACTTGGGATTCATAGATTCCTTGGAAAATCCTCCCTCACCTACTATGGATGTGGATGATGGTGAGATCTAGGAGGATGGAGTATCGTTGGTTAAGCCTTATCTTGGATTGATTGAGAGTGTTGAGGTGACTCAATCTCAACCTATGGAAGAAGAGTTCTGGTCAACCCCTAAGAGGAAGGGTAAACAAAATAAAGTAGATGCGAGTGGTGAGTCTAAGCCTGATCGACCCAACTGGTGGTTGAATAGGAACAAAGAAACAACAAAGGAAATTGTGATAGGTAAGCAGAGGACATTAGAAGTGTCCTCAAAGAAAGCTTAAAAATGAAAGTCCTTTCATGGAATGTGAGAGGGTTGAATAGCCCCCAAAAACAATTGGCCCTAAAGAACTATGTGCTGGAACAAAAAATAGATGTTTTACTTCTACAAGAAACCAAGATGAAGGAAACCATTTTTGAACCTATAGCAAATTATATTTGGTTAAATTCTCTCTTTCCTTATAATGATGCGATTGGGGCTTTGGGAGGTCTTTCTGTAATATGGAATCCCATGAGGATCTCTTGTTCCAAATTATTCTACTGTAAGAATAGTGTGGGGGTCAGGTTTTCCAATGCTTGGGGCTCCTGGTCTTTAATCAACATTAATGCTCCCAATACTAGGAATTCGAGGAAAACCCTCTAGCAGGAAATATCTAACTGGATTTTGACTAATAGGGGAGATAGATGGATGGTGGATAGAAATTTAAACTCCCCTCTTTACCCCTTAGAGAAGAATGGTGTCCTAATGGATTACTCTAACAACATGTCTAACCTGGATGACTTCCTGAACTGTACTAGACTGGTGGATGTTGATTTGTAGGGATAGTCTTTTACCTGGTCCAATAGATGCCTCGGGCCTGGTCTGATCTAGCTCCATCTAGATAGATTCATTTTTATCCTAATTGGATTGCCTTGCTTCATTCTAATCTATTGGACCTACCCCAGACTGTTTCTGACCACAACCCTCTTCTGCTGACCCTAAATGAACACTTTGTTGTTGGTCCTTTCCTCTTCTGGTTTGAGATCATATGGAACTCCCATCCTGACTTCAGGAATAAGATTGCTACTTGGTGGAATATCCAAGTGCATGGTTCACCTATGTTCTGGATCTTCCATAGGCTCAAACACATAAAAAATATGGTTAAAATATGGAACAAGAGGATTTTTGGGGATGTTTTCTATCAAAAAAGGTTGTGTCTGAAAAGCTCAACATGTTACAAAAGAGGATGGAGGAAGGTGATACTTGTATTTTGACTTGTCACCAAGAGAAGAATAAACGTTTGGAATTGGAAAAAATCATAAAGAAAGAAGAAATATTTTGGAATTACAAATCCAAAATACAATGGTTGACTGAAGAGGAATGGAATACTTCTTTCTTTCATGTATTGGCCCTCAAACATAGGAAAAGAAATCAAATAATTTTTTTAAAAAATGAGGCAGGGGATGAGGTGTCTCATCCCTTACAGATTGGGCTATTGGTTGTTGACCACTTCAATAGGACCTTCTCTAATCCTAATGAGGCTCCCACCCCGACGTTGGATGCTTTGTTGTTGGAACCCCTTCCTAACTCCATATCCATTAAGGAAAATGATTCTTTAATGAGGGTTGTTAGTCTAGAGGAGGTCAAGTCTACTGTGTTTAGTATGGGAGCTTTTAAAGCCCCTAGACTTGATGGTTACCCCCTGGCCTTCTTTCAAATCTTTTGGGACATTGTGGGTGAGGACCTTACTTTCACGGCTCGGGATTTTTTCAACTTTGGTAAGTTGCTCAAATAGTTAACCATACCTTCATTTCCCTTGTGCCTAAAATTGATTAACCTCAGACCATGGCATATTTTCAGCCCATTACCCTTTGTAACACTATTTATAATATTTTTCCAAAATCCCGGTGAATCGCTTGAAACCCCTCCTAGATAAAATTATAAGCCCAAGTCAAAAAGGCTTCATCCCTGGTCACCATATCTTGGATGTAGTTATATCCACTCATGAAATCTTACATTCTATGGAAATGTGTAACAATGCTAGTATGACTTTGAAGCTTGACATTTCTAAAGCTTACGATAAAGTTTTGTGGGACTTTATTCCCAAAGTCCTTGATAGGTTTGGTCTTAGTAAAAAAGTGATCAACATCATCATGGAATGTGTTACCACAGTTTAGTACTCTGTCTTGGTCAATGGAGTGCCTCATTGGTTCTTTGTGGCTAGAAGGGGCATTCGTCATAGGGATCCCCTCTCCTAGTATCTTTTTATAATGGTGGTTGATTTACTAAGAAAAAATGTTACTCGTATGCTATTGGAGGGCTCCATCAAAGGTGTCAAACTTACCTACACCCTTGAACCTGTTTCCATTCAACAATTCATTGATGACACTATGTTATTTTGGAAGGCCTTGGTGGTGGAAGCTAGGAAATGGAAAAGTTGCCTCAATCTTTATGTGGCTTGCTCAGGTCGGTGTATTAATTATAATAAAAGTATGATCTATTTTTTTAACTACACTCCTGGTCTGCAGGACCATGTGACTGTTGTTTTAGGCTGTGTGAATGCCTCACTTCCTTCAGTGTACCTGGGCCTCCCTCTCACTGTCAAGGAAGTCACTCCCACTTTATGGAATACTATTCTTGAAAAGATGCAGAGAAAACTTGTTGGATGGAAAGGTTCCCTTTCGAGTCATGCTAGTAAACTGTAGCTCCTCACTACTGCCCTTTAGAGGATCCCAGTCTATTTTTTATCCATGTTCAAAATACCCAATTACATAGCTGGGAATTTTGGAAAGATTTAGAGAGTTTTCCTTTGTTTTGGAACTGAGGATAAGAAGAAAATGTCTCTTGTCAGTTGCGAGAAAGTGTGCCTCCCAAAATCTAGGGGAGGGTTGGGAATTAGAAGGGTACAATCTACAAATAAAGCTCTATTGGCCAAGGTTGGATGGGACCAATTAAGAAACAAAAAGGATTGGTGTAGTATAATGTGTGCCAAATATATTGATAATAACCCCCTCATCAAGTGTATTGAGAATGATCACCCTCACGGGTCCCTAGCCTAGAATAATATTTGCAAAATGAGGAAGCTACTTCTAACTGGTCTCCATTGGAAGCTTGGTAGAGGAAATTGTATTCATTTCTAGGAACACCCTTGGCCAATTCTAAGTTTAAAAACCTCATGGAACCTATGACTCATTGTTTTGGCTTGAAAGTCTATGACTACCTTATTGGTCCCCCTGGTGCCAAGAGATGGAAAGACCTTGGCTCATGATTCCCTCTCCCCTAACTTGAAAAGCCTAGATAACTCCTTACAAGTTAATCTCTCCTTTTCTATAATCCCCTTATCTGATATTGAAGATAATTTCTTTTGGTCTTTGGAAAGCAAGGGCAACCTATTTGATAGGATGACTTATAATCTTTTGTCGGACAAGGGCACTCAAAACAGGATTTGGAAACGAGTTTGGAACTGACACGTGACTCCAAAAATAATTTTTTTTTGGTGGATGACTTGTCATAACTGGATTCTAACCCAAGACAACCTAAAAAAAATGGGCTTTATGTTCACGAATAGGTGCATACTATGCAAATACAATGAATAATCCGTTGATCACCTGTTGTTGCATTATCTGTTTGTTGCTAAGGTTTGGGACCTGGCTTTTCAAAGGTTTGCCACTGACTGGACCTTGAATAATGATTTAATTTCCTTTATTTTTAGTTGGATCGGTCCCTTCCAACATCCCCTTCCCATGGAAATCTAGAGACAAACTCCCCCTATCATATGTTGGTGCCTCTGGAAGGAAAGGAACAATAGAATCTTCAGAGATATTGAAAGGAGCCCCAAAGAAGTCTTTGGCACTGGGTCTAGACTTATCTCTAAAAGTATCTCCCTGTACAAATGGAAACCTCTAGCTAATGCCCCAACAGAGTGGGAGATTAAAATGGAAAATTCCTAGAATTTCAATCTTGGGACCAACTCCTTTGATGCATCCAAAATTACTGCTATAGTAAACATTGTTTGGAAACCACCAAATGTGAATTGGTTTAAACTAAATTTTGATAGTGCGGCTAAGGGGAATCCAGGTTTGGCTAGCATTGGGGGCATTATTAGGGATTGAAATTGAAACTTGGTTGTTGGGTTTGCTAGAGGAATTGGTATTCACTCTTCAATGACGATTGAGTCACGGTTGATTCTCAAGGGTTTCAAGATTGATGTCACTTTGGGTATAAAAAGTTTGCACATTGAAGGGGACTCTTTGTTGGTGATTGACTCTCTTAATCATGGTCGGTTTCTTAGTTGGAATATCAGGGACATTCTTCTTGACATAAACCTTTTGGTCTCTAAATTGGATAGAGAATATTTGACTCACATCTACAGGGAAGGTAATCAATTTTCTGATAGCTATACTAACTTGGGGTCAAATTGGAATTTACGCAAGGTTTGGAAGAGGCTTGAGGCATTACCCGGTTCTATACAAGGATTAATCCTTGCAGAATAAAGGAATATAATATTCAATTATGGTTAACAATATCTTTATAAATGGGTACATGTGGCTCCACTTGATGGGTCCTTTGGTGATGTGGATCTAGTTGGGTGAGGTGGTGAGGTTAAAGAGGGGTGTTGTGTGGCTATTTTAATTCATCACTACTTATGGTGGGGCCTTTGGCTTTTATGAACTATCTTCTCAATTGTACTACACATCCTATCAAATCTCTTGGGATGCATGTAATGAGTTATTTATCACCTATCTTTTTAATAATTCCAATTTAGGCTATCTTATGATTTGCATAAGATCCTTTGAGTTGTACTTAAAAAATTCAAATCTCCCCCCATGGCTTGGTGGCATGGGAAATGTGTAACTTTAAATTGACCCTTGACATAACAAATATTAATTATCCAGATTTAATTAACAAATGGCTTATCCTATGGCTCTTTCATGATTATCATAGCCCTCCAGAGTTGCTGTCATTGGAAATGACCACTAAAGCATGTAAAATTCAGGTTTATTTCACTACTCCTTACTATCCCAGATGGTGGAGGAATGATAGTTTTAAAAAGGCAGAATTCACCACGAGGCAGTCACTTTTATGACTATATTCGTTTCTCTAGGTCTGCTAATGTGTGTTGTGGGCCACGATGGATGGAGATAGAGTGAGAACCGAGCTTGATAATTGTGAGGAATGTTGTAGGGACCTCATTACTTGGCACATTTGTAATGGGGGTGGTCTAGTGCCGCTTTTAGAGAATCTTGTGGGCCATAATGAGTGTTTATCAGCCCAATTTGTTGATTCATGGAAGGATAGGAGGGTCACCATGGGTGGCATTTCATTTAAGGTGAATGAAGAGGTTATTGGAAAGGCAACGACCCTTTCCTATGATTGAAAGAAATACAAAAAACACACCAAAACACAAGACTTGGAGAGTCTCAATGCCTTCTTCAAAGGTGATGAGAAGTTGGTTCAAAAGCAGTCTAGTTTCAACCGTGAGATGTTTCCAAAACCATGGGACAAGGTGTGTCTTGCAATAATAAAATATGTTACTTTAGAAGGTCGGTTCAAGGTGTTTTATTTTTACCATTTGCTGATGTTAAAACACTTTAGGAACAAGATGACCCCTAGCTTTCCATTTTTTTTCTCACTTCTCTATAAAATTTGGTTAAAGAAACCATCGAGGCTGCTGCTCTAAACCCAGATGTCCCACCCCTCTTATCGCTACATCAAGGCCTAATCCTTAGAATCTACCAATTTTATCTTGCCTTGTGCCCACCCAAACCCATCTCTATTATGCGTGTTGAGGAACTGGAACCCCCTAATGTGGCCCCTATTAATCCTTGCCCTACTGCCTCTAAGGGTTCTAAGAGGAAAACCCCCATGCCTGAAATTGAACCCATTTATGAACATAAGCCCAAACCCCTTCTAAAAAGAAGAAAAGCATGACCAGTTTAGCCCAGTCAAATGCGATAATCGGGTTATTTGAGTTAAAAAATAAACCTATCAAGAAGGATGGCAGACCCACTACTAAGAAGAAGGGGGAAATTTTTTCTTAGGGTCAGGTGGACTTTCAACCTCCGACAATGAAGGGAGGAGCACTGAGGATAAAGAATCCAAGGGCGACACCATGGTGGTTGCAAGATTTAAAGTGGGGATGAAATAAACTAATGTGAGGACGTCCCACAGAGTGGCGAACAACAAAAAATGTGCCCTGGTTGATGAGATTTCCAGTGATTCAAAGCAAACTGGCAACAGGATTGAAGGAAAAAAAGGCACTATTGAAGAGATGAACGAAGGGTTTATGGAAGGCACTAGTAATTTTTTTGACATGAACCAAAGGTTTAAGGAGGCTTTCACTCACTCCTCTAATTTTAGAGCTAGTAGGGAAGAGGATATCTTGAGTGGGAAGGGAAAGAACGAGGAACCCAGTGTTTTACAAGAATGGGTTGCTAAACTGGAGCGAATATTCTTTTGTCTAGCTGGTTCACTGTTAAAATTATTCATAGATCTGTTGTCACTCTGTTTGATGTCATCAAGAAGAAAGCAGATAAGAATTTTGAGGGAGAAAGATCCAACTGGATTGGGGATGATGTTTTGAATCTCCTAGTCCAGAAATGGGAAAATGTCAACAGTTAGTGTTTTGGTCTGGGTGGTGTTGGTGTTCTATTGTTAATGTGTTGTGTCTATGTCCTATTTATGTTTTTTTTTGGTTATATATTTTTTGATAATATTTTGAACTAGCTCCTTTTTGGCCCTATGGGCTCTCTGTGTTAAGGGTACAACACCTTGTAAATGTTGCTTATATAATAAAAAAGATCAAGTAGGGAAAATAAGTCTACAACATCAAATTGCCCTAAATGAACTTGAGAAAAAGATTAAGGAACTTGAACGAAATAAAAATATGACGTATCAACAATACCATGTTCAAATTCTATACATTGCATATCGACAATAGACAAACATCATTCCACAAACATCCCAATATCCACATCAACAACACTTCCCCATCATCAAACATTGATGCATATCAACAACAAAGTCTATTTCCACAATGTCAAGTGAATCAACAAAATCAATGGTCACAAAATAAAAATCAGATCACCCAACATCTAAATCAAATCCATCAACAATATCAACCCACAAATCAGTAATATCCACATCAAGATCATCAACTATAACGTCATCAAGATCATCAATCTTAAAACCAACAAGAAATTCCATCTCAAAATCCATTTCCACCACAACAAGCCTTACAATCAAACCACACTATTGAACATAAATACACTCCTTTAGTGGAGCCAATTCAGGGTGCTTAACCAATTAATTGATGCCAAACTTATGACACTTCAAAAATCGCCATGAAGTGGTGAACCTACCATCAAATTCCATGGTACGATGACAAGACCTATTGCAAATACCATGGAGTAAAAGGTCATGATGCATCAGAATGCGTTACACTAAAAAATCTCATCCAAGACCTTATTGATCAAGGGGAAATAGCTATTGAATACAACATTCAAAGTTCCTCTACCAATGACAACATTGACAATATCTCAAACTTAAATGTTGAAGACAATGATCAAAATCTATCTATCACTGATCACATCAATAATGTCTCTACATCATCCAATGAACAAGATGACATAAATCGAGAATTTAATCCCAAGAATGATCAAAATCAATCATGCAAGTCTAGAAATGATCCAACCCAAGACATATTGACATCATCCAAAATAATGGAAGCATGTATTTATAATCAAGAGAATCTTAATCCAACACTTATAACCAATACAAAAAATTTAAGCCAAAAGCTATCACCCATATGTCCACATTTTGAGAAAATCCAAGGATCCTTTACAAGAAATCCTTTCTTTGAATTTAATCCATGTCAAGAATGCGAACCAAAGCATATCGAAGATAATACCATACAAAGTCAAGATCAAGAATCCCTATCATCAAAATACTACAATTACTTGGAAGATATCATCCAAGACGTCCAAGGTTTTCCAAAAGAAGAACAAATCCATATACCAAGTACACATACATCTAGCCACGATAATCTTACTCCTAATGGACATGTAGATGATCTTCATTCAAAACAAGAGTCTCATACTCTTATCATAAAAAAGGAACAAGAGTCACCTACTCTTAATATCTCTACACATGATAAAAGTATAGCAGAATCTATAGACCTATCAAAAACCGATCAAGAAGAAGCACTGAAATCAAAAAAATCCTCGAAGAAAATTGAAGACATCAAGTATGAAAATATTGAGCATTGTATCTTAAAATCAGCAAAGATAATTGACAATCCTGAGCAGAAGAGCATTGGGTATACAACAGTCAAAGGAGCACCAATATATTTTGAAGGGCCATCAAAATCTAATATTTCACAGGATCAAGTTCAAGATGTCAATCAGGAAGTTATCCCACATATGGAGGATCCTATCACTTATAAACTTGGATCACTTACCTTTGTAAAAGCAAGCTATCCTACTAGTGAAGAAGCTATCACATTTGGAGATCCACAACATAGTGGAGAAGGATTAATATCTTGTTTCCAAGGTAAATCATATCTTATTGCAAATAATATTTTTCAACATGCATTATCAAGATAGAGGATTGGGAAAACATGAACAGGGTATCCTAGAACTAGTGCAAATTATTGAAAATCCTAAGCATCAAGGTCTTAGTTATTCAATAATTAAAGAATCTAAACATATCAATGATACCTCTATAATACTGGGGGTAACTTTATCTAATACAAACATCAATATAGAAAGCACAAAGAGTCCTTAAGATGAAATTGCTACCAACGCTACAACTAGCCATGTCATGAATCGCCATCCATGCATATTTCAACCCCCTAATTGGGACCAACAACAAGAGAAAAAGATATACCCAAGAGTGAAACAAGTCATTGATAAAATAATCAACAAAACAAAATGGACAAGAAAAATTCAAATGGATACAAAAGAAAAAGCAAGCAAATCATCCCTATCAAAGTCCATTAGTCAAAGAAACTATGGGGAAAAATCAAAAAGGTAAGTTCATCCATGAAAAAAGTCCAGTAATGCAAAAGAAAGCTTCAAGAGCAACCTACAAGGTATACCAAGAAGTTGGTCTCAATTGAATCTCCATATCCACCCATCATTTCTCATCATCCCAAGTTTAAAGAGTCAAAGATTCCAAACTATCAACCAATCCATATGAATCTCATATCCCTCAATGCATTTCACCATACATGATATCAAACCCTCGCATTGACCATGCATTGGAAGAAACTCTTTATCATAAGGATTCGAAGGGTACTTTATCACAATGTGCATATCAAGGTAAGGTTGATTTCGTTATTGATAAAGAAGACAAAAGTCATCAAGGATTACACTCAAGCACCTGCACCTTAGAAAAAAAACTCCTCCAAGCAGGATATCGTTGGCATGTCATGACAACAACAAAACCCATATTAGCACCAACAGTATCTACATCAGCACCACCAGGTGGTTCAATGAGCAAAAAATTGTCACCATAATGAAAAATTGGTAAACAGGTGTCTTGTGTGACAACAAAAATCAATAAAAACAAAAAAATAAAGAAAATAGTCAAGAGAAAAATCGTCCTCTAGTGAAAACCACTATGGTGGCACTTTAGACAAGTACCATGATGAAAACCTAGCAAACAAGTGCCATATGTAGAATCAAGCATCTACGTGCACCATTTTAGGTCGAAGCATCCCAACTTATCCATAATAAATCCAATCCATTTTTATCCAAATCCAACTTATCTTGATCTTCAAAAATGTTTAGTGTACACTTTACACTTTCTTATGGAAAACATCTTGACATGGGTCACTATCACTGATCCTATTCTATCCAGCATAATATGAGCCATGAGGCATCACCCAAAGGGGATACTCTATCCAAACATGTTATCCTATCACAAGATAATACATCACCTACATTGCTAGACACCAGGGGAAAATACTTACATCTTGCTTTAGAATAAATATTGATTTATGTCTTCTAACTCATAGTGTGATCTAGGCATCGTCCCAATATCAAGGTGTCTCATACACACACTACCAGGGTAACCTTCAAAGCAATTTGTCCCAACAAGGTGTACCACTAATGCACCACCAGTCTAACCTTCAAAATAATGTGTCCCAACAACAAGGTTTACCATCAATGCACTACTAGGGTGATGTTTAAAAACAATTCATCCCAACAACAAGGTGTACCACCAATGCACTACCCGAGTAACCTTCAAAACTATCAAAAATAAAAAACATCTAGAAAACAGTCAAAATCAAATTCCTTCACTCAAAATTATAAGATATCAACATTTGCTCGAACCTCATGGCTAGTTCAAGTAGATTTCTTGCAACATATCCTCTAGAAATAGAAGTGGAATATCAATCCAAGTTATCAATGTTGTTTTCCTAAAAACATGTTATGATTTGAGTCATACCAGGTCAAACTGCATGGTCTCTATGTGTACAACATAAGAAAGGCTTATCAGCCCCCGAGGCCTTAGTTTAGTCTCCTTAGGTGTTTATCATGCTTTCTTTCAACTTAGTAAAAAAAAATCAAAATCCAAAAACATTCAAAAAAATCAAAATCCAAAAACATTCAAAAAAATCAAAATCCAAAAACATTCACAAAATTCAAAATCCAAAACATTCAAAATTCAAAATCCAAAACATTCAAAAAATCAAAATCCATAAACATTCACAAAATGCAAAATCCAAAAAATAAAAAAAAATACAAAATCCAAAAAACATTCACAAAAATGCAAAATCCAAAAAACATTCACAAAAATGTAAAATATGAAAACATTCACAAAAATCCAAAATCCAAAAACATTCGGAAAATAGAAAAGATCAAACCAAGCGAACTACGAGCCTCTACATATACAACATAGGCAA
The DNA here is from genome assembly GCA_007115665.2 of Sequoiadendron giganteum. NCBI lineage: Eukaryota > Viridiplantae > Streptophyta > Pinopsida > Cupressales > Cupressaceae > Sequoiadendron > Sequoiadendron giganteum. The sequence goes on from CM021100.1 coordinate 751,922,239, forward strand.
GGCTTATCTTTGATGAGCCCCCGAGGCCCTAGGTTAGTCCCCTGAAAACAATAAAACATCATAAAAATAAAAATAAAAATAAAAATCAAAAATCAAAAAGGTCCTAACTCCATCACCACAATCCGCAATAAACTTTTCATAAATAATAAACAAATCTTCATCTTCACCCTTTGGTGAAACAAACAAACAAAACATCAAAAGTTAGAACTTTCAAGCAATCAAAAAGCCTTGATTACAAACAGACGAAAACAATGACAAAGTATCAACTACCTATCTTTTGACAAATCATCAACAACATCTTGAGATATGCCTTAATAGATCCATTCCTACGATAGACATGATCAACACCGGATAATAGCTCCAACCTAAACAAATATGACAAGTGATACTACAACTTTGGTTTTTTATCTTTTTATAATCTTATCTTTATGATTTATCTGTATTGACCCATTCGTAGGATCTCTCGAGGATGTCCATAAGGATTTAGAGAAGGGATGGGAGCAATTGAGCATCATTTCGGTTTGTTGTTTGTAAGATGTTTTTGGTGATACTACCACGACGAATACTTGCTTTATTGAGTGTATGTAGGTTGTTTTTGAGACAATTCGTGTAGTAGTTGCATGTTAGGTATTCCATACCTCTCTATGTAACTGGTCTAAAAAGTTTTTAAACACAACCCAACCATATATTTTAAACAAATTTTTTGCATGTCTGGTATGAGCAAGAATGTAACGCCCCGCCGTGCAAACCCCAAAGGACAACAAACCCTAACCAAATTACGCAACAATTTTTTTTTTTGAAAAAGAACATAACATGATGAACAATAACATATAATACATATAATGCAATTACTCATATATAATAACATCGTCTACATCCTCTGGGGTGCACGTGGCAACATTATGAATTTCAAACCCATTCCATAAGGATAGTGGAAGAAAACCAAGATTACGTTATAAACAAGATATAGTATATGCTTACAATAATCATACATCCATTATAACCCATCAAAAAGAACACATCCACAAATGATAACTCACCCGAAAAGAACAGGATTGATTTATTCCCAATAACCATAGACATACTATCACCATGGGAATTCTATGGAGCATATTACCACAGATACATTACATTAAATAACAATTACCACAATCATTAATCACATAAGGACTATAAAGGTTAAATAATACATTACATTCGTTTTAGGAGTACATATGCACATCAGTGCTTCCTGATACAAAGAGGAAATGTTACATCAAATACAAGACTGTTACATAAAGGAACATGGTACCACTGAACTGAGGCGAAGCTCTAGATCATTTGTAATGGCACAAACTCTGTGCTTCATGAACCCTGTCTGGGAACCCAATGTGGTGCATAGCACGTTCCACCCGACCATGTGGACCCGAAGGCCCACCCCCCGTGCTAGGAGATGACAAGAAATACCCACGACCAAGAACAATAAAGAATAATGATCACAAGACCAAATTAAGATCAACCAAAACACAACATACAATAATCTCAATGACTACTTACAAAGTGATTGCTTCCAAAGGCATACAAAGGAAAAGCAAGGGATACTATGGGAGAGTGTTATCACACGATCCTATCATGGGTTATCCTGAATGCCTCTCACTAGGCATCGACCCCCATCTATGGTTGTCCTGACTACCTCTCACTAGGCATCGACCCCATAGGGTGACACGTGCGGGACCACTAGCCTCTCATGAGAACGAGGTAGTGATCTTGCCAACCACGACCTTCTCAACCCACCCTTAGTCTACGAAAGCACTAACGACATGGATGAGGTATCTTACTATCTTAATTAATGTGTTCCTACCCCAAACCCACTAGTTTATTTTATTAGGTTTTCACTTGTTTAACCAACTCTTCCATGGGTTATCCTGACTGCCCCTTTATGCGTCAACCCCCATGAAGAGCCACCCTCCCTAGTAGCACTGAAAATAAATCTTCTCACCCCCAAGGGGTGTACCAAATCACAAACGTATTAAAACCATAATGAACCAAGTACGTATGTGAGGCATGAACCTTCTCGCCCAAAATCCACATCAAAAGTCAACACCATGGTACAAGGTAACACCCACAAGAACTCAAAATAAAAAATAAGATCAATGAATCATAAAGGTCTGACCATGGAAAAATCAACATAAACCAAGTTTCTTCGTTGCCTCTGGGAGCCTAAAACACCAAAAAGCCACAAACTCCTACTAAATGTAATTCAAACACTTCGGTTTCCCAACCACCTCAAAATATGACTACAAGAAATTCATCACAAAGAATCTTCTTATTTCCAAAATTAGCACAAGAGAAAGACTCACATCAAAAACCACAAAAAAATAGGACTATATAAAATCCACAATCACACAATGACGAGAGTAGAGGAAGAGTGGCAGTATCATGATAAGATCTTCAAACTCACTCAAAGCTAACAAAATCAACTCAATACAAAATTAATCGCAAAGATCAAAATCTTCTCAATAACCTTTTTGGGCACAATCGATCTCCTTCCATAAAAGACAATAATCAGAATCAACTATAACTAAAATCAAACAATAAAGTTCAAACATTGAAATAATACCCAATAAACACAAAGTTTTCAGTTCAAGCAACCCTTACATTGCAACATGAATACTCAAAATCACTTCCACTTTGAACAATAACCAAATTAATTCAATCAAGATATACTCCAAAAACGATAATAAAAAATTCAACTCAATATCAACAAACACAATACTCGATCAACAACCAAGACAATCATGAGAGGCATTTTTCTGCCTCTTCCTAAAACTCGTTACTTAATCACTGACTCACTATGTAAACCCATTTCTACATAGACGAGGCTCGTAAATAGATGAAATATTGACTCAAGAATATCAAAGACTAATTTAATTTCACAAATTCTCCCAAATACATGACATAGTTAAACCTCCACTCACAAGATACTATTTTTGAAACAATTCCTTCTACATAATTCAGACATTAGCATTGTTATAGGTCAAGCTAAATATTTAACAATTTAAATTCCATATGGAAACCATCATTATTCATATCCCTAGCTTTAGGTTTTCAAACTGGTATTGCAACTAGGTAGAACACAATTTAATTCCAACAAATTTTGTATGAATTGGTAAGTAGCTTTCTCTACCTTTGGATATTTAATCTCAATGATTTTCAAGGTAAAATAATCTAATTGAAACTAATTAAATTAATATTAACTTAGATCAGTTATAAGAAATTACGATGAATATTAAAAACAATCTAACTATGAACAAATAAAAAGGGAACTATTAGTGATTAATGATATTAACTTGGTTCAATCCATAAATCTACTAATTGGGTTAGAGACATCTAATACTTAAATTTCCTCAATCTAGGCATAAGTGTATTGACACCATGAAATGAATATCTTACTTAAAGTAGAGTCACAAAAGATTCTTTACCTAATTAATACTAATTTAGTTACCAGGTACAATTCTTCAAATGTAACAATCTAAACCCATTACATAATACCATCAATTTAATAATACTAAAACTCTTTTTCCATTCTAAATATATATACAAATCAACTTGAAATAAAACATTTCATTTTGAATTATTTTTCTTAATTTTATAACTTCATAAATTTTAATATCTCTTATATTATCCAGTTGCAATTAATAAATAAATAAACTCATACATAAATATATATACATGATTATAAAAATATATACTCACATATGTATAATTATATTAATTTCATAATTAATTGAAATTTATAGTCTAAAACTTATCCAATCATAAACATATTTAATCTCATGTATTTATTCACATAAATATCACTATAAATAGTAAATATTCCAATATCATTTTCTTAAAACAATAAGTAATATAAATCTAATTAAATAAAACTTTACCATTCTAAAATATCACAAAACAATTATAATAAAAATAACCCATTTAAATCATTTTACTCAATTTCATAACTTCATCAACTTTAATATCTCTATTCTAGAATTATCTACTTCTAATAAAAAAAATACACATACAAATATCAGCATATACTTAAAAATATATATATATTTTAATATTGATTTAAAGTAATAATAATCACTTACAATCTAAAACATTTTTTTTAATATATTTTTTTTTACTCCAAATGAAACTAAAATAAACTAAAATAACAAAGAAAATTCTTTCTCTTGAGGAGGGTAATTCTCATTCTATATTGCTCTTTAATATGCTTTCTTCTTTTTTTAACAAGAGCTGCAGAGCAGTGAAGTTCCAGCGAAAAAGTTCTAGAATAGTTTTGTTTTAATTTGTTGTGTTTGCTAAGTTTTAAAAAACAATGTTTATAAAATAAATAAATAATAAGTACATAAAAAACAAGTTTTCCTTCAAATTCTCCACTAGAGCAAACAAGCAAGTTGTCTTAAACAAAATAAATAAGCATAAAACCAAAAAAATCAAAAGTGACATCATGGAAAGCTACTAGATTCTATTAAACTCCAAAGGCATATAGACATTGGTTTATTATTCTTCATGATATTTTTAGATACCATAGTGCTATTACTGACCCCAAAAAAAACATAAGATCTCATCAACATGTAAATCCACTCATTGTTTTGTTTTGTAAAACAAGAGGTATCTATTTATGTAACTGGAACATAGTGTGTTTTTTATCAATTCTACCTTCACAATTATGGCACACCTGCAAATAAAAGTAAAAATAAAAATGTCTTAGAGAAGATAGATATAGGCTTGTGACCGAAATAGGAAGACTAATAGATGAGAAAAATAACTTCTAACTTTTTGTATGCAACATTTTCATCATTAAAATACTACTTTAGCTGGTAAGCTGTTATAGAGAACATACTCGATGAAGTTGTCATAATCAATTCCACTGCCTTGTGTCTTGTCATACTTTGTCTGGCGGTGATACTGAATATCCCAATTGGCGAAGAGCATCCCGAAGTTCCCGACAGTCAATCTTCCAATTTCTAAAAGATTGATTGCACAAATAACACTGAATCAGTTCATTTTAAATCTGACAGAATATTCCTAAATCTAGGCATAGATATCCTAAAGGGGATAGCAAATGAAACATCATTAAAATGTTTAATCTCCAAAATAGAAATTATGGGGGGAATTAATGAGAGTTTCCTTTTGTAAAAAGTATGTGCATGTTAGAAGATCTTGCCTCATTCTAAAAAGGAATATTGATTCACAAAACTCTAAAACTAAATCTTCTAAATCTAATGCAGAGGAAGTTCAAGGCTCAAGGAAATAAATTATTGTATTAAATCAGAGAATTAATGAATTCACTAAAAATAGTGACCAAATCATCATGCCTAACTATGTGGTGAATACAAACTAAAATAAATGTTTGAGAATTAATGAATATGATCAAGAAGAAAGAAGCAATTCCAGATTTGTTAAAGAAAGTGTAGATCAAATTACTAAATTGGTTTAAAAAAAAATGGAACTTGGGTAGCTCTGAAAATAAAAATTATGCTAACCAATGGAATCGGGTACTCGTCGTAGAGGCCCCAAAATCTATTGTTTCAAAAGATCCAAACTATGTCCTTTTTTATTCATATAATAAGGATAATCTGATCTTTTGAAAGATAAATAAGACATTGCAATTTCAAGACAATTATTCACGATAAAGGGTTGAAGAAAACGGTTCATGGAAAAAGGAAGATCATTTTTATTTTATTTTTTAACATCAGATAGAAATGACTGAAAATTTTGTAGTAGAGATATATACATTGAGAAAATCATGATTTATTTAAAATAAATCACATATTCAATGAGACCCTTTGAAAAAGGAAAAATATGTTCCCAGCATTAAACATGTACTTGTTGATCCTCACATTCTAACATTGGTATTATCATTATATATTTGTGGAAGTGGTGCTCCAAAATGCATTTAAAGATTTGAATTTTTTAATCAATTGAAGGGAAAATACAGCTAGTAGAATATTTTTCAAGCGAAGACAAAATCAAAATATATTTTATAAACTTTTAAGATATATATTACAAGACAGTTATTAGGAATGAAATAGAAACTACTCACAGAGCAATTCTTCCTCATAAAATAAGATGAAGAAACTTCTACCCCATTTACATTCCAAAAATAAAAGAATTCACAAAAACCTAAATCTTCAGAGTTTAGATGGTCCTATGAATTATAAGGACTAAGAAAATACTTATGCTTGATATGTGGGGAATAAATTGCCACACAAAAAGTCAAGAAAATTAGAAAATTAAAATGTTATATTCATTTCAGTTTTTTTAGTCAATAATATTTGAAAAATTAGTTAAATATTTTTTTTTTATGGTTTGAGAAAAGTGAAGTAAAAAGTTAATATCTTCATGGAAAAAAAATTGCCTTAAAAAATGCTTTAAAATAGCAATATTCTTAAAATATTGTTTAAGGTGTCATTTGTTTTAGTTTATTGTAGATTGTTGTGCTTTTCGTAGCCAATAAAATTTTGAACAATTAGTTAAATATTTTCTCTATTATAGTTTTGTGGGAGAAAAATGTCCTAAAAAAATTGCGATAAAAAAATTTATGGTTAGCATTCCTGAAAATCCGTCCTTATCGGTCCAAATTTTTTAGCCAATAAAATTGAAGAGAAATAATTTTCAAAATTTAAAAAGTTAAAAATCATGCATTTAACTTTAACAAAATTAAAATACAATGTATTAAATTTAAAATATAATGTATGAAAAATAAAATTATGAATTTTGATTTGTTGTAAACAAAATTTTTAATCACTAGTTAACAAATAGGGTCCGTTATAATTCCTGGCAGGAACTAAAAAAAATAAGATAAAAGGAATATATGCTTCATTCCTTTAGTTAAGGAATCTTAAAACATAAAGAATACGTGGGAAAAGTTAGGGATTTAATTTTTCTTATTCTATAATTAGTTAGAGATTTGGAATTAGCATGAAATATATTGCTGCGGCTTTTGGCTTCAAAGAGTATTTGCAAGAAATAAGGAGATAAGAGCAAGAGTATTCTTGTGACTGACGGTGCAGGTCATATTCACAGTCGCACTACTTTGCAATTGTTAGTGGGTAGCTAGAGAGCAACTGTTTTTTCTTATAATATGGATAATTCATGTGAAATTTTATTGAAAGAGTTGTTCAATTGACTGGTAAATATGGTGGAAAATTTGAAAGCTGTGGGAGCGAGTATTATTTTGCAAATTTTGTCAAAATAGGCCTCAAGAGTTTATTCCAAAATAAACATTAAAATATTTATTCGAAGTATTTAATTTAACATTATTATTTTTGCAAAGAGAACGAAAAATTTATTTATACAAATCATTTCAATTTGACAAAAATTGGAATATGAGAAAATAAATTACATCACCAACCTGGATAAACGGTGTTTGAAGACGGAGATGGCGGGCTGGGTTGATTCCTCTGTCAAAACCAAAATTCCCAAATAAATGAAGGAAAAGTCTCTCAAGTTTTGATAAACCAATGCGACAGATGGCAATTTTTCTTGTTTTCACCCTTATTTTATTATATTACCATTTTAAATATAATATCCATTAAAATATTTTAATCAATATTTCATTAATCAAATATTTAAATTTAAAATGAGCATCATTAATAAGTGGATTATTAATCTATTATATATTAAATTTAAAATAACATTATTTATAAATGCAAATGTATGTTTTATTTACATATTCATCTTAATTTAAGTAATAATTTAAGCTATCAAAATATTATAACCTTCAAATTATTTTAATAATTAATTAATAACATTCTCTTAATAATTGAATAATTGAATAATTTATTAATAACCATATACTTTATATTATCTTAATTTATAAATTTATTTTAATCACATGGAAACTGATTTTAATTTAAGTTACCTTGTAAATCAATTTAAATTGATTGTCCAAGGCTAACCATAATATTTACTTTATCACATAATTCTAACATCAAATTAAGTAATATAATCATGAAGTCAGCAAGACATCTCAAATAACCAACTCACTCATACAACACGAAGGACCAAAAGCGGAGGGGTACCACAAAGAATATTCTTTGTATGTCAAGTCAAATTCCATGCAATGGATACAAAGTCACCTTGGTTATCAATAACCTGGTGCATCGTACTATTCATTGGCTACATCAAAAAGGATTGTTAAAAATGTGAAGTCTCCAAGAAAAGAAAAAGCAAAATCATCACAACTAATAACATTCTATCCATCATCAAAATTGTCTTCTAATTAACATCCATCCTGCATCACAATATCATTAGTACCATATCCATCCTGCATCCACAATTTCATTAATACATATCATGATGATAATAAAGCAATGAAAACGTCATGTATCTTGTATAGGGCATACATCCATCATATGCACAATAAAACATCATATGAAATTTATATGATCAATCCTTCCATCCACATCACATGCATATATAAAAAAATCACAAAAACATGTATAAACATACATCATCATACATCCATGATCATCACATAAACACACAATGAAGCTAAATCAAAGCATGTATCTCATATATATCATCATAAAAAATGAGAATGTCATGGTACATCATCCTGGAAACATGTTTGATAGAATAATAAAAAAATATACAAATGTATGATGCCTTAGTTCGACTGATGAATATATATAAAATCATGTCTATAATATAAGTCTATGAATAGTAAAACATCATAAAGATCAAGTACAAATATACTGATGCCCGGCCAGAGGAGGACTCTAAGGATTAGGCTGCACATTAAGATCAAACTGTCGAACGGAATGTCCAATAGACATAGCCTTTGTAGCAACACTAGGCTCTCCAAACAAGGACCATTGCTGAGCTCTAGGAATGGAGGCATCATAAAGGGTTTGATAATATGTAGCCCTATGTAGTAAGTGATCTTGCTCAACTCATACTATCACACTCTATCCTCAGACTATCCCTCTCAGTGGTAACAACCTACAATTGTGTCTTAGCAATTAGATGGCACCCAATCTCAATGTCTTTCTCTACCCTAAATCCATCTCTCTCATGACAAGTTGTGTCTCGCTCTACAGTGAGTGTAACAATATATGCCTCTATAGCTTGTCGCTGCAATATCTCGACATCCCTCACAACAGTCATTTGTGCTAACTACACCGCTCCATCTCCAGGTGGTGGAGGAGGACCTGGAACCTATCCATGGTCTTGTTGCATCAGATCATCTTGTGCATCATCCTACCTAGCCCTAGTAAGCTTCTCTACAAAAATCTCCACACATTGCCTCTCTCCACGACAACCTGTGATGCCTGCTCTACCCACTGCGGGAACACCAATAGGATCTGTGAATCTCAAAGGAACACATCATTCCCACCACTAATCATAATCGAGAGTAGTCCTCGGATCAACTAAACCCACTGGCCAACCCCATCTAAATGGGAAAGAGCTCTAAAATTAGCAATTGTAGGATCACGATTAGCTTGTAGACCCCAGACACGGACCTCTCTAGTGGTCCAACCAAATTGAGCCTCATAGATATCTAGAAATCGACCGTGTTTCTCTCCAAACTACCTACACACCCTATCAATAAGATATCTCCTTAGTAGAGAGTGCGCGTGACCAATCAACCATCTAGTCTATCTGAAATATACCAAGTTCTCCTGATCATCAGGCCATGCCTCACAATCCATATATGGTCTCCATATAAAACCTGGCATCTCATCAAAAATGCAATGCCAATAGGGAAGTTGTCCAAGTAAAGTATAATGAAGGAAATCTCCATAATGATAAGAATAGGGATCCCCAACTATACAATCCAGTATACCATTAGGTTGGGTAACTGAGATGTGCTCCCAAGCCCATACATGCAAAAGAGAAACACCAGTAGAAATAGACCTCCTTCCACAATACACAACCTCATGCATATCTCTATACAGGTGGGCGAGAAGACATGGATCCCATGCATATTTGGTCTTGTGCTTGAACATATGCTCTATACATACACCCCAACTAACGGGAAACTATCAACCTCTCCTATTAGGAACTACGAGCCTGAAAACAAACCACAAAGAACAAGTGAAACGAGATCAACACTGCCAACAAAATTTGATAAGTCTATCTCTGACTGACGAACCTCCAGACGTCTCACACCAAGAACGCGACGCATAGCACAGGTACCTCTTCGAACAAAATATGTAACGAGCTCTTCATGAATGGGTATGAAGAGGATCCTACACACATCCTCAAGAGTGATGGTGGCCTCCCCTGTAGGTAAATGAAAGGACGATGTCTCTGAGTGCCACCTTTTCTTAAGTGTAGTAATCATCGCTCTATGACCTTTGATGGTAGGCATGTAGCAAATGTGTCATAGGAATCTAAAATATCACTCTAGCTCATGAAACCTGGTGATCAAGTCAAAAAAATCATGCGGTTGTCACTCCCTCAACTGGATTAGATTAAGGACCACCTGCAACCATTCAACCCACAATGTTAAAGATTCACTATGAAAATGCAAAATGAACTTAAAATGATGAACAAAATACCTTAGGATTCCAAAAAAAGTCAAAAGTGATTTTTTTAAAGAAAAAGCGATAAAAATAGGCAAAAGAGAGAAAGTGAGGGTCAAAAGTGATAGAAAATGGAAAACACAAAAATTCAAAAGCGAAAAAGTTTTCCAAAAGTGCAATTTGATCACAAGTGAGCACAAAACGAAGGCAAAAAGACAAAAGAAAAAAAATAAGGCAAAGGTGAAAACAAAAGCACAAGTTTAGGTCAATAGTGAAATTTTACAGCAAGTGTGAGATAAAATATCAAAAGTGAGCTATTTACAAAGAGCAAAGGCGAGAAAATCCTAATATTAGCGCATTCGCCTACTTTTTTTTCATGCATTAATTACGCAAACATGAAAAGATGAAAATGAGAAATGAAAGGCTACATACCGGGGAACCGACACATGTAGGCCATCCAAACTCATGAACCGCATCTGTGCGATGTGGGGCTCCCTAAATCCTCACCATAGCTCCTCGACAACTGAAAAAATAAGAAAACTAGAGGCAAGGATTCTCTATAGGCTCAAAGTGCAAATGAGGTAATTTGAACCCTAATTACCTATTTTAACCCCCAAAAATGCTAATTTTTACTTAGAAAACCTTCCTAGGTTAAAAGTAGGACCTCCCGAGAATATTTGAATAAGCAACAAAAGACCTATAGGATTAATTTTTCACCCTCTACACATCTAAACTAAAATAGAACAGTTTCGTGAGCCCAACCTCAAAATTTGAATTTTTTGGCCAACCTCTAAAGGGGGTAGCCTAGAGTCTTACCATCATTCTGTTGACTGTCGGGGCACATTGGGGCATATAATTTTTTTCAAATATTGATCTTAACATTGAAATCTTTGAAACAAAGCAACCAATACTTTGTCTCAAAGAGGGGAAAAATGTAGACATGTAAAATTGACCTAACACTTATCACATGTACTAAATGAAATTCTATCATCATCGACATCATTAGCACTAAATATCACTGCATTTCACATCAATTACATCTAAAACCCTAATTTCCTCTATTAATTGAATAATACAACATTATTTAATTAATTCACTTTTTCATCAAATTTGACCAATTAAATAATTATTATTTATTTAATATAGTCTTAATCTAACTTTATTCCTTCTAATTAATTAAATAACATCAATTATTTAATTATATCGCTAATTTAATTTATTCCCCTAAGTCAATTAAATTATTAAAACAATAATTTAATTATGCCACTTTCCTCCAAATTTGAATAATTAAATAAACTATTCAAAACATCATCAAAAATCAAATCAAACAAATACAATTTTGTTTACAAAAGTCAAACTTGATTTGCACTTTCAATTCAAAAAGATTAATTAATTATCCTCACCCACTTTCATGATTGAGCGAATCATGAACCGCCGATTGCTCAATCTATTTCCTAATAGATCAATCTATTCTTCAATCCCATTGAAGGCTTAAATTGATTTCATCACATTCATAGATTGCTCCACATGATTTCTTCAATTCTACAAATTATTCAATCTATTCCCTCAATCCCACTGAACACTCGACATGATTTCTTCAATCATACCAATTACGTAATCAATTTGCACTAATTATTCCCATCTAAATCCTCTCAACGTCTTTCAATCGTTGATCGAGATATTCTACTATGCAATCTTGAGTGTTCATTTCAAAACACAAATTCTATTTAACGAACCTATTTCCTCTCAAAAAAGGATCAGAGAATCAACCTATTTTATGCAGCGAAGTAATACCAAGATTTTAATTGACATTGGACAAAGCTTCAACACACATATTTTATCAACAACGCATGCACGTTCTTCGAGCTTTTGCATGCACAATGGAGGCTTTGCATTGATACGAACAACCCAACATCTTCGTGAACACACTTCGACACGAGATGGGTAACAATTTAGTTTATTGAATTCATTTGTTCTTGTTTTGTTTCATTTAATTTTTATTGAATTCATTGTTCTAATATTCAGCCCAGAGTCCCACCATCATTCCGCTAACCGTCGCAGCACAATGGGGCATATAATTTTTTTCAAATCTTGATCTTAACATCAAAATATTTGAAACAAAACAACCAATACTTTCTCTCAAAGAGGGAAAAAATGTAAACATGTAAAATTGACCTAACACTTATCACACGTCCTAAATGACATTCTATCATCATCGGCATCATTATCACTAAATATTATTACATTTCACATCAATTACATCTAAAACCCTAATTTCCTCTATTAATTGAATAATACCACATTATTTAATTAATTCACTTTTTCACCATTTTTGACGAATTAAATAAATTTTATTTATTTAATAAAGTCCTAAAACCCTAAATTTCTCGATTAATTGAAAAATTTAACATTATTTAATTAATTCACTTTTTCATCAAAATTGACCAATTAAATAAGTTTCATTTATTTAATATAGTCCTAATCTAACTTTATTCCTCCTGATTAATTAAATAACATCAATTATTTAATTATGTCGCTAATTTACTTTATTACCCTAATTCAATTAAATTATTAAAACATAATAATTTAATTATGTCACTTTTCTCCAAATTTGAATAATTAAATAAACTATTCAAAACATTATCAAAAAAATAAAATCAAACAAATACAACTTTGTTTACAAAATTCAAACTTGATTTGCATGTTCAATTCAAAAAGATTAATTAATTAATTATCCTCACCCACTTTCATGATTGAAAAAATTACGAACCTCCGTTTGCTCAATCTATTTCCTAATAGATAAATATATTCTTCAATCCCACTGAAGGCTCAAATTGATTTAATCAAATTTATAGATTGCTCCACACGATTTCTTCAATTCCACAAATTATTCAATCTATTCCCTCAATCCCACTGAACACTCAACATGATTTCTTCAATCACACTGATTACATAATCAATTTGCACTGATTATTCCCATCTAAATCCTCTCAACATCTTTCAGCTGTTCATCAAGATATTTTGCTACATGATCTTGAGAGTTCATTTCAAAACACAAATTATATTTAACAAACCTCTTTCCTCTCAAAAAAGGATTGAAGAATCAACCTATTTTATACAACAAAGTAATGCCAAGATATTAAACAATATTGGACAAAGCTTCAACACATATCTTCAATCAACAACACATGCACGTTCTTCAAGCTTTTGCATGCACAATGGAGGCTTCACATTGATATAAACAACCCAACATCCTCATGAACACACTCTAACACGAGATGGGTAATGATTTAGTTTAGTGAATTCATTTGTTCTTGTTTTGTTTCATTCTTTTATTGAATTCATTGTTCTATTGTTTTTTTTGTGAGTAATGGGCATAAATTTGTATTCTTATTTTGAGTTAGATTAGCTTAAATTCATTTCAATTATCTTGTTTGAATCCATTGATTTCCCCCTTACATAGGTTGAAACTAGAGTTGCATGCTTAACAAGCTCTTTAATGAATCTTTGGAGGTACCGAAAGATTCTCCAATAGTCTTTGCACTATCCTATGCAGCCTTCTCCTTGTTACCAATATTAACTGGTTTCTCCACATCCTTCTCATCATTATTGGATGAATCTTCATTCTTCTTCTCCTTAGACCTCTGCTCATAAATATTTTTTTATATTTATAGGCACATCTTCACGAGTAGATTTATCTTTGTTATCCAGAGGCACGTTTGTCTCCAAGTTTCCTCGTGCATCTTTTGCATGTGCCTTAGATACCAAAGGAGGTGTGTTATGTCTTGTGAGTGCATCCTCCTTCTGAGCTTCAATAGATTTCTCTTCTACAGTGGTGCTTTCTCCTACTGGAGGAGCATTATTAGTCATATCTTCTACTACAGTGTCCTCTCTGGTTACATTCTCCTCACCTGTAATTTTCTCAGCTATTTCTTCCACTTCTAGAAGAGCATTATCCTACACATTTCCTTCTTTAGTTTCATGCTCATGTTGATAATCCTCTTGTTGTGATTCTTCTGTAATGTTTACATCTAGGGTAGCCATATCATCATGTAGTTCTTCTATACTATCTAGAGTCATCCCTAATCTTTTCGATAACTCTGCAACCTTCTCAACTGACTCATTTCAGAGCCTTTCAAGATCATTTTGATCTCTGCTCATGAGGGTGGTCACCCTTTGCTTTGTTATAAACTCCCTACTATACAACTTAGACAACGTGGCTCTATTTTCTTTCGAGAGAGGTGCATTGATCTTTTCTAAGGAAAAGGATTTTAACTTTTCTTCTTCCTTAATAGCCTCCTATCTTTTGCCATATAGTGCAGTCCTTAAGTCTTCAGGCAATTGCTTTTCAATGTTCATCATATTGAATTCAAAAGAAATTATGCACTTTACAATGGCTTCCTCAATGGTGGCATTGTCCACCTAGTCAACAATAGTATATAGAGTAGTTATTTTCTCTCACATTTCATGTTCCACAATTCCATTGAACAAAGCATCCAACCTCATAGGACTATGAGCACTTATTGAAGCCTTTTTCTTCTTCTTTTTCTTGTCTTTTGGCACCTTCTTCTTGCTGGACTTTGTCTTCTTTTCTCTCTTGTAGATCACAAAGGCTTGTTTTTCTTTTTCTACTTTTGCCTCATCATTTTTATCCACAATGTCTACTTTTTTCCTTTTTGCACTGGACCCTTTCTCAAGCATACCAGATATATTTTGGATCAATTGCGGTCCTTCTTCTTCTTCTTCCTCATCTTGTACATTTACACCCATGTAATTTTCCCTTGTGGCTTTAGTCTTCATTATTCTTCTCACAGGGTGTGTTGTTTGTTGTGCTACCGGAGCAGTATTTTCTTTTCCAGTCCCTTTTTGTTGTTTTATCGGAGGTGTTTTCTCCTTTACTAGAGTACTTACATGCTCTTTTATCTTCTCTCCTATATCATTCTTAGTCTTGGAGGACTTTGGGGTAACTGGAGGAGTGGTAGCCATTCTACTGAATCTCCTAATACTTGATTATCCTCCTGAAGCATCAAACATAGCTTTAGCCTTCTCTATGTCCTCCTTCTTTAGTCCAAATACCTTTGCAACTGTTGCAGTCATCTTCTCAATGGTCTTCTTTATCTGTGTTTTCCTTTTATCCATGTGCATCTTCATGGATTTTTCTTCATATGTTCCATACCTCTCTTAAGAGGTTTCCCTCGATTGGCTCAACATATAATCTATAGTCCCCACAATGTCTTCTTTTGTGATCTCATATCTCATTTCTATGATCTATATCATCCTAGGATCAACAACCTATACAATGCACTCATCTTTGGAAACCATGAAAAATATATCATTCTTTTATTTCTCAATCATCTTTCGAGGAATCCTCTCCCTTTCTTGCATATTCTTTTGAAATATTTTGAAGAAACCCCAAAAGGCTTTATCATGTGCCTCTGCATCACCAATCCCTCTAAGGTAGTCTTTGATTTGGTGTGCTATCACTCTGTCTCTCAACCAAACAACATTCTTTGTATCGAGTAGCTCTCCCAAGAAGTAAAATAATAGAAATATGATCAATTTGTCGTACTTGAAAGGATATCTTGAATCCTTTGCCTTTTTCAAATTCTCCATTAGTTTTTCTCTTAATAGCTTGCATAATTCAAAATCTGCATCATTCACCACCATTTCATATGTTGTGTTTATTGTGGTGGATGAAACTGAATTCTTTATGTTAGAGAAATAGATTTTGTATATGATCATAATCATGGAATACCTAACCCCAAGATTTTTGATATCCTTAATGGTCAAGGCTCTCTTGTCATATTTTTCACTGGTAAGCTCCATTACAATCTCATTCTTTACTAACTTAAGCACCGAAATTGGTCTAGTTGAACATAAACCCATAACAACCCTAATCACTTCCTTGGTAATCATGTTGAGCGCATCATTCCACACAAATTTATCATGAATCCGAATTAATGCATATCTCACCAAAGCATCATCAAGGGAAAATTTAGGAAAACCTTGCCAAACATCAAGTTTCTTTGTTACCAAATTTTGGAACTTAGGTTTTAGAGAAAATTTGTCTTCGGTGAGTTCTTTCACCCACACATCACCTAAAATTTGAGTGGTCATACTCTTCCAATTTCTTGTGAATATAGATTATTATATCTTCAATGTGTAAGACACCATACAAAACCCTCAAAAATGTTCCTTCCAGTTAGCCTCCATGGATTTATCACAATGTTTCTTTAACTTTGATCAGGGTCGTTCTGAGACTTTAACAACTCTTGGAGTATCCATTTCAACTATTTCAAAACACTTCCAAAAAACTAGGGCAATTGGAAATTGTAAATATCATACAATTTCTTTCCAGCTAGGGTTTCACTTGCACCAAATCTCAATCGCTTTGATCACTCCACTTCACTGCTCTACTCTTCTCAAATTCTCATTTACAAATGATTTTGATCAAGTGAAATCACTTATAACCCATTTTTTAAATTGACCTGATTTCACATTAAATACACAAATTGAAAAGCTAATAAAACCATAACTGTGTGCATAATTAACTTCAAATGATTCACAAATTTCTAAAACTCAATATTTTCCATCAATTCTTTCTCCAATAGGTCAAGCATATAGACCCACACCTCATATCCATGTGTTAAAACATTAGCACCATTTCTCTGGTAGGGGATAAATAATCTTCTTTTAATGCCCACCCTAAGACAAAGCTTCCTTCTTAGTTTTCAGAGGAAAAATCTGCATCAAATGTTGGTACAGACTCAAGCTTAGTCTCACTATCTTCCATTTTTAAAAAATCTTATCTATCTCTTTCTTCATCTCTACTGGATCAACCTTTTTCACCAGATCATTTTTCTTTACTAGATTGTTCTTCTTCACATTCTTGCTTCTACAAAATTCAGAAATATGTCTTGGTCAAATGAAATTGTGACATATGACATTCTTTTGAACAGTCTTGCTTCCATTCATTCTAGATCTGCATTGATTAGCTTTATGCCCAAATCCATTGCATTCATAATAGTAGCCATTAAAATATTGAACCCTCATACCATTGTTATAGCCATTCATCATTTGAATTTTGCATTCATTAGCCTTATGACCAAATCTCTTGAATGTAAAACATTGGCCGAGAAAGATTGAATATTCTGATTCATTTTGGTTCTATCTTTCATAGCTTTGTATCCAAATTTATTGCAAGAATAACAAAAACCATTAAAATATTGGTACCTTTATGTATTTGGTTGTTTGATAGGTGGTATTTTGAAGTCTCTCTTTTGATTCTATATGTGGTTTAAATTTCTCTTCTTATCCTCAGTCTTCCTTTCAGGCTGATTTAGAGTTTGATATGTCTTTGAACTTTCATCTTTCTCAAACCCTAATCATTCTTTGTCTTTATATCCTTTTTGATTTGCAATAATTTCATCAAGCTTTGTAGAAATCATCTTGAATTTTCTTCATGACTCCTTTCTTTCTCAAGAGCTGATCTCAAGGTCACAACTTCTTCAAGTTTTGAACATTCTTCAGATTTGATTTTCACTTTGCATTCAGACATTCTTCAATTCTTTTTCCCTCTTCAACTTGCACTTTCAAATTCGTAATTGTTTCATTGGCTTTCTTCAATTTCTCATTGACCTCCTTATGTCTTTCCCTGAACTTCTTGATTTTTTCTCTCAGCTTTTTGATACATTCATCTACTTCTCTAACATTTTCCTTTAGATATTTGTTCTCACTTCCAGTCCTTTGTAGATCTTCAAGGGCTATTTTGAGTTCTCCATTCATGTCAACCATGCACTCTTCTTTTGTAAACCCAACAACAAGTATCTCTTCTGGAGGAGTAGGAAATCTTCTAACAACCACGTGCTCAACCTCCAAGATCTTCCCCAAGCGATTAAGCTCCTTCCAAGGAACCTAGCTCTGATACCAATTGTTGAACACCCGAAATATTGAGAGGGGGGTGAATCAGTATTCCTTGAAACCACTTAAACACTTAAAAATTCATTCTAGATAGTATATTCAATTTACAATAGGAAAGGAAAGAATGAAAACAACCATCAACATCACATAACACATGAAATCCAAATTTTTACATGGAAAACCCAAAATGGGAAGAACCACGGTGAGGAATAGCTCACAATATATTATAACTGATACAGGAGCATCCAACGGTGTAGGGAAATCTTGCATCACCCAAAAAAATGTTTTCTTTATTTTCTTTAGTTGTTTTGAGTTTCATGATGGCACTTAAGGGGTATAAGACAATCAGAAGTCAAAAATAGCGAAAACATGGTCACTTACTAATTTTAGTAAGTCAGCCTAAATGGGCTCGTATGGACCTGAAAATTTTACCCGAAGGAGCAAAGCTGAAAAAAAATTCCGATCACAAAAGAATCGCCTCAATACCTTGAACGATTTGAGAGAAATTAAATTTTTCGTCTTGAGAAATTTCTCCAATGCAGCTTCAAATTTAAAACTTTAGAGGCCTCGAAATAGCTCAAAAATTAGACAAACTGACCTATGGTGGATTTGCACGTTGTATATCTCTTTGAGAGCTTTCCAATGATATGCAATAATAGAAAATTAGACACCCGGATCAAAAGTTATGGCCCTATGAAGTTGCCCCTCTAAAAAGTGAATTTCATTAAAATTTCTTCCTAGGCCAAAAATCAAAAGGTGGGACTTTTGACACCAAAACAGAAGGAAAAGTTACACTTTCTAGAACATTCTAGAGCCGTTATTGGGTAAAATAAAAAATGGATATGAGGGGGTTGTAGAAAGTGGCTCCATTAGTGCAAATTATGGCTCTGAATAATATATTTTATTTTTAGAGTTGATTTTGTTGTAATGAATCAAGCCCATGAGGCTGTAGCATGTACGTTTGAATCTGTAATTTCATTTTCTAAAAATAATTGAAAGTGGGTTATTTTTTTGTCTCACATCTTTTTTGTTGGTATCTATTGTCATGTTTTATGGGTTTGGGTAGTGTGGCCCTCATCAATAATTGGTTATTAGATATTATAGAATTGCTAATTGCAGGTTGAATCATTGTCCAAGTGGACTCACTGCCCACTGAAAGAAGAAAAGATATAATAGATTGTGGCACACATCCAAGATTTGAATTGTTACAAATTCATCTACAACATATTGGGATACAATTCCATGGAAGCTCAAAATACAAACTTTACACACTTCATACTAGTTTGCACTAACACTTAGTTCTACTCTGGATTTGCCTTACACTCACACAATTCACATCAACTTTAACACACACTACTTCACTATCACCAAAACACTAAAAAATAACTTACATATATATTTGTTTTATCCATAAACACTTAAAACAACACAAATCACCAGGTTTGTGGATTCAATTATCCACAAACCAACAAATCACTACATGCCCCATCTTGCTCTTGAAAGTACTGCAAATAAAAAAAATGCTTCCCATGCAAAATATTATCCTTGAGTGAGAAGCTAACTCGAGATGATAGATGTCCTCTTGCCTCCATTTCCTCCAGCCTCCAATGTGGCCTTTAGATCTTAATCAACAAATACAACATTAATGGATCTAAATGCATCATTATTAAATGCATAAAAGTGTGCATACATAGGGATGTCGAGTTCAACCGAGAATGCATCTATCACAATAAAAAGTCTATATTATCTTTGAAATTCCTTACTTTTCCATTAAAAAAATGTTGTTGGTTCACACATTGCAAATGCTTACCAAAAAACCAAAAAATAGATTTTGATTTTTGCCTTGTTCACTCATATGCCCTTTGTGCAGCAATGTTCATGCATCCCTCCAAATAGCTCTATGCATCGAAATGCCCAATAAAACACATTCTACACAACAAGTCTCCATTTTTTCTTTGACCATAGGCACACATGAATCATTAATGTTGTGATACCACTATTAAAATAGTGAGAAAGTTGCACAAACTATACCATTATTGAACAACAATAAAAATAATAATAGTAAAATATTGTATTTCTTCGAGGTCTTTATAATGTGAATTGCAAACACTTCAAAAGCATTGCATTCCCATGAATTACATTCCTACGAATAAGCACCAAAATTGCCTTACAGGAATAAGTTCTGAAAACTAGCTACTAATTTACTTATTACTAAAAACTAATCTAATAGCTAATTTATTAAATGCAAACTTTAATTTCCTAACAATTGGTGATCTTCCTCTAAATTTGAGTGAGGTATAACTCCCTCTAATGGTTCGACTAACATTTTATAAGTATGATTTTAACTAGAAAGTAGGAAAGACAAACTAGCATTGGTTCATAACTATAATATCAATATGATAGAACTTAATATGATTGTCACCAACATTTCAATACAAAGATTAAGATATTGAAAACTAAATAAATAATCCTTCAAATAGGACTTCACTTGATTCCAAAGAGAATGAACATAATATAAGAAAGTATTTGATTCACAAAGGAAAAAACTCCAAATGTTTAGTCAAGTTCAAAAACTCATACATAAACAATACATTACATTCAAAATCCAATGCTCATAGACAAAGAATAACTCTAGAATGAGTGATTCCAAAACCTTCCTTCTTTATTTTCCTCTACAACATACTGTAATAAAAAAATCAAAGTTTGGACCCCACAAAAGTCCTCAAAATACCTACTTATAGGTCTTCATTCTTGGATCTCTTTAGTTACTATAATCGCCACCTTTCCTAGTAGGAGTTTCATAGGTCATTGCCTAAATTCTTACATGGTCAAGCCTTATGAGAATTTATGACAATTTTTAGAAATGTCATAATTACATCACATTTATGACAATTTTGACGAGCTAGTGCATCACTGCTCCCTGTATGCAAACCTCGTGGCTTACTCTACATGTGAAAAACCTATAACTCCCAACTCTCACATTTAATTAAATCTCCATTGATGATCATATGCATGTGAACAAATTTAATTAAAGGATTTTTATATTAATACTAAAGCTTAGCCAACTCGAAATCCAACAACCTTACCAAATAATCTAATATGTTATTTAATTTAAGGCATTTGAAAATGTCCTTGTTGTTGAGAAAATATTCCCATAACTTATCTTGCAAATATAACAACCATCTCTTTCATTCTATAAATTGAAGGAATTGTCCTCATTCTTCATATCTCTATTTTGTTTGCAAAATGTCGAGCACTTCCACTAACACTTCTAAAGGCGATTTTCTAGTAATTGAGGGTTTAGAGTGTGGATTTGTGAGGAGATTAGTGGAAGACCAACTCAAGGAATTTTTTCTCATAAGGAGAGATGTGGAGGAAGGAGTCATAAGAAATATTATTGGAGATAATTTTTTTTGCTCAAGTGCATGCACACAACTCTACACTTCTGAAGTGCTTTCTATATAACATTATCCAAACTTCTGGCAAGTTGGGATGGGGTGCCAGAGTTTTAGAGAGGTTGTTGAGGCTGGCCTACCTAGCCAACATGGAAACTACCTTAGGATGATTCATTGAGTACCCTCATGAAGGCCTAGTGGGAGACGCAATTTGTATTGTTGCTGCTCTCCAGAATGAGCATGCTAAACAAGTTGTTTCTCTCCTACGCACTAGAATGGAGAGAAACATGATGGAGACCTTCACCCACTATGTCGAATTCAATGAAAACCTATTTTACCTAGCACATATAGAGAGAATTCAAGAGGTGGAGAGAATCTGCATCTTGATGTTCACTCTCTATGCTTAAATGATTGTACTGAAAACCTCCTTTTTTGACATAATATAATATATTCTATTTTGAGTATTATCTATTATGAGAAATGTGATGAACTTGACATTTTCTACTTTTTCTTCATGTATTTCATAATTTTCCATTTTTGTAATATGGTTAAATTTGGTGATTTTTGGTTCTATTAATGTTCATGTATGGTTTCCACTTTCGGTACTACTGATTTTTCTAAGTTGAACTTTAAACAAAAGATTATGGCTTTAAAAATGATGTAAATGAGCTAATATCAGCTCCCAATGAGGTTTTGAGAACATCGTCAGGTTCTGAAAGCCTTTCTTTTTACCGCTTCATAGTCTTTCTTTGTAAACCAAAATACTTGGGTTTCTCTAAAAAGGAACTTAAAAAACAAGAAAACCCTTTATCATCGAAGATAAGATAGGTTTTCAAAAGTTCTGAAATAGTATTATCTTTGTGCATCACTTAAATTTTCACCTTACATTTGATGCCTACCAAGGTTGTGAAAACCATTTTGGGTTTCGATGTTGTTTTCCAAACTTGATAAAATGGTGAACTTAACTTTGTGGTGTTGGGAAAATGAGAGGTTGTGACAACCAGAGTGACACCCAAAAAAGTTTTGAAAACCAAAAGGAAGGGCGATGCCCTTTGAAAGGAAAAGAAGAGGTGCGGAAACACTTTCCTAAGGCTAAAACTATAGAGGAGAAGTGCAAAGACCAGTTTTAAAACTTCTTAAAACAACTAAGATGAACACATACAAGGTAACAAGAGAAACAAAAATAAACAAACATAGTGATAGACCAGATTTACATGGGAAAACCCTTACGGGAAAAAACCCACCAGACCAATTTGTATTAAAGTAAAAGCTTACATACAAAGTTAATAGATTTCTCTCTCTCTAATATTAGCTCACAACAACAACAAACTTCAGTTTTCATGCACTCACAGTTACAATGCATTTTTAGCATACAATGAATACATCTAACCTCTA
Source organism: Sequoiadendron giganteum (assembly GCA_007115665.2). Lineage (NCBI taxonomy): Eukaryota > Viridiplantae > Streptophyta > Pinopsida > Cupressales > Cupressaceae > Sequoiadendron > Sequoiadendron giganteum. The sequence goes on from CM021100.1 coordinate 751,945,454, forward strand.
TTCACTGTCACCCTTAGTGACTTTATAATGTAATTGACTATACAAGTCATACATCACATTAATCATACCAACCAATTGCATGCCTTAATAATGCACCGTTCACCCGATCAAAAAATCTGATCTTCTGACCGATCCGTCATGCAATCACACATCGGGCCACCCAGGCATTAACTCTCTTGCCTTAATCAAATTCTGTCATCAGCCAAAACATGTCTTGCAATTACTGCTTTCACCGTTCTAGACATCAACCAATCAGATGTTGATTACTTGCCACGTGCTACCTCTCTATTTGTTCGCCGCTTCTAGTCATTCTGATTGGTCAACACAACTATCAAACACCTCTTACCGTGCTACCTCACCGAGCCAAAGAGGCCACCTCGGTATGGCATTGTCTTTGCGACACCGCTCCAAGGTTGACAGACCTCTATGGAATGGTAGTGCCACCGCCCAACTGCAGGTCCCTTCTAACACCCTCGTGGTACCGAGGTAGTGGCATGTCTACCAGCTCGTCGCTTAACACCGCGTCACCGCTGAGCTTGAATCAACCTTCCACAGTATGGCGGTGCCAACGCCCAACCGTGAGGCTGAGAAACACCTCCCGCCGCCAGAACCTATAGACAAACACATCATGCTACCAACAAGCACCCTCTGTGGTAGGGAGGTAAGCCTTCAAACTGACTGTGCCCATCAACTGTGCTACCGCCAACCCAAGACAGAGACCCCGTGGTATGGTGGTAACATCGCCCAACCGTGGACATACCGAAAGAGGCCCGTGGTAAGGCGATAAACCACCATACCATGCCTCTAAGAAAAGCTCTCAGTGATAAAGAGGTAAAGGATGAGAAAGGTGATAATTTTGCCAAGTCTTTTCAAAGGTTCAAGCTAGAAGTTGAGGCACCTATTCCCAACAATCTCACACTTGACGAAGACTTCCTAGCTTCCTCTAGACTTTGAAAAATTACTGACGATCATAGGCCCCAAGGCCCATTGAATATGTGCACCATCTAAACTTTTCTATGCTCATTGGCTTCATTAATGCATCTGCAACATTCTTCAAAGTGTCAACCTTTTCTAAATAGATCTTTCCATCTTCCACCATATCCCTCATGAAGTGATGTTACACATCAATGTGCTTTGTCTTGACATGGAAAGTCGGGTTCTTTGCCAAAAAAATGGCGCTCTGATTGTCACAACAGATTGTAATCTGCCCTGCATTAAAACCAATATAAAAGCACAATGGACACAACCAAATTGCTTCTTTGCAGGCATGTGTTGCTACCATGTATTCAACCTCTCTAGTGTATAAAGCGACTACAACATGTTGCTTGCTCATCCAACTAACTGCACCACCATTTAACATGAAAGTGTATCCACTGGTGGATCTTCTACTGTCAATTTCCCTTGCCCAATCAAAATCTACATATCCACGAATGCTAAGTGTTCTCTGTGATGCAACCAAATTTCCATGGTAACATAGAGAAAATTCTAAAGTCCCCTTTAAATATCTGAACACTCTCTTCACAGCATCCCAATGTGTTCTTCCTGGATTTTCCATAAAATGGCTGAGAACTCCCACTGGTTGGACAATGTCTGGTCTTGTATAGACCATTGCATACATTAGAATGCCAACAACACTTGCATAAGGTACCCTGGTCATGTCCTCCATCTCAATAGCATATTTTGGACAATCTTCAAAAAATAGCTTCGTTCCCTGCATAACTGGAACAACTAGTTGCTTGCAATAATCCATACCAAATCTCTCTAGAACTGTATTGACATACTTACTTTGACTTACCTAGAGATTTTTGCTCATTCTGTCCCTGGTTATCTCCATCCCCAGAATATAACTTGCTGCACCTAGATCTTTTATTTCAAACTTTGCAAACAACTGAGATTTAAGATCAGAAATCATAGACTTACTATTTCCTATGAACAACATATCATCCACGTACAGGGTAATAATAAGCACACGATCATTTTAAGACTTGTAATAAACACAATGATCAGATTTTGATATCACAAATCTCATAGACAACACAAAAGTGTCAAAATTTTGGTACCACATTCTAAGAGACTGCTTCAAACTATACAGAGATTTCTTTAATTTGCAGACCAAAGTTTCTTTACCTTTTTCAATGAAGTGATCGGGCTGGGACATATAAATTTCTTCTTCCAGCTCTCCATGGAGAAACATTGTCTTCACATCCATTTTCTCAATCTCTAAGTCATATGTTGTTGCCAATGATAATAGAAATCTAATAGATGTCAGCTTTGCTACAGAGGAAAATATTTATCCATAATCAATTCCCTCTATCTGGGAAAATCCCTTTGCAACCAACCATGCCTTATACTTTTCTACACTACCATCTAGACCAGTCTTCTTCTTGAATACCCATTTATAACCAATAGGCTGTTTCCCTTAAGGCAAAGGTACCAAATCCCAGGTTTCATTTTTCTTCAATGATTCCATTTCTTCGATCATGGCTTCCAACCGGGAATTTGAATCATACATGCTAATAGCTTCTTTTACAGTTCTAGGCTCATTAGTGCTAGTAATAAAAGCATAGGCACAGTTTGAATCTAACATAGAGAAACCATACCTATCAGGTTGTCATTTTTCACGTGTAGACCTTCTTACTGGCCGAGGTTGTGGTTCTTCATCTTCAAAACTCTCAGAGTTACTTGAAATCTCCTTAGTTTTAGGTACACCATGTAGTTCCTCTTTTTCTGGAGTTTGAGGAATTTGAACTATATCATTCTTCTTTTCTCTTTTATCCATCTCTAGTTGTGGATCAACTACTGAAGGTTTCAACTCACGAAATATTACACTTTTGCTGTACAGAACCTTCTCAGTATCAGGATTCCAAAGCTTGTATCTTTTCACACCAATGCCATAGCCGATGAAGATACATTTAACAACCTCATTCTCCGACTTTGATCTTTTCTCATTGGGCACATATACATATGCCTCACAACCAAAGACACAAATATGTCTAAGAGAGGGCTTCTTACCAGACCACGCTTCCAAAGGTATCTTCCCAACAAGAGCATAACAAGGTGAATGATTTACCAGGTAACATGACATAGCCACAGCCTTAGCCCAAAAATTTTGCTCCAGACCAGCACTGCTCAACATACTTCTCGCTCTTTCCATTAACGTTTTGTTCAACCTTTCAACAACTCCATTCTGCTGTGGAGTATAAGGTGTAGTTTTATGCCTTTTAATCCCATGGTCTTTGCAGTACCTTTCAAATTCTGTAAAACAAAACTCACTGCCATTGTCCATCCTCAAGCATTTGATTTTCTTTCCAGTCTAATTCTCTATCAAAGTTTTAAATTCTTTAAACTGACTGAACACTTCTAATTTACTCTTAAGAAACTATATAAATGCCCTTCTCAAATGTCATCAATAAAGGAAACATAATATCTAGACTTCGATAACGAAGGAACATTAACTGGACCAAACACATCATAATGAACATAATCCAGTACACCAGAAGATTTATGAGGACTCGAATAAAATGAAACACGGTGTTGCTTTCCATAAATACAGTGTTCACAAAAATTGAACTCAAGGTTACAATCATCAAGCCCTTCAACAAGATTTTTTATTTTTCAAGGTTTTCAAACCTTTCTCACCTATGTGATCGAGTCTATGATGCCACAACATGGTCTTCTCTGCTAGGAGTTTCACCTCCAAGGCATTTGCAACCAAAGAAGAATCTTCATCTTCCTCTTCAGGAACAACTTTTCTTGACTTTACAGAGGCATTGTTGCATTGAACAGGACGTGCATCCAGCTTGTACAGAGTGCCAATACATACACCCTTAGCCAACACCATTGCACCTCTAGCCATCTTACATCCTTTACTTGAGAAAGAAACTTCCACACTAGCATCATTCAGCTTACTGACATAAATTAAGTTACGAGCCAAACTTGGTATGTGTAATACACCACCAATCCCTTTGGTTCTATCATCAGGGAAATGCATTTTGACTCTTCCACAACCAACAATCTCCAATGTTGAATCACTCGCCAAGTACACCTTTCCACCATCATACTTCTTGTACTTATTGAACCATTCTCTATGAGACGTCATGTGAAAGGATGCACCCAATTCAACTAGCCAGACATCATTTGATGCCTGAGTTGCCAAAGTTGCAATGAAGGCATCTGCATCACTTTGAGAAGAGTCATTATCAAAAGTGTTACTCTTCTTCTTCTCCTTACAATCCTTTCAGATATGACCAGGCTACCCACAGTTCCAACATTTCACCTTGGAATTTTTACTAGGAGAATTTGATCTCCCTACAGATTTGGATTTGTACTTCTTGTCCTTCTTCTTGCCTTTCTCCTTAAATCTACCTCGAACAACAAGGGCGTCTTTGGCCATCTCTGAAGACTTCCTCTGCATCTCCTCAGACAATAGTGAGGCAATGATGTCTTCCATCTTGAAAGTAGTGGTCATACTTCCAATAGCCATTACAAGATGATCCCAAGTGTCAGGTAACAAACATAACAGGATCATGCAACGATCCTCCTCCTCAATCTTTACACCCACTGATGCCAATTGAGAAACACTCATATTAAATGAGTTCAAATGGTCTACAATAGATGCACCTTCTTCCATCTTCAAGGATTACAACTTCTTCCTTAGGAATAACTTATTTACTAGAGACTTTCCCTGATAAATATCACCAAGCTTCTTCCATAATGAAGCTGCAGACTTCTCCTCATGGACGTTCAGGAGTACAAAATCAACCAGACTAAGCCTTATCAGACCTCTCACTTTTCTATCTGCAAGGTCCCAATCTTCTTGCTTCATGCTTTGTGGCATAGTTCCATACACAACAACCCAGAGGTCTCTATCCACAAGCAAGTCTTCCATTTTGAGTTTCCATAACTCAAAGTTGCCACCATTGAATTTTTCAATCTCTACTCTACCTGATGTACTGGCCATCTCAAACAAAACTAGGTTCTAACTTTGCAATACTCCCACTAGAACAGTATTAGCACAAAAAACCAACCTTACTAACAAGGATAACACAATTGGCCAGGCTCTGATACCACTTGAAAGGAAAAGCAGAGGTGCGGAAACGCTTTCCTAAGGCTAAAACTACAGAGGAGAAGTGCAAAGACCAGTTTTAAAACTTCTTAAAACAACTAAGATGAACACATACAGGGTAACAAGAGAAACAAAAATAAACAAACACAGAGATAGACCAGATTTACGTGGGAAAACCCTTACAGGAAAAAACCCACCAGACTAAGAGAAAATCACTTTGTATTACAGTAAAAGCTTACATACAAAGTTAAAAAAGTTTCTCTCTCTGATATTAGCTCACAACAACAACAAACTTCAGTTTTCATGCACTCACAGTTACAATGCATTTTTAGCATACAATAAATACATCTAACTTCTATTCACCGTCACCCTTAGTGACTATATAATGTAATTGACTATACAAGTCATACATCACATTAATCATACCAACCAATCGCATGCCTTAATAATGCACCATTCACCCAAGCAAGCAATCAAATCTTCTGACCGATCTGTCCTGCAATCACGCATCAGGCCACCCAGGCATTAACTCTCTTGCCTTAATCGGATTTTGTCATCATCCAAAACACGTCTTGCAATTACTGCTTTCACCGCTCTAGACTTCGACCAATTAGATGTTGATTACTTGCCATGTGCTACCTCTCTATTTGTTCGCCGCTTCCAATCAAGTCTGACTGGTCAACATAATTGTCAAACACATCTTACCATGCTACCTCACTGAGCCAAAGAGGCCACCGCGGTATGGCGGTGTCTTCGCAGTACCACTCCAAGGTTGACAGACCTTCGTGGCATGGCGATGCCACCGCCCAACCACAGGTCCCTTCTAACACCCTTGCAGTACCGAGGTAGTGGCATGTATTCTAGCCCGTCACTTAACACCACGTCACCGCCGAGCTCAGATCGACCTTCCGCAGTATGGCGGTGTCGCCGCCCAACCGTGAGGTTGAGCAACACCTCCCGCGATATGGAGGTAACCACCAGAACCTGCAAACAAACACACTGCGTTAGCAACAAGCACCCTCCGTGATAGGGAGGTAAGCCTGCACATTGACTACACCCGTCAACCGTAACACCGCCCAACCGCGGACAGACTGACAAAGGCCCGCAGTAAGGCAGTAAATCACCATACTGCGCCTCTAAAAAAATATCTCAACGGTAAAGAGGTAAAGGTTGAAAAAGGTGATAATATCACCAAGTCTTTTTAGAGGTTCAAGCCAGAAGTTGAGGCACCTGTTCCCAACACCCTTAACTTAGGAAAAAATTTAGTGGATATACATAGTTCTGAGGGAAAGACAAAAACCATGGTAACAATTGGCTCTGATTGGGGATGAGGACTACAAAGGATAAAGCAAGGGACCTATAATCTTAGTAGAAGGCTAGTGCTTTATCCATTGGGCACAGATTCAAAAAAAACACTAGAGGAGAGGATCAAGGGCAAGCCAAAAATGGGACAAGCAAGAAAACACCTAGACTAACAACACACCAAAATTTCAAAATATACATAGGGTAGAGGAAACCCTACCTCCAAAGACCCTGAGTGACTCATGCAAAGCCATTAACAGGTTATGAGAAGTATGATCTACTACAGAAGATAAAGCCATACCCATGTATCATTTGTAAATTAAGGAACATATAGCCCCAAAGAAGAATCTCCTAGGAAGAGATATTCTTGTGTGTGGTTTCACCACGAAAAGTCCATTTTTCATCGTATATTTCAATCACTTCCTAAATTTTTTTCATCCATATCCCAATTCATTATCTCAAATGGTTCAACATTTTGGATGATCTCATCACTAATTGGGATAAAAAGAGAATGTAACTTATTAGAGTCAGGACTAGGATCAATCTGAATCATGAGTGGTTGAAATACATGAGCTTCCTTACCATCTTCAACAAATGTGAATTCACCACTTACCACAACATTTTCCACAAGTTTTATAAAGTTCTTGATAGTTGCATCATCCCTTGTTAAAATACAATCTAATTTGCCAATTTCTATTGGTTGTTCGGGAGGAAAGGTGACTAAAAATTAATTATCAGAGATTTCAAAACCCTGAATTGAAGTGTATGGGAGACCAGTCTCAAAAGAAAAACTCTCCACATCTTGTTCTTAATCTATTTCACTCTCACTCCATTATTCGATTTCCTCGTCATATTTTAATTTCCATTTTGTGTTTTTAAAGTTGTCATCTTTAAACACCCTATCGTTACAAGGGGCATTCAAATCATCAAAACCATAGAGCTTAAACAAGGGATTATCTCTGACTTCAAAAAATTCACATGAGCTTCCTAGCAAAAGTAGTGCATTAGAGTTGCTTGACCAATTTATGGGGTTCTCTTTTCTGACTTTTTGCACTTTGTCATAAGCCTCCACTATTGTAAAAATTCTTCTTGTTGATTCTTCAATTTACTCAAAGGTGAATGCTTCAAATTCCATGGTTGTGAAATAATTATAAGTCAAGTCACCCAATGATTGTCTCGCAATGGATGCCACCAGATTTTCCTGTGATGTGTGGGAGGTACAATCTTCTTCATCGCTTGAACTATTAGAATCACTTATGTTTTCCTCATGATTAAAACTATATATTTCAGCTTGATGAGATATAACTTCTCTTTCATTATCATCTTGAATATGTTTCTGACCCAAAATTGTAATATTCAAACACTTAGTTGTGCAAGATAGAAAACTTAACCTTTATGTTTGATTAAAATAACCATTCAAAAAATGTTTACTTGTATTTTCTCTAACTTGTTCCAAACCATGCCATCTAAACAACAATAGATCATCTTCTATTTTAACAGCCTCCTATTTTGCAACTTCTAGATCATTGGCCTTATTGTGCTTCATATGGAACCAGACTTGAGGATGCAATATAGCAATAAAGATAGACAACAATTGTTTTGGCTGGGTTGATTAGTATGAGGAATCTTCTATAGAGATTGATCAAATCTGTCTGCAAAATCTCTCATGCATTCACACCCCTTTTTAATCGTAAAAAGATGACATAAAAGAGCACCCATGTTAATTGTTGGCTTGAACCTTGCCAAAATCTTATCCCTCAAATCATTCCAATTAGTGATACACCTATCTTCCAAATGTTGGAACAAACATGCCCCTGTTTAGTCAGAGATTCAAATAACAACCTAACAAAAACAAATTCATTTGTAACCCCCAAGACCCCACATGGAACTATGAAAGCTTGAATGTGAATTTTTGTATCTTGACTATTCTCTTAGGTAAACTCCAAAAAGTGTCTTCTTGATATTAGAGGTAGGATCGTGTACTGAGGTAAGCCTAAATATCCAAAGTGAGTTCCCCATGGGTAAGGTACAACGATGACCATAATGCAAACTACAATCTTTTACCAAAGGAAATTTCAAATTCTCCAACTTCCATTCAAAGGAAGTGACTTGTTTTTTATTGGGGTCTACTCCTTGTCTTCAAACTTTTTTCATGAGTTAATTTCTAGGGGGTGCATTTCAATTTTATGGTAGATTTTGATTATGATCTTGATTGTGATGAGGACGAGGATTTCTTTCAATTATTACCCTAGGAAACCTCTTTATATCTCTCTCAAAAACAACCACTAGCTATTCTGCAAATTCTTCTTCTTCTTCCAGAACAAATTTTACCCTCATATACTCTATAGCTTTTCTCTTATGTCTTTAAGATAGGGTGTTCAATTGAGAGATGATTTCTTTTTGCTCTGCATGAACCCAATCAAGATCTAGATACAACACATGGAAAACATTCTCATGCAATAGGACCATATTTACTCATAATAAGGCAATTGTTTCAAATTTCCTTTCATTCCCCAACAGAGTCACCAAAAATCTGTTAGTGAATAGATTTATTTTTACGAAAATCAATCGATTAATAACTCCATTCGCCCATTAAATAAAAACAAAGTTACTAAAAGTTGGAGAGATCACCATTTCATTGGTGTTCTTCCTCTAAATTTTACTGAGGTACAACTCCCTCTAATGGTTCGACTAACCTTCTATAAGTATGTTTTTAGCCAGAAAGCAGGAAAGGCAGACTAGCATTGGTTCATAACTATGATACCAATGTGATAGAACTTAAAATGAGTGTCACCAAAATTTCATAAAAAGATTAAGATAGCAACAACCAAATAAACAATCCTTCAAAGAGGACTTCACTTGATTCCAAAGAGAATAAACATAACATAAGAAAGTATTTGATTCACAAAGGAAAAAAACTCCAAATATTTGGTCAAGTTCAAAGACTCATAGATAAACGAGAAATTACATTTAAAATCCAATCCTCGCAGACAAAGAATAACTCTAGAATGAGTGATTCTAAAATGTTCCTTCTTTATTTTCCTCTACAACACAGTGTAATTAGAAAACCAAAGTTTGGACCCCACAAAAGTCCTCAAAATACCTACTTATACGTTTTTGTTCTTGGATCTTTTTAGTTACTATAACCATCACATTTCCAAGTGGGAGTTTCATTTGCCTAAATTCTTACATGTTCAATCCTTATGAACATTTATGACAATTTTAAGAAATGTCATAATTACATCATATTTTATCAATTTAATTTTGACAAGCTAGTGTATCACCACTCTTTGTATGCAAGCCTTGTGGCTTCCTATCATGTGAAAAACCTGCAACTCCCAACTCTCACATTTAAATACATCTCCACTGGTGATCATATGCATGTAAACATATTAATTACAGGATTTTAATATTAATATTGAAGCTTAGACAACTCAAAATCCAACAACCTTATCAAATCATTTGCTATGTTGATTTAATTTGAGGCATTTGAAAACGTCCTTGCTACTAAGAATTTTTTTTCATAAATTATCTTGTATATATGACAACCATCTCTTTCATTCTCTAAATTGAAGGAATTGCGCTCATTTTTCATCTCTATTTCTTTACAAAATGTTGAGCACTTCTAGTGACACGACTTCTAAAGGTGATTTCCTAGTAGTTTAAGGTGCAGAGTGTAGCTTTATGAGGAGATTGGTGGTAGAATAACTCAAGGAAGTGTTTCTCATAAGGAGCGACATGGAGGAAGGAGTCATAACAAAGAGAACTTTCTCTCTCAAGTCCATGCACACAACTCTAAATTTTTGGAGTGCTTTATGTATAGCATTATTCGAACTTCTGGAGAGTAGGGATAGGGTTCCAAAGCTGCAAATAGGTTGGTGAGGCTAGCCTACCTAGCCAACATGGAAATTTCCTTAGGATGACTAAGTGAGTAACTTCATGAAGGCCTAGTGGGAGATGCAATTTGTATTGCTAGTTCTCTCTAGAACAAGCAAGCTAAACAAGTTGTTTCTCTCCTACGTGTTGAAATGGAGAGAAACATGATGGAGACCTTCAATCGCTATGTTGAACTCAATGAAAACCTATTTTCCCTAGCAAAGATAGAGAGACTTCAAGAGGTGGTGAAGCGCATTTGCATCTTGATGTTCACTCTACTTAAATGATTGTACTAAAAACCTCCTTTTTGACATAATACAATATATATCTATTTTTGAGTATTATTTGTTCTGAACAATGTGATGGACTTGGCATTTTTTGATTTTGCTTCATGTATTTCATCATTTTCCTTTTCTAGAATGTGGTAAACTTTGTGATTTCTAGTTCTATTAATGTTCATGTATGGTTTCCAATTTCAGCACCACTGAATTTTGCTTAATAGAACTTTGAATAGAAGATGACAACTTTAAAAATGATGTAAATGAGCTAATATTGGGTCCCAATGAGGTTTCAAGAACCTCGTCAGAATCCGATATGATTCTAAAAACCTTTCTTTTACCACTTCATAGTCTTTCTTTGTAAACCAAAATACTCGGATGATCTTTGAAAAGGAACTTCAAAAACAAGAAAACCCTATATCGTCGAAGATAAGATAGGTTTTTGAAACCTCTTAGGAAACGACAAAGGTTTTGAAACCTCACAATTTTTTTGAAATAGTTTAGATTTACATATCACTTAACTTTTCACCTTCCAACTAACACTCGCCAAGATTGTGAAAACCATTTTGGGCTCCAACATTGTTTGTCAAACTTGATAAAACGAAAAACTTAACTTTGTGGTGTTGGAAAAATGAGAGGTTCTAACAACCAAAGCAACACCTGATAAAGTTTTGAAAACCATAGGGAAGGGTGATGCACTTAACTTAGGCAAAAAATTAGTGGATATACGTCATTTTGAGGGAAAGACAAAAACCATTGTAACACCTTGCTTGGCTTTGTTGCGGATTTTGTATCTTGTTTGTATTTTTTCAATGTCTAATAATTTTTTACTCTCTTTTTAAGAAAAAAAGGTGATCTTTGAAATAAAATCACTCCAATTTAGCTTAGGATTATCTCTCAAATCCAAAACTAGAAATCAATTGAGGATTTTCATCCTCAAAAGATTATGGAAGAACTTGCAAGTTCAATCCGATAGCATAACAATATGAGAAAAATTTGGCATATCTAAATGAGCCCCAACCACCTCCTTTTATAGCTTTTTCATTTCATTTTCAAAAAAGTTCTTTATTGTTCCTTTTAAAAAAATGTTTAGTTTTTTTGTTACTTTTTTGAAAAGGTACTTTTTTATTTTTTCCAAAAAAAGATTTTTGCTTTTTTGTTGTTTCTGCTTTAAATTAAATAATTAATTATGTGCAAACATTTAATCATCTTTCCAATGAGCTATTACATGAAGTTGTCCTTTAATTATTTCTTAACATTGGACAATATTAGTGAAATATTAATTAAATAACTTAATAACTAATCCAAGTTGCAAAAAATACTGCAACATCATCATAATCTAGTTTTGACCACACCATGATGAAACTAAAGCAAAAGGAATATGATTGAGATCAACTTGGTGACTTTGTAAAAATACCTTGCTCCTCCAAGAAGTTTGGAAAGCACCAAAATGGTCAGAAATAAATTTTGAAAGCATCAAAAGGCTCCAACTAACCAAGTGAACTCAAATCCAAGAACAATATTTTCTCTTCAAGACTAATCAAATACTTCTCTAGAAGAATGTTGAAGTTCTCCCTAACCAACCAGTTAGCCTTTGGAAGACTTAGAAACTGGCTAAATGTTCATGAATTGGCTAAGCTCACCAAAAGGGGACATTATAGTCCTCCCTCCCCAAGATTTCTTATCCTCAAGAAATCACCACTAAATCTTGATTGATCTCAAATAGATCCAAAAAAATTCTAGGATCCCAAATGAGTTTGAAGAATGCTTCTTCATGATTTCACTTCTTTACATTGATGTAATTGAAGATTTCCAAACTAGCATTCTTGGTTTCCCTGTGAAGCAATCTACCAATCTCACAAATTCCTAGATCCCTAATAATGTTATCATCAAATAATTTGGAGGTGAGAGAATGATAAAACCTCAACAAACCATCCAAACAATTTATCCATATCAAAATTAATGTTGTGGGAAAAAAATTGAATTGTTCCTCCATGAAAGAATGCAAATCATCTTGTATGCAAGTTGAAAATAAATTATTACAGTCATAAGTCATTTTATTTTCTACCCCAAAAAAATCATGATGACATTAGTAACCATTTTTTTTACTGAAACCACTTTCCAACATATTGCATTAATCTAGTGGTCCAAAATACTCAATTTTATAATTGATCAAACATAAAAATAGTAACTCATAATCTGATTTTATCAAAACCATCAACCTTGAAGTAGGACAACAGTTGCATAAAGTCAATCTCTTTGCAAGGAAAAATCAACTTGGAAGAGGTTGAAAAAGGCTCCCAAACAATCTCCAAATGCTAGTTCCTCCATCCCTTGATTGAAAATTTTCGCCATCCTACACGAATGTGAGAAAACCAAAGTATGAGGTGACTGATCTATAACAAAATAGCTGAGTCAAAACCAAAAATTTGAATTATTTTTTTCCCAAGGAGCATCTCTTGGGTCACTGTAACCTTCTAGAATACTTTGTTGGTGACCTCTATCACAAATTTGAAGGAATGAAGAAACTCCACCATGCTTATGTTGTACAAATTTTTTATTCATGTGTGCCTCATCACAAGACCTCTTGGAAAAACTAAAGGTATCTTCTCCAAAAAGAATGCCTCTGAAGTAAATCATCCAAGTTTCATCAAAAAATTGCACCTCCAAGGCATTAGCATCTTTGTGATTTTCATATAATATTACATCCATCTTGAACTCATCCTCCTGCTTCCCATGGAGGATTGTGACATCTTTGACTTCTTCTTGAAACTCAACCATGAAAGCATCACCAACTAAGGGTCTAGGAGCAATTGATTTCTCCATATTTCATTTCAAAGAAAGATTAGCATATATCATATCAACTCCCATTCCCAAAATTGGATTGCCAAATAAGTGGAAATCATGTTTAGACCATTGTCTTACCATTTCTTTATGCTAAACAAGTTATGAACTTGTATTATCTTTTGTTGTTCTGAAAATTCTACCAAGATCAAAATCACTTTTTGGAAACTCTTGAAGGTTAGACATGATGTCGTCTCCATGTTTGAACACATCCTATGTGGAAACTTCAACCTCACTTACACATTATTTATCTGACGACCTTCTAGGAGGATTATCACTCATAAAGTTTGGTACAACCTTATGATATGATCTCAAATCAGGATGAAAACCATACTCTATCTCATGCTTGAGAACTTCACCAGGATCCCATATCTTGATATTATCACTAGATGTTTCATCTTACATCAGAAAGAGTGGATTATCATAAGTTGACTCAGCACCCATTTCAAAGAGAGGATTATCAAAAGTTTTAAATTCATTCCTTTCCTCTTGCTCAAACCCATCCTATTGATCCAAATTTACACATGCAACTACTAATTTCTTTGGTAAACCCTCTAAATCAAACTCCTCTTGAAGACTATCAAGCTCATCAATTACTTGCTTGATTTCTTTAGCTTTTTTTCCATTCTCTTGCTCCCTAATTTTTTTTGTATCAACTAGCTGACCTTCTACCTCCATTAGTGTCATTTGAGTATTTTCTAACATTTTTTGTTGAATCAAGATCAAGAGTAAGATCATCAACCTTTCTCTCTTCTTCTTTGAATGTACTAATATCATCCTTTGCAAATTCGATGGCATAATATTGATCTCTAATCAAGTGTAAGTCATCTAATTTCACTATCTCCAAAGAGTCTTTGATAACTTGAAAGTTTAAAGAAGTAACTCCATGCTCAACACTTTTCTACATGAGTATTTCAAGAATCTTGTGAGCATTGTCCAAACTTGTGAGGACTTGAAGCTCTTTCTCATTGGTGACCAAGAGCTGATTCTTCAATTCACATAACTCTCTAGGTCTTTATTCAACCAAGTGACTTCGTTCTCCATGTAGCAAAGATTCTAAATTATCTTCATTTTCAGGAGCCATATGATCTTCAAAATCTTCTTTCTCCTCACAATCACTTTAATCAAAATTCATGGCAGCACCATACTCAAACAATGAGTCATTACTAAGTGCTAATTTAAAATCTTTATCGAGCTCCATTTCATTATGGTCTTCTACTGGTTTCTTTGAGAAGTTAAACTGGTGTTCTTCATGCATGCAATATTCCCACTCAAAATCTAGATTGCCATCATATTGGAATGATGTAGATGCTCCTCATTAGGTGTTGTTTTTAAAATTTCAGTAGCATTAAACCCTTCATTAGTAGTTGTAACTTTTTCAAAGAAATTATTTTGGAGCTCTAACATGCTTCTTGATAAAAGACATCTTCTTCGTATGAAAGTTCAAAATATTTGTCTCTCTCATATTTGGGCCCAACTTCAAAAATTTCTATTGTATTCTCAAAATCAGCAAGCTCTTTCATTATCACACTATCTTCCTTGGGCTCATCAACATTTTGTTGGAATAAATATATGTTGGAAGCTACTGATTCATCTGAATCATCCTTGAGATCTCCTTCAAAATTTGTCCCTATCATCAAATATTTTTGATGTTTCCTTTTCTTCTTCTACTTTTCCTTTGCATAATTTTTGAGATGAAGTTAGGACAACTCTATGCTTAAGAAAGGAATCTTCATTGGAATTCTCATCATTGAATTTTGATATCAATAAATTTGGATCCCATGGTCTTATGATTAGTTGACCTTGATTTGGAATTGAAGGCTCAATTAATTCACCATAGATGGCTAATTTCTTCAACATATGGTAATATGCATTATGCACTAACCACTAACTAAAATCAACTCTTTGATCAAGCACACTTCTCAACAGATTTTGTCTGAAAAATCAATTGGCTTCACATCTTTATTGGGTATTTCTCAATCATATTTTGATCTTTCATCCTCAAGATGATTGATATACTTATCATTAATTGTTGATTTGAAAATTTCAACTTTCTCCATAATAGCACTCTTTAGCTGAAAATTCAAGAAGGGCATTATGGCTTTCATCTTCATGTGTCTTATCAAAAGTTGTTGATTTTGTAAACTCCAAATCAACATACTCAACAAACTTTGTATTATCAAGAAGACTCATGCACTCTTCTTCACTTGAAAATACATCACTTGAATCTTCTTGTTCCATCTTTTCAACCTCCTCTTCAATAGTGGATGCCTCTACTTCTTCCTTCAACATTCTCACTTCATTGTCCTTGCATTGGTGACTAGTTTCCCAAGGTTCCTTGCATAGGAAGCAAATTTCTTCTATTCTAAGCCCATTTTTGTTATTTTCTTCATTTATTGCAGTTTCAGGATCCTCTTGAGTTCTTTGATGCAAAGTAGTTTGCTCATATTTTTTCATACTTGATTTTATGTGTTTAGGTTTTGCAATGATCTTTATACACTCCCTTCAAATGTATGGGTATTTCACCAAATTAAGCACTTCTTGCATCAACTCAAACACAAACATCAATTGTAGACATCCTTTCAACTATGTTCTAACAACTGTCAAAAAAATGACACTGAAATGGACATGTAGGTGTTGGTCCCCAACATGAAAAAGAGTATGAAGCCACTGAAACTCTATCATGCAACTGAAGAACTCAACAAGTGTTAGCTTAACCAACAAGTTGGCAAGATCACCAACTCTAATACCACTATAATAATAATCCTCAATTTTTTTTGAATTATGTTAGCCTCAAAGTAAATGAAAGCATAACAACTTCCTTTCCACTTTCTGATTACCCAGATCTCAGATTGGGC
Source organism: Sequoiadendron giganteum (assembly GCA_007115665.2). NCBI lineage: Eukaryota > Viridiplantae > Streptophyta > Pinopsida > Cupressales > Cupressaceae > Sequoiadendron > Sequoiadendron giganteum. The sequence goes on from CM021100.1 coordinate 751,961,677, forward strand.
AAGGTAAGAGCATACAATGTTACGATTATAATTTATTGATTTGCAACTTGCTAGAAAGAAGTTTCAAGTGACAAGCCAACCAAACCACTTATTAAATGGAATGCATAAACAATACAAGAAAGAAATCATCTTCTTATTCAATGGGAATTAGAAGGCACTTCCACTTTTCAGTGAGAAATCTTATACAATGTTTGAGGACATTTAACCATGTTTCTTCCACTTTTCAATGGTGAGCTATTACAATATCATGACTTGTTCGATGGGGTAAGTTCATTAGCAATAACAAATTTAAACCCACTGGTGGTACTACCATCCAATGCTTACAAAATAAAGTGCATAAAAAATTGAATCTTTTGGTAATATAACAATCCAAAGCATTACAAGGTTAGCACATATGCATTATGAACACCAAAATAAGAGGATTAACTATTAATATAAAGTGTTGATGAAAGAACTGTTGAAACACCCAACAATAGCACCAAACATGTACCCAATAGCCCATCAATGAAATAGCAACGTGATACCTTGAATTGACGAACTAGAAGGATGGTACAAGTTTGAAAACACCCTTTTTGTTGTTGTACTTTGGAAAAATCAGAACTTGAAACATTGTTGTTGATGCTTTGGAAACTTAAAAAAGGAGCAAACTTATACACCCACAAGCAAAATACTAGAAAACTCCCTTCAAACTCCACCCAACACACCTCAAAACATTGAATAGATCTTCATCTCAGCAACATTCAAAACTAAAACTCGATTTGAAGCACATGGGGATTTCTAGAATGAAATCACTCCAATTTATCTTAGATATCTCTCAAATCCGAAACTAGAAATCAAATGAGGATATTAATCCTCAAAAGATTATGGAAGAACACATAGGTTTAATCCGACAGCATAACAATATGAGAAAAATTCAACATATTCAAATGAGCCCCAAACACCTCCTTTTATAGCTTTTTTCATAGTTTTTTTCTTTTTTGATGTTTTTGAAAAAGCATTTTTTCTTTTTCATTGTTTTTTCAGAAATGTACTTTTTTTATTTTTCCAAAAAAATGTTTTTTTTCTTTTTCGCTACTTTTTCTAAAAAACATTTCTTGCTTTAAATTAAATAGTTCATTATGTGAAAACATTTAATCACATTTCCAACAAGCTATTACACTAAGTTGTCCTTTACTTATTTCTCAACATTAGACAACATTAGTGAAATATTACTTAAATAACTTAATAACTCACCCAAGTTGCATAAAGTACTGCAACATCATCGAAATTCAATTCTGACCACACCATGATGAAATTGAAGTAGTAGGAAGATGATTGAAATCAACTTGGTGAGTTTCTAAAAATAGTCTTGTCCTCCAAGAAGTTTGGAGAGCACCCAAAAGGTTGAAAATTGATTCTAAAAGCATCAAAGGGCTCCAACTAACCAACTTAACTCAAACCCAAGAATAATTGTTCTACAAGACTAATCAAATGTTTCTCCAAGAATGTTGGAGTTATCCCTAACTAACCAATTAGCCTTCAGAAGACTTGGAAACTAGATAAATGTACAAAATTGGCTAAGTGCCAAAAGAAGACATTACACTTGTCTTCTTGTTCTCCCTATGATGAGTCGTGTTCCTAAAGGGGTTTCTCATGTGGTTGGCACAACTTTAAAGTGCCTTGGCCATACATCTCCCTCAAGGCTTCTATTAGTGAGTCCAACCTACCTTCTAATTTGGTTGCTTAATTTTTTGTTTCCACTACTATTATACCCTTGGTGTAATGTCCCCTATTTGGGATATTCCTAGATTTTTCCCTAAAAGCACAATCAAAATCAAAAATAAAAAATTTAATACATTTAAGATTGTAAATTTACCAACTGAAATTCCCTTTATAAGATATAAATCTTGATTTAGGTCTTGCACACAAAATTAGTCACTAAAAATCGACATTAGATCATAAGCCATGAAAAAATACATATTACTAAGCATTAGTAAACATCATGATATCTATGGACATTAGTCACATAAAAATCTAATTAATGCAATAGTCATTCTAATGTGGATTCCCCATAATAATCTCATTAGGAATTCTTTGAAATGGTTGCAAACCATAGTCTCAAGGTTGGTCGCCCTTATACTGTGAGAACATGGAAGGTGGGTCACCCTTCAATCCCTTAGTCCACCTTGGAGGTGCTCCATCCTCCTCAATCAAGCCCAAAAGCACTCATTCACCTCACAACCCCACAAGTGCTCCATCTCGGGGGTGGCGTGCTTGATAAGAGTGTGAAGACTACCTCCCTTCCACCAAGCTCAGGAGCACACATTTTACTCTCAATCCACAAGCGCTCTATCTTGGGGGTGGCATACTTGATGGTGGGTTTGTCGAGCCTTCACCTCTCATGAACTCGAAAGGTTGATCAGCCTTCCTATTTTGTAATCACTTCTCTAAATTTAAATTAGATTATTATGAGAATCTATTATTCATATTTATAATAAAGGAAGAATCATATTTATTCATAAAGATTAATGTTGCAAGCATCATTATTGCATAATCACATATAAACATATATAAACACACACACATATATACATATATAATTAAATTAAAGACTTACAATAATCCTTTGCTAGTAAACAATACTTATTTCCAATAGGGTTCCAATTCTTATTTTTCTTTTTCCAATTTGCTGACTTTTTTTTTGGATTTCTTATTGATCCAATGATTCAATGATCCTCATTGATGCCTCTCCCAAATTATTTATTATTCCTTTAATATCTTCCATTGGGAGGGCTGAGTGGGGTGGGTGAGTGAGGGGGTGAGGTAGTCACATCTTTTCACCCACACCCTTACCTTTGTAAGGGACACATCCCTAAAAACCTAAGCTCGCCTTTCTTTGTTTATTATTAATATTTTCTTTTAGGGAGATTGTTAATCGTTACCTAAGGATAGCTTTTTTAACTTGGGTGATCACATTCTAAAAGGAGTCGGCCATGAACAAAGCTTTAATTATTATTTAAATTCTAAATTTCTTAATAATCTGAGTTGACCTCCTATTGTTAAATATTCTAAGTCTGTCCATTTTGTAAAGGCTATTATTATTTATTTAATTTATTTATCTTATTTTCAATGCCATGATTCAATACTGTGATGTGTAAATGGTAGGGACACGATAGTCCGCCCTTTCCAATATTGCTTGTCCTCAAGTAATCACAATCTAGGATGCTCCTAAAGTTACCAAGATCCCAAATCAACCTTGGAGATTTGTAATCCCTAAATCCTCCTTGCAATGTAATTGGCTTTTGTTGTGACACTTGGTTATTTCCAACTTTGTACTACAATGATGTCCCCAAAGATTTGTTAATGTACTTGCTAGATTGCCAATATAATATTTTAATATCATAAGGTTGATACCATCATCTAAAGTGTGAGGACAACTTATTGTTCAATATTCTTCCAGCTCACGTACTACTATTTCCCAATAATAACGAGACCTGTTATTTAAGACAAGTTTTATCTCGTTTCATCAAAGCAATGAATACAAACTCTTGATTACCCTTATTGCATTTTGTGTAAACATTCAACAAAGTTTTGGGGCAAGTTCATTTTGAATGAGGGTGTAAAATAAAATAGACAAACATTTTTCAACATATATCACCTTGTCATAGACTAATAGGTAATTAATGACATGTTATAACCTTCCAAGTACATATTTTCTAGATGATACTCAAGTACCAAATTATTGGATTGATCAAGTCCAAAAATGAAGGATGTACAAAAGTCTGAGCATTCATAGCAAACTATAGGACTCAATTTTATTGGTTTACACTACTATCCAATTCTTGTCCAACTTCTAATTCAATTGGAGTTTGTTATTCCTCTTCTAAAATTTGATATATCCCCCATGTTTGACACTGAGATTATTTGCATATCTTAGGAAAGCATTGTTTTATTTTACCCGATTCGTTTAAACAATATCAATTTATTTTCTCCAAAGTTTGAGAGGTGAGAATGATCCTGGGATTTGTGGGTTATGGGCCCACAATGTAACTTAACATAGGCTTATGTAACAAATTTGGGTGTAACTTGATTTGTATCAAATTTATCTGAGGTACATGTATGCCTAATACTAATGTCCTTGATCTTTAATCATGAATGTAGAGCTACTTTGATCAAGAAAAAAGGACTTCGGAGAAGAAGACTCCTGGAGGAAATGAGCTACTCTAGATATTAAATATAGAAGTGAATTTGGTCCCCAAGACAGAGTTCACTAGGTAAAATTTGTATGTTACAAGGTGGATCCATACATCACCATTGTTTCAATCAGTGTGGGATTGATGATATGTGGTCTGATCTTGAGGGTACATTGTGATCTTGTTCAAAATGAACAACTTACTCTTCATTGTAACAAGTGTTCCACTCAATGAAGCTCGATGATTATATCCTACAATAAATCTCAAAACATAAACCTCAAATTATTAAGTTTCTCTAAAGATCTATCTTAGAGTCAAAATTTGTTATTTGATTTACAACAAAATGTGTATGTTCCTAAATATTTGAGTTGTCTTCATTACATTCTCTTAAAAATATTGTTTTGTCATGTCATTATTTGGTTGAATTTTCGACTTGGATTTCTATTATTATTTCTAATTTAAACTTGACATGCTGATAATGATTCATTCTACGATGTTTCAAATGAGGTGTTATGGATAAGACCAACATTCTAGATAAATCATTTTGAAATATTCTTGTAGATTTTAATATTATTAGTCAAGGTGATATCTTTGTGCGCTTACATCTTGAAATTTGAAAATAAGATAATCTTAATCCATCTTTGATCTTTAGTTATGCCTAAGTTTTTGTGACAACTAGTGATGGCAATACACAGATTTCCATTAGAGAATTGAAAGTCAAGTTATATTGTTAGATCTTATCATTAGCTACGTTAAGTTGTTATGATTGTTTGTTCTTTCATTGGGAATCTTATGAGATAAACCTTGTAAGACCACCTCTTGGTTGTTATGTTGAAAACAAAGCACCATCTTTTGGAAGTCTTGGTAGTATCTTCCTAAGGAGTGCAACCATTGGATGCCCAAGACTACATCCATGTCTCCTATATTTAGAACTTAGAATTATTATTTAATTGGATGCCTTCCCAAGGTGATGCTTAGTTGTGGCACCCTTCTTATGCATGAGGTAGTAAACCATCAACCATGGCTACCTTAAAGCCCTAAAAAATTTCAACTTCTAAATTCATTCTTGTAACTACTCCTTTGTCAATAAAGTTGTGTGTGGCACCACTATCCACTAGTCTGATCACCTTTTGCCCCTTAAGAACACTACAAAATCGAAAGCGGTAGTACCTAGATGCCTTTGAGATTGTAGCGAAGGTTCCATAGTCTTCTTCCTCAAACCTTCCCTTCTTGCTTGGATTTTTTCTTTCTTCCCATAGTTCTTCGTAAAATAATGCCTCTAGATTATGTGCTTGTCTTGGGCACTTATGTCCTGTCTCCATTTACCCTTGCATTTAAAACACAATCCTTGCCTTCAAAACCTTGTCCTATCTTCCCAAGTCATGTGTTTTTGAGAAGCCAATGGCTTGGGTTGCTAATTTCTTTTATAGAGAGTTTGGTTATGTGATTTGGATGGCATATTTTTGGGTTCACTCTTCTCCTTCGTTGATGTGGTTTGCAACTATAGGGCCTTTTGAATAGCATCTTGAAGGGTTGTGGGGTCAAAAGCACTCACCAAACCTCAAATTATCTTCGATATCCCTTCAATAAATAGGTAAGTCTTTTCTCTGTAATCCTTGGTACCATGATGAAGATCCTTTGGAATTCAGTGACATAGTCCTCCACAAACCCTTGTTGTAATTGGGTTAATTTCTTGAAGTGCCTTTTGAGGTGTTTTTGGTCGAATCGGTCCATGAGCATTTGTGTGAATTCATCATATGTTGTTATATTTTGGTGTCTTTGTGTAATAATGCCATGGTGCCAACAATCATGTGCAACCCCTTCTAAATGTAAAATGACAAACTTAATGACATCTTCTTTTGTCTTGGGACTAAGGGAAAAGTAGGTATCCAATTTTTGGACCCATGAATGAGTTGTAACCTTTCCCAACCCATCAAAGTTGGGGAGAGCCATTTTATTCACCTTTGACGTAAGTCTTTATTTGTTTTCTTGTTTCCCTTTGTACAAGTGGTTCGTAATCTTGTGACATAATATGCCTCAATTGGGATCTCTCTTAATTTTAGGGTCTAACATTGAGTAGGTTACGATAATTTCATCAAAGTCATTAATTTGTGGGTTAGTTTCTTCTTCTCTACTTGGCCCTTCCCTAGGTAGGAAAGAGGGTCTTTTTGCCCTAGGTGTTGACCTCAATGGTGATATGTTGTTATTTTCTGAGTGATTTGAGTTTACATCTCTCCCATTTGTTTGGTTGGGCTTAAGGGTATTGATGGTATTATTCATGTTTTGTAAGGTTTGGAGGAGCACTTGAGTTGTGCTTTCATTTTGCTCCATGAAGGCTCTAGTTGTTCTTTCATTATGTTCCATGAAGACCCTCAATTTGTTTCCTAGTTATTCACTCATTTTGTTGTTTTGGTTAGGGTTGCCTTTTTCCACAAGTTTCCTCCTTTCTCTTTCTAAAGCCCTTTGAGTCCTTTGGCTTAATTGCGTAAACACCATTCTTGATCCTCAGGATGGCAGGAACCTGGCTCTGATACCACTGTAATGTCCCCTATTTGAGATATTCCTAGATTTTTCCCTAAAAGTGCAATCAAAATCCAAAATAAGAAATTTAATGCATTTAAGATTATAAATTTACCAATTGAAATACCCTTGATAAGATATAAATCCCGATTTAGGTCCTCCACATAAAATAAGTCACTAGAAATCAGCATTAGATCATAAGCCATGAAAATATACTACTCATTAGTAAACATCATGATATCCATGGACATTAGTCACGTAAAAAACTAATTAATGCAATAGCCATTCCAATGTAGGTTCCCCATAATAATCTCATTAGAAATTTGTTGAAATGGTTACAAACCGCAATCTCAAGGTTGGTCACCCTTGTATTGCGAGAGCATGGAAGGTGGGCCACCCTTCAATCCCTCAATCCACCTTGGAGGTGCTCCATCCTCCTCGATCAAGACCAAGAGCACTCATTCGACTCCCAACCCCACGAGCGCTCCATTTCGGGGGTGGCGTGCTTGATAAGAGTATGAAGACTACCTCTTTTCCACCAAGACTAGGAGCACACATTTGCCTCTTGGCCCACAAGCACACATGTCAGGCCTTCACCTCTCATGAACTCGAAAGGTTGATTGGCCTTCTTGTTTTGAAATCACTTCTCTAAATTCAAAGTAGATTATTATAAGAATCTATTATCCATATTTATAATAAAGGAAGAATCATATTTATTCATAAAGATTAATAATTGTTGCACACAGTATTATTGCATAATCACATATAAACTTAGATTTCCAATAGGGTTCCAATCCTTATTTTTCTTTTTCCAATTTGCTAACTTTTTTTTTTAAATTTCTTATTGATCGAATGATCCCCATTGATGCCTCTCCCAAATGATTTGTTCTTCCTTTAATATCTTCCAGTGGGAAGTCACATCTTTTCACCCACACCCTTACCTTTCTAAGGGACTCATCCCTAAAAACCTGAGCATTGCCTTCCTTTGTTTAATATTGATTGTTGCTTTTAGGGAGATTGTTAATCGCTGCCTATGGACAACTTTTTTAACTTGGGCGATCACTTTCTGAAAGGACTCGACCCATGAACAAAGCTTTAATTATTATTTAAAGTCTAAATTTCTTAATAATCTGGGTCGACCTCCTATTGGTAAATATTCTGAGTCGGCCCCTTTCGCAAAGGCTTTTATTATTATTATTATTGTTGTTGTTGTTGTTGTTTTTATAAGGAAAAGCAGGTTTTGAAGGGACCCCGAAACCCTTTACAAAGGCAAAAAGCTGTACGAAAGACTAAACCAATAAAGCCTGCAACCCAAAAAACCAAAATGCTGACAACATAAATTAACCATGAAACCCATCAACAACAAGGCTGATCAAGCAAAAGAAATAGCAAAGCTACAACGTTTTTTTCAAAACATTAATCGAGGCCAAATTTTCCTCAATGACCCCCTCGTGCATCTCCATCACATCCTTGAGCTCCTCAAACGAAATACCAGCCTGCTTCTTGGTCTTGCTCCTCGTTCTCACACACGAGCCAACATCCACAACCTTCTCCACAACTGGAGCAAAATCCTCATTCTTCTCCACCAAATTCAAGCGATTCACATCCTCCATGGCCTTTTCAATATCACCCAGCTCCAAGGATTTACCAATCCATTTCAAGGCTTTCTCATTTAAAATAGAGAGGTCCTTAATAGTCGAATTCAAGGAATTATTGCTAATGTTAACCACAGTCTTCAAATCATCAGACAACTTACTAATTTTGTCCTTAATGTTAACAAATCTCTCCTTCACCAATTCCAGGGATGCAGTCCTCTCCTCATGAGTATTACCAAGATGATCAACATCCACGACAAGTTTATCAAGCATAACATTCATGGTTTTAACCTTACCTTTAATCGCCCATTCCTTCTGGTTACTATGCACTAACACCACACAAACATCTTGCCAATTCTTAAGCTGGACATTGAGCTCCTTAACTTCCGAGAAAAGCCATTTCACCAAAGAAAGCAAGTTGCGAGTTTCGTCCTCAGCCATCCTATAGAACATGCCCATGTTAACCTCGTCCCGATTTACAGGTGGTGCAACTTGAGAACCAACATTCTCGACGAGGTCCTCCCGAGCTTCCGCTTTATCCTCCATTTCATCCTCAACAAGGGAATCCTCCACTTCAATCACCTCAGCTTTAACCCGACACTTATCCAGCATATTCGCCAAGTCCGCCAAAATTTCCAGTCGCTTTGCCTTCACATCACTCCCTTTAGTCTGCTCAGTGCCAATAGGAGAGTCTAGAATAACCTGGTTAGGGTCAACCCCCTTTGGACACACCAAACTATCATTCCCCTGAACATAAACCTTCATAGGTTGCATGGACCCTGGGAGTCCTTTACCAACACCTTGACTATCCTCCAAAGCAGGGGAAAACTCCAAATCACCCACCTTTTTGGCGCTCAGGGTATGTTTAACATCAAAAACAAGGGACTCCTCAACAACTTTAAACACCTCCACCTTCCGCGTGACATAAATCTTATCTTTCCTAGGGCATTTTTTCTTCCCCTTCACACTCTTCTCAAGTGGCACCACAACTTCCTTCAATTCATTATCCGTTTCATAACCCTTGGACTAGGAATCAGAAGCCTCAGAGCCCTCCACAGACTCACTATCCTCCTCCAACACCTCCTCAAAATCAGAATCCTCATCCTCAAAATTCCCTTCCCATTTTGCCACCGAATCACCAATCTCATAGCCAGAATTTTTTGCACCCTTTTTACGAGCCAAAGTCTTAGGAGAAATAGGGACCAACTTCATCTTTATGTGTTCAAACATGAGATTCATAAGGCCTTCATGGAGAATAGCTTTCTTAGGGTTCTTTCGATGATCCTCAATACTATTCTCCATCAACAACAGAAGATAAAAAGGAAAGGAAACCAGAGCATTGTGGCGGAAAAGATTCAAAAGCATGAAATGATATCCATAAATTACAGAAAACCTACCCTCCAAGGTGAAGTAATGCATAATGGCCAAAGCAATATCCCTCCAAAGCGGTTTGAGAGAATTGTTAGCATACCCACCACTACCAACTAACCCGAGCCTCTTCTTCTCATCATATTTAAAGAAATTAGCAAGGGCTTTCTTAGCCGCACCTCTATCTTTGTAAAATTTCCTTCCAGTAGAAGGGAGACCAATCACCTCAATAATGAACTCCTCATTAATATTAAACTCCACACCTTTGTATCACAAAATCCTACTGCTCCATCCTTTAACAAAAACTTTCATCACTTCAGAGTTCAGACCTTGGAGCTTTAGCAAATAGGGGCTTACCCCACCCTTTTCCAGGTGCTCCCACACAATTTCATTACTCTGAAACTCCTCACAAGAGCTCGGTTCCACTCTGCAACGAGCTCCTCCCATGGCGGCATGCAACGAACAACACTCCACTAGCACCTTAATTTTCTGCAAAGACAGGATTAGGCAAACTAACCACAAAACAATGCAAATGAGACCCAGAAAGCGTGTGAGCATGTCATACCAAGTACAACCAAACCTACACAACTAGACCATAATTTCACATATATCAAAAAGGCAATTATGAGAAGAGAAGGTCCAAGACTCTATGTGCAAAAACTAACTCAAAACGAATAAAAAAAGCCTTTCCCCTAGTTTTACCACCTTAATGACATGACAACTAGTCATTATTGGAAATGATCTTAAGGTTAAGTGGCAAGGATTCATAATCATCCCAATTATTTCAAGCCACCACTCCCAAATTAGCTAACCCATCAGCCAACGAGTTAGCTTCCCTAAACACATGTGAATTATAATCTCATCAAATGAATTGATGATGGATAGCGAATCATTAATAAGATGGGCAATCGACCAAGACGACGGGCTATTCAGCATAAGACACTTAATAATGTTAAGAGAATCCCCTTCAAGCCAAAGTTTGGATATGTTGTTATTATTATTTTATTTATTTATTTATCTGCTTTTCAACGCCATAATTCAATACTATGATCAATAAATGCAGGGACATGACACTTGGCTTCAACACAACATTTGCCTACTCCTGAAGTGGTTGATCATCAATTAGCATTTCTAACTAGACGTTCATTTGTTTTTGTTGCTCCCATGGATGCACCCTCTAAAGAGGAGTCCCTCGCTCATCTTAAGGACTTGGATCATAACACCTCCTAGTCACCTGTTCAAAGACGAAAGAAAGGTCTTCCCAAATCTATCTCCTAATCACACACCATAGTTAAGGGTGTGAGGTTGAATAAGGTAGGGTCTAGCATTGTTTAGGTTAGATCCTTGGATTATCTTTTGTGCTTGGTAATTTGGTTGTAGTTGTGTTAGATCTTGCTTGGCAACTTGGTTGTAATTGTGTTAGATGTTGCTTGGCAACTTGGTTGTAGTTGTGTTGGATCTTGCTTGGCAACTTGGTTGTAGTTGTAGTGTTTATGTCCCATCTAGGAAATTATTGTGTAGACTTTAAGCTATTCTATTTGATGTACAAGGTTTATGCACCCTTCAAAGCCAACTTAATCAAAACAAGAAGCTTCATTTAACTATATTAAAGGGTATTTTTTACCACATGTATGTTAGCACAGACAGTAAGTGCAAATTGATTGCTTGAAAGTTACTTTATATTTGAGAGGTGAGGTGCTTCAAAAATGCCTTAATCAAACATAGAGCCACGAGTAAAAGGCATTTTCCTTTTATACACTACCTAAATTACAAAGATTATACCTCTTTTCCATGGAACTATGCTTTTACAAAGTTTAATTTATAGTTCGGATGAAATAAGGCCTCTATAAAGATAACATTTCTTATGCCCTACATGTTAGAGATTAGAATGATCAAAATGGCCATTTAATGAGTGAAAATCGAGATTGAGTAGACAATTTTCAATGAATAATCATCTGAGATAATGTCCAAAAAATCTGAACAAAAGTATGCCTTTATCATGGAAGTTGGATATGCTAAGTCACCAATGCATAGGGGAGGCTATTATCACAAGATTAATTTAATGACCTAGTTGTACTTTTAATGATGTCTCTTGTAGTGCAGATAAAAGAGTTCCAATTTAAGTATCTAAAAACAATTCAAAACTTTGTGATCATTTGTGGACAGCATGCAGGGAAGATCGGTTAATATCTTAGTCGATTGCCACAAAAGTCAAGAAATAAGAAGCAAACTAAAACAAGCTGAAAAAAGGTACTCGATAATTGATGACTCATATTGATGTAGGTATGCAAAAATGCCATGTGTTAATGGCGGGCTGAAAAATGGTACTCGATAATTGATGACTCATATTGATGTAGGTATGCAAAAATGCCATGTGTTAATGGCGGTCTTAGGAATTTGGTTACATTAGGTTGTGTTTGCCATTTCAGTTTCTTTCAAATTCATATTTGACAATTGAATCGATTAGTAAGGATGAGCCCACCCAAATAATCTTATATACATGATTTCTGCCCAACTTGAAAAGGGAGTGAGGATTTTACTCTGATATAACTCTACAAGACCATTCTCAAACTTGTACAAGATAAAGATTATTAATTTGGGAAGCAAATTTTGAATTTCTGAATGAATGTTGGCAATTTGAAAGCATGTGCACGGCAATGTTTCAAAACTCTGAAACATGCTGCATTTATGTTGTGGCTTAGTTGGAAATTAATGAGGCTGCTTCTCTCTGTATCTCTTTTTCTATTTTTTTGTTTTCTTTATGAATGATTATGGAAAAGTATAATAGGTGTGAATAAACATTTGATTGTTTAGAGTTTTGAAGTTACATTTATTTTTGTTTTATTATGTCATTGAGTCCTAGGAGCATGATTTAGCAACTCATGCACTAGAAACCAGTCAAAAAGAAAATAATTTATTCCCTTAAACTGTAATGTGTAATATCTCACATCAGAAAAGCTCTAAAACATTCCAATTCAGAATTCCTCCACTTAAATCTAAACTCTTCTACCATGAAAGCCTGTCTTTGCCTGCAAATGGTGGCTTTGTCTACAAATGACCTGATCAAAAGATCTATGAATAAGTTTTGAGAAATATGCTCTAAGCCAATTGGATGGATGGACAATAATCTTATTCCCAGTCTGAAATGTTGGCCAAGCAAGCCTCTTGAGCCACACGACAAAAATTTAGCCCAACAGACATGCTCATAGCATCCTACTACAATAACAAAAACCTCATGAAATCAAAATCTTGAGAATATCTCACCAGATGACCATCAGCTGCCTAACAATGCAAATGTAATAAACCACTTCATATGTTGGGAATTAAGCCTTGTATCATCAATAAATATGATATTTGGTTTATCTTGAGCAAACCAGAGCAAAGTTTTTGTAGAATTCCTCAATCATACCTTGTCAAGATTGATCTCCTCTCATATATAACCCAATCGGTTACAAGTTACAACATTCTTTGAATGCTAATTAAACATGGCCAACCTTATAACATAAATGCTATTTCAGTCAAGCCACGCATTACTGATTATGAATTAGACACACGTATTCTTAATTCTAACGATATATTAAGGTCCACAATTGTTTGATCAAGATTATCTTAAGATAGTAGAGACAAGCCTAAAGAATATGATCTGTATTGATTTTATAAGCAAGGACATAACCTTGACATTAGCTAAATAACAATACAATATAATAAGAAGATTACAAATTACATGAGAATAATTGATAACAAGAACACTGCATGGCACGGTTGCTAGCATTAAAATTAGTAATCGTAAATGATTTAAATTTTAAAAAATAGTAAAGGAGAGCGGATGTGAACAATGTAAATCAGTTATCAAGTCTTGAGGCTAAGAGGCCAGGTTTGCAAGAAAGAGGAGTCAAACTGGTCAGATACGGTTTGATCTGAGTATGGGGTCAGGACAGCCCTGAGTTCACCTGGGTTGTACCCAGACATACCCACAAAGAAAGCTGCCTTAATCATCGACTCTGGAGATGAAAATGCACCTGTTTCTGCAAAAACAAATTCTGCCTGCTTTCCATGGCCATTGTTCATTTTTATCAGTTTTTAGTGTATATAGTCTGGTTTCCTCAGGCATTCACCAATGCAGTCACTCTCCACCAAAGCGCCCAAACGCCCAGCTCTTGCAAGATATATGTAGGAAGCATAAGGTACGGGTGCAACAAGATTGGCGGGAGCAGAGCTTCCGGTTTCATTCACACTGCAACGGGGTGGAGGGTCAGCGCTGGCAGCAGGATGTTTATGTTTTTGTTTTAATGTTTCCAACTATAGGCTTAACTTTTAATTGTTTAATATTAATTGTTTTTAAAATTAATATCATATATTGATATTTAAAACTTTATTAAGTTTAAAGTTAAAACTAATTTAAAATCATACTATTAGTAATACTTGATATATTTACTTTTCAGTTAGATTTTAATTTTTAAGTTTTAGTATTTTAGGTTTATTTAAATTTTATTATTTTTAAGTTTATACTTTTGTACAGCTATATCCAGCCATATCGAACCTGAGGGAAAAAACCACTGTACCTGCAAACCCATACCCGACTCTGTACCCAAACCAGCAACTTCGCTTGAAGGGCAACAAAAGCATATTACAAAACTTAAGCCAAGAATAAGGCTTAATCTAATTTGAACATAAGACTACAAAATCACAACTAAATTTCAGAAAAATACGTAAGTTACTCTAACACATAGGACTACAAAATCACAATTAAATTCCACAAAAATGCATACTTCTGTATGCACATGCATGTTGTGTCTGCTTTTTGACAAAAAGTGTGTAAAAATAAGTTCATCATTTCACCATCTATTATTATATACAGCAAATCGCATGCACATGTGCAAATACCTGTATTATTATTGTCTGCTTGCTATAAATATTTGAATGTATTTTAAAAGACATATACTCTTTGCCAAAAAAAAATTGTACTAAGCAATTTGATTTCTTCTCCTGAATACTTCATGTTTATTTAGGATTATTTATAAACAAAAAATAAGATGCAAGACAAATATTATACAAATTTACAATGCAAATAGATTGAGTGCATAAAACTAGCTAACTGAGAAATGTACCCTCTTTCCATGATATTCATAGAGCCTAGATATTCAAGCAATTTTGTGAAAATTGGATGCAAATGATAGAAAACCTAAACAAGCTTCCAGTAAAAAAAATCAGCGTTGAAACGAAATTGAATATGATCCAGTATTAGGGTCTTTGACGGCCTTAAAGTTATCAACAGACATGCCAAACCGCCCCAAGACTGAGTTCCCCAGCTCTTTTAACTTTCCTGCATGCCATAATAAAGGTAAACTCACAGGATTCAAAAACATGATATATTAATTATGATTATTAGCCAATTTTATGCAATTTACATAGCAAAACCAGAAATACTAATAGTAAAAAAGAGCTATACAGGTGGTCATTCAATGTAGAAGATCCTCATGATTACATTTTATTTAAAATTTAGCTTGATACCTCCTAGATAAGCCTGGGGTTGAAATTTCAAATAGCTTCATTTAATATCTTTTTAATTATCTTTTCTTTCTAATGGAGTGAAAAAAACATATAGTAAAATAAGCTGAAGCCCAGGCAAAGTACATATCCATACAAAAAATACCAAACATGCAACTAGCCAACATCTGTGTTAGCAGATCGAACAAAACATGAGAAGTCTACAATCTTGAACTGACATACATATCAACTAGTAAAACTAACAGAATTAACACATAAACAAGCTAAAAACATGTCCTACTGCCAGAAGACCAGATACTCTGTATCTCTTCTAGCTTCAAAAGTCTTCTATCTAGGTCCAAAATAAAACCATGATGGCTGATGTTTCTCTGTATAGAGCAGATTAATCGTTACAAGAAACTCTTCCTTCTATATCTTCATCAAAAACATTGGCATTAGAAATACATTGCATGACTATTTGACCCACAATCAAAATGGATATTCCAATGCATAATTCACTAACACACATATTTTCCTTATGTACTGTTCCCACATTCCATGCTTCTGAAACAACAATCTAAAGCTGGAAACATATGTTACTATAGCTCTATGGCCACCAGCTACATAATATATCAAATTATGCAAAAGTGTGAACCCTTACAAATGTGCCTGAATCAATTGCAGATCAAATTTCATACTCCTATGCTACCCCCAACATGTGACTTATTGACTTATTGAATCCACAAGTCCAATAGTGCAACAAGTATAGTAATTCTTTAACTTATGTGAGATAAAATCTAGGTTCTATTTGCTGGTTTGAACAAGTACTACAGTGGTTGCATCGAATAGAAGCATGCAAATGAATCAAATCACCATATAATAGAAAGATATACACGCATAGAATTTCCTTGGAGAAACCCAATGTAGGAAAATTCCAAAGTGTGAACCTATGCTTCCTCATCGCCACTATCATCTTGCAAAGATTTTACAAGTAAATTGTTCATTGGAGCCTTCACTTGCATTGTAGCTTTTGCTAAAACCTCTTGTTTTAATTCATATTATGATGTCATACTAGGTCTGACAATGTCACAGTTGCATGGTGAGGTCAGTAAGTCTTATTTTTGTCAAAATTGGTTGATATCTTATTTTTATTCACATGCTTTTCTCCAGTAGTTTGATAATGCAGGTAATGGCTTTTCTTTCTATTAGAGGCCTCTAAATGTACTTATATAAAGAACTCGCTGTGTTGACTGATAAGAGTAATAAAGTTTATCAAAAATTTAATTTAAAAAATATATTTATCTAAAACCAGCAAAAAGTAAGTTTTAGAAACAAAGGAATTCCTAGTTAGATGCATTTATAATAAGAATATAAATTTATAAAATGAAATGGGTATCTTGTACCATGTATGGTACAGGTGAGCAATCTTTAAATTGGAATCCAATCAATCATAATGCAGATAATATAGTTCACAGTATAAAGAAATATAAATAAATTGGAACATCAATTTGTAAGAGATGACAGAAGCAGGGGTTCATTTTGGTTATCAGACTAGAAAATGGAATCCTACAAAGGAACCTTACATTTTTAAAGGGCATAAAGAAATTCCTGTTAGAATATTGACTCAAAGTTTCAAACTGCTTGTTTTGCATCAGAAGCCTATGATTTTGTGTTTGGTTGAGCAAGGAGAGGAAAACAATTAATGATAGCTGGTGAAATACACCGAGCAGATAATGGTACTGAATTATCTTCTTTAGCAAATCCATGTCATTATGCCAATAAAAATGACTCAGGGATATGTTAAATAATTGGTTCACTACAAAAGCAAGGCTTTGAAACAGAGGACTGGTTATGTCTGGTTCAAGTAAAGAGGTATGTTTCTTTTAAGGCCTGTCTTCTTTGTCTTAAGGCAAGGTCATTTGTCAAAAGGGAATTATCCACATCTTGACAATCCCTCCTGTCTATTTGAGGGGTCACTGGTGAGGTGAGAAACGCATGTTTGCATATTGAAATTAGATAACCACAGAAGAATTAAAATGTCTGTGTTTTTAGTTATTATACATTTAATACAGCAATGGAAACAAGAAATCAAGGGAAAAAAGAAACTAAGACAAGATAATTTCCAAGTTGGAGAAGGCAAATGGAGTCTTGCTA
Source organism: Sequoiadendron giganteum (assembly GCA_007115665.2). Classification (NCBI taxonomy): domain Eukaryota; kingdom Viridiplantae; phylum Streptophyta; class Pinopsida; order Cupressales; family Cupressaceae; genus Sequoiadendron; species Sequoiadendron giganteum. Next base: position 751,978,973 of record CM021100.1, read on the forward strand.
TTAGCAATCTCAGCTCATCAAGAAGACATTGATTTGGGAAATTGTTATAAAGGGTGAAAACAGTCGGGTGAACCACAAAAATAAATGTTATAAAGTTCTTTATTTTTGTTAAGGGCTTTTTGTAAAAGGCTCTAAAAGAAAGACAGTAATTCCAGTGCTTCAGACCTTAAAAAGTCCTTTTTTCCATATTGATAAAAAAATAGATTACAAAGATTGCTTTTATTGAGGCAAACCTAGATACTAAGTGAAAAGTAAGAAAATGCTGATAAAAATATTTTGTATTTCTATCAGACCAAAAAGCATCTTCAGTTGTGTGGTACATAGACTCAAAATACTCAAAGCTTATGTCGTACAAGAAACAGTTGTCCAAAGAAATTGATTCGGAGATAAGAAATAGGGGATGGAAGTCAAATCAGGTACAAAGACTTTTGATTTGTACCTTTTCCTTCTAAATTTTTAAATACAGAAAAATATGCATAATCTGAGGATGCATCTGGGGAATAACATTTCAACTGAAAGGGTTAATATGCTATAGTGGAGGGACAAAAGTGGGCACAAGATAGCTGTGAGATATAATCTAATTGCCAACAATTTGATATTAAGTAAATGAAATATAACCAGATAGAATGGTCAATGCAACAGATAGCACAAGGAAAAAATGTAAAAAATCTAACATAGAAAAAACCTGAAAATTCAAAATCTCTATGCAAGAGATCTAAGAAGATGTGCAAAAAGGTTTCTACATCAATTCTAAGAAATTGTAATGTTCCCTTCTTGCACATGAGCAATTGTTTAGCCCATAGTTTGCAGACTCTTCGAGACTCGCCACGGACTCGGGAGTCCGTGGCTGAGCCGAGTCAACTCACCACGGACTCGGGAGTCGAGTCCAGGAGAGTCCTGGGTCGGGACTCCCGAGTCCGATCTCTGGACTCGGCCGAGTCCAGAGGTCGAACTCGGGAGTCCCGACCCAGGACTCTCCTACACGGCTGGGCGTCAATATGGGTTAAAACCCTTTTTTTTTTAACTTTTTATTTCATTTTCAATTGAGAGTTTGTGATTTTCAGGTTTGCAACTTGATTTCAGCTTGAAAGAAGGCAAGAGAAGGAGCTAAAAAGATCAAAATAGTGCCAGGTAAGTGATCTAGCAATTCTTTCTTCTTCTTTTTTGCATTCAAAATCAAAAAAATCAAGCAAAATAAGGGGAAATGCTGCCAATTTTTTTTTCTATTTTCCTTAATAGCCTAATTCCTACTATTTCTAGCTTGGTTTTGCATTCTTTTATTTTGCAAATAAATGAAACTTTGAATCACATTTTTTTGCTGATTTTTTTGCAAACCCTTGCTGATTTATTTTTTTCCATGTTGAACTTGAAACAGCAATGTCGTCTTCAAATCCAAAGGGAATGAGAAAAGACCCTGCATGGAAGTATGGAATACCAGGAACCAAAAAAGGTGAAGTGACATAAACTGAATGTCAGAAATGGATGACAGGAGGAATTGTAAATGTAATCAAACCTTTCACAGATAGGATCCTAATACCTAAGAAAAAACTAAGTTCAGAAATTCTGTGTAATATAATTCTAAGTCAAAATGTATTTTCCAGAATTCTTACTCAATAGAATTTCCAGATTTCTGTTTATAGGCGAATGTACTGAATGCAGAACATTAATTGATTTCGATGTTGCATTCACTGTTTTGAATTCCTATTTGAATGTAGATAGCCAAGCCTCAAAGGATGTGTCCTTTGAGAGGACGTGTCCCTTTGGGCGTGCGGGCCTTCTCTACAACCGGGTGTTCGTTAGATTAACTAACTTAACACATCTATCCCCTCACACATGGCGGATACAGCTCATAGGAATTCCGATTTCAATTTCAATGTGAAATTCGAAAATCATTTATCAAAAATTCGATTTTATACATGCATTATAAAATTCGATTTTACTTATTAGAAAGATTAAATATGAAGAGCAATTTATCGTATATATAATAATGAAGGTGTTTTATAACGATCATAGTTATATATCTGATCGAAGCTACAATTTATCAACACTCCCTCTTAGCTAGGGAAGATATTTCAAATCAAATAAGTCAAGATATCACCTTCACACGTGATATCGAAGATATGATATGCTTTCTCAATGTTGTCAAGTCACATGACATTCTTCATAACACATCTTCATTATTCAACTCTCCCTCTTTAACTAGGGAGGATAACTTCCAAAAGTGATATCACCTAACTCGTGATATCAGAAGATATGGTATGCTTCTGAAAGTGTCAAGTCACATGACATTCTCCATAACACATCTTCATTATTATGGTATGTGCACTGACATCAAGTCACATGATGTCTACCATAATTCATGTCATATCCACAAATATAAATATCCACCATTATTATCTCTTAAGGATCACAATGATCTTCAGCTATCAAGTCTCATGATATCCATCAAGGTGACCAAGAGATACTATCATGACATATCCACAGATATCAAGTCACATGATATCTATCATGATAGTTCATCATTGTAGAGTCGTCACTTTACAATATCAAATACAAGTGTTCATTATCAGAAAGATCGTCACCTTTCGATAATGTACACAGGGGGAGTAGGCCCATAAAGTCATGGAGTCACACACATGACAAAAGAGTTTACACATTAAACATCTTTATATATTAGTACAATTTATAAACAATTTGTATTTCAAACATAAATTACATTTTACATTTCAACCATACCAAGTTTCTTCCTGAAGTGCTCTACCTTGATCCGGGAGAGAGGCTTGGTGAGAATGTCTGCAGTTTGATCATTTGTACTAATATACTCCAACTGAATCACTTTCCTTTCCACCATATCTCTTACATAATCATAGGGGATCTCAATGTGCTTAGATCTGTCATGAAAGACAGGATTCACAGAGAATTTTATGCAACTCTGATTATCACAATGAATAATTGTAGGATTTAGGGGCTCACCAAAGAGTCCCACAAGCAATTTACGAAGCCACACTGCTTCTCTTGCTCCCATTGAGGCTGCAATGTATTCAGCTTCCGTTGAGCTCTGTGCAACTGAAGATTGTTTCCTGCAAATCCAGGAGATCATAGCCGATCCTAAACTGAAGCAACATCCTGATGTGCTTTTCCGATCGGTTACACTTCCAGCCCAATCTAAATCAGAGTACCCATGAAGATCTAGTTGATCATTCTTGTAAAGAAGACCATATCCAATAGTGCCTTGAAGATATCTCAAGATATGTTTCACAGCCATTAAGTGAATTTCCTTTGGTTCACACATGAACTGGCTGAGAACATTTACTGCATAGCAAATATTAGGTCTGGTGTTAACCAGATACATCAGGGATCCAATCATCTGTCTGTAAAGGGTTGGATCTGCACATTTGGATTCTGCTGCTGCTTCTTTCAATTTGTGAAGGTTGGTTTCCATAGGTGTAGACATTGGTCTACAGTCCAACATTCCAAATCTTTTCAGAATGTCAATAGTATACTTCCCTTGGTTTAGTATGATGCCTTCTGATTTCTGCCATACTTCCAAACCGAGGAAGTAGTGTAGAATACCCAAGTCTTTCATGTCAAATTCAGAAATTAGATCCTGTTTCTTTTGAGTAATGAGGTGATCTTCTCCTGTTATCAGCAGGTCATCAACATATAAAATAATTATAAGCATATCACCTTTGATTACCTTGAAGTAGAGATTGGAGTCAGCATCATTTTTGGAAAATCCTAATCCCAAGAGATAGCTGTCAATTCTTTCATACCAGACCCTGGGAGCTTGTTTAAGTCCATAGAGAGCTTTCTTCAACCTGCACACATGTGAGTTAGATTTATGTATCACAAAACCTTCTGGCTGTTCCAGATAGACTTCCTCTTCAATGGTTCCATTTAGGAAGGCAGTTTTCACATCCATTTGATGGATCTTCCAACCTTTAGCTGCTGCAATGGCTAATACTGCTCTCACTGATGTATAACGGGCAACAGGTGCAAATGTTTCTTCGTAATCAATGCCTTCCTTTTGAGAAAAACCCCTAGCCACAAAACGTGCTTTATGTTTTTCTATACTACCATCAGCAGCATGCTTGATTTTGAAGAGCCATTTAGAAGAAACAACAGATTTTTCTTTTGGTCTAGGCACTATGTCCCATACATCATTTTTTAGGATGGACTGATATTCCTCTGTCATTGCATCCTTCCAGGCTTGATGTCTGAAAGCTTCTGTAACACTAGCAGGTTCAGAGTTTATGATGTTGTTCATTAAAGCAACATAGCTAGAGAACCGTTTGGGTCTTTTACTCTCCCTGAACGTTCCTTTAGGTGCTGTATGATCCTCTGCTTCTTTGATCATCTTCCTGGCCCAAAGTGGTCTCTTTCTGCCGATGTCATTTGTATCCTCATTTGAATTGGCAGGAAGTTCATGTGGCATTTCCTCAGGATGCTCCCTTTGAATCTCAGGAGCAGGTTCCATTTCAGGTACTCTAAGGGAATAGGTTTTTGTCTCACTAGAACTCTTTGCCCTCTTGAATGCAATGTTTTCTTCAAAGATGACATCTCTGCTCAACTCAATTTGTTTTTGCCCGGGTATGAATATTCTGTAAGCTTTGGAGGTTTCACTATAACCCACAAATACTCCCTTCTTTCCAGAAGGTTCTAGTTTGGATCTCTTCTCTTTGGGTACATGAATATAGATAGGACAGCCAAAAATCCTAAGATGATTAATGTCAGGTTTTATGCCGGTAAAGGCTTCTTCAGGAGTTTTGTTATCAAGATGACAATGAGGACATCTATTTTGGATATAGACAGCAGTCCTAGAGGCTTCTGCCCAAAAAGATGTTTCAATGTTTTGGTCCAGCAACATTGCCTTAGCAGCTTCTACAATGGTTCTATTTTTCCTCTCAGCAACCCCATTTTGTTGAGGATTGTAGGCAACTATGAACTCCCTCTTAATTCTAGCACTCATGCAGAATTCTTTAAAAATCTCAGAGGTATATTCTTTCCCATTGTCTGTCCTTAAGGTTTTTATTTTCTTCCCGGAGAAGTTTTCAATGAGGGCTTTAAACTCTTCGAACCTTTTGAGGATTTCTATTGACTCTTTACACTTAAGGAAATAGATCCAAGTTTTCCTAGAGAAGTCATCTACAAATATGACATAGTATAGAAATCCTACTTTAGAAGGTATAGACATGGGTCCACAAACATCAGAGTGAACTAGTTCTAACACATTAAGGGTTTTACTCAGGCTATTCTGAAAGGATCCCTTAGTATTCTTTCCTAGGGCACAACCTTTACAAGTTCCCTCATGAGATGGTTTTAGCTTGGGTAAGCCTGTAACAAGTTTATCCATAGAAGGTAGGGCACAGAAATGAAGGTGTCCTAATCTTCTATGCCAAATTTCATTTGTATCAACAGTGTCAAGGGTAAGGGCTTGTTTAACCTCAGTGCATAGTTGTAAAGGTACCCTTGTCTTATGCCTATGGTATGGGCTTTCTTAATAGTTGAGTTTTTAGGCCATACTGGAACTTTACCATCCATAAATGTAGCTCTGTAACCATTGTCTTCAAGGGCAGAGATGGATATAAGATTTCTCTTTATTCCAGGTACAAATAAGACTCCAGTGAGTTGCAGAGAAATCCCAGATTTCAACTTGGTGGAACACGTTCCAACCCCTTTTACAGGGTAAGCAGAATCATCCCCGATGGTTACTTCTTCATCAGACTTTTTAGTCATGGAGTCCAAGTGTTCTCTGAACCCTGTGATGTGTCTGGATGAACCACTATCAATTACCCAATTTTGATTGTTGTCAAATACATGACTAGAAAGGGCTGTATAGAACACAAGGTTCTCAATTTTCTTAGGTTCAGTCTCTGGTTCCCTAATAGTTTCTCTCATAAGTGAGTCTAGATTATTCTGTTTTAGGATCATCATGTTTCTAAATTTCCATGATGTGAAATTGTCTGCTCCTGCAAGACGATCTTCAAATCTGATCACACTTGACATTATGAAGAATGTGATGTGAATTCGATTTTTTTTTTGAAAAATACGAATTTCTAGAGCAAATTGATTTGATTTGGATTCACACAACGTGGCTCTGATACCATGTAAATGTAATCAAACCTTTCACAGATAGGATCCTAATACCTAAGAAAAAACTAAGTTCAAAAATTCTGTGTAATATAATTCTAAGTCAAAATGTATTTTCTAGAATTCTTACTCAATACAATTTCCAGATTTTTGTTTATAGGCGAATGTACTGAATGCAGAACATTAATTGATTTCGATGTTACATTCACTGTTTTGAATTCCTATTTGAATGTAGATAGCCAAGCCTCAAAGGATGCGCTCTTTGAGAGGACGTGTCTCCACATGTGGAGACATGTGGAGACACGTCCGCTCAAAGGGCATGTCCCTTTGGGCGTGCGGGCCTTCTCTACAACCGGGTGTTCGTTAGATTAACTAACTTAACACATCTATCCCCTCACACATGGCGGATACAGCTCATAGGAATTCTGATTTTAATTTCAATGTGAAATTCGAAAATCATTTATCAAAAATTTGATTTTATACATGCATTATAAAATTCGATTTTACTTATTAGAAAGATTAAATATGAAGAGCAATTTATCGTATATATAATAATGAAGTTGTTTTATAACAATCATAGTTATATATTTGATCGAAGCTACAATTCATCAACAAGAATAAACAGGTTAAAATACCACCTTGCAAGGATACTTGGGCAAAATGTGGAGGGATGCCCTAAAACTACTCCTGAGATTATTAGAGAGATAAAGGCCTTTCTTGCTGACTATGAGCTAAAAAAAGATGAAAGACAAAAAACAAAGGATGCCCTAGCATCAGTGATGAGTGGATCCCCTTCTACACCAACTATGCCCCATGGTGCTACTGCTACAAGTCCAAGCGTCCGTGCTCCACATTCATTTTTTGGTGAGAGTCCTGAGGGTTCCTATTCTACTGCTAGTGCTCGCCACGGTCCCTCATCAGGACCAAATTTTTTTATTCCACGTAATGTTCCAGGAGCACAACCTTCACTTGAAGGTACCGGTTGGAATAAGGAAAAGCATCATGAAGCTAGGATGGCTGCTGCAAACTTTTGGTACTACAATAATCTACCTTTCAATGTTGCAAACAGCCCATATAGGGAAGGTTTAGTGAATGCCCTTACAGTTGCAGGAAAGGGGTTTAAAACCCCATCAACTAGAGATTTGAGTGGGCCATTGCTAGAGGAATCTGTAAAGAATACATGGCTTGTAGTTGATGAGCAAAAGAAATTTTGGCGAAGAAAAGGTTGCAGCATTTTATCTGATGGGTGGACAAATGGATGGAATAGAACTCTCCTAAACTTTTTAGTGGCCTCAAATGGTGGATTGGTGTTCCTAAAATCAATAGATGCCTCCCATGAAGTTAAAAATGCTGAGACTTTATGCAATCTATTGGATGGGGTGGTCCAGAAGGTTGGAGTTGATAATGTTGTCCAAATTATCACGGACAACGCAGCTGCATATGTAGCTACAGGTAGGCTACTTATGGAGAGGTATCCCACATTTGCATGGTCTCCATGTGCTGCACATTGCTTGGACCTATTGCTAGAGGACATTGGGAAGATTTCATGGGTCAAAAGAGTGGTTGAAGATGCAAAAAGTGTTACAAAATTTATCTACAACCATACATGGGTGCTTTCTTTGATGAGGAAATTCACAAATGGTAAGGACCTTGTGCGACTTGGAGTGACACGATTTGCTAGCCACTTCCTCACATTGCAAAGCATTCTTGGTGCCATTGGTCATCTCAAGCAAATGTTTGTGTCTGATGCTTGGAAGGAGTCCTCATTTTCCAATAGAGCTGAAGGGGAGAGGATTGTTACCATAGTTTTTGATGAGACATTCTTAAAAAATGGAGAGGAGTTGATGGGGGTAAGTAGCAATCACACAAAAAAAATTATACATGATAATCTATTTGCTATTTTTTATTTTTTGAGGGGTTAATTTTGTTATAATTTAACATTTGTTTTCATTTTTTTAGGTGACAGAACCTTTGGTGAGGGTTCTTCGTATGGTGGATGGAGATGGCATGCCAATGGGTTTCATCTATGAGGCCATATCACGTTACTATGGCGGCAACAAAAAGAAATATGAAATCATATGGTGCATCATTGATCGGAGATGGACAAACCAACTCCACCAGCCGATTCATGCCTTTGCCTACTTCTTGAATCCGAAGTTCTACTTCTCGAACTCATTTAAGGCGGATGAGGAGGTCATGGAAGGTGTTGTCCCTTGCATTGATAGGATGGTGCCTGATAGTGAGCTAAGAGATAAGGTGCTTGATGAGTTGGAGGTGAGATTTGTTACATCTTATTTATGAATTTGCAATGTTGAGCCTTGACTATCTATGAATTTTCTATATTTGATTTACTTTTTCTTTTATCTATTCAAGGTCTACAAGGGTGCAGAGGGGAGACTCTTTTCCTCCCAACAAGCAATTGAAAGGAGAGGAAAACAACAACCAGGTAAAAATTGAAATTAGAAACTTGATTCTTACATATAGATTTTTTACTTTATTCTTATTTCTTAATACTTATATTTTTTAAACATGTTTTTGTAGATCTATGGTGGGAGAACTATGGTGCTAGCACACCAAATCTTCAAAAGCTAGCCATACGTGTCTTGTCGCAGCCATGCAGTGCTTCTGGGTGTGAACGCAATTGGAGTTTATTTGAAAACATTCACACAAAGAAAAGAAACAGGTTGACTCAGCAACGCCTAAATGATTTAGTTTTTGTTCGATACAACCTTCGCCTTCGAACTAGAAAGGTGGAGGGTGTTTCACACGAGTCCATTGACTTGGATGACATTGATCCATAAGGTGAATGGACTATTGATGAACAAAATGATGAGGCTGATGTCTTCCTTACTGATGAGGATCTTGCTGAATTAGAGAGAGTAGCAGCAGAAGAAGAAGCAGCAAGATTGGATGCCATGGGCATGGAGGACAACGAAGACACATTTGAATATCATTTTTCCCCTGCTCGATCTCCTAGTCCTCATATGGATACTACAACACGGGCACCTTCTAGTTCTAGGCCTCCAAAATTGAGTACCATTGGGAGGGGAAAGAGGAAGATGTAGATTACTTGTGGTTGTTAATGTTTTCCTCTTTTTGACATGATTATATGTAAACATTTATAAACTTATGATGTTGTTATACATTGAAACTATGAGTATTTGGTGACTATGAATGATTAAATTTCAATTATTGAGTGTTTGATGATCATATGCCATGTGTAATCTTTGAATTATGAGTGTTTGATGATCAAATTAAGCTTTTATGTTCTCTAAATGCATTAATTTGTTCTTGTTTTTTTGAAAAACTACGGTTTTCTTTTTGCCTGAGTCCTTGCCGAGTCTTTTCCCGAGTCCGTCCCAAGTCCCGTGTCCAGGTCATATTTTTGGGCTGCCGAGTCCGCAGTGAGTCCGAGTTTGCAAACTATGGTTTAGCCATTAGCTTATTTTTCAAAGTTTTCTTGTAAGCTAATTGGCATTGGAAAAGGGAAAATAATTTAAATAATTAAGTTAAATTGTCAAAAAATTACTTTTCAATATTTTATTTGACAACTTACATTTAATTATTTAAAGAAATGGTGTTTTAAGTGTTCAAATAAAGTGTCAATAGGATCAAGGTGATGAAAAGTGGTCACAAGGATACGTTAGATTAATTTATTAAGGGAAAATGCCTTTAAAAAAAAAAAAAAAAACCCTTTTTCAAGAAGAGCAATGAAAAAATAAAAAACATTTTCGGAAAAGCAACAAAAAAGCAAAAAGCATTTTTTTGGAAAAAAAGAAAAAGAAAAAGCAGTCAAAAAGCAAAAGACTATTTTTCCATAAAATAGCTCCGCAAAGATTATAGAAGGAGGTTGGGTCTTGGGAGGTTACTGAGTTATTTTTCATTTTCATTTGCTCTAAGCAAGAACTTGAGTTCATATTTCTTGAGGACAAAAACCCTCTTGGAATTCCAGTTTCAGGGAGGAAAACCGTCATAGCTGGATATGGTGATTTCACCCTAAGATCACTTTAGTGCTGCAAGCTGAGTTCTTTCCATATGCTTGGTAAAATGGAAATATTTGATGTATCTTGAGGAAGTTTTGATTGATAAATGTTACTGATGCAATTTTGTTGAAGATTATAACATGTTCTAGGAGGATGTTTGAGGTTTTTGTGGGTTGTAGCTACTGTACCAGCAGCATTAATCTTTGTTTCAGACCAACAGCAATATTATGTCTTACTAGTCTGATCTACATCAATTCTAAAGAGAAATAAGAATCTTTTCAGTAGTATTTCAGTTTGGTTGTGTTGGTGTGCATCCAAGTAGTGGCTATAGTTGTGTGTGTGGTGTTTCTAGTATGTTATCAGCAGTGTATCAGTCTGATTTTTGTGACAGCAGTGTTCTGATCAGCATATATTCATCTTTGTTCAACATTGCAGATTTCCATTGACCATTGTGAGCTTATATTCTCTTGTTATATGGTTTTACAAACTAATTGATTGTGTTGCAGCAGTTTTTATTTATGATCAGACCTGGAATTACATTTGATTACAGCAGTTTCTTATCTTTGTCATATTGTAATGCATTTCCTAACTACTTTGTAAACTTTGGATGGTAATATCGCCGAAAGTTTATCATTTGCATGCATTTCATATTGTAGGATTGGTCCGTTGTTACATTCCATTTTACACTGCCTTTAGACTATGGTATTTTTATATGATTTTTGATTATGAACTTAAAACTTGAATGATGATAGAATCAAGTATAACTGGTTATCCTTATTATTAGAAAGATATGTTCTGTGAAATAATGCAAATATGTTTTAAGGGTAATGTGAAAATGAAAATATGATTTCATGTTTTATATTTCAAAATGAAATTATGTTAATATGTTTACAATTATTGTGATATTGGAATAACTACCTTTTTGGATTAATGAGGTGGATGCAGGAAAAATGTTTTCCCCTCCAAGGATGAGAGGGAGAGCATCACTAGAGAGAGGGTGGTAGATCCAAGGGAAAAGCCATGTTTGTCAAGAAACCGAGATCGCTCACACACTTGCACTAACAGTTTGCATCTAATTGCAATATTATGTTCATGTTATAACCACAGTGAATTTAGCTAATGTTAGCATCATAAATCTGCATTTTTGGATTAATGAGGTGGATGCAGGAAAAATGTTTTCCTCTCCAAGGATGAGAGGGAGAGCATCACTGGAGAGAGGGTGGTAGATCCAAGGGAAAATCCATGTTTGTCAAGAAACCGAGATCGCACACACACTTGCACTAATAGTTTGCATCTAATTGCAATATTATGTTCATGTTATAACCACAGTGAATTTAGCTAATGTTAGCATCATAAATCTGCATTCTTAATTGGCGCCATAGATGTGTATTTGCATCGGTTGTCTTCAAATGGCATTTTTTGCACTATTGTTATGTCTCTTGAAAATAAATATTAATATTCTAAATTATACGTTATTCAATCAAAACACTCTTGATGCATGAGTATTAAATGATTTTGAAGATACGAGTGCAATAATACTAGCAATCGCACCTTAGTGTGCAATGGGTATGCCGAAGAAGTGTGGAAGGTCAATTAGGATAAATCTTGGTCTATTTTTTGCATACATTTACTAATTACTAATTTTGGTCAATTGGTAGGCCATTCAACAAATGTTGTTGTTTATGCAACAAAGGTCTCAATGAAGAAGTTATAGCTTCAAATCAACTATGCATCCACTTACAAGGATCCAAATATGATTGAAATAAAACCTCTAAATCAAGAAGATAATCAGATTTTTTGGAGCTGTTGTGAATTATTTCTAATTTTTTAATGATTTTTCATGAAAAATTAATTTTGAGAGCAAACTAGCGAATTTTTCAAAGTTTCTTATATTTATGGAAAGCTCTTAGAATTATAATAGGGGTCTCTTCTTTATGTTTTTAATTTTGATAATAAATAATTCAGGAAAAATCAGATTTTAAAAATTAGGTTTTTTAGGGCGAGGGCCCTAGCTCGGTTGGCTAAATCTTTCCTGTTGTAGGAGGTTGGTCACGAGGTCTAGTCTCCCCCACCCCCGTGGTACTGAAGGGAATGTCACGCCAATGCCGCCGATCACGTTAAAAAGTTTACCAAGCGCACTACAGTTTATAGGGGGTTGTACTACCTAATTCCTGCAGTCTAAAAAAAATAAAAAAATATAGGTTTATTCAATAAATCTGCTCTCTAGGGCACAAATCAAAGAATTTTACATAAATTTTTATATTTTTAGAAAGCTCTTGAAATTTTAATGGGGGTTTGTTCTTTACAGATTTATTTTTGAACTTAAAATAATTATTAAAAACAAAACCTTTGTTAATTAGGGTTTGGTAAGGTTTTAAGCAAACCCTCTAATATTAGTGATCAATTATCTTGTTAGGGTTTTGGCTTTGTTGTTGGTTTTGTTAATGCGCAGAAAAATAAACTCCTCAAAAGGCAAATTGGATCAAGTGGGCGAAAATTTGGAGCTAAAGAAAACCTAGGTGCACACTTTTCAACTCATATCTTCATCTTAATCTTGTTCACAATATCACACTTTCATTTTGGGTTTAAAAAGAACAAGTGTCTTCTCAAAATCACATTTCAATTTGTTGATGTTATTGCAGCCGCGGGCCTCATACCTTCCAGGCACGATTTCTTATGAAGGAAATAAATTAAATATAGCCAATGGCTATTTAATTTATATATCGATTTATGAAGAGGTGCTTCATATGAAAACAATAAAATAAATATTAAATATTATTAATATTTAATTAAGTCGACTTTTGAGAAGTCGCGATTTTCTCTAAGGCTGACATGATAATCTAAGAGACATGTCTCTTTGTCTTTTGCTAGGCTGACTTGATAACATGAGGAGACGCATCTTTCCTTGGCGTGTGTATAAATACAAGATGATCATTCATTTGATCATCAAGTTCATTCATCATAATTCGCATATCCAGAAAAAGTTCATTCGCAGCAGCAGATCATCATCCTATAGCAGCAGTTCGATCTCAAGGAGAAACATATTCATTTGTATCTGCATCTAGGAGAGGTGCGATTATTTGTTGTATCAAAATTGGCATTCAGTTGTGCCTAAGTTGTAAGCAGATTTCTGCTCTTATTGCTGCAATATATAAGAGATATAATTGTTGGGTTTTTCTCCCTCAAGAGGAGGGTTTTCCTAGGATATATTGTTGTGTTCATTGTCTTAAGTGCTGCATTTTCTGATTACTGTCAGTTTTGAATTATCTGATCATAAAAACTAACATGGTATCAGAGCGGGTATAAGAAGATCTAGATCAGATTTTATTCAAGCAGCATTATCCTCCATTATTGTTCTCATCCTTGATTGCATCTATCCTTTCATCAAGATGGTGAACAAGCTCAAGGTCGAAGACAGACTCAAGGGTGCATCAAACTTCGCATACTAGAAGTTTATAGTGATGCTCGCCTTGGAGGAAAATGAGTTAGCTGAGTTCATGGAAAACGAAGTTCCTGAACCAACCAAAGAGAATGAGAAGCCTCAATGGAAGAGAAATGACACTAAGGCAAAAAAGATGTTGGTTGATTCCGTGAAAGATCGCATTGTGCCAATCATCTCTAAGTTGCAAATTGCAAGAGATATGTTCAAGACTTTGGAGGAGATGTATGAGATCAACAACACAAGTCGGGCTCTTGCATTAAAGCAACAACTTCATCACATCAAAATGGCGAAAGGAGAATCCATCATCTCTTACTTCATGAAGATCACCGAGTTAAGAGATCAACTCTCTACCATTGGGCACATTGTTGATAACAAAGATTTGACTATGTTGCCTCTCAATGGTCTTCTTGCATCTTGGGAGTCATACATTCAAGGAATCGGTGAGAGATCAAAACTTCCTAAGTTTGATCGATTGAGAGCAGACTATATTCAAGAAGAATAAAGGTCGGCTGCAAGAGGCATTGGTCAAAGCTCTAAAAATGAAGACATTCATGTTCTTGCCGCTCAATCTTCAAAGAAGAAAGGAAGAGAAGGAAAGAAAGGCTACTTCAAGAGGAACAAAGATAGAAGGTCTGATGGTGCACCTCCCTTTAAGAAGAAGAGGGATCTCTCCCACCGACAATGCTTCCGATGTGACAAGTTTGGTCACTATGCAAAGGATTTCCCTAATAGACCAAAACAACATGCTACAGTTGTGGTTGTGGATGAGATCTCTCCTCAAAAGGATTCAAGGGAATTCCTATTCTATTCTGCCTTATCAAACAATGTTCCAACAGACAACAACACCTGGTTGATTGATAGTGGCGCTTCTCGTCACATCACTGGGTTTAGAGAACACCTCTCAGATTTGGTGATGAGAGATTCAAGTGTTCAAGTTCTAATTGGAGATGATGCATGTTACTCTGTGAAAGGTGTTGGGACCTCCACCATTCACTTAGATTCAGGAATCACCTTGTAGTTGAGTGATGTACTATTTGTACCTAGCATCAAGAGGAACCTTGTCTCAATTTCAGCCTTAGAAGACAAGGGGTATCAAGTAGCTTTCTCTGAAGGAAAAGTTCTTGCATGGCCAAAGAACTCTAACATCAAGACAGCCAGTGTGATTGGTGTTCGACAAGAATATCTCTACAAGCTCTCCACCCGTCCTCTACAAGCCTTGTTGCATGATGCTTCAAGTTCATGTGAGCTTTGGCATAGAAGATTTGCTCACATTCACTTCCGTGCTCTTCCAACCTTGGAGAAGATGGCCACCGACATTTCCAAACTAAGCCAGGGGCATGAAGGTACTTGTCGAGGATGTGCATTGGGTAAGAACACTAAAAGACCTTTCCATAGTAGTGAAAGTAGATCTAAATTTATTCTAGATCTTGTTCATTCTGATTTGTGTTGTCCAATGTTTGTTACTTCTTTGAGTGGTTTCTTGTATTATGTAATTTTTATTGATGACTACTCTAGAAAGACTTGGATTTATTTCTTAAAGACTAAAGAATCTGAGGAAGTACTTGAAAGATTCAAGGAATTCAAAGTTCAAGTAGAAAACTTGTCAGGGAAAAGGATCAAAGTTTTGAGATCTGACAACGGAGGAGAATACATCTATGGAAGCTTTCGAAACTTTTGTGTTGAAGCAGGAATTAAGAGGGAGTTTTGTGTTCCCTACAACCCTCAACAAAACGGTGTAGCCGAAAGGAAGAACAAATCAATTGTAGAAGTAGCAAAGGCCATGATTCATGATCAAGATCTACCAATCTTCCTTTGGGCCGAAGCTTCCAGGATAGCTATGTATGTTCTGAATAGAAGCCCTCATCGCATCTTGGAGGACATGACTCCTAAAGAAGCCTTCATAGGCGTAAAGCCTGAAATCAGCCATTTGAGAATATTTGGCTGTCCTGTGTATATTCATGTCCCTAAAGATAAAAGGACAAAATTGGAACCATCTGGCAAGAAGGGAATATTTGTGGGCTACAGTGAAACTTCAAAAGCCTACAAAGTTTACATTCCTGGTCAGAAGTTGATTGAGATCAGCAGGGATGTTACATTTGAAGAAGATATTGCATTCAAGAGATCCAAAGGTCATCATATGGAGATAGACGATGAAGACCAAGAGTCTTCCCAAGATATGGAAATTGACCATACTCCTGAGATTCAGAGGCAGCCTACTAATCCAAAAGAAGATGATGAACTAGTTAAGCCTTTGGAACCTATTGATGGGCCTACCGACATTGTTATTGGTAGAAAGAGACCTCTATGGGCTAGGCGAACAATGCAGGAGGAAGAAAACTTTGCAGCTCCTAGAGGAACTTTCAGAGAAAGCAAAAGACGTCAGAAGTTTTCAAACTATGTTGCCTTGATGAGTCAAATGATTGAGTCTGAGCCTTCCAATGTTGAGGAAGCTACAAGTTAGCAAGTATGGAAAGATGCTATGTCTGAGGAATATCACTCTATCCTCAAGAATGATGTTTGGGACATCATACCTAGACCTAAAGGCAAATCTGTGGTATCTTCTAAATGGCTCTTCAAGATCAAGCATGCAGCAGATGGGAGCATTGAGAAGTACAAGGCTAGATTTGTGGCTAGAGGATTCTCTCAGAAAGAAGGGATAGATTATGAGGAAACATTTGCTCCAGTTGCTCGTTATACATCTGTCAGGACCATCATTGCTCTTGCAGCATCTAAGGGATGGAAGACACACCAGATGGACGTGAAGACAACACTTCTAAATGGTGTAATTGAGGAAGAGGTATATATTGAGCAACCTGATGGCTTTGAGGTTCATGGGAAAGAGTCTCATGTTTGCAGGCTAAAGAAGGCATTGTATGGCCTTAAGTAGGCTCCTCGTATTTGGTACGAAAGAATTGATCAATACCCGATGAGTTTGGGTTTCTCTAAGAATGATGTTGATTCAAACCTTTACTTCAAGGTAATTGATGGCGAAGCATTGATCTTAGTTCTATATGTTGATGATCTAATTCTTACTAGAGAATAACACCTCATTTTCAAATGCAAGAAGGAGCTAGCTTCTGAATTTGAAATGAAGGATCTTGGTCTCATGCACTACTTCCTTGGTCTAGAAGCATGGCAGAAGCCAGATGAGATCATTCTGAGTCAAAGGAAGTATACTATTGACATCTTGAAGAGATTTGGTATGATGGATTGTAAATCCATGTCTACACCTATGAAGACCAACTTTCAGAAGCTTAAGGAGGCTGCAGCTAATTCAGATCTGGTGGATCCCACTATGTACAGGTAGTTGATTGGATCGTTGATGTATCTAGTCAATACTAGACCGGATATTTGCTATGCAGTGAGTGCACTTAGTTAGTTCATGTGTGAACCAAGGCAAATACATCTAGTTGCAGCAGAGCATATCCTGAGATACTTGTGTGGCACAGTTGGTTATGGCTTGAGATATTCTTCTGGGGTGGACTTAAAGCTGCATGGTTATACAAATTCTGATTGGGTAGGTTGTGTTGCTGATCGGAAGAGTACCTCTGGATGTTGTTTCAATTTGGGGTCTGCAATGATCTCTTGGTGTAGCAAGAAGCAGTCTTCAGTGGCACTGAGCACTGCAGAGGCAAAGTATATTGCAGCATGTGTGGCAGCTCGAGAAGCAGTGTGGCTTCGAAAGCTCCTTGCAGGATTGTTTGGACAATCATTGGAGCCTACTATCATTCATTGTGATAATCAAAGTCGTGTGAAGCTTTATGTCAATCCAGTGTTTCATGATAGAACCAAACATGTTGAGATCAAATACCACTATATCAGAGATATGGTATTGGGGAAAGCAATTCAATTGAGATACATTAGCACTGATGAGTAGATGGCAGACATTCTCACCAAGCCCCTCTCCAGAGTAAAGTTTGTGTACTTCCGAGACAAGCTTGGTATTGTGGAGAATGAAGCCCTAGCTGAGAGGGAGTCTCAACTTCAGTGATCTTCTATGATTTGCTTTAATGCATTTCTCTCTATAAGAGAGATTTGAGGTGCAAGCCCTTATTTCCACCCTCTGAGAGAAGCCAAGGTGGATGTCATGTGTGTGACTCCATGACAACATCACGTGAGAGAGTTCGTGATGATTTTCTTGTACTTGTGTTTATTCACCCTCTGGGAGTACCTATGGTGAACGTCATGATGAGATGATGACATCACGTTGAGTGATGGGCACTTGTGCACATATACCATACATGGGTGTAGCCATGATGGTTGATATCACGTTGAGGTGATAAGCTCTTTTCCACACATGGGTGTAGCCATGGTGGTTGACATCACGATGAGGTGATATGTCTTGTACAGCTGGAAGTATTCCTCCCTAGCTGAGAGGGAGTGTTGATGTTATTGCAGCCGCGGGCCTCATACCTTCCAGGCACGATTTCTTATGAAGGAAATAAATAAATATAGCCAATGGCTATTTAATTTATATATCGATTTATGAAGAGGTGCTTCATATAAAAACAATAAAATAAATATTAAATATTATTAATATTTAATTAAGTCGACTTTTGAGAAGTTGCAATTTTCTCTAAGGCTGACATGATGATAATCTAAGAGACACGTCTCTTTGTCTTTTGTTGGGCCGACTTGATAACATGAGGAGACACGTCTTTCCTTGGCGTGTATAAATACAAGATGATGATCATTCATTTGATCATCAAGTTCATTCATCATAATTCGCATATCCAAAAGGAGTTCATTCGCAGCAGCAGATCATCATCCTGTAGGAACAGTTTGATCTCAAGGAGAAACATATTCATTTGTATCTGCATCTAGGAGAGGTGCGATTATTTATTGTATCAAAATTGGCATTGAGTTGTGCCTAAGTTGTAAGCAGATTTCTGCTCTTATTGCTGCAATATATAAGAGATATAATTGTTGGGTTTTTCTCCCTCAAGAGGAGGGTTTTCCCAGGATATATTGTTGTGTTCATTGTCTTAAGTGCTGCATTTTCTGATTACTGTCAGTTTTGAATTATCTGATCATAAAAACTAACACAATTTGGGCTTAAAAAGAACAAGTGTCTTCTCAAACATCAATACTTTCAATTTGGGCTTAAAAAGAACAAGTGTTTGCATTGTTTGGTGATCTTGTTTGTGCTTGGAGGTGTGTATGCTCTTCCTTCACATTTCAAATTATCTTGGGAATCAAAAGCACTCTTCAACACTCTCATCTTCACACGACACATTTCAATTTCTAAGGTTAATGAACATTGCTTGTGTGAACAAATACATGCATATGCTCTCTCCTCGCATTATCATACGATCTTGGAGATCAAAAGCATTATTTGCATCACTTTTGTGTAACCTTCTTAGGGGGCTTGCCTAGAGAAGTGATCACTCTAGGGGCGACCTCAACTCTAGCATTCCAGTGGAGTGTAAATAGCGGGGGATGAATCTAAAGACATGCCTCTTGGAAGTAGAATCTTGTCAATCTTGGCTAAGCCCCAAAGAACTTTATACCTTCGGGAAGTGAAGGTGGAGTAAGGGTTACCCTCTCCTCCCACCTATTTGGCATTATTCTCTTTTCAAATTCACGTAATTGGGTCTCACGTACCTTCAAGGTATATAGAGAACATCGCTAGATCCTTGTGCATCCTAGTTTAAGACCACTGGCCAATCTACCCGCTTGAATAATTGCTAGGATCGTTCTTGTGTTTGGAAGTGTCTTCTTATCATAATCATTTGCATTACATCTTGCATCAAATCTTGTCTTGCGTGTGTGAATGTGTATTCAAGATTTAAATCTTAATCGGGCAAGAAAAAACCAAAAAAATCAAAAATAAAAAAACATTAGAAACATTTCAAAAACAAACAAATCTAGGTGTCCTCCAAGTCAAGTTGTCCACATCATCTCCAAATCAAACTTCTCATCCTCATTTTCCATCCTAATCTGAACTCACTACCATGTCTTCAATTTATCTTGATATGCTTCGTAGTCAAGTTGAATACCAATTAATGTACAATGGCCAAGCCCAAAAAGCCTTAGACTTCAAAATACAATTCATCAATCCTCCATACCAACCATCCATCTACCCTCACTACCAAGAGTCACTTAACACAATCCATACCACTGATCCACAACAAACATCCATTAGACATTCTTATCCTAACCTTGACAAGGGAAACCAACCTTCCACCAATCCATTCCAAGTCTCCACATCCTATCCTAATCCATCATTCACTAATCCATTTCAATCCACTCCATCCCAATCTACAACCCCATCCAATAAGAATACATTTAGCCATGAAAATTATATCGATGTCCAAAATCACATTCCATTGCCTAAACCTTTGGATATATATCAAAAGGGAAATCCAAAGCATGACATTATAACTCCCACTTTATGTCAAGATCAAAGTATTTCTTGTGACCCTATTCCATCCCATGATCCTATCCTTAAGTCTATCCAAGAAATCCTTCTAAACAACCATGTCACCCAAGACAAACCTATCTTTGATCAAGATCCTACCATTGAACAAGAAACCCAAAGTGATCCGCTTATCGACCTTTATACCACCCATGATCAAACATTTAAAGTCGATCCTATCCAAACTCCAAACACCTCCATTTCCCAAAATGAGACACTTGCCTCCTTTGGACACATAGATAATCAAATAAATGACATGGATCAAGTCACAGAAGAACATAAAAAGGCTACTGTGGATCAAGACAAACTTAAACAAGTTACTATGGATCAAGTCAAAGAAGAAGAGACAATCTACCATGGAACAAATCGATATCCCAAATGATCAAGTAGACATAAGCATGATGAATGATAAAGCCAAAATATCCTATCAACTAGGATCATCCACTTTTATCAAATCAAGCTTTCTCACAGAGGAAAAGATTCCAAGCATTAGTTTCCACATACATAATGATGGGTTCACATTTTGCTTCCAAAATAACAAATACCCCATCGCAAATAGAATATTTCAGAGCATGCGATATCAAGGAAGAGGACTAGGCCTACATGAGCAAGGCATTCGAGAACCAATACAGTTTTATGAAAATCCTAGACATCAAGGTCTTGGCTATTCTTCAATCAAAAAATCAAATGATGTTAGTGATACCTTCATGATATTAGGGGACACTTTATCCAATACAAACATCAAAATGGGGGCCATGAGTAGTCCTTGTCATAAGGTTGCTGCCAACACTCCTTCCATCCATACCATAAACCATCATTCCAACATAGTTAGACCCATCAATTGGAACCAACAAAAACAAAAGTCTTACAAGCCTAAAGTCCGAAATCAAATACCAAAGGCCATTGAATGCAAAAATCCAAGTGGACAAATAAAGTTAAAGTGGATCCCAAAGGAAAATGGATCAAGTAAAGAAAAGAGTTCAATTCGAATATCCAATCAAAATATGGAGCCACAAGAAAAGAGGTCTCCCACATATAATAAATGTCCACCTCCTTCAAAATGGTCATCACGTAAGGCATATAAAAGTCATGGTTCCAAACACTATCCCAATCAAAATTCCAAACTCCATCATTCACCACCCCAAGTTTGGAAAATAAAAATTCCTACATCTAAAATGCCAAATAGTCCATCCACACCTACCATCATCCATCATAATCCTACATCTCACCTAAAGTCTAAAAAATCCCACGTCACAAATCCATCGCATCTTGGCAGCAACTCTTTATCATAAGGACTCCCATGGAATTATATCACGATGTGCATATTTCGACAAAACCAAACCTAGTATCAAAAAGGATCACAATGACATCGACCAATTGTATGAAAGTGCTATGATCCTGACAAGACAACTACTCCATAAAGGTCACTATTGGCATATCATGACACCAGCATCTATATCAACACCATCAAAGGATTCAGAACAATCAATGATCATCCAAAATATCAAGTCCATATAAAAAAAATCAAAAAAATCGTCACCTTGATGAAAACCTAGCAAACAGGCGTCTTATGGGACATAAAAAAAAAAAAGTAAAGAGAAAAATTTCGTCCAATAGTGAAAGCCATTCTTATGGCGCTTTGTGTTAATTTTAGGATCAGATGCAATTAAGCAAAAAAACACAATCACAAAGAAGACAACACAGCAATTTATCCTAGGAAAACCCTCCTACTCAAGGGAGAAAAACCCAACAATTTATTCACTTATAAATCAGAAATAGAAGTGCAGAAATAGCACTCAAAATCAGGCCCTAGAAAGGTTGAATCTCATACAATGGATCTGCACTTGAAGATAGTGCAATTTCCTTGAATACACAAATATTAACTCTTCTCCTTTATGCGAATCTGCTGCTCTTGAAAGCAAACCTGTTGTTGAATGAATTGGAATTGGAATTGAATGAATTGATGATAAATGTGGAGACTCCATCTCCCTTATATAGCAAGCTAGGTGAGCTCTCTTCTAGGGCCGACCTAGAAAATATAATATTTGTTTTACAATGCAAAGGCCGACTCGCCTTGAGTCAATTATCTTTGAGAAAATACCTCCCGCCGCTATAAAACACTAACACTCCCTCTTAGCTAGGGAGGTATTTTTCAAATATCTGGTCATGGATTCTCTCAACATGACGTCCAAAATAGCTACACTCAATTGTGGAAAACACAACTCAGTCTCAGAGATGTGATTTGTACAAGGGCTTTCACCTCATATTTCTCAGTCATAGAGAAATATACTTACAAGGGCTTTCACCTCATATTTCTTAATCTCAGAGAAATATACGCTACAAGGGCTTTCACCTCATATTTCTCTATCTCAGAGAAATATACGCTACAAGGGATTTTACCCCATATTTCTCCATCTCAGAAAAATATATGGTACAAGGGCTTTCACCTCATATTTCTCTATCTTAGAGAAATATATGCTACAAGGGCTTTCACCTCATATTTCTTCGTCTCAGAGAAATATACGCTACAAGGGCTTTCACCTCATATTTCTTCGTCTCAAAGAAATATATGCTACAAGGTCTTTCACCTCATATTTCTCTGTCTCAAATAAATATACATTTTAATGAAGTTGTGACTCCCTCTGGAGTTGGATTGCTTTCCTTAGCATCAGAACCTTAATCCACTTCCTAGACATGATCTCAACTTGTGCCTAGAATTCTCGAAATCTAACTCCCTCTGAATGTCATTTCTTCCTCCAAGAAGTATCCTTTAGATCTCCTGAAGGTTTCCTCCTCTTCGAAGTAACTGGTCGTAATGAAAATCTGTATAGGCTCTCCTGACGAATACCAATCACATGAGCTGAATTTATGTTGGAGTTCTTTGGCCATGCAAGAACCTTTCCTTCAAAGAAGGCAACCGTGTACCCTTTGTCCTCCAAGGCTGAAATGGAGACAAGGTTCCTTTTGATCCCAGGTACGAACAATACATCACTCAACTGAAGAGGGATACCCGAGTCTAGCTGGAAGGAAGCGGCCCCAGCTCCCTTTACGGCATAACTAGCATCATCTCCAATTATAACCTGTAAATTAGACACTTTCTCTACTAAGTCTGTAAGATGCTCTCTATAGCCTAAAATGTGACGTGAAGCACCACTATCTATTAGCCAAGTATCACTATCAAATTGTACATTACTTGAAAGAGCGGAGATGAATAGGAATCCTTCTTAATCGACTTTAGAATGACTTGACTCCTTCTGAGATGTCTCTACGTCAATTTCTGCAGTAGAAACATGTTGTGATAACTTTAATTTGCAATCTCGAGCAAAGTGTCCATACTTGTCACACCTATAACATTGAATGTGAGAGAGATCCTTCTTCGGTTGTGGAACAGAATCTGAATTTTTGTCTCTATTCCTCTTGAAGGTGCCTCTTTTTCCTTCTCTTCCTTTGCCTCTAGTAGCATGTGTAGCAAGAACTTGATTTTCTTCCTTATGAGAGTTTCACCCATTTCCTCTTGCTACCAATCCGGTTTCTTCTTGAATATAGTCAACTCGAAGGCGATCAAACTTGGGCAACTTGGATCTCCCACTGATGCTCTAAATAAAAGGTTCCCAAGATTGGGGAAGACCATTTAATGCCAACATAACAAGATCATTGTCTGCAATTATATCCCCAATAGTGCTCAACTGATCTCTCAAATCTGAAATCTTCATAAAGAATGAAATGACTGAAATCTTCTTTAGCCATTTTTACATGATGAAGTTGTTGTCTCAGAGCAAGGGCTCTGCTAGTATTGTTGATCTCATACAATCCTTTTAGAGTATCAAACATTTCTTTAGCTGTCTTCATCTTGGAGATGATCGGTACTAGGTGATCCATCACGGAGTCTATCATGATCTTTCTAGCCTTCGTACCATTTTTCTTCCACTAGATTTTCTTTGTGTCTTCAGACGGCTCAAGCATGTCATTTTCTACGAATTCTAGAAGATCATTCTCCTCTAAGGCAATGAGTACCCTAGGTTTCCAAGAGTTGAAGTTTGAAGCTCCATCAAGCCTATCTTCTACCTTGACACCGGTCACCATCTTCTTTTTCTAAGAAAAAGAAGGTTTTTGTTGTAGATTTGCTCCTCCACAGATCTGCACAAGTTCACCTTCAAAGTATGCCATTAGGTCTGCAATAATTCGCCTTCAAGGTCTACCCTGCAATAATTCACCTCCTTAGGTCTACAATAATTCGCCTTCAATGTCTACCCTTGGGTCTGCAATAATTCGCCTTCAATTTGCTCATTCACTTTAGATCTGCATCTAAAGTCTGTTTAAGATCTACTCCGAATGGGAATGCTATTCAATGAAAAGAAACTTAGTCAAATCTGATCGACTATTCCTGATCCCACTCTGATACCATGTTAATTTTAGGATCAGAAATGCAATTAAGCAAAAAAAACACAATCACAAAGAAGACAACACAGCAATTTATCCTTGGAAAACCCTCCTACTCGAGGGAGAAAAACCCAGCAATTTATTCACTTATAAATCAGAAATAGAAGTGCAGAACTTAGCACTCAAAATCAGGCCCTAGAAAGGCCGAATCTCATACAATTGGATCTACACTTCAAGATAGTGCAATTTCCTTGAATACACAAATATATTCTCTTCTCCTTGATGCGAATTTGCTGCTCTTGAAAGCAAACTTGCTGCTGAAGAATTCAAATTGGAATTGAATGAATTGATGATAAATGTGGAGACTCTATCTCCCTAATATAGCAAGCTAGGCGAGCTCTCTTCTAGGGCCGACCTAGAAAATATAATATTTTTTTTACAATGCAAAGGCCGACTTGCCTTGAGTTAATTATCTTTAAGAGAAAATACCTCCCACCACTATAAAACACTAAAACTTTGAATAAGTACCACAATGAAAACTTGGCAAACAAGCGTCATGTGTAAGAGCAATTATCTATGTGGACTATTACACTTAGGGGCAAGTTGTCTCATCTCCCATACCTTTCTCATGACATTTTCCATCTATCCATTTAATCCATATCATTCCCATCCGTTTTCCCACCTACTTTGATCTTGATAAGGACTAAGGTACAAACACAAGTCATGCTTTGGGAAAACTCTTGACATGTCTATCCTTTGGTCATACACTATTTATGAAATATCATGTCATTGCCTTCATAGCGTTGTCCAAACCCATACCTTGGAGAAAACAAATTATCCTTATGTGACATAGTCCTTGGAGACCATATGATAATTCTTCCAGCCAATAATCCTCATGTCTCCTATCTTTTACCAAAGCCACCCATCATCATTTCATACCCATAGCAGCAAAAATCTTTTGGGGAAAAAATCGGCAAACCAAAAGTTCAATATTTTTTGAAAAAAATAGGAAAAAAATCGGTTTTTTAAAAAATGTAAAAAATTGTAGAATAAGAGACAAAAACTATTTAATTTTAATTGAAAGGCATTTCCATAGCAATAGAATTATAGAGAGAAAATAAAATAGAGAGTTTAACTAATGAATCATAGAAAATACATTTTGTTGTTTATATTCATATTTCTGATTACATTGCATTCCGTATCTTTCAAAGAATTAGTTCACAATGCATAACTGATAGATGACAAAATTTCAATTACAATATAGTTTGTACAAAGTCAACCAATAAACCGAGTACAAAGTTTCAAAAAATCAAAAGTAGCCAATGACTCTTGCTAGTTGCTACTATAAATAGAGCTATGCTAGAGGGGTGTAGGTCTTGATGATGAAGCTCCTAGGGCTTTGCCTCTCCTAAGTCGTTTAGTCAAATAAGTATCAAAGTTGGACTCCACTAGGATCTCAAAATCCTCAGCCTCGAGGAATTTATTACCAGCAATCCACTCATTGTTTGGATCAAAAATTGTCTCAAAGAAATGTGGTCTCATGGTGTGATGGTATGCCATGACAATCAATAGCAACCACATTTCTTTGACGCAATTTTTCAACCAGTTCACTACCTTGTCTATGCTACCACATTTTTCATACATGTCTACCAAAGCATTTTATCAAACAATTCCCTGCCTTGCTGCTATGGCTAAAAGCCTAAAACAAGTGCTTTCGAACAAGCTATGCATGCTTGGAAAAAATCTATCAAAGCATAGTAGTAAACAAGCAGCTATGGTCTCATGGTTTTTTTTTGCGAGAAAATCAGCGTAATTTTATTCGCATTTTTTTGCAAGTTTTAAACGCATTTTTTGGCAATTTTGCAATTTGAAATGGGAAAAAATCATTGACCAAAAAGTCGAATATTTTTTCAAAAAATTGTCCAGCCTGCAGATTTTTTAAAAATCGGGATTAATCGGGGTTTTTTCCAAATTTTTGTTACTATGCCATACCTATCGCATGTCTTGGTTTTCCCTTGTCATTGGTTTAAGGATTCTAACCTGCTTATCCCAGTCCCCTCAATAATCCTATCTAGTCCTAAGGTTAGCCATTCCAAATGCAATCAGCCTAATCCATACAACCTTTCTCTGCATCCTAGTGCATCATCCAAAAAAATCCTTGGCTTTGTTTCTAGCCTTGCTACAAACCTTGATCTTTTAGTCACCTTATCATCATCCTCATGTTGTTTTGAGATGTGTCCTTCCCACGTCAAACAACGTCATCGTCATGATTATCCCCTGTAAATTGGTTTTCAACTTTACTAGGAGCAAGATCATGGTTGTTCTTGGATTCTCGTGTGTGGTTGCTCGCTTGCTTGTAGGCATCATTCACATGCATTTGTCACGATCCTTATAGTCACCCTTCATTCATAACAAATTTGTCCTCCATCATCTTCGCGTCTTCCATCATAATGCTTGACATCATGTGTCTTTTCACCTTCCATAATGCATATCCCATTCCACTCCTAATAAATTGGTCTCATACCCAACTGGGGGAAAATACTTGACCTATGTCTTCATTGGATCCTACACTTGTTGTTGGAGGTCATTGTATCAAAAAGCCATAAAAAAAAAAAAATCCCAAAAAGACAAAAAAACCCATAAAATCGCAAAAAGACAAAAAAATCAAAACATGTCAAAAACACAAAAACATCCAAATAACTGTCAAAAATCCCAAAAGCAGAGTCCAAGTCAGTCATGTCAGTCCAGGTCCAATCGAACTACGTTGCCTTTGTGACTTAACGTAGGCAAGGCCATTTGTCGATGAGCCCCCAAGGCCACCTAGGTCGGTCCTTTAAGGTTTGTCGATTCAATTATAATAAATCGGACATTGTCACTGGACACAAACAGTCATCAAAACATCACACAAATCACGAATCAACAAGACAAACAAGCCAACAAGCCTTCAAGTCAACTCAATCAACTGTCAAAACAATCAACAACATTAAATCAACCCCAAACATCAAATCAGTCAAATTATGTCTTATACAGTATGTGTCCTTCCTGCAAACCAGACATTGTCATTAATCAAATTTTGTCATTAGCCTTGTACAGGTAGTCACATTGTTGAAACCAGACTTGACATCTTATACGACATGTTTCTTCTCCTGAAACCAAGCTTTGCCAAAACAATCAATCCGTCAATCACCTAGTCAATTAGACATCGGCAAACAACTTTGGCAGACACTTGGAATGGTTGTTGACTTTGTTGGGCTATTTTGTCTTATCTTTTTGCATTTGTCTATGAGTCACGTTACTAGCTACCTCGAGGATGTCCCATGAAGGATTTAGAGGAGCGAGGATGTCTCATGACTCTTTTCTTTGATTGTTGTTGTGGATTGCCTTGGCAAAAAGACTGAGGCAACTTGCCTTTAGTATGAGTCAAGACATTCCTTGTCTGTGACTGTCTGTTTTGCAAGTGGATGACCTTGCACACCCTGGTCTATCTCATACCTTGGTGTTTGTTATCCATTTGTCACATTTTACTGTCCAATGATGATTAATGCAAAGCCTTGCATAGCAAAATATTCATCTTTAAGTTGTCTCTACTAATGCCATACTAACATCCATATCCTTCATGCTAACATTTCTTCTATCCTTAATCCTCTAGTCTTCTCATCCACTTCGAGAGCACACTCGTGTTCTTTGAACCTGCATGTCCTCTCGATGGGGCATGCCACAACCCTCCTGGTCATTCTTCCTCATCCTCTTTACACTGGGACATTTTTTGAATTAAATTTATTTGACACAACGCGATAAACTACATTGTATCAAAGAGGGGCAAAATGTAGACACTGAAAAATGTCCTAGACCTACTAATACCATTTTCCCTTGTCAATTCCCTTGTCTAATGTCATAAGTCTTCTATTAATTAAATAATTTTAATTATTTAATTAATTCATTTCTATTTTTTTATTTCCTCTTTTAATTAATTAAATAAATGTTATTTATTTAATTGCGTCACTAATGTCCGTTTCTTCTATAATTAAATAAATTTTATTTATTTAATTATTTACCACTTTCTACTATAATTAAATAGTTATTTTAATTATTTAATTATTCATTAAACCTTTTC
This sequence comes from Sequoiadendron giganteum, assembly GCA_007115665.2. Classification (NCBI taxonomy): domain Eukaryota; kingdom Viridiplantae; phylum Streptophyta; class Pinopsida; order Cupressales; family Cupressaceae; genus Sequoiadendron; species Sequoiadendron giganteum. Next base: position 752,007,400 of record CM021100.1, read on the forward strand.
TATCATTAAATTAAATATATTTTATTTATTTAATTGTCTACTAATTTGTCATCTTCTTCCTATTTTGAATTAAATTATTATTTAATTCAAAAATCACCTTGTCACATGTCTCCTTTAATTAAATAATATTTTTATTATTTAATTACCCATATCCCACTTTTGAATTAAATTGTTATTTAATGAAAAAGTCAACCTGTCACATGCCCTCTATAATTAAATAATATTTTAATTATTCATTTGAATTTCTCCTACAGCCTCTTTTTTTGTGCCAATCTTATCTTCCACATCAAACCTTATCTCTTGACATCTCATTTCATTCTAGCCCTTGATTGAATTATCTTATAATTCAATCTTAGCCATTCATCCTTATTATTTGCCCTAATTTTGCCCTAACCCTATTCTATAATACAACTTTCAATCTTGGCCATTGATTGACACATCTCATTGACATTGAATCTTAGCCCTTCATTCAAAATTGTCTTTTCTATAAAAAAAACCTTGTCCTTGTCATTTTGACATCTAGTCTATCTACAATCTAGGACATTCAATCTATATCTAGTTCATACACAAGTACATGCTGCTAGTGTGAGACAACAATCTTCAATATTTTGCTTAGTCATTGTCATAGGCTACTAGAGCATACTGAAATTTGAGGGCATCAAGTACATTTCAAGCAAGATGGTGAAGGGCAATGGAAGTGAAACAATGATGGCAAGAAGACGTTATGATGGTATTGCTTTATATTTCATGTTTTTATGCCTATTTGTGCTCTATTGCTTGATTAGGGTCTTAGAATTAGAGTTTATATGCTTTATTATCTTAACTAAGATTTTTACCCTAGATTACACTGTTATAATAAATTTATGTTCTTTAATCTATAGTAATTATGTTGAATTTAAGCTATTTTTTTGTTTGAAAATTGTACTTGTAGGTTGCTCACAAATGCAATTGAAAGGGCAATGCAAGTAGTGGAAGAGCAAAATAAGGAATGGAAAAAATATGGCTGCGCCATTCTTTCAAATGGGTGGACGGATGGGAAAAACCGCACCATTATTAAGTTTTTGATTGCTTCAAAAGGTGATGTTACTTTTTTGAAATTGGTGGATGCCTCCAACAAGTGAAAAAATACAGAAACATTGTCTCTAATGTTGGAGGAAATTGTCATGGAGGTGGGCATAGAAAATGTGGTGCAAATCATCACTAATAATGTAGCAGCATATGTGGCGGTTGGGAGATTGCTCCAAAACAATCATATGACACATTTTGGACACCTTGTGCAACACATTGCTTTGACCTTCTTTTGGAGGACATAAGCAAACTTGATTGGGTGACACCAGTTCTAGATGATGCAAGGAGCATCACAAAATTTATCTACAATCACCCTTGGGTTCTTAATTTGATGAGAGATCACACCCAAGGGAAAGAGTTGGTAAGATCGGGTGTTGTAAGGTTTGCAACGGTTTTCCTAACATTGCAAAGCATTATTGGTTCATTGATTGCTTTGAAACAAATGTTTGTGAGTCAAGCATGGCTAGACTCATCTAATGCAAAGAAGCTTGAAGGAGAGAGGGTTGCAAGCATAGTCTTTGACCACCTTTTTGCACAAAGTGCTACAAAGATCATGAAGATAACTTCAAAACTTGGAATTTAAATTCAAGTTGAATATTTTTGTTTTTGTTAACTTAAAGTCTTTCATTAAATAAATTTGTAACTTTAATCTTTTTGTATTTGTAAATTGTAGGTGTCGTAGCCCTTGGTTAGAGTTCTCCGTTTGGTAGATGGGAATCAAAACCCAATGGGGTATATTTATGAGGCCAAGGATAAGGCCAAAGAGGCTATCCAAAATTATTACAAGGGGAGCAGACTCAAATTTGATACCATATGGGAGACTATTGATAGGAGGTGGAACAATCAACTCCACCATCCCATCCATGCAGCACGGTACTTCCTCAACCCTCATTTTTTCTACTCAGACACCTTCTCAGATCTTCATGGAGAGGTTATGGAGGGCCTCACGACATGCAATCAAAGGATGACACCCTAGGTTGAGGTGAGAGACCTCATTGTCGAAGAATTGCAATGTTACAAGGAAGGGATAGGCTTTTTCCTTCAAAGCTAGTTGTTCAAGGAAGAACCACTCAAACACAAGGTATAAAATTTGGAGTCTTTATTTCACATGCATCTTATAATCTAATAAAATATGTTTTGACTTTGCTTTCTAACTCTTCAATATTTTATTTTGTAGAGTCTTGGTGGAAAAATTAGGGTGGAAATACCCCAAATCTCTAAAGACTTTCCCTTTGCATATTGTAACGACCCGATCCTTCGATAAAACAAAAAAAAAAAAATTTACATCAAAAAAGTAAATAAACGTGCTAACAAGTTATTGCAATATAATTTTTCTTTCCTTTATTGATAATATATGAACACGATATCATAATAAAATTACAATAAAGATTCCATGTCATTACAATAACTTCACAAGTACAAGTAACAAGAAAACGTACCTTAACTAACTTAGCTCCAATGAGCTTTAGAACAAATACTAGTAAGAAGGTCCAGGAATCCACCTTTCAAATCTTGGTGCTCCAGTAGCCTGATGAGGAGGAGAAGCATCACTCGGGTGCTTTTCCGCCAACCACGGACTTACAATGCTGTCTCCCACATATCTATCATTCGATAGATGACCCTCCCTTCGACAAAGAGATTGGTAGAGTAACCGATACTGTTAACCAACTGAGCATAGTGGTGTGTCCTACATAACTAGAACCTGTGCAACCGGAAAACTCTCGAACTAGTATGTAATACGGGATCACGGTGAACTGACAGTGTAATCATCGCCCAATCTAAGAGGATGTCTTGTACATTACACTACTTTGATCAAAGTGTTTCATACAGTATTTCTACTGAAGGTCAACTGTCACATACACTATTCAAGGTCGATTTGACTTAGGGATATCTTACACTACGCGTAGGTATTTTCCTTCATTGGGTAAATCCGTCACCCCAGACTAACCTACAACCAACTATTCTACTAGTAATGAATCTTTTTAGCAAGTACACAAGCCCGCTCCCATGCTTATCCTAGGAGTAACACAAGCTTTCAAAGTTAACCTAATAACTCAGCTGGTGTACCTCAAGTGACTCTTGCATTCAAATCAAGCCTAGTATATACTTAAATTAAGAAACATGTACCCAAAATAAAAAAATTGGCATTCTGCTTAAATTAGGCTAAATCATGTAAAAATGTCGTCAAAAGTCTGTTTTAGGTCAAACCAAACATAAGGTCTTTGTGGGTTTCTGTCAAGGAACATATGTGTAAAATTCTGAAAAATTGAAAATTAGGGTTTTGCACCCCTTGAAAATAGGACCTTCCTGAAAATGATTGAAAATGATTTTGATAGGATTAATTGACTTCACAATCACATTGGTCAAGTCAGAATCATCAAAAAACATGTTTTACTCTGGTGGGTCTATTTTCATTTTTCAGGAACAAAGTTAGGAGCTCCGCAACCATTAATGGCAGATTGGCCAGTACTAGGTGCTGAAAGTTAAGCTTCAAAAAGGAATCCATGGCAAGAATGCTCGAAAAGATGCTCTATGATGAAGGGGATTTTCAAAAGTGAAAAATGTTGAAAATTGGTTGTCTAGAAAATGAACACTAGTTGAATGCCTTAAGTCATTTTTCCAGCGCCCGTACATGCAGCATGTTGGAGGTGATTGCAAGGATGCACGCGTCTACATTGTCAACAAGCAATGCTCAAGATAGTCATGATGCACGACGAACATGAAGCATAAAGAGATGATTTTCAAAGCAAAAGATGAACTTGCACCTAAACGGCACCCCTGCTGAAGAAAGGCGCCCTTGAATTCAGAGGATCAAAAGTAGCCATCAATTTCCACCAAGACAGTCTACATTGTCAACAAGCAATGCTCAAGACAGTCACGATGCACGGTGAACATGAAGCATAAAGAGATGATTTTCAAAGCAAAAGATGAACTTGCACCTAAACGGCGCCCCTGCTGAAGAAAGGCACCCTTGAATTTAGAGGATCAAAAGCAACCATCAATTTCCACCAAGACAGTCATCTTCTTCGTGTTGATGTTGGCTTTCCGACGCACTGTCAAGCTAAGTCATCTGATTCACCGATCAACGACGAACGCCTGCAAAGTCAGGAGATGCTACTATGAAAGGGTTATCAAATGGCAGTCAAACATGAGAAAAGGCACCCCTACTAACCAGGGGCGCCCTTGAATTAAATGCTCCAGATCTCAGCTGTTGAAAAAGCCTGTCTCTGGATAATCTCGCAAACATCAACTTAGCTTCTCAATGAATCTGTTTATCAACCTGCAATACATATCAAACGTCAGCAACTATTGATCGTCAGAGCATGCCAAATGGAGTGAAAATCAATGCATAGCAAAGCAAAGGCACCTCTGTTGGCCAAGGGCGCCCTTGAATTTGAGGCACCTAATGAAGTTTCCAATCACTGCTATATACATGGCATTTGCTCAACTCTCTCTCAGCGTCACGATCAATCCAGCTACACGTCCACGGGACCTGTCAAGCAATCACAGGTAGAGATCAAGCAGAAAACACCTAACGATGAAAGTTGAAGGAAGAATGCCAAGAAATTGGCTTAGTGTTGGTCAAAAGAGCCCCTGCTAAAGAAAGGTGCCCACCTTTTTGGACAATCAGATGTTGTCTGCAAGCTTAATCACCTCCAGGATAACCTCCTTTGTCTTGATCCATCTCAACAACGACATCTTCAGTGAAGACAATAGACAAATCAGACACTTGATGATAGAGACCAAGTTGGGGCAATTCGTAGGAGCTTGCAAGTTGAAAATCATAAGTCAAATAGTCAAAGGCACCCCTGCAAGCCAGGGGCGCCCTTAAATTTGAGGCATCCAAATCAACTTTCAGGATTTGTGAAGTCAGTCATCCTTTCCAAGGCTAAGTTGATATTCCATCCCATGCTCCAGCAAGATCAACAGATTCATCAATCAGCCGAGATCTCAGATCAAAACACGGAGGGTCAAATTGGAGAAATTGAAGAACACTCAAGAATTTGACTAAGTCTGAGTCTAAAAGCGCTCCTGCTGGGAAATGGTGCCCTTGAATTTGAGGTATCAAATTCAGGTTTTAGACTTGGCAGCTCCTAGACATACCTTTTCAGAGTTGACTCAACTTGGCAATGGTTCCGTCAGCGACACTTCATGATCAATCAAACAACCGGGATCGAGGATCGAACAAAGGCACTTCACCATGAAAAATAATGAAAAAAGTGTTCAACTCCTCAAAGGGATGCCTAAAAAGTCAAAAGTGATTTGTTGACTTGAGTTAAGAGATTTTGGAGGCAAAAGAGGCCAAACGTCCCACAATCAGTGGAAATCAGCTTTTAGAACTCTAGATCAGGCATATTAACTCCCCAATCAGGTTTTGGATGCCCAATTGATGCTTGCAACTCCAAATTGACATATCAAAGCATCTAGGCATCCATTCTTCATTATTTCTTTGCAGGTTGAGGAGCTCAAGAACAAATATTTTTCTTCTCCAACGTTTTTGAAGATCTGATAGAGGGGTTTTCATCGTTCTTCACATTTTTGAAGATCTGTTGCACAGAAGGACCATTTATCAAAGGTTGCACCAAAAGGCATAATTCTTCCAGAATGACAGCTGATAACTTCCAATCTTCTTCTTGTCTTTTTCCTCTTTCCTTGTCTTAGATCTTCTTGCATGTCCAAGAAAACAATAGATAACCACAAATCTGACCAACTGGGTATGATCAAGAAAGCTTTTTCAACAAAACCCACATGTTAGATTTTTCCAGAAAAAAGAGCCTTGTTGCCCCTATTTTTTTTTAGTGTTTTCGAAAAAATCAAATTGAAAAACAGACAAACTGGGTTTGTTCATCTTTGAAGCACGAACAAAACCCATGTGTTGGATTTTTCTGGGAAAAATCATTTTTTGGTGCCTCGCTGCCTCTGCCACCGAAGGGCTCTTGCATGTCATAGAAAATACGTTTTTTCGAATTTCTGACGATCCGAGTTTGTTTAGAAAATTATTCTCAAAAAAACCCACGTCTCAAAATTTCTCGTAAAAATTGCCCCTAGCAAGGCTATTTTTAGCAGTTAAGAAAAAGTTGTCCGAACAACATCGTGTGCGTAGTCAATCTTCAAGGTTTTCAGAATGCAATTCTCCCAAGACGAATACAAGGCCAAAATGGTCTTACTCCATGATTTTCTAAAAGTGACTAGCACCGACCTGCATCAAGCACAACCAGTGGTCAATTTGGATAGATTGACAAGCATAGACACAAGTCCACAGGTTCCATAATGGTTTCACCTTGTATATCTGATCGCCATCCAAGGCCAATTTAGAGGATTGTAATCGTTGGCATTTTGCGCGTGCAGCGAGTTCATGTACATTTCTCACAACTGGAGTGTTCACGGTCGAACTTTGCGGTTTCATCATCAAGCTTCGCGGTTTCATCATACAATACTCTTTTGTTGAGAAAGATGAAGGGAAATGTCAAAAACGTAAAGCTGCAAAAGAATGCGGAAGGTAGTCATTCACAATACAAAGCCGCCACTGGTTAATACTACACTACCTTCCACATCAAAGTGGAAAGACAAACAAAAAGAAAAGGAGTAACCCTCCTAAGGGAAGCAGAATGAAGCAGATACATACATCAAGTTGCTGACAAGCGGTAAGCTGACGATTGACAGGCATGTAACGATTTTCGTATGAAGAAGTTAACACATGGTTAGAAGAATTGTTGACCAAAGATGATGAGGTGTAAAGCACACCAAGAAGGATGTCCTACCCTCCAGAATGACAATAACTATGACTGAATTTAACTTGATGCCCCTTTCCAGGTTAACTCCAGATCCCACAGATCATGCATGTCAAATCCCACTAATCAAGGATGTCTAATTTGACTCCCACGATTTGTGGATCTCAGATCTCCATTAAAGGTGGATGTCTATTTTGGAGGCACATTTGTAATTTAAGTTCACTTTTAGTTAGGTTTCAGTCAACTGAGGTAGATTCCCAGTTTGACTTTTGTTTAGTTTCAGTTAACTAAAGTAGATTTCCAATTAACTGTTTGCTCACCTACCTTTAGACATAGGAATAAATCTTGTTGATTGGCAAGAAATGATTGTTAACTCAAGGAGATTTTAGGGTTGCCTACTCCTTTGAGTTTCTATAAATAAGAGCCTTGGGCTCATTATTTGTTTAACCTTTATTTACAACGCAAAATTGTTGCGCCATTGTTGCCAGAGTTTGCTTGTTTGTATTTGTTCACTCTTGGATGAGAGTTTGTTGGTTGATCGTAATTGTGCATGATTTTGTGCCTTTGCTGTCCCAACCTTTGTAATTCTTTGGAAAAGCTTGAAGAAGAAAGTCAGATGGCATATGCATATTTGATCTAAGTTTTGAGTTGATCCAACGTCTTTGTTTTTAAATAGTTTATTGTTTCAATCTCCTCCTCGGACAGGGGTTCCTCCTCCTTGGATATTTTGTTATCGATTGCTATCGTTTGATGTTGTTTAAAGATCCGGATTTCAGCCTACGCTTCAGAAAGGGGTTCCTCCTCCTTAGAAATCCTGATATCCATATCTTCGTACCTTGTTGTTTCTAGTACGTTGTTTCCCAGCCTATACCTCGGACAGGGGTTCCTCCTCTTTGGCAAGTCTCAGATCCAACCTACTGTAAAGAGTGTTTACTTGCATAAAACCTTATCCCAATATATATCTGAGAGTTCAGAGCCTCGGCCATATTCTACGGAGATAGCGGATTCAAGTAATCCAACCCATCCATTTTGCTCCTATGCCCTCATGCTCTGTTTATCTTGAGGAGGTAGGATAAATTAGAAGCTAGTTTAGTCGTAGTTAAGATCTGTAGAAACCAAAGAAAAGCTTAGCTACAACGCATTGTGTTTATGCACCCTTGTGTCCTGTCGCTGAGTAAAAAAGATAGGAACCTTAGTACCCTTTTTTACATAGAACATTAGCAAAGAGAGTTCTTCCTCTTTATAATCCGAAGAGCAGTACTATAACACTTGCAACAGCTATCTGTTTCCAATAAGCACTCCAGAGGTGCTAATTGAAACGCCAACAAAACACAATCACCTCCTACTATGGAGTAAATATACAAACACCTTGCATTCCATGTTCAAACATATCCAGTATATTTAAATACCTATGTTGTATCTCTCACGGTATAGTTGAGTTCTTTAGACAAGTGATCTCTTTGACATACCTTGTATAGTTAAATACTTGTGTCGAATTGACATTTCTAATACATTTAAGTATGTGTGTCAAGCAAACTCTCCTAATATGGAGTACTTAAAAACATCTTATGAAAAGTGGCTCTAAAGCTTCAATTCCCTTTTCCAAAAGCAAGCAAGCTCAGAAAATAGTATTCATGCAAACAACATTCTTTTACTATGGATATCATTCAATTACTGCAATCTCACAAGTATGCATCTTTTAACCTTTCACAACAAGTATTTGCCTATTATACTTTTACAGTATGTATGCATCTTTTAACCTTTCATAACAAGTATATGCCTATTATACTTTCACAGTATGTATGCATCTTTCATGCTTTAAACAAAATACTCACGATGTGCAAGCTAATGTACAGATTATTGAACAATACCTTTTTCAACAAACAACAGCAGTTTATGGAACAATTCCCTATCTAAGCACAAACAGCAAACACAATCTTTTCCAAAATAATTAAGAATTATAAGAGCATTTGGATAGTAGAAGAATATCCCATGCTTGGATTAAAGCTTTTCCCAAATGTTGTTGAACTCAGGTAATCCGCACAGCACTTTTGTACTTCGAAATAGCTTAGCAAAATCACCTTTCCAATCTCTACCTTTCTCACTCAGAAATTTCTCTTCAATTTTACTAAACTTCACTCAGTATTCTCTCTAAACTTCTCACTCAGAATTGTGTAATCCAGCTGGTAATGGTTCAGCTGAATTAAGAATAAAAACTCAGAAGATCAATTGTGAAGATTTTGGTAAATCTCAGCTCTCAAGAAATAATAAATCTCTCAGAAAATAAGCTCTTCAAGAATTGTGAATTGGTAAGAAATGATCAATGAATGATGAATAATGTGAAGGCAATAAGCAAGAATGAAAATGATTGAATGCCTATCAAAGAGTAAACAGGGCAGTTATTTATAGAGCAAGAAATCCATCGACTTCCACTTCTGCAGGCATGTAGAATGACAAAACTGCAATTTGAACAAGTCAATTAAGCAAGTGGCAGGTTTGCAATCCCTTACTCAGCATTTCCAAAGATGAGTCGACTAAGTTTATTGACAGAAAAAGGAGAATATTTCAACTCGCATATGATGTATCGGGAGAAATCGACACCTACAGGCGTCTCTCAAAAATCATACCAATCATGAAATCTGTCAGGTGTTCATTCACAGGAAAAAGTCCATTATTTATTTGTAACACAGCCTACAATTTGGCTCCAATCGCCATTAAAATAGGTAAGTTTGAAAGCTCTGTGACTTGGTCACAGTCTCGCGTGCGTGCGCAAGCTTCCATTCAGCGCTTCAATTTATTTTGCTCTTTTTAAAAGTTCAAACTATAGTTCCAACAAAATATTTCACTTTTCCAAAATTGGCATGTATTTTCCAAACCAATGATAAAATTTCGATTCATACCTTTCACATAGTCGGCTAGCAATTATTTCATTTAGATTTTTCATAGTTATAAAACTATAGTCGACTGGCAATTATTTCATTTAGATTTTTCATAGTTATAAAACTAGTCGGTTGGCAATTATTTCATTGAATAAAAAGATTTGATTCAAATGTTTAAGTGATTTCCATTTTAAATCAAATAAAATATGAATAGCCCGATTCCAATATTTAAATAGAAAATATCAATTGCTAGGAAACAAGTCAATTTCCTAAGTGAGATCAATTTAGAAAATAATTCGATTTTCATAAATTGAGAAATGATATTTAAATCAATGAATTGATTTCCATTAAATATTAAATATTAAATCATTTAAGGGAAATAATTCGATTTCCAACTATGAGAGTTTAATATTAAAATTATATATATTATATATATATATATATATATATATATACATATATATATAGATTTATTTAAATTGCTTCAAACAATATATATATTCCATTATAAGCATATCGTAAGCTAGTCAACATGTCCGATATGTATATATACATATATATGTATATGTAAAATTGTCGAACAATAATAATATAATATTATTAATATCCACATATAATAGGTTGTGTGCATATATACATGTATATATGTTCGTATATATTCCTCTATGTGCACGTATATGTAGGTATACCATATCGATGCATTCCTATGAGCATATCCATCTGCCAACATACGTTTGTATCGATATGTATATATATATGGATAAATGCATATACTATATATATGTATATTTATGTCCACTTCCTATCCACTTACATTTATTCACGTTACCATCATAATGATCGTAATACAACAAAATAGAGAAATAGATAAACACCACTCATAAAGCGTAAGGAAGTAGACACGACTCCTAATGCCATTATACGAGCTACGGATGACTTATCTAGCACCAACATAACTAACTCAGTTAACTCACTCTACAGTGATGTGTGTGTATGCTCAGATAGTTCACATTACTGGTTAACCGACCAAGCTCCTCTCTCGAGTGATCCTTCCCCTCCCCCTGGAGAATGAATGTTTTCCTGCAACCACTAGCACATACCTTAGCAGTCCTTTGTTCACAACAATAAGCAGCATACATCTTTAAAGTTAGAATAACAATACTTTCAATAACCATGAATAACATAAATTGAGATAACATCAAATGAAACAACGTCAAATGAGATAACATACATATTGATAAAAAAGTACAAGCATCTCCAGATTTCCTATTACATTCATATTTACCCTATATAGTAATAGTAAAAAGTAGCCTCACAACTTGGGATGTAACACATATTATGCCAATCTTGTAGTGCATCCAACTGTGAGCGCAATTGGAGCTTGTTTGAAGCCATCCACACAAAGAAGAGGAACAAATTAGCTCAAAAGTGCCTCAATGACCTTGTCTTTGTGCAATACAACCTTCGGCTACGCACAAGAAGGGCAGAGGACAAATCACAGGATCCCATTTATTTGCATGAGATAGATCCTTATAGTGATTGGATAGGGCGGGAGGAGCAACCTCTATTGTTTTTGAGAGACAGGCATTGGAGGATGTGGATGTAGCAGGAGATGTAGGGTTGGATGACATTGATGAGGATGAGGAGTCATTGCAATCTACTTCCAGGATGGAGGAGCCAAAACCTACTCCAAAGACTAGAACCTCTACCTCTCCCCTAGTTTTCAGTAGATTAGGGAAGAGGAAGGTGTAAAATGTTGTATATATTTTTAGTTTTACTATTTTCATTTTTCAGCTATCTATTGTATCGGGCTTTCAACCATCAGGATTCCACTTGAGAAGGTAATTTTGTACTCAATTTGCACTCAAATCAATCAAATTTAATAGAAAACACTTTTGTACTCATTTATGGACTCATTGGATACATCTTGTCATTGAATTTTGCAAAAAAAAATGTGTCTAATGAAATTTTAGCAATATTTTAAGTTGCCAAGTATTTTGCCAAGTCGAATATTTTGGTTCTAGCAAGTTTTTGTCAAGTCTCAGTTTTCCAACTATGATCTGAAGGACTACAGTTGTCTTTGCCTCAATGGTTTCAATCTTCTTCACACTCTAGTCAATAGATAATATGGGTTCGATTTGTATACGATCAACATCAATGGGATCAACCAAATCAGATTCATCATCTTCAATGTCATGAACATCCCAATTTAATTTGAAAGTAACAATTTGTGTAAAAGACAATCTCATCCAGCTTCTTCTCATAAGCTCATATTCATCATTGCAGTCTACCCAATAGTCTTCTAAGGTTAAGAGGTGATAAAAACTAAGTCCCAATTGCAGATTTCTTTTAACAGAATCTTTACTGTTGAAAGGAAATCTTCTTTCATAAAAATGCATAGTATATTTCACTAAATCTTTTTCTATATTAAGAGCAACAAACATGGACTTACATGAATAATGGCCAAGGCCAATAGCAAAAGGAATCCTTTCCTTTTTCTTCTCTTGGCATCTTTTATTTACCTCTACAATCTGTCTGCATACCTCAATGCGAACAAATTTGTCTTTGGCATATTTAGGTAACTTATAGGGCAGCCCATCAAATCCTCCAACTTTGAGATAAGTGAATCTTTGAAATTGTATAAAATAGTTGCCATAGGTGTTAATCAATTGTATAGCCTCTGGAGATATCCTTAAGCCCATGTCACTCTGAATCTCCCTAACCATTCTCATGGTGAATGCATCATTCACCCTTCTGAAGCTCTTATTACTTCTTTCTAGATGCAATTGGACATAGTAGTCATAGAACTGGGTATTCTCATCAAAAACCTCTACAGGGCATAATCCTAGCCACAATCTTGTACTAGAGATTGCATAATCCTAGCCACATGAGGGATGCTGCCCCCCCAAAACCCATTGGGGTCTCCACTCCTAGACCCCCACTAGTTATTAGAATCTCTTGTCAAATAAGAAACTTGATTACAACGAGGGGGTGATGAGGAATTGGGATCTAAATCTTGAGTGTGTGACTTAGACATTATTGATGCACAACTTGCCAGAAATCTCTTTAAATGAGGCAGATTGTACAATACATTGATAATTGAAGTGGCATTGTATTTCATTGTGGTTCAAGTGAAATTGAACCAAATGTTGACTTTGATGCTTTTGATGAAGAGCAATATGAATATTATTAAATATTGATTGTAATTTTCATTGTGCATTAACATTTGACAAATCACTAAATTATGAATTTATGAGTTTTTTCATTTTTGCAAATTATGAGGTATTTAAATATTTTGTTTATTGGCAATTATGAGTATCATTGTTTTATATTATATAATTTTTAATTTTTAATACATATTATATATGCATATATAATATGTATTAAAAAATTAAAATTATATATATCCAAACCCGTACATGTACCCAAGTGAAACAAATTGTTGTACCATCATACACAGTACCCATACCCACACCTGCAAAATTGCCGGTAACTTAGTATTGTGACTATTTTTACTAAAATACATTGGTTTCGTGCTTTGGAGGCTGAGTTTCAAAGGGTTTCCAAAGTATATTTATGTCACTCTTCTCCTGTGTTGTTCTTGTTTCTAAGTGCTCGTGCATATGCTGCTGAAAATGTTTAAGATCTGATATCTGCAAGTCTTTCCTCATAGAGTTAGTCTAGGAAATGTCTATGTCCTATTTTCATTTATGGACATAGCTTCATGTGCACTTATATCAAGCTTATATTAGGTTGTAAATACTAGCAATGCATGTGTGTCTTCCCTTTCAACTAATACCACTTATCTACCAAATCATGCTTCTAAGAAAATGTGTATGCCTAACAGTGGCCTATGATTCCTTACCAAATTGTTTCCCAGATGAAAGGTGAAGTAGCTCACCAAGAATGCTGAACAAAAACTTCTGTGGGTTATCCATAAGAGCTTTGAAAATATGGCCAGTTCAAGTATATATTATACTGTATTTTGGCTAATGGTTTTGGAATTTTCTATCCATTCAGTGAATTGAATTTTCAAAAATAATGTAAAAGACCAACAATGGCCAAAAAATAGCCACTTAAGTTTCCCTTAGATTTCTATAAGATGAGGACGAAGAGTTAAATTACCTATCATCTCCTCCTTAAGCCTCTCACGCTTCTCTGCAGCTAGTGGCTCTAAACGAATAATTGTCCTCCTTGCCTGTTCATTTGAACCATCCAACTCCAGTACTTTCTTCATATCTGATGCAACACACAAAAGGAAACCGATAAGACTTTCAAATATAGAAAGTTAAACACTTTTTGTCTCACATATGTTCTTAAACTTTTCAAGATACCTGCAATAGCCTCCTCAAAATGTTCGAGTTTTTCATGGGCATCTGCCCTTCTGAATAGTGCCTTCATATATGCTGGATTTAAATCCAGCGCTTTTGTGCTCTCCTTTATTGTTTCCTCATATTTATTCTGCAATCACATACAATAAATTCAGACAGTTAAGAATCGTACTTATCCTTTAAATATAAGTTAGAATGAAGAGAACTAATCCCATATAACTCAAACTGAAACAACCACATAAGATGACACAATCCCTAATGTACTATGTATTGACATATTGTCAAATACTAAATACCAGCATAGTGAATACCACAAAAAACAAGTTATAAGACATGTTTACACCTTGCAAGATACCCTTATCTTCAAAAATGATGATGAAAACTAGTCTCTCGCTTTGACCATGTTTCTGCAAATGCAATTCTATCATCTTAATTGCTCTAGTTGTGATCCACTGGTGCACTTTTCATTAAAAGAGCCATTTAAGTCATGTCAATTTTAAAATATTTTAGTTTCTAATCTCACCTCAAGATTGCACAAAGTATGTTTTTAGATTTTCTTTTCCAAACTCACATATAAATTCCTTGCAAGACCCATACACCCTTTCTTTATCTTTAATCCCATGTTCAACTTAAACTTACTATTGTCTGAGATTTCTGATCCACATTTCCTTAAATCTGTTTTAGTAGTTGTCTTATATCCCTAATACTAGTTTGCTGAACTGTTCATTTCCTCTACTGATTAGAAGAAAATTAGATTTTTCTGTTCTCTTAATAGCAGCATTTATAAAATATTGCTTCAGTCATTTGAAAAAGTTAGATATATTCAATATTGTTAGATTTGTGCTTTTGAACTTTAATATTAGCATCTACACAAAGTAAACTCAATCACCAGGCATATACGTGTAACAGTTCCTAAACAAACCGAATCAAAAAATTGATACAATATAACATGTAATGGATATATAATGCCATGCAAATCTGTGAAATAGTCTGTTTTGCCTGTTCATATGCAAAGCCGGTTTTTTAAGAACCAAAGCAACAAACTTACCCTTATATCCCATATCCAATTTAGTCAAAGGATTGATACACCCATCTATGAAGATTTTAAAAGAGTTCTTTTGATATGCTGAATCACATAACGAAAACATAGTTCCTTGCATGTTAAAGAACAAATAAAGACTACTTCATCTTTATTTCACTAATTCAAGAAAGAGCAACAAGTTGCATAATGCATTCAACGATTCCATTACATTGATTAAACCAGATTGTGTGCATCTCTAAATAGCTAAAACAAATATAACTAACAAATCTGATTTAAGTCCAAAAGAAGATCCAACATATGCTGTGCATCCTAGTGTGTTGCACTGGTGATCATGGCAGACAGTTGAAAAAATCTTTTTGGATTTTCTTCTGACCTAATAGGCTAATTCTTTAGCAAATAAAATCAATCTTGAGGTGATATCGTCATGTAATCTGTTATTCATTGCTTCTGACTTTCAGGCTGCTTCTTGTTCTGATAAACCTTCTTAGTATGATTATTTTTATCACTTGCAAGTTGCAACTAAGCTTGACTTTTTTTTGTCAAATGGAGCTTTGCATAAAATGCCCTACCATACATTCAAACAGAAAACATCGAGTTAAACTGTCTCTTAGTAATTGAAACTTTATATCATATAATCTGCAAAAAATTTAGATGTTCTTGCATTCTTAGCACTTAGATAATTGTTTTAAACCTTTGGTGGGACTCCAATTGAAAAAGGCATCACAAACAACAAAGACTCCTAGACACCACACCCAACCTTTCAAAAAACTTCCTCAAAATAACACCTATGCCAATTTCTCTAGCTACCGGATGAGGCAACTATTATATGAGATATCTTGATTACTTTCTAGTTACTGGATGAGGCAACTATTATATGAGATATCTTGATTACTTGGAATTAATACCTTGGACAATCAAAGCACCTCTTTTTTCTAAAATTGATGATCTATTACCAAATATAAAAACAGGTTACGATATGGATGTGTCAAATAAACAACATCAGACCCACAATTAAAATCCCCTGAAAATCATAAAAAGGATCAGCAATCTGCTGTCACACCTCAACAGACATATCAGATGAGCACTGCATGAAGAGCAGAAAATGTCTTGATTACAAAGTAACAAGCTGCAATAATTAAACACATTCTAACAACCATATATTAATCCATGTATTTTACTCCCAGCAACACTTCTGATTGTTTAATGCTGAATCTGCTGGTATGACGTCCCTTGTGGATAATGTTAAAAATGGTAAAGATGTTGATGGTATGCTGATGGAAGGCGAGAAGCTTGGTGACAAGGGTGCAAGATGTGTTTTGATTGGGGAGGTAAAATCGGGTGGACCTGGGGTTCGAACCCATAACAAGACCAAAGCTCAGATTGGTGCTACTGCAAATGATCTGTTTGCTGCTGGGGATGAAGGCGTTAAAAATGCGGCTTGTGATGTTGAGGCTGCAGATATCCTGAATAATATGTAATGCTGTTTGGTGGGTTCCTTCTTTTTTGCTGACTGTTCGCTGTGGTCTTGCTGTGGGTGGGCTGTTATGCTTTAGATGACTTTTTCTGTCATTGCAACTGCTTTTTGATGTAAAGGGTTCCGGGCCCCTTCAAACCCCATTTTTTACCTTTAATCAAAACACTTCTGATTGTTGCTTGCTTTGTAATCATCAGATTCAAAAGTGCCTGTTGGTAGAGAGATAGAATCCCTGCTGTCACTGTTATCAAAAAACTGTTTTTAACTTCAACATCAGCAATTTTATCTTACTTATGGAGTTTACAATATTCATTTTGAAATTTCATGTAATCTTTGATAAATTTTCATCTGAATTCCTCAAGTAATGCTGCCAAAATTGAGCAAACTTGATATCAGATTTGTACACCATTGTTGAACCTTCATCAACAATATTCATGAATCTCTCTTTTGCAATCTCCGGAGTCTTTGTAACCTGTGAAGCAATATTATTATATTATAGAAGTTGAATCTACCAGATGACTCCATACTGTGCCTCCTTTTGATCTGGAAAACATCTTCATTTCTCCATATCTAAATAAACCATAAAATCCTCAATAGAAAGTGCAAGCCAGAAGAAATTATACTTAGCATTCAAGCCATTAACAAAACCAAATAAGATTTCATGCCACAAATAATTATTCTTTGTACCCCATCCTAGAATATTCCTCATAAACAACAACCAAATATTTTTAGCAAATTCACAATCAAACAAAAGATGATCAAAAGTTTCAGGGACATTACAAGCATTTCAAACAAAGGAATCATGAAAATGGAGAGAAGAACCAATAGCAAGTTTTTTAATAAACAAAATCCATTAAAACAAGCTTTTTAAGCTTCAAATCAGCAAATTAATAGACAAGAGACCACAATTTAGCATCAATATTAACATTCGAAATGGTTTTGACATGGACAAGTACCTCTTGGAAGTCAGTTAACAGCCTATACAATTTAGTAGCATTAATATTGTAGAAGGAAGATCCATCAGTAGATTCCAGATTCTCAATAATTTAAGTATTCACTTTCATCTCAACAAGAAACTTAACTTCCAACAATGCTTTCCTCAAAACAGAATCAGAGATTCCTTTACTATGCCAAACAAAGAGAATCTAAATTTGAAGGAGGACCAATTTCTGATAAAATCACCCTGAAAAATGTTAAGAAAATCAGAGATTCCTTTACTATACCAATTCTTACCAGAGCATCCTTGTAACAAAGCAAGAAGCTTATTGTTCCAAATTTCCAATGAAGATTCCACCATATACATCTAAAATTGAAGAATTTCCCCTCTCTTTTTAAAAGCTTTGTTGCCTTTAATCAGGCCCCTCACAGTCTCCCTATCCCTCCAAATGCTAATGAATACACTAGAACCTGAAGGTTTCACTGAGAAGTTCCCAAACAAAATGTCATGTGGGTGGAGACCTTTCCATTGTTCTGTTTTTTTTTTTTTTGGAACAGCTAACCGAACATTGTTTCTTATCAATACTTTCCATGGCTCATTACCTTTTAGAGCTTTGACTATCCATTTGGTAGCTATAGCTTCACCCTGGATTTTCAAATTCTTCAAGCCTAATCCACCTTTGTCTTTATCCAAGCAACATCATTCCCAACATACAGCATGCCTCTTTCTTTTACCTTTACCATTTGACTATAGGAAGTTTCTAGTTAAGTTACAATTTGGCAACTACCAAATAGCCAAACAAAGAGGCATAGTAAATACTATAAGATGAAAAGGAAAATTTGAGAAACTCGGAATCTCCAAACCATAGACCTACTGATTGTTCCATTTCAACATCCAAACCCATAAATTTTTCAATGAGGGGCTGACAAAAAAAGGAATCCCAAGATACTTTACCTACTTGGAAGGTCCACCTCGTTGCAACTATGAGGTGACTCAAACCAACTTAGCAGAATAGATTTACTTTCAGGAATTTTAGCCACTGATGCCAATCAATATAATAAGTCTACCCATTTAGTTATCAAAACTTTCTTCCTCTAGTTCTCAGAAAAGAGCAGTGTCATCAGCAAATAGGATATTCAGTAATGTTTCTTTGTCTAGTGGGGATATTCCTTTAAACATATTCCCAAAACATCCAAATCTTAAAATATATTGAAGAGCATCAAAAACAATGCCAAACAGAGCAGGAGATAGTGGGCATCCTTGTCTGATAGACCTTTGTAAAATCTAAGATTCAATCAAGGATCCATTAATGTCTATCTAAGTATAAGCATCAATTAACAAAACTTTAACCATTTACAAAAAAAATAGGAAAACCAAGGGCATCCAAGATCAACAAAATGAAGGACCACTCCACCCTATCATATGCTTTGTTACATCCCAAGTTGTGAGGTTACTTTTTACTATTACTATATAGGGTAAATATGAATGTAATGTGAAATTTGGAGATGCTTGTACCTTGTTATCAATATGTATGTTATCTCATTTGACGTTGTTTCATTTGATGTTATCTCAATTGATGTTATTCATGGTTATTGAAGTATTGTTATTCTAACATTAAAGATGCTTATATATATGCTGCTTATTGTTGTGAACAAAGGACTGCTAAGGTATGTGCTAGTGGTTGCAGGTAAATGTTCATTCTCCAGGGGGAGGGGAAGTATCACCCGAGAGGAGCTTGGTCGATTAACCAGTAATGTGAACTATCTGAGCATACATATTGTTGTACCCCAAATTAAAATTTTGTTACACTTCGGCATTTTGAAGAAATGAGTCGAAATACTATTAAATTTGTCAAAAAGGTCAAAATTGGGGTTTGTATGTCTTGCATGGGATCAATGACTTGAAATTTTCAAAATATAACAATTTGGGTCGCTTCAAAACGTCCAAATCAACAACACCCAGATTTCAGTTTTTCAACCCTAAATTTTAGGAAAAATTCTATTTTTAGCAGTTTTCTAAAAATAGAAACTTTTTTTGGGTTTCTCAAGAAACAGTTACTGGCAAAATTTTCTAAAAATAAAAAGCTTGGCTTCTAGGGTTAAGACTAAATTTGATTGGCTTAAAATACTTCCTCATCGGGCTGGTGCAGTCAAAATCATGAAAAGATCAGTTTTGCCCTAGTGGGTCTATTATGCTTTTTCATAAGCTTCTTCTCGAGAATCAAGGTTATCAATGGAGGTCAATCAGTTGCCAGGTGTCGGAATCAGACGTTCAAGCGTCAAACAGAAGCTGTCAACGATGAAAGTGCATGAAAAACAGAGAAAGCAGAGAAGCTGAAAATTTTGAAAAATGCAAAAATTTGTCTAACTCTGGTGAATCCAGGCACCTCCAATCAAGAAAGGCGCCCATACTCCCATGACTTAGAAAAATTTTGTATCCGGTAGTCAATGCCAATAGAAGCACGTCAAATGAGGAAAGAAATTTGAAAAGTTCAGAAAAGTTTTTGAGTCTGCTAAACTTGGGCGCCCCTGGAGAAGAAAGGTGCCCATCTTTTTGAAGTATCAAATGATAAAATCAGAAATGCAGCTCCCAGGCAATGTTGGTCAAATCTATCTCAACTCTGCAAAGAGCCCGACAGCGCAGTCATCTGATCATTCAGTTTCCGGAAAACTCAGATCAAATAGGGGCCATAATGAGAGGTGTTTAGAACTCTGAAGGTAAAAACGATGAAAATATTCTAACACTGGTGAGTCTGGGCACCCCTGGAGAAGAAGGGCGCCCAAGTTTTTAAGAGGTTAAATGAATGAATTTGCACAAGGCACCTCCAACATGACTTTGTCAGACTCGATCAAACTTTCCAACGCAATCATCAGCACGTTTGTCGAAGTTGGTAATCATTAGATGTCACAGGCTAAACAGAGGAGGAAAAGTGAATGAAACGACAGAAAAGCAAAGTTTGAAGATCATAAAAATGGCTAACACTAGAGAAAGTGGGCGCCCCTGGAGGAGATAGGCACCCGACAATTTGAAGGGTCAAATGAAGTTTTTATCAAGAGATGTCTCCAGAACAATGTCGTCAAATTCGATCAGGCTCCGTGATGAAACGTTCAGTTCGTCCGTTAGATCAATCTGGAAGTCGGGAGACAAGATCAAACTAGGGTTGAAAATTGAGGAGAAGTTGAAAATAGTGAAAAAATGGTTAAGTCTGGAGAGAATGGGCGCCTCAACTCAAGAAGGGCGCCCAACTTGCAATGCCTTAGTGAAATTTTTGAAAATTTCAAAGTCTTGAAAGAAGAGAAGGAAAACGCCTAAGTTCATTGCATGAACTAAAATTAGGGTTTCAAGAATTAGAGTTTTGAAGGCTATTTCTCAAGACTAAACTTATTTAAAGGCACCTTTGTGTTCTATTTTTCATATTTTCTTGCAGGTGGCTTCAAGGAGAAATAGAGTAGCAACTTCAAACCTTTATTTTTCAAGATTCAAGAACATAAACTTGCTAGTTTTTCATAAATTTTCAGATCAACACTCAAAGAAGGCTTGCTTTTTCATACTTCTTCATCCAGAACATCAAATCTTTGAAGAAGGAGGCCATTGTTTTCAATTTTCAGCGAGCTGGTTTATACTGGTTCTATCTCAAATATCCTTTTGGACAAAACCCATATCACAGTTATTTCAGTGAAACTTCGAGGTTTTCAAAATCTAACCAAATGGGTTCATCCAGAAGGTGCCTCTGAACAATACCCAGATGCCAGTTTTTTCTGCTTTTTCAGAGAAAATTAGGGTTTGCTGCTTTTTCAGTCTACACTCAGAATTTTCAAAAATGGACGATCTGGGTTTTCTTGTAACGAAATTCTAAACAAAACCCATATCTCAGAAAAAATTCCAAAAAATTCATCTGTTTGGCGAAGAAAAATCAGCAAGCTAAAAATAAAAAGTTGTGCAAAATTTGTCCGAGCATAGTCAAGTTTATAGTCAATCTTCAAGTTTTTCAGCATGAAGTACTCTCCCATCGAATTCAGAGCCAAACAAGTGTTGTATCATAATTATTTGAATAGTGTTTTTCAGTACCATCATGGGCATAAAACGTCATCATCTCAATTGAAGAACGTGCAGAGGGAGTGGTATGAGTGAAAGGACAAGTGTCACAAAAATTTGTGCAAAACTCTTCCATGGGAGAATCAAGAGAAGTGTTAGAAAAATAAAGTTGCAGAGCCACCAAGTTATCAACGAGTGAGTCATCTTTTGGGGCAGCGATGTTTTTCAAGAATAGAACTCATAAAGAAACTAAAGATGTCAAAGATTCTCTAAGTTTGATTGCAAAAGGGGAGAAGATCTTAGAAAAGCGGAATATGGCTATAGATAGTATCAACGCTCCTGATAGAGAGGCAATTTCCTGCTTTTGGTGGATGTGATAGAGATTTAAAGCAACAATCTTCTAGAAGCTTTCTCCAAGCATTATTTCCATTCTTATCTCATGCTTTCTTTCTATTCTTGTCTCAATTGGTATCCATCCTTTGAGAATAGAAAGAAAACAATTGTAATGAGTTGGCATTTCCTATTTTAGATGCTTTCTAGGTTGTAGATGCTTATCTTCTTTTAGCTTTAGAAATAAAGCTTACGAGTTGGCGAGTATTAGTTGTAAAAGCAAAGAGATTTTAGGGTTCCCTACTCCTCCGCTTGGCTATAAATAAGAGCAGTGTTTGCTCATTTTAGTTTAACGGTGCTTGTGATAACAGAACTGTTGAGCCTATGCCTTCATGTTTGTTATCGATTAGTGTCAGTTCACTTTGTGTTAAGGGCAAGTTTGCATGCCTCTTTTAGCTGCAAGTTCTTGTTCAGTACATGTGTCTTGTGTCAAGTGATAATCTGGTTTGATCGCATGTTGCGTGTATTTTGCCACAACTTGCTGTCCCAGAATTGTAATCTTGAGCCAGAAGTTTGAGTAAATAAAGTCCTGAGCGTGCTTTGCTGCCCCGGTATAAAAATCTCAGATTTTCGTTTATTGTTTTGTGCCAAGAAGTGTGAGGAAATAAAGTCTTGAGCGTGCTTTGCTGCCTTGATATAAAGTCTCATATTTCAGTTCATTGTGTAATACTTATATGATCTCCTTTTCAGCTTGCATTGAAATTCAATAGATGTATGTTGAAGAAAGTTTATTTAAGTATCTTTGACAGAAAATCAATCTCGTTCATTTCTAACTCTCTTGCTCTGCATTTACTTGAGAGGCTAGAAACGTCAATAGTGTAAGTTAAGTTGTAGTTGTTAAGTTTCATTTAATGGAAAACCTCAGCTGCAACATCTAGAGTTCTATAACCTTGTGTTCTCGCAGCTGAACCAAAAAGATAGGCAAAAATTAGTTTACTTTACTTTCTTTATGCAACTCAGTAAAAAAGGGAGCTTCCCCTCCTAATTTGAAGAGCAGTTTACTGCACATAGCTGTCCGTTTCCAAAACGCATTCCAGAGGTGCGATTTGAAACGCCAACACATACACGTCATCTTAGACTGAGTGAACTGAGTCAGTTTGTGTCGATTTTAGGTAAGTCATCCATAGCTTGTACGATTGCAATAGGAGTCTTGGTTACTTCTTTATGCTTTATGAATGATGTTTATCTGTTTATCTATCTCGTTGTATTACGATCATTATGATGGTAACGTATATGAATGTAAGTGAATAGGAAGTGAACATATATACATGTATATAGTATATACACGTATCCATATGTATATACATATCAATACAAGCATATGATTGGCAAATGGATATGCTCATACGGTTGCATCGATATGGTACACATACACATACGTGTACAAAGAGGAATATACTGGTATATTTATATATATATGCACACGTCCTTTATTATGTGGATATTAATAATATTATATGATTATTGCCTGACAATTTTATATATGCATATATATGTATGAATATACATATCGGATATGCTGACTGGCTCACGATATATATTTATATTTGTTTAAACATATATATGTAATTATATATTAAAGATTATATATATATATAAAAATTATAGTAATATTAAGACATATAAATATATATTTATATTTATACTTGAGTATTTAAATATAAATATATATAAGTATGTTTTAAATATTTAAAACTATAATTATATAATATATAATTAATATTTAATTTCATAATGGAAATCAAATTATTTCATCTTTGATTTAAATATCATCTCTCAATTTGTAAAATCAAATTATTTTTCAAATGTTGATTTCAACCTAGGAAATTGACTTGTTTCCTATTTAAATCAGAATATTACAATTCAACTTGGAAAATCACATGGAATTTTACCAACCGACCTTATGAAATGAGAATCATTATTTTATCCTTGGCTTTATACGCCAACTCTGGGAAAAGAGAAATATTTCGATGAAACTATTGTTTTGAACTTTTTTAAATAAAATTGGGGAATAAATCGAATGAATTCATTCGCGCAATGGACTTTGGCAAATATACGCTGATATGATTAACCAGAGAATACGAACTTTGAATATTTCATGGTTCTGAATGAAAACATGTATCACATGCTAGGGCGCACGCATGGAGGAAACATTGAAAGGTGTCTAAAACTTGTGGATTGACTAAGTCGAAATCTGATACTTAGACCAAGTCAGTTTAAAAAACGTGCCTGCTGGTAAATATGGATTTATTCAACTATGCAGCCAACAAAAGTATAAGGATAGGTGTTGAGAGAACCGCCATATATGGGAGACGCCAATAGGTGTCGAATTCCTCTCAATTCACCATTTGCGAATTGAAATATTCTCCATTGGTTGTCAATAAACTGAGTCAACTCATCTCTGGAAATGCTAAGTAGGGAATTGTAAACCCGCCACTTGCTTAATTGACCTTTTCAAAATACAGTTTTCTCATTCAACATGCCTTTTGAAGTGGAATTCGATGGGCAAGGGAGCGCTATAAATAGCTGCCATTCTTCTTGATTATGGATTCATTATTCATCATCATCATCATTTTTATTCTGACCTATCATTGTTCTCACTCAGACGCATTATTCTGTTTTGTTCATTCATTCTGTGAAAAGTGCAATTTCATCATTTCATGTGAGCCGAATCTGATCAGGAAGTTGAGCCTGTGCATCAATTTCATCTGAGAGTTTCATATCTTCTATCAAACTGAAACCATTAATCAATTTGGTTCATCATTTTCTAAAGAGATAAATTCAGAGAGAGACAGAGGGTCTTGAAAGGAAATTGACGATTGCTGGCAGCACTGAGAAATAAATTGAGATCTCACCAGTTGGAGAAAAGCTGAAAACCAGGCATGGGAAATTCTTCTACCATCAATCTCATTTAAGAATCTTTAAATTGTTTTGGGATTATGTTTATTGTTTGTGCTTAGATAGGGATTTGTTCTTTAGACTACTGTTGTTTGTTGAATAAGGTATTGTTCAATAATCTGTATATTAGCTTGCACATAGGGAGTATGTTGTTTAAAGCATGAAAGATGCATACATACTGTAAAAGTATAATAGCCATATACTTTCTATGAAAGGTTAAAAGATGCATACTTGGGAGATTGCATTAATTGAATGATCTCCATAGTAAGAGAATGTTGTTTGCATGAATACTATTTGTTGAGCCTGCTTGCTTTCGGAAAAGGGAATTGAAGCTTTAGAGCCACTTTTATAATGTGTTTTTAAGTACTCCATAATAGGAGAGTTTGTTTGACATATATACGTTATTGTATTAGAAATGTCAATTCGACACAAGTATTTAACTATACTAGGTATGTCAAAGAAATCACTCGCCTAAGGAATTCAACTATACCGTAAGAGGTACAACATAGTGTTGTGACCTTTTTCACACATCACCCCATCAAGATGGGGACCCCCTAAATTTTGCTCCATTCTGGTCTTTTGGCTTTGGTTCGCTCTCTCTCTGGTCTCTGGTCCTTCCGGGGATGTCCTGTCGTTTGACCCAGGTTGAAATATTGGTTAAGTCTGTATAATTAGGGTTTTCATCCTTCAGGCTTATTTAAGGTCAAACCGAGTCACGAAGTTGAAATTTAAGCTTAGTACAACAGTCAGAAGGCTTCCAGTAGAGTCCCCCTAAATTTTCACTGTATTCCGGCAACTTACTATTTTTAGTAAGTATTCAATTTGGGACTATTTTATTGAGATTTTGGAATTCTGTCAGTTCCACTGCATCCGGGTAACATCAAGCTGCCTACACGTAAATTTTGAGCCAGATCAGACGACTTGCTATTTTTGGCAGTTCGGGCTTCAAGAGCCATTTTCTGGGTTTCTACATGAGCTTTTCAGATGCATGTCTGGAGAATCCTTCTGGGTTTTCCAAAACCTTCGCAGTGATGTAACATGCAAACCGAGACGACCACTTTCAGAGTTCAGCCCTCGAAGGCTATTTTTTAGGGTTCGCATGCAGTGTTTTTCAACGCATGTCGGGTTTTTCTTTATGGGTTTTTCAAGAGCTTCGCAACGGTGTGACTTGCAAGCGGAGAAGATCGAGTTTTGAGGACTTACTATTTTTAGCCAGTGCATGCATGCAGACCAGTTTTCTGGGTTTTTCTGGGTTTTTTGAGATCCCACGAGCAATATGACATGCAAACCATCCGGCAGTGGATGAGTCACTTTTCAGGCAGTTTCTATTTTTAGCAGGTACACTCTGGCAACCGCCCAACACTCCAGTTCAGCAAGCAGAACGACATGCAGAAGGAACGAGGACAAACGGAGACCGTTCGGGATACGCGCAAGTCAAATTAGGGTTTCCACTTTTATAGGGGGTAAAATCCAAAAATAGCCAAAACGAAGTACCCCAACCATGTCAGCACACTTCAAGGTACCTGCTGGCAAAATTTGAGCGAAATCGAAGAACTTACTATTTTTAGTAAGTCAGGGCACGGCTATAAATAGCAGGTCTGCACCCGAGGTTGGCATCAGAGTGACACTCAAGCTATCAAGATCAAGCGTTGCAACTTTCAGGCAAAACAGAGCTACTGAAGTCAGAAAGTCAGAACTTACTATAAATAGCAGGTGGCTATAAATAGCAGGTCAGGGCAGATAACTGGCAAAACGGGTTCACCAGGCAGAGAATATCATATGGTGAAATTTTCGGGCTAAACGGAGCTGTGGAAGTCAAAAAATCA
This sequence comes from Sequoiadendron giganteum, assembly GCA_007115665.2. NCBI lineage: Eukaryota > Viridiplantae > Streptophyta > Pinopsida > Cupressales > Cupressaceae > Sequoiadendron > Sequoiadendron giganteum. The sequence goes on from CM021100.1 coordinate 752,034,012, forward strand.
AGGACTTACTAAAAATAGAAGGTGATAGCACGCTGAAGAGGTCAAAATTTTCTAAGTGTAAAATCAAACTTCACCATCAGAAGGTGCCCTCAAGTCAAAATGGAAGCCTAATTGGCAAAATGCGCCCAAGGAGGAATAAGGGGAGCATCAAAATTTTCTAAGGCAAAAACAAAAGTGGGCATGTGAAAATGCGCCCAAGGTTGTGAGGCCAAGTCAAAATTTCCTAAGTGGTAAAATGAAAGCTTGAGGTGATACTTAACTAAGAAACACTATCACCTCCTACAATGGAGTAAATATACAGACACATTGCATCCCATGTTCAAACATATCCAATATATTTAAATACCTATGTGTTGACGTGCTTTTTATGACAGCGCCAACACAGAATAAAGTTGTCCAACGGTCACTCTATTCTCTCTTGATAAAAGTGTCCCACATGCTAAGATTGCTTGAAAGTTCATGTGTTCGACTCCAAGGTTCCTTTTATCGCGAATAGACTCAGTTGGTTGATGTGTTTTGCTGGTTATTTCAAGGGGACTTACGTAGTTGTTCAACTCTGTGAAGCAATTAGGACATGAATGATTTGGCAATATTGTTCTGGTATCTAGACTGACTCGGAAAATGCAGAATTTAAAGGGATAGGGATAGGGATTCTACAAATCTACTTCTAAAGGGTGGAGGACGAGGATCGACTTAAAACAATCTTCAAACCAAACTTTGCTTTGTCTCCTTTCGAACAACTCCGACAAAGTTGGTGCAATCTTCAAAGGATGAGAAAAGTGTTCAAACTATGGCGCAACACGTTCATACCGTCAATATGACGCATACAAACATATGAACCATAATCGAAGTTAAGTGCTGATACTCCAGTTGACCACGCAAGGCGAACTTACCATCAGTAAGCCCGCTAGTGGTATGGATGAAAGAAGATATGCTTAAATCACAACGCCACACTCCACAATTAACAACTACTTGCATGAAATAGAAATCTACTTTACTCTATCTACCTTGAATTGGAAAGACGAAATGGCCTTGCTAGCTACTCATAACAAAGAAGAAATCACCAAGCAATGAAACTCTTTGTATTATGAAAAGTGTTCACAACAACCTTTTACAAAACTTTCAAAGGAAAGTTTTCTTCCCTCCTCAATCTAAAGCTAACTTCTAAGCTAAATGCTATATGCCTTCTACTCTCTAGCTCTGATTCAACTCTTGATCTAATGTCTAATTATTTACAAATGAGGGGGGATGCCCCTTCTATAATAAGTCCAATTCAGTGGACGGTTTAGATCAAATTACAATGAAGGGCTCAGATCGAGCCACCTATGCCCTGATTAGGGTTTCTGCCCTAAAAACCGCCACAGAGAGGAGTGGGCAATGAATGCACAGAATATTCTCCACTCCCCTGGAGGAATCATAATGAGCAATTAATGCCCACTACCACCATCAAGAAGATCCTCATCAAGCGTGGCGTTTCTCGGGATAGCGGCTTCGATCAGCAGGGCCAATACTTCAACCTCACCGATAGAGATGCGTGGAGTATATGGTTGGTGGAACTCCAAAGGCACTTCATAATGCAATGGAGTATCACGGTGTAGAATTTCCTCTATGCCGCTAAAACGATCACGGGTATGCTGAATTATACTAGAGAGCGTGGAGACATTCTCAAAGTCATCCAGGACAAGTGACCTCGCAGCTGAGAAGAATGGAGGCAGTCTACTTTTCAAGCCATCAGCAGTTATCTCCTCTGGGACCAACTTTCTAGCAAATATGGCTTCCAATGTATTGAGGACTCCCCCCAAGATGTTGCCCATTGCTTTCCTCACTTTAGCTGAATCTGCCCTTGCTGCGTCGTGAAATCCACGACCTGTGACCACCGAGGAGTACCAACTGGTGAAATCATACCTATCACCTCTCTGAATTACACCTCCATCCACCAAGGTTTCCAGAGGTATATGCATCAAAGCCCCCAAACGAAGTACAGTCTTCGTTTGATAGATGCGAGTATCACCCCAGGCCTGATCTACTATATCCATCCGTGCCAAAATACTTGAGGCCTGCCGATAAGCATCGGCGAGGTCTTCCATGAATTTCCCTGTCTCGGTATGAACACGGCTAACCCACTTGTCTGCCTCCGTTTCCATTTTCTTCAAATCCTCTAAGGCAACAACTGACTCCTTCGGAAGCTCTGATGGACGTTCTACTGCTGGGTTTGCTGGTTCACCTGGATGTGCTAGATTTTGCACGTATCCTATCAAGGTTTTGTGCTCCTTCTTCAATTTCTTGTACTTCCCCTCCATGCGGAGCAACTGATCCTTCAATGCCTGATAGGAGTTATCGAACTCCTCGATAACTTGGGCTCCCGTAGGACGACCCAACTCTATTGTGGTGATCACGTAATTTTCAGGCCTCTCCTCGGTTCGATCACAATCTTCCCTCGGAATAGCCACCTGAAGCGTGCGAGAGCCTGACTCGTCAGTCGAGATCTTTGAAAACTTTCGGGCCCTTTTCTTCTCTGGTGGCGCACTGAACCTCCTGAGGAACTCCTCCATCTCAATGGCCGGATCCGTATCATCCTCGGGTTCTCTCCTCGTTCTGTCGGAAAGCCAATCAGGCACTGTCTGCTGTGGATTACAAATGACAAGGGGTTGTTCTTCTGTTGCCTCCATCTCGTGCACTTCCTCCCTTCTTGCACTGGTTTGCTCAGGCTCATCCTCCTCTATAAGCTGGGTATCTCCCGACCCTTGGGTTCCTTGTTCTGTGTTTTCTTCTTCTTCCAAAGCCGTGTCCAACATCTGCTGAAAATGGGTGTCGGCCATTGTTTCCTCTTCCTCCTCCTGTTGGCCGCCCCTGGATAGACTGACACTAGCTGATTCCCGGGCGTTGGGCTGATCTACCTCCTCAAGTCCCCGCTCTTCCTCTAATCCTGCCCTCTGATCGGCAAATAATGAAACCACTCTCAAACTCGAAGACTGAGTTTGTGAGTGCACGGGTGATGCTTGTTCTATCCTCAACGGTATCGGTTGGGTTGGCACTTCCGCTTGTGCCCTCGATGTCTGAGCAATTTGTTTCCCCTTTTTTACCGATAACGGCCTTGGGTCACCCATCAAGCTATAAGTAAGGGCGATTGACTTGCTCTTGAGTCTGCATACATGTCTGTCGACCCAAGTCCTGGTAAAAGTCATCACCGGGATAGAAAGCGTGTCCAAGTCCATGATCTCTGGCTCGGACCAATCAGGTGGTGGGACAGGAGTATCCCTAACTGAACCATAGTCGGGTTGCATGACGTTGACATCCTCCTCCACCTGGTCGGGAACTGGAATAATCTCACATTCTCTAATCAACTTGAGAGGAAGTCTGGAAAACATCCTTCTTCTTATCTCAGCCTCATCCACTGCATTTGCCCAGAAGTCCTCCAGATGAGCTCTGTGCCGGTATTCAACGTTCTGTACCATCCGGATGTTCCCGTAAGGATCGAAATCCTGCCTGCCTGTGTGATATGACAAATGATAAGATTGCAGCTCGTCCTCTGCCTCTCGGGCTGCCTGCAAAGAGGGACACACCTCAATGGAATTTCCCATGGTGATAGGGAAATCAAGCCCACCCTTCTTTTTCCTTTTCTGAATCTTATCGTAGGCAATCAATTGCCTAGATATCTCAAGCATTACTATGTGATCAGTGGGGTATCGTGGTAACCGATACGGATACGAAGTGAACCCTTGCAGCCTAATATATGTGAATTTCGGGAATTGGATGAGCCAATACCCATATTCCTCAATCAATGTCTGTGCTTCTTTAGATATTCTCTGCTGCGTTCTCTGCTGAAGTGTCCTCGCAATGTGCATTGTGAATGCATCATTTGCCCGTTTATAGTTGGCAATGTTAGCTAAATGTAGCTGTGTGCAGGCTTCATGGATTTTGAATTGACCAGGGGCACAGCCGATTGGCTCTTTGTACGAAATCCCTCTGTACTTAGTCATTCTGGCCAACATGTAAATTACATATGAGCTCATGTAGAAAGTCTTCGTCACCTTCAGGCTCCTGAATTGCTCATCGATGTGGTTGCTAATCATCCTAGCCCAATCGACACACTCTTTTCCTTCCAAGATGATCTCGATGAAGTAGAACATCCAAGGCTCGAAAATGTAAGCCTGTGCACTCCCATTCACCCGGCTCAGCATCATTATCAAATCACAGTATTCTTGTTTCACGTCCTCGGCAATTATCTGCTTTGGGAGCTTAGTGCGGGGTGGCCTCGGCTTCTGCATCCAAACTCTGTTGATGACTGCAGTGACTCTTTCGAAAGAGGAAGAGTACATCTTGTCCGCCCTCTTATTTGTCCTGTATAACATCTCCTCAGCAGTCGGAATCCCAAATGCCTCTCCGATGGCATCCGGTGTGAAGTTGGCGAGCAGTTTACCATCCGGAGAGACAATCGTCCTACGTTCTGGCTTGTAGTGATTGGCGCACTCCATAATTAGCTCCGGACACTGAATTGCTGGCGGAAAACTAGCAGCTGCGTAGATTCCACTCTTCATTATATTATGTGCCGTGACGGATGGTTGATGGCCCCCTAGCCCGAACATCCTCGATTTGAGTGCATTTAGATTAAATGAACCAAGGTTGGTGTCATTTAATCCTGCCAACTTTGAAACTATTGCTGACTTTGGGAGAAATGGCTTAGCGAGCCTTTTAATCATTGCCTGCCGGGATGAGCCAGCCTTGCCTGCTTCAGTGTTTGCAGCTCTGCCTGCGGCTCTGCTTGTTCCTGCAACATCCTTTGCTCCGGCCATCTGCAAAATAAAATAGAAGAATAAGCTAGGCTGCAGATTAATAAAATAAAACAATTCCCGAGATGGCTGCGAATACGGAGTTAGCTTTGAAAATAAAATTCCTCAGCATAAATTTCTAACTCCAAACCTCAAACTATATAAAAATCTCCGAGTTTGGAGACAACTCTCAGCAACTGCACTTCTGACTGGTGAAGAAAAAACGCAGCAAGCTAATAACTTTCAGCAATGTAGCTAATTTCTCCAGCACAAATAGTTCGAACCTTGACTTCACTTTGTCAACTTCAGCAGTTAGAGGAATAAAGAGTTGCCAGCAATATGAAATTTCAACTTCCTCAACTTCTCAACGTTTAAACTTCTTCAACACTTCGACCTTCAGTAGCTTGAAAATAAAGATCTCCAGAGAAAAGAAATCTTCTACAACTTTGCAAATCTGCAGCGACTTCAACAATCTGGAAATAAAATCTTAGCTCTCCAGTATACAACTTCGAACTTCGCAGCAACTCCACTTTCAGCTCTTTGAGAATTAAATTCTCCAGCAACTCCGGAAAATAACTTCAACCTTCAACTTTGAAGTTGCAGCAACACACTTTCAGCTTTTCGAAAGAAAGAGTCTCGGCAAATGAAAATTTCTCCAGCACTTCGTACTTTCAGCAACTCAACACTCCGAAATAAAATAAACTCTCACAGAATTTCTCTCCTCAACCACTTGGAAAATATTTCAATCTCTCAAGAACTTCTTCAGCAACTTCAACTTCGAAACAATGTGAGGAGAAATGAGAGAAGAGATTGTTTAAATAACTTTTCTCGGAGAATCCTGCTAAGTAGTGCTGGGGCTATTTTTAGCACCTTCATCAATTTTCCACTCTCTTCGTTCGGAATCTTCTAATTCAAGCGCAGTAGTGGGCTAGTCGTCAGCCGGTCATTATGGCAGTTGCTATTAATAATGATTCCTTCTTCTTCAAATTTCGAATTTTCCTCTTAGTCTGCCAGTTAACTCTTGGCGATTTAAACAACTCGCGAGAAAAACAATCACTTGACTTGATTTAAAATTCCATTTTAAAATCTCGCAGTGTTTAAATAAATTCAACTCGAAAAAATTCGTGGGAGTTGTAAATATATTTCCAACTTTTAAAATGTCTGTCATTTAAATCCTCGATTTCATAAAATTTGCCTTAGACATTTTAAATTCTCTCATTAAAATGTTCAACTCCGAGTGATTAAAAATTATCTGCGCCTTAGAAAATATTTTCCCTACCTCTGCCTGCCCCTGCTCTTGCATTCTATTTTTAGCAAGTTGTGCTATTTTTAGCAAGTCCCTTAATTTTCAACTTCTACAGCTCCGTTTTGCCTGAAAATTTCATCATATGATATTCTTCACCTTGTGAACCTGTTCTGCCAGTCCTCTGCCCTGACCTGCTATTTATAGCCACCTGCTATTTATAGTAAGTTCTGACTTTCTGACTTCAGTAGCTCCGTTTTGCCTGAAAGTTGCAACGCTTGATCTTGATAGCTTGAGTGTTACTCTGATGCCAACCTCGGGTGCAGACCTGCTATTTATAGCCGTGCCCTGACTTACTAAAAATAGTAAGTTCTCCGATTTCGCTCAAATTTTGCCAGCAGGTACCTTGAAGTGTGCTGACATGGGTGGGGTACTTTGTTTCGGCTATTTTTGGATTTTACCCCCTATAAAAGTGGAAACCCTAATTTGACTTGCATGTATCCCGAACGGTCTCCGTTCGACTTCGTTCCTTCTGCATGTCGTTCTGCTTGCTGAACTGGAGTGTTGGGCGGCTGCCAGAGTGTACCTGCTAAAAATAGAAACCGCCTGAAAAGTGACTCATCCACTGCCGGATGGTTTCGCATGTCATATTGCCCGTGGGATCTCAAAAAACCCAGAAAAACCCAGAAAACTGGTCTGCATGCATGCACTGGCTAAAAATAGTAAGTCCTTAAACTTTGATCTTCTCCGCTTGCATGTCACCTTGTTGCAAAGCTCTCGAAAAACCCGTAAAGAAAAACCCGACATGCGTTGAAAAACACTGCATGCGAACCCTAAAAATAGCCTCCGAAGGCTGACTTCTGAAAGTGGTCGTCTCGGTTTGCATGTTACATCACTGTGAAGGTTTTGGAAAACCCAGAAGGATTCTCCAGACATGCATCTGAAAAGCTCATGTGGAAACCCTGAAAATGGCTCTTGAAGCCTGAACTGCCAAAAATAGCAAGTCGTCTGATCTGGCTCAAAATTTACGTGTAGACAGCTTGATGTTACCCGGATGCAGTGGAACTGACAGAATTCCAAAATCTCAATAAAATAGTCCCAAATTGAATACTTACTAAGAATAGTAAGTTGTCGGAATACAGTGAAAATTTAGGGGGACTCTGCTGGAAGTCTTCTCACTGCTGCACTAAGCTTAGATTTCAATTTTATGACTCGGTTTGACCTTAAATAAGCCTGAAGGATGAAAACCCTAATTACACAGACTTAACTAATACTTTAACCTAGGCCAAACGACAGGACATCCCCGGAAGGACCAGAGACCAGAGAGAGAGCGAACCAAAGCCAAAAGACTAGAATGGAGCAAAATTTAGGGGGTCCCCATCTTGATGGGGTGATGTGTGAAAAAGGTCACAACAGTTACCAAGGCATTGTTGGTCATATTCTTCTCAGCTCCGCAATGAGCCCGGTAGCGCAATCATCCGATCATTCAGCCATCCGGAATCCAAGATCGAACGGAGGAGTTTCAACTGATAGGCAGAATGCAAACCATGAAAAAGATTAAAAATATTCTAAGTCTGGGAACTCTGGGCACCCTATGTGACCAGAGGCACCCAGCCTTTTGGAGGACCTAATCTAGCTGTTAGGGTTTGCAGATAT
>CM021100.1:752041779-752112678 GCA_007115665.2 Sequoiadendron giganteum
TACTAGAACATGGAGACATTCTCAAAGTCATCGGGGACAAGTGACCTCCACGGTGAGAAGAATGGAGGCGGTCTACTTTTCAAGCCATCGTGAGTTATCTCCTCACGGGACCAACTTTCTAGCAAAATATGGCTTCTAATGTATTGAGGACTCCCCCCCAGATGTTGCCCATTGCTTTCCTCACTTTAGCTGAATCCGCCCTTGCTGCGTCATGAAATCCACGGCCTGTGACCACCGAGGAGTACCAACTGGTGAAATCATACCTATCACCTCTCTGAATTACACCTCCATCCACCAAGGTTTCTAGAGGTATATGCATCAAAACCCCCAAACGAAGTAAAGTCTTCGTTTGATAGATGCGAGTATTACCCCAGGCCTGATCTACTATATCCATCCGTGCCAAAATACTTGAGGCCTGTCGATAAGCATCGGCGAGGTCCTCCATGAATTTCTCTGTCTCAGTATGAACACGGCTAACCCACTTGTCTGCCTCCGTTTCCATTTTCTTCAAATCCTCTAAGGCAACAATGACTCCTTCAGCTCGATGGGCGTTGTCTTTATTTTGCGTTCGGTTCACGGGCGTGCTAGATTTTTACGTATCTATCAGGTTTTGTGCTCGCTTCTTCAATTTCTTATACTTCCCTCATAGACGATCCTTCAATTACTGATAGGAGTTATCGAACTTTCCCTCGATAACTTGGGCTCGATAGAGACGACCCAACTCTACTGTGGTGATCACATAATTTTCAGGCCTCTCCTCGGTTCGATCACAATCTTCCCTCGGAATAGCCACCTGAAGCGTGCGGGAACCTGACTCGTCGGTCGAGATCTTTGAAAACTTTCGGACCCTTTTCTTCTCTGGTGGCGCGCTGATCCTCCTGAGGAACTCTTCCATCTCAATGGCTGGATCCGTGTCATCCTCGGGTTCTCTCCTCATTCTGTCGGAAAGCCAATCAGGCACTGTCTGCTGTGGATTACAAATGACAAGGGGCTGTTCTTTTGTTGCCTCCATCTCGTGCACTTCCTCTCTTCTTGCACTGGTCTGCTCAGGCTCATCCTCCTCTATAAGTTGGGTATCTCCCGACCCTTGGGTCCCCTGTTCTGTGTTTTCTTCTTCTTCCAAAGCCGTGTCCAACATCCGCTGAAAATGGGTGTCGGCCATTGTTTCCTCTTCCTCCTCCTGTTGGCCGCCCCTGGATAGACTGACACTAGCTGATTCCCGGGCGTTAGGCTGATCTACCTCCTCAAGTCCCCGCTCTTCCTCCAATCCTGCCCTCTGATCGGCAAATAATGAAACCACTCTCAAACTCGAAAACTGAGTTTGTGAGTGCACGGGTGATGCTTGTTCTATCCTCAACGGTATCGGTTGGGTTGGCACTTCTACTTGTGCCCTCGATGTCTGAGCAATTTGTTTCCCCCTTTTTACCGATAACGGCCTTGGGTCACCCATCAAGCTATAAGTAAGGGCGATCGACTTGCTCTTGAGTCTGCATACATGTCTATCGACCCAAGTCTTGGTAAAAGTCATCACCGGGATAGAAAGCGTGTCCAAGTCCATGATCTCTGGCTCGGACCAATCAGGTGGTGGGACAGGAGTATCCCTAACTGAACCATAGTCGGGTTGCATAACGTTGACATCCTCCTCCACCTGGTCGGGAACTGGAATAATCTCACATTCTCTAATCAACTTGAGAGGAAGTCTGGAAAACATCCTTCTTCTTATCTCGGCCTCATCCACTGCATTTGCCCAGAAGTCCTCCAGATGAGCTCTGTGCCGGTATTCAACGTTCTGTATCATCCGGATGTTCCTGTAAGGATCGAAATCCTGCCTGCCTGTGTGATATGACAAATGATAAGATTGCAGCTCGTCCTCTGCCTCTCAGGTTGCCTGCAAAGAGGGACACACCTCAATGGAATTCCCCATGGTGATAGGGAAATCAAGTCCACCCTTCTTTTTCCTTTTCTGAATCTTATCGTAGGCAATCAATTGCCTAGATACCTCAAGCATTACTATGTGATCAGTGGGGTATCGTGGTAACCGATACGGATACGAAGTGAACCCCTGCAGCCTAATATATGTGAATTTCGGGAAGTGGATGAGCCAATACCCATATTCCTCAATCAATGTCTGTGCTTCTTTAGATATTCTCTGTTGCGTCCTCTGCTGAAGTGTCCTCGCAATGTGCATTGTGAATGCATCATTTGCCCGTTTATAGTTGGCGGTGTTAGCTAAATGTAGCTGTGTGCAGGCTTCATGGATTTTGAATTGACCAAGGGCACAGCCGATTGGCTCCTTGTACGAAATCCCTCTGTACTTAGTCATTCCAACATGTAAATTACATATGAGCTCATGTAGAAAGTCTTCGTCACCTTCAGGCTCCTGAATTGCTCATTGATGTGGTTGCTAATCATCCTAGCCCAATCGACACACTCCTTTCCCTCCAAGATGATCTCGATGAAGTAGAACATCCAAGGCTCGAAAATGTAAGCCTGTGCACTCCCATTTACCCGGCTCAACATCATTATCAAATCACAGTATTCTTGTTTCACGTCTTCGGCAATTATCTGCATTGGGAGCTTAGTGCGGGGTGGCCTCGGCTTCTGCATCCAAACTCTGTTGATGACTGCAGTGACTCTTTCGAAAGAGGAAGAGTACATCTTATCTGCCCTCTTATTTGTCCTGTATAACATCTCCTCAGCAGTTGGAATCCCAAATGCCTCTCCGATGGCATCCGGTGTGAAGTTGGCGAGCAGTTTACCATCCGGAGAGACAATCGTCCTACGTTCTGGCTTGTAGTGATTGGCGCACTCCATAATTAGTTCTGGACACTGAATTGTTGGCGGAAAACTAGCAGCTGCGTAGATTCCACTCTTCATTATATTATGTGCCGTGACTGATGGTTGATGGCCCCCTAGCCCGAACATCCTCGATTTGAGTGCATTTAGATTAAATGAACCAAGGTTGGTGTCATTTAATCCTGCCAACTTTGAAACTATTGCCGACTTTGGGAGAAATGGCTTAGCGAGCCTTTTAATCATTGCCTGTCGGGATGAGCCAACCTTGCCTGCTTCAGTGTTTGCAGCTCTGCCTGCGGCTCTGCTTGTTCCTGCAACTTCCTTTGCTCCGGCCATCTGCAAAATAAAATAGAATAGCAATAAGCTAGGCTGCAGATTTTTAAATAAAATGAAGTAACCTCCGAGACGGCTGCGAACGTGGAGTTAGGTTTTTTTGAAAATTAAAAAAAACTCTCAGCATAAATTACTAACTCCAAACCTCGTACTATATAAAAAAAACTTCAAGCTTATAAAGAAGCTTTCAACGATTGCACTTCCGACTGGCGAAGAAAATTGCAGCCAACTACCAACTTTCATCAATGTGGATACTTTCTCAGCACAAAGCGAATTAAATCCTTTGTCTTGACTTCGTCAACCTCAGCAACTTTCGACTTCTAGCAGCTTGAATAAGTAAAATCTGCAGCAAGCTTCGACTTTCGTGCAACTTCAATAAATAAATCTTCCAGCAACTCCGGAAAACAACTTTAACCTTCAACTTCAAAGTTGCAGCAACACACTTTCAGCTTTTCGAAAGAAAAAGTCTCGGCAAATGAAAATTTCTCCAGCACTTCGCACTTTCAGCAACTCAACACTCCGAAATAAAATAAACTCTCCAAGAATTTCTCTCCTCAACCACTTCGAAAATATTTCAATCTCTCAAGAACTTCTTCAGCAACTTCAACTTCGAAACAATGTGAGGAGAAATGAGAGCAGAGATTGTTTAAATAACTCTTCTCGGAGAATCCTGCTAAGTAGTGCTGGGGCTATTCATTGGCGTTTCAATTAGCACCTCTGGAGTGCTTATTGGAAACGGACAGCTATTCCAAGTGTGTTAGTACATGCTCTTCGGATTATAGAGAGGAAGATCTCTCTTTGCTGATTTTATACTGTAAAAAAAGGGGTGTACTAAGATTTCCTATCTTTTTTACTCAGCGGTAGGACACAAGGGTGCATAAACCAATGCGCCGTAGCTAAGCTTTTTCTCTGGTTTCCGCAGATCTTAACTACGACTAACTAAGCTTCTAAACTATCCTACCTCCTCAAGAAAAGCAGAGCATGAGGGCATAGGAGCGAAATGGTATGGTTGGATCACTTGAATCCTCCGTCTCAATGGAATATGGCCGAGGCTCTGAACCTTCGGATATATACCAAGATAGGGCTCGATACAAGCAAACACTCGTTACGGTAAACTGGATCTGAGACTTGCCAAGGAGGAGGAACCCCTATCCGAGGTAAAGGCTTGGAAGCAGCTCACTGGAAACAACAAGGAACGATGGCCTTTCTAACAGGATTCCCGAGGAGGTGACGACACCTGTCCAAAGTCTAGGCTGCAAGAAAGATCATTAAACAACATCAAGCGATAATGATTGATGACAAAATATCCAAGGAGGCGACGACACCTGTCCAAGGAGGAGATTGAAACAATGCACTATTTAAAAACAAGACTTTGAATAACTCAAATAATTAGATCAATCAAGCTTGCACCATCTGATTTATTCTTTAAGATTCTTCAAAGAATTACAAAGGTCGAGACAGCAAAGGCACGAAATCATGCACAATTGCGATCAACCAACGAACTCTCATCCAAGAGTGAACAGATATAAACAAGCGAACTCTGGCAACAGTGGCGCAGCAATTTTGCTAGCAAATAAAGGTTCCACAAATAAAGAACCTAAGGCTCTTATTTATAGGAACTCAAAGGAGTAGGCAACCCTAAAATCTCCTTGAGTTAACAAACAGTTCTTGCCAATCAGCAAGATATTATTCTATGTCTAAAAGTAGGTGAGCAAACAGTTAACTGGAAATCTACTTCAGTTAACTGAAACTAAACAAAAGTCAAACTGGAAGTCTACCTCAGCTGACTGACACCTAACTAAAGTGAACTTATGTTTACAAATGTGTCTCCAAATAGACATCCACCTTTTGAGGAAATCTGAGATCCACAAATCGTGGGAGTCAAATAGACATCCTAGATTAGTGGGATCTGACATGCATGATCTGTGGAGATCTGGAGTCAACTTGGAAGGGGGCATCAAGTTGACTTCAGTCATCATTAATGCTATTTGGAGGGTAGGACGTCCTCCCTTGGTGCTTTACACCTCTTCACCACTGGTCAACAAAGTCTCTATCCAGTCATTGACCTCTTCGGCCTCCGGACAATTAATGCTCTTCAAGATGACCATGTGGCGTCTAAGCATTTCTTCACCCGTCGTAAGCTGCTGATGATAGGTTATGCATTGGGCATCTGCTTCATCTAACTGGACAGACATGGCTGCAATTTTGGCTAATTTGCAGCCATTGGGATCTTCAAGGAATGAAGATCGGATGACATCCTGGAATCGTGTCTGCGCGGTTTCAAGTTCCACATATTCTCCTCCTTCCCGCTGATATTCTAACTCTGGGAAGGATATTACCAACGTTCTTGCGAAGTTGATAATATTGGCGACGAAGCGTCTATAGTCAATTAGCTCCACAGAGTTGGCATCATAGGCTCTCACCTTGTATGCCACCTGTTCTTTCCACTCAAAGAGATGGTGTTTATTTTATGTGGTCGTAACTGATTCATATGCTTGTTGCAAATCAGCAACTGTCACCTCCTCTCTCGGCCTCTCTTGAGCTGCCTTTATATCTGACTTCTGGATTTCTGATCGAAGTCCATGTGCTCTGTCTCTCAGCTGATATGCTTCTGTCAACACACACCGCCCTTTGACAACAAACTCATCCACTTGGCGTCTCAAGTGTTTACCGTATGTAATCAACTGATGATGGTTCCTTTCAGCTGGGAGATCCAACAGTCCTTGAGGCAAAGCCGAGGAGTTTGGAGTGTCATGTATCAAACTAGAAATGTACAACTTTAGCTGACGGATTTCAGCCTTCAAGGCTGCTTTGTCTTGTCCATCTTTTGTCATCCTTTCTTTGACACTCGCCGAGGCAATTCAAAGAAGGTCTGCCTCCACCTGTCGAGTGGTCTTTCCAAGGTTCACCTTTGAAAGCGTGAAATCCTCAACCCTCACATTATGTATATCTTTGTCTTCAGGTGGGGCAGCAGTCTCTATGATGACCTCGTTCTCTGCATTCTTTCCTACATGTGTCTGCTTCTTCAACTTCTTTACCGGCATGTCTTGTGGGACATGATGGAATTCAGAGAAGTCAAGCTGATAAGAAGGCCTCTCCCTCTTCCTCCCAAGCGAGCTTTCCAGCCAGATAGAATCTCGGCTAGCATCGCTGGGAGGAGGAACATAGGTCCCCTGAATGCTAGAAGAACGAGAATGTGCCGTGGCAATGCCTCGTGGTGGCGAGTCCAAATCAATAGGACTTTGTGACCTCTGTGATGGTGGTGAAGCTGGTGGCTCTGTTTCTATCATTGGCACCGCTTCTGCTGCAACTTCTTCTACAATGGTTTCCATCTCTACATTGATTATTTCAATCACTGGTTCTTGTGTAGTTGCAGCGGTCTCAACTGTCTCAGGCAAATTGGTGGCTGCCTCCACCTGTACCTCTTGCCGGCTTGTGCTGGCAATTCCTTTTCCCCCCCATGTGCTCCCTGACATCCGCATTCCTTCTAGAGGAAAGCTCATCTTCTTCTGTCTGGGTTTCCTCCTAGACGTGAAAGGTAGTGTAAACTGAACCGCTGGCGGCTCTGATCGGGGAAGTACTACCTTCCTTGTCCTTTTACTGTCCAGGTAGAGTTGACTGTGTCGAACTACTCTACCCGTTCTTTCCTCAATAGACGTACTCTCTTTCGCGTACCGGTCTACTTTGCCGAGTGGTTGTGAATCCACTAGACCCATGAAGAAGGAAGAAAGAATAACTTCTTCTTCGTCCTCAGATAAGCCCTCGATGTCTTCTGACATGAATTCTGCAATCTACGAGAGCTTGAATCTGCTATGGTTCCTTCTTCTCACTTCGAACTCATCCTCGCAGTTGACCCATAGGATGGCCTCCTGTCGATGAGGTACTTGAGATTAAATCTCACTATTTCTTGGCTTATCAACCTTGCATCGGCTGCAGTCCTGCATCTATAGAGTCCCATCTGGAAAGGAAAGTTCACTGCAGTCTTTTTCTTTACGCGAAGGTAAGAGTGAACCTCGGCCAATTGCCTCAGGAATTCCATGAACACTACCCTATCTGAAGGGTAACGTGGCATCATGGCGGGGTGGCCATTATAGCCATACACGCGTATGTAGGTGAAAGTGGGGAATTGTATGAACCAATCCGCCCAGTCCACCATTGCTGCCTTAGCTGCTGGTGAAATATGCACGTGCATCTCATGGTCTAGCTTGTGCACGGTGTGCATAGTAAAAAGGTCATTTATTCTTTTGAAATGTCTTTCCGCTAGAGTGAACTCAAAGCGAGGAAAGTATTCTTGTACCTTTTGCACACCCAGGGTTCCCACAGTGTTTAATGTTCTGAAATCGCCTTGGAAGGCTATCAGGTAGACCAGGTATGAACACATGTGGAAACGGTGCTCTTCTAGAAACCCGGTGAATTGTTGGTGGAGTGTGTCACTGATCAGGGAGGCCCAGTCGTAGCGTTCTTTTCTGCTGATTATCTTGCCAATAATGTAGAACATCCACGGCTGGAAGGATTTTCCCTCCTCTTGTCCAGTGACTCTGCTGAGTAGGGTGATTAGCACTCCGTACTCGTCTTTGAATTCTCCTCTACCAACTACTCTGGGCAAGCTGTTCCTCTTTGTTTTCAGCCAATGTTCAGCCATTATAAGCGAACACTTGTCTTTTGAAGCCTCGAATGCCTTTTCGCATTCTGTCACTGATATGACCTTCTTGGTAGGGCATGGTGGGATTGCAAAACAAGTCTCTATGTCTACTGGCTTCAAGCTGCAAATCACCCTCCCGTCAACTGACAGGATCTCTCTTGTAGTCGGGGTGTAATGCTTAATGCAAGCAATTACAAGCTCGATGCTTTGTAAGGTGATTGGAATAGATGCTGCTTGAAACAAACCGGATTCTTCGATGTTCTGCAATGTGATTTGATTCATGCCCTCCAAGTCTTCAGAACTGACCTCTGGATTTTTCTGCCATAAGTCTGTATCAGTCGTTTTCAGGTAATCATGGTATAAGGCTGTTTTGGTCTTGTATTGTACCTGAGAGTACTGCATTCTGAAAACCTTGAATATTGACTGGGCACTTGACCCTGTTCTGACACTTTTCTGGAACTGCTAAAAATAGCCTCGCCGGGGGTAGTTTTTACGAAAAAATCTGAGACATGGGGTTTGTTAAGAATGATTTTCTAAACAGACCCAGATCGTCAGAAATTCGAAAAAACGAGTTTTTCTTTGACATGCAAGAGCCCTTCGGTGGCAGAGGCAGCAAGGGAACCAGAAAGTGATTTTTCTCGAAAAAATCTAACACATGGGTTTTGTTCGTGCTTCAGAGCCAAACAAACCCAGTTTGTCCTTTTTTCAATATTATGACTTTTTCCGGAAACCCTAAAAAAATAGGGGCAGCAGGGCTACTTTTTCTGAAAAAATCTACCATGTGGGTTTTGTTGAAAAAGCTGTGCTGATCATACCCAGTTGGTCAGATCTGTGAAAATCTGTCGTTTCCTGTGACATGCAAAGAAATATAGACAGAAGTAGAGGAAATAGACAGAAGATGGATTGGAAGTTATAAACTGCCACTTGTAATAATCTGTCTCTGGAAACAATCTTGGGAGAAGAATGCTTTTACTGCCAATTATCTTCAAAAATATTGAAGATCCGTTCAAAACCCCTGCCAGATCTTGAAAACTTGTTCTTAGGAGCTACTTGATGTTTTATCCTTCAACCTGCAAAAAAGAATAATGAGGAAAAGGGACGCCTAGCATGAATATAAAGCAATTAGGGTTAAGATCCACAAAGTATGGAAGATAACTCATCATTCAGTCCTGATTTGGAGTTCTAAAAGATGATTTCCACTGATTGTGGAGTGTTTTTCTCTCTTTTGGCTCCAAATTTGCTAACTCAAGTCAACATTTCTGTTTGACTTTCCTTTAGGCGTCCAACCTTGAGTTTGATCTTTTTTGCTTATTTTGCAAGCTGAAGTGCTCCTGTTTGATCTTCGATTCAGGTTGCTCAGTTGATCTCGAGCAGTATCTGACAGTTCTGTTGTTGAGGCAGGATCAATGTGATTAGATATACCTGGGAGAGGTTAGCTCAGAAAACTGAGTTTAGGCCTCCAGAAAGAAGGGCGCCTTTTCTTGAAAGGGGCGCTTTTGACAATGCCTTAGTCAATTTTCACTGACTCGTTCTTCGTTTTGACCTTTTCGGACCCTCTTTGCTTTGATCTGACGTTCCCGATGTTTGATGAATCAGATGATTCTGCTTGATGATGTGTCGGGTAGCTGGTTCAGTCTTGTTCACGATGCCTGACTTTGCAGTGGCAGCTGGCAAGTCTTGGGCCTCCAAACTAAAGGGCGCCCCTGGCCAGCAGGGGCGCTTTTAGCTTTTGCCTAGTTTTATCTTGGTTGTGGACTGCCAGCCTTTGACCTTCTTCATCAGTCGATTGATTTGTCGGAAGTTCTTGCTGATAGTCTCGCTGATGAGATAGGTCATAGCTGAGAAGGTCGTCTTGGGAGGTAGTGAAGATTCCGGCTGAATCTGGACACCTTTAGGAAAGGGCGCCTTTCCTTGAGAGGGGCGCTTTTAGCCATGCCTTAGCCATTTTCTGGCTTATCTTTCCAGTTTTCAAATTTGGCTTTTTCTGCTTGATCTCGTCTCGTGATCGTCTGGTGTGTCTTGTGGACTTGCTGTTAGATTGATCACGTAGCCAGGAGGAAGCTGGAAAGATATCATGTATAAAGCTACAGCTCTGGGATTCATCTGATGTCTGCAACTGAGGGGCGCCCCTGGCCAGCAGGGGCGCTTTTACCTTGAAGCTTTCAGATTTGGCACTTCTGTCGTCAATGGATCCTCCATACTTCGCTGACGGTTGGTCAATGATCCTTGAATCAGATGATCTTGCTGATTGTTTCGTTGTCGAGCTAGTATGAAAGTGAAGAGGATGACTGTTTTGACACTGCCAGATGATTTGATTTGCCCTCTGAGGTTCAAGGGCGCCTTTCTTCAAGAGGGGCGCTTTTAACCACTGTAGACTGTGTTTTGCCTTGGTAGACAAAGCGTGCACCTTCCAGACTTAGCCAAATTTTGGCCTTTTCCGTTTTGAGAATCTCCTTCGTTGAACGTCATCATTTTCATCCTTTTCCGCCATGGTTTCTTCGTTGAAGCTTTTGAGGTTTAGCTTTCAGCACCTGGTACTGGCCAATCTGCCATTAATGGCTGCGGAGCTCCTAACTTTGTTCCTGAAAAATAGAAATAGACCCACCAGAGTAAAACATATTTTTTGATAATTCTGACTTGATCGGTGTGATCGTGAAGGCAATTAAGCCTATCAGAATTATTTTCAATCATTTCCGGGAAGGTCCTATTTTTTAGGGTTTCCATAAAAATAGGGGTGTAAAACCCTAATTTTCGATTTTTCAAAATTTTAACCATAGGTTCCTTGACAGAAACCCACAAGGATTTCATATTTGGTTTGACCTAAAACATACTTTAGATGGCATTTTTACATTGTTTAGCTCAATTTAAGCAGAATGCCAAAAATTTCATTTTGGGTATAACACTATTTTTAGCACCTTCATCGATTTTCCACTCTCTTCGTTCGGAATCTTCTAATTCAAGCGCAGTAGTGGGCTAGTCGTCAGCCGGTCATTATGGCAGTTGCCATTAATAATGATTCCTTCCTTGTAAAAATTCGAATCCTTCCTCTTAGTCTGCCAGTTAACTCTTGGCGATTTAAACAACTCGCGAGAAAAACAATCACTTGACTTGATTTAAAATTCCATTTTAAAATCTCGCAGTGTTTAAATAAATTCAACTCGAAAAATTTCGTGGGAGTTGTAAATTTATTTCCAACTTTTAAAATGTCTGTCATTTAAATCCTCGATTTCATAAAATTTGCCTTAGACATTTTAAAATCTCTCATTAAAATGTTCAACTCCGGGTGATTAAAAATTATTTGCGTGCTCGAAATAATTCATCCTTTGAGATTTAACTTCCGTCAGGAAAATAATCTAGGCAAAACAAATTTCCTCTTAAAATTTCCCTTAGGAAATTAATTTTCAAACTCTGTTAACTCATGGGTGCATTTTAAACGGGTTCATTTGATTTTCACTTGACCCATGGAAAATATTCATCGATATCAAATCTTCCCCTTGAAAAATATTCGTCAACCTTCAACTGCCTTTGGAAAATTTTAAAACTCATCAAATCATCCTTCCATGCCAAGGGCGTATTTTTCCCTAGTGAAATGCTATCTCAATTAGAAAAATTTTCTAACATTTTCTCTCTTGGCGTATTTCCCTTGGTATAATTTTTCTCTGATAAAAAAAATCTCCATGCCTTATGAATTAAAATTTAAATCCCTCTTCAAGGGCGCATTTTGAGTGGCAAGCTTTCAATCTATGCCACACTTAGAATATTTTCCAACACTTTCAATATTCTTCCAAGGTGAGGGCGCATTTTGACCTTGAAGATTTTGTTTTGATGCCTTAGGCGTTTTTTCAACATTTTCAATGTCTTGAAGGTGGGCGCATTTTGAAGGGTCTACTTTCAATTTTGCCTTAGAACATTTTTTTTAACATTTTCAACGTTTTGAAGGTGGGCGTATTTTGAAGGGTCTACTTTTATTTTACACGCCTTAGTTTATTTTCGAACCTCTCAACACTTTGACTTGGGCGCATTTCCTTGCTGGAGCTGGGCGCATTTTGGGTGTCAAGGTTTTGTTTTTGCCTTAGAATATTTTTCACCTTTTCTCCTTCTTGAGGGCGCATTTTGAAGGGTGAACTTCTATCTTCAATGCCTTAGCCGCTTTTCACTAGGCAACATCTTCCTTGGGCGCATTTTGATGGGGTAGCTTCAAGATGAGGGCGCATTTCATGAGGTGAGCTTTTATTTCGTAACTTGGGAGTTTTCTAAACTCCCTCACCTCAAGCCAAGGGCGCATTTTCATGGGTGTGCTTTCACTTTCCATGCCTTAGGCAATTTCAATGCCTTCATCACTTTCTTCAAGGTGAGGGCGCATTTAGGGGGGTTAGCTCTCAACTTAACACTTAGAAATTTTTTTGATACCCCTTGAGCTTATGGGCGCATTTTGCCCCTCAAGCTTTCATTTTACCACTTAGGAAATTTTGACTTGGCCTCACAACCTTGGGCGCATTTTCATATGCCCACTTTTGTTTTTGCCTTAGAAAATTTTTTGAAGTCCCCACCTCTCCTTGGGCGCATTTTGAGGTATGAGCTTTTGTTTCATGCCTTAGAAACTTTCAAGGCTTCCATCAAGGTGGGCGCATTTGCTATGCTCAACTTTGAATTCTGCCTTAGACAATTTTCAAGCTATCAATCTGTGAGGTGGGCGCATTTTGAAGGGGATACTTTCATTTTCCCACACTTAGAATATTTTCCATGCCTCTGCCTGTCTTTGTTTATGCATTCTATTTTTAGCAAGTTGTGCTATTTTTAGCAAGTCCCTTGATTTTCAACCTCTAAGGCTCCGTTTTGCCTGAAAATTTCATCATATGATCTTCTTCACCTTGTGAACCTGTTTTGCCAGTCCTCTGCCCTGACCTGCTATTTATAGCCGTGCCCTGACTTACTAAAAATAGTAAGTTCTCCGATTTCGCTCAAATTTTGCCAGCAGGTACCTTGAAGTGTGCTGACATGGGTGGGGTACTTCGTTTCGGCTATTTTTGGATTTTACCCCCTATAAAAGTGGAAACCCTAATTTGACTTGCATGTATCCCGAACGGTCTCCGTTTGTCCTCGTTCCTTCTGCATGTCGTTCTGCTTGCTGAACTGGAGTGTTGGGCGGCTGCCAGAGTGTACCTGCTAAAAATAGAAACTGCCTGAAAAGTGACTCATCCACTGCCGGATGGTTTTGCATGTCATATTGCCCGTGGGATCTCAAAAAACCCAGAAAAACCCAGAAAACTGGTCTGCATGCATGCACTGGCTAAAAATAGTAAGTCCTCAAAACTCGATCTTCTCCGCTTGCAAGTCACACCGTTGCGAAGCTCTCGAAAAACCCATAAAGAAAAACCCGACATGCGTTGAAAAACACTGCATGCGAACC
This sequence comes from Sequoiadendron giganteum, assembly GCA_007115665.2. Taxonomy (NCBI): domain Eukaryota; kingdom Viridiplantae; phylum Streptophyta; class Pinopsida; order Cupressales; family Cupressaceae; genus Sequoiadendron; species Sequoiadendron giganteum. The sequence goes on from CM021100.1 coordinate 752,054,961, forward strand.
CTAAAAATAGCCTCCGAAGGCTGAACTCTGAAAGTGGTCGTCTTGGTTTGCATGTTACATCACTGCGAAGGTTTTGGAAAACCCAGAAGGATTCTCCAGACATGCATCTGAAAAGCTCATGTGGAAACCCTGAAAATGGCTCTTGAAGCCTGAACTGCCAAAAATAGCAAGTCGTCTGATCTGGCTCAAAATTTACGTGTAGGCAGCTTGATGTTACCCGGATGCAGTGGAACTGACAGAATTCCAAAATCTCAATAAAATAGTCCCAAATTGAATACTTACTAAAAATAGTAAGTTGCCGGAATACAGTGAAAATTTAGGGGGACTCTGCTGGAAGTCTTCTGACTGCTGCACTAAGCTTAGATTTCAATTTTATGACTCGGTTTGACCTTAAATAAGCCTGAAGGATGAAAACCCTAATTACACAGACTTAACCAATATTTCAACCTGGGTCAAACAACGGGACATCCTCGGAAGGACCAGAGACCAGAGAGAGAGCGAACCAAAGCCAAAAGACCAGAATGGAGCAAAATTTAGGGGGTCCCCATCTTGATGGGGTGATGTGTGAAAAAGGTCACAACACTTCTCAAAGCAAGTTGAAGAAGAATGGATAAGTACTGATCCTAAAAGAAAATCAAACACTAGGCAATCATATACATTCAATGGGTATTGTTTTCTATGTAACAAATTTGGCCACAAGGCCTTAAATTGTAAAAATAAAGTAAAAAATATTCCTAGCTACCTTAGGAGAGATTATAATCCTTTCACACCATTAATGGACTATAATAGTCCATGCTACAATTGTAATAACTATGGGCACCAAGCTCAAGCTTGGAGGACAGTTTTTAATGATTCTCCAAAACAAAACGAGAAAGAAGATAAGCCCATTAAGAGGAAAGAAATGCCTATCAAAGTATGGAAGAAAAAGGAGAAATCAATGTTCATTCAAACAGCCTTACATGCTGAAAGTAAGAAAGATAGATGGTACATTGATAGTGGGTGCTCAAAACACATGACAGGTGACAAGAGCAAATTCATCTCTCTTGAACCTACTGATGAAGGAACAGTAAGATTTGGTGATAATACAAGAAAACAAATAAAAGGAAAAGGAACACTTAGTCTAGATAATGGGAGAACAAAAACAGAAAATGTTTTGTATGTTAAGGGCCTAAAAGAAAATCTTCTAAGTGTTAGTCAACTTTGTGATCAAGGACATAGTATCACATTTCTTTCTAATACATGTGATATCAAGAAAGATGGAAAGCTGGTTGCTCAAGCTGAAAGGAAACATAATTTGTATATCTTAAAGGAGATAAGTTGTGAAAGTTGCAACCTAGTACAAGAGGATGAAAGTTGGTTATGGCACAAGAGGCTAGGCCATCTCAACTTTGATAATATTGTCAAAGTTAGCAAATCAAATGCTGTGAGAGATATGCCAAGGATAACAAAACCTTCTAATATCATTTGTAGAGAGTGTCAACTTGGAAAGCAAACAAGGTCAAGCTTTAAGTCTAAGGAGCATTCTTCATCAAAGCCATTAGAACTCATACATACAGATCTTTGTGGGCCAACCAAATCCAAGAGCATGAATGGAGAAAGATATTTTATGTTGCTGATTGATGACTTCTCAAGAATGACTTGGGTTGCATTTTTGAAAGAAAAATCTGAAGCTTTTGATAAATTCAAAGCTTTCAAAGAGCTGGTTGAAAATGAAGCAAACATCAAGATAAAATGTCTTAGATCAGATCGAGGAGGAGAATTCACATCAAAGGAATTTGAAAATTACTGCGTAGAGCATGGAATTAAGAGGCAATTTTCTGCAGCAAGAACCCCTCAACAAAATGGGGTTGTAGAAAGAAAAAATAGGACGGTTCAAGAAATGGCAAGGGCAATGCTAAATGAAACCAAGATAGCAGATTCCTTTTGGAAGGAAGCAATTCATACAGCAGTTTACATCTTGAATCGTGCACAAATAAGAGTGAACAATGAGAAGACACCATATGAACTTTGGAAAGGAAGACCAGCAACTGTCAAGTACTTCAAAATTTTTGGAAGCACTTGCTACATTAGAAGAGATGAAGAAGATTTGAGCAAATTTGACACAAGAGCAGATGAGGGAATCTTTCTTGGCTACTCATCAAAAAGCAAGGCATATAAATGCTACAACAAAAGAACTCACAAAATTGTTGAAAGTGCTAATGTAAGAATTGATGAAGGAAAGAAATTCAAAGAAGTTGGACAAAGTGATCACCATGTTCAAACTATGAATGATGAAGACAAAGAGGATGAGGACTCCCAAGAAGAAGAAAAGAAGGAAGAGACAAAGGAAGAAGAATCTTCACAGAAGACTCCCATGAAGACACCAAAGACACCTTCCAGGTTTGTTCAAAAGAACCATCCTGAAGATTTGATTCTTCAAGACAGATGTAGATCTGCAAGGAGAATGGTGAACTACAATGAAGATTGTCATGCAGCATTTCTATCTCAAGTTGAGCCCAAAACTTTTGAAGAAGCAAGCAAAGACAAATGTTGGATTGGTGCAATGAATGAAGAATTGGATCAAATAGAGAAAAATGAAACTTGGGTACTTATCCCAAGACCAAAAGATAAGAATGTAATTGGCACAAAATGGGTTTTTAGAAACAAATTAAATGAAGATGGTCAAGTCACAAGGAACAAAGCAAGGTTAGTATGCAAGGGCTATGCACAAGTTGAAGGAGTAGATTTTGAGGAAACATTCGCACGAGTTGCAAGGATTGAAGCAATTAGAATGTTTTTATCCTATGCAAGTCACAAGAAGTTTAAAGTGTATCAAATGGATGTCAAATCTGCTTTTCTTAATGGAGATCTAGAGGAGGAAGTTTATATTGAACAACCCGAAGGCTTCCTATTATCAGAAGACAAGGATTATGTGTGCAAATTAAAGAAAGCTCTCTATGGGCTTAAACAAGCTCCTAGAGCTTGGTATTCTAGACTTGACAAGTATCTCAAAGAGCAAGGTTTCAAAAGAGGAGATGTAGATAGCAATCTATACATCAAAGAAGAGGATGGACATTTATTGATTGTGGTGGTGTATGTAGATGACATCATTTTTGGTGGAGACAAGGACAAAATGTGCAAAGAATTTTCATCATGTATGCAAAAAGAGTTTGAAATGTCAATGTTGGGAGAATTATCTTTCTTCCTTGGGCTACAAATTTCACAATCATATAAAGGTATTTTCATCTCCCAAACCAAATATGTGAAGGAAATGTTAAAAAGGTTTAAAATGGAAGACTGCAATCCTGTGAGTACTCCCATGATTACAGGTTGCAAGCTAAGCAAAGATGATGAATCCCAAGAAGTGAATCAAACACTATATAGATCAATGATTGGGAGTTTGTTGTATCTAAATTCTACAAGACCAGACATAATGCAAGCTGTTGGAGTTGTGGCAAGATTTCAAGCAGCACCAAAAGAAACTCATGTTCATGCAGTAAAGCGTATATTCAAGTATTTGAAAGGCACAATGGAATATGGTCTATGGTACCCTAGTAGAAATGATTTCACTCTTGAAGCATTCACAGATGCTGATTGGGCTGGCAATGTGGATGATAGAAAAAGTACAAGTGGAGGAGCTTTTTTCCTTGGAGGAAATCTAGTGTCTTGGATAAGCAAAAAACAAGAATCAATCTCTCTATCTACAACAGAAGCTGAATATATTGCAGCAGCAGCATGTTGCACTCAACTTTTGTGGATGAGGCAAACCTTAAGAGACATCAAAGTGGAGTATGATCATCCTTGCACTATATATTGTGATAATACTAGTGCAATCAATATCTCCAAGAATCCAGTGATGCACTCAAGTACCAAGCACATCCCTATTAAGTATCACTTTTTGAGAGAACAAGTAGGAGAAGGACAAGTATGTTTAGAATACATAACTACAAAAGAGCAAACTGCTGATATATTTACTAAACCACTTCCAAGAGATACATTTGAATATCTAAGGAACAAATTGAGAGTTGTTCCACATCCATCAAATTAATTGATGACTGCATGTATTCAGGGGGAGCTACGCACAAAAATCTTGTAGCTTCATGGCGCTGAAATATTGTTAGAAGACCCCTTGCCATTGATGTCAAAGGGGGAGAAATTGGAGATAGGGGGAGCAAAACCAAAAAGATTTTGGTTGAAAGTTGCCATCAACGACAAAGGGGGAGATTGTTAGATGTATTGTCATTGATGTCAAAATATCACACTGTCATATAGATACGTCAAAGCAAATTATATATCACAAGTTTCAGACGGATTCATGACAGATTACACTTTCCGTTTATACAAGCTAAGATGATCGGGTCTTTATTCCAGTAAAGCTTTTAGTGGAGTTTCTATACGTTTTTTCAAGAGACGTCAATGATTCTCCAGACGTAATTGATTCATCAGACATGCGTATTCATTATGCATATTACCTCTGTTTGGACACGCGTTTTGAAAGACAAGTATCATATCCGGTTCTATGTGTCTAAAGACTATGATCAATTTATAATTGATGATGTTCAGTGCGTGCTAACAAATTAATAGTCAAAGATAACTAATCGTGGTTCTAAGAGACATGTTCTTTCCTTTTTCAAAAGACGTGTTGATCAATCTATGAAAGGGATGCGTATTTTCCTCTAAAAAAACGTATTTGATAAATGAATTTATTAAAATTTCCATGAGACATGTTATCTTTGAAAAGAATGTTTATTATAAACACAAGTATCAAATGACGTGTTTTTGAAAGAACACGAGTTAAGGAAATTCTATCTTGAAGAGACACCAATAGGTGTTATGAATTTCAACCAAGCGTATCTATGAAATAAGGAGAAGCGAATCTATGAAATAAGGAGAAGCGACGCCTATTAAAAGGTTTCACAAAAGACATATTTTTTCCTAAAGAAAGACGTCTGATCTGAAATAACAGATTTTACCATGAAATGAAGTTTAGAATAAAAGCATGCAAATTAATAAAACTCGATTTACAACAAATAGATTTGTTTTATGAAAGGATATTCTTGAAGGTTGCAAGTATTGTTGTATTCTTTCAGTTAAGGGGTGCAATGTTTGAGTAAGATATATGAATGACATCTCATTCAAGGCTTAAGGTGTGGTTGTGTAGTTGAAGTTTGCAGTTCAGTCAGATTTCTACCTCCTTGTGTGGGCTGAAGGTGATATTATTGATCACATAGAGCAGTTTGGAGAGTTAGCATTGTGCAGATCAAATTGAAGGCAATCTCACTTCCATCAAGTCAAGGTTTGGTGCCTTGCATTAGGGGTTGATGCTCCTTGTAGGCAGGTGTCTACTAAATTTTGTAGAGGTCTAGGTGTTCCTTGTGGAATTCAATCTACTAAATCATCTAGTTGTAAATTTGTAGGTTGGAGCCTACTTTGAAAATTATTATTTTAATAAATTGTGTCAACTTGGGGAAATTGATTCAAATCAAAAGGTTGTTTTTTAAACAAGTTAAAAAACTAAGAAATAAAAGTTTTGTAATTGATTTACTGATTCACCCCCCCCTCTCAGTAAATCTTTTGTGCTCTTCACTAGTATTTCTAGATGACATCTTAATTTATTCTAGAAATGAAGAACACTGCAAACACTTAGAATTGGTTTTGCAACGGTTAAGAGAGCATAAGCTATATAGAAAACTGTCCAAGTGTACTTTCTTCCAAGAAAAGGTACATTCTTTTGGGCATGTAATATCAGCAGTTGGAATTGCAGTGGATCCAACAAAAATTGAAGCAGTAGTTCAATGGTCTATACCCAAGAATGTGTTTGAAGTGAGAAGTTTTATGGGATTGGCGGGGTACTATAGAAAGTTTGTTGCAAACTTCTCTAAGATTGTTTTTCCTATAACTTCTTTGCAGAAGAAGGGAAAGAAATTTGAATGGAATGAGAAGTGTCAAGAAGCATTTGACCTACTCAAGGAGAAACTAACCACCGCACCAATCTTGAAAGTACCTGATCTCGAAGGAAGTTTCATGGTTATCACCGATGCACGTGGAGAAGGGTTAGGAGGAATGTTAATGCAAGATGGACAAGTAATTACATATGAGTCAAGGAAGCTAAAACCATATGAAATAAATTATGCTTCGCATGATTTAGAGTTAGCAGCCATAGTCCATGCTTTGCAAATGTGGAGACACTACCTGCTAGGAAAGCCTTTTGAGCTAAAGATTGACCTTAATGGATTGAAGTATCTTTTCACTCAGCCTAATTTGAATGCCAGACAAAGGAGATGGTTGGAGTTAATAGCTGATTATGATTTTAATATCGATTATATCAAAGGAAAAGAAAATCGGGCAGCTGATGCACTAAGTCGGAGACGTCACATTGCTTCCATAGTAGCAATTCAGACTGATTTTAAGGAACAAGTACTGCAGAAATGTAAAGAAGATGAGTACTATCATCAAATTAAGCAAGCACTTATGGAAAACCCTCAAGATTATAAGTATGAAGGCTTTCGATTTGAGCCTAGTGGATTGCTTAGGTACAAAGGAAGAATGTATGTACCCGATGTGAAGGAGTTAAGAAATTTGGTATGGAAAGAGATTCACAAGGCACCTTATTTCGAACATCCAGGAGTGAAAAAAATGATGGCTGATATAAAGCCATTATACTTCTAGAAGGGAATGAAGGGAGACGCTGCTAGTTATGTAGCAAAGTGTCTTGAATGCCAAAGGGTAAAAGTTGAGCATCATCATCCTACAGGTTTGTTATACCTACATGACGTTCCTAAAAGGAAGTGGCTATGGATTTTGTGCAAGGTTTACCTATGTCAAGGAATAGGCATAACGCCATACTAGTAGTAGTGGATAAGCTTACAAATGTAGCACATTTCATACTGATGGAGCGCCAATCACAGCAAGGAAGTTTGTGCAAGAAGTGTTTAGATTGCATGGAATTCCAGAAAAGATTATTTTTGATAGGGATGCAAGAATTACTTCTAGGTTTTGGCAAACCTTGTTTGCTGCCCTTGGGACTCAATTGGATATAAGTTCAACATATCATCCAGAGACGAATGGGCAAACTAAAAGGGTAAATCAAGTGTTAGAGGACCTACTTCGAGTGTATTGTATGGATCAGCAATACAAGTGGGAAGATTATTTACCTTTAGTCGAATTTGCTCATAACAACTCAAATCGAACCCCGATAAGTTGGGATAAACTTGAGGATCAAGTAAGTCTTAGACCAGAAATGTTAGCAGAAATGGAAGAGCAAGTAAAGGTTATTAAGCAAAGGTTAGCAGAAGCTAACAGTCGACAGAAAATTTATGCAGGCGCCAAGAGAGTTCCCCGTAATTTTGTTATAGGTGACAAAGTACTTCTGAGAGTTAAGCCTCATAAAAGTTCCATCAAGTTTGGAAAATCTTCTAAGTTGGCCCCACGTTATGTAGGACCCTTTGAACTGCTTGAGGAAGTAAATCCTGTAGCCTACCAAATCGCTTTGCCACCAACTCTTGCCAAAATGCATAAAGTCTTCCATGTGTCCTATCTTAAGAAATATATTTCAGGAGATAGTCATTTGATTGATTGGACTACCTTACAGGTAAGGGATCCCGAAGTTGTAACTCTCGAGCCCGTAAAGGTGCTGGAAATGCATAAGCTTCACTTACGTAATAGAGATGTCTCTCAATGCAAAGTTCAATGGGATCAGTACACAGGCGACTCGGCAACTTGGGAGGATTACGCGGAAATTCAGCAAAAGTTTCCAGACATTCTCAAAGCTTTTGAGAATGGTGAATAAAGTAGATTTAGATTTAGGTTTTGAATAAAACCTTGGGTCATCGAGGACGATGAATCATAAGGGGGGGAGTATGTTACACCCCGAATTGTATGCTACTATGTAATAGTATTGCATAGGGCCGAATGATTGTAATGAGAATTCAATGATTGAATAAAATATGTGTACCTTGTTATCAATATGAGTATTGTTACATTTAATGATTGTTTCATTTTAATGTATTTCTATTGATGTCATTCTTGGTGGATTAATGCATATTAAGTTATAGAATTGTTAATATTCTAACTTGTGAAATGTTATGTTGTGAACATTTGACTTCCGTGAATGTATGTCAGTGGATGCAGGTATATGTACCATTCCTCCAGGTAGAGGGGAAATATCAATTGGGAGAGGGGCTTGGTCGATTAACTGGTAATGTGAACTATCTGAGCATACACACTTCACTGTAGAGTGAGTAACTGAGTCAGTTATGTTAGATGATTCATCCGTAGTCATAGATTGGCATTAGGAGTCGTGTCTTCTTCTGTACATTTTGTGAGAGATGTTTATCTATTATTTGTCTCATGGTATTAAATGGTATCGTACATGAATGTAAGTGAATAGGGAGGGTACATATATACATATATATGGTATATAAACGTATCCATATGTATATACATATCGATACAAGCGTATGATTGGCAAACGGATATGCTCATACGGTTGCATCGATATGGTATACATACATATACATGCATATTGAGGTATATACGGACATATATATGTGTATATATACACAACCTATTGCATGTGGATATTAATAATATTATATTATTATTGCCTGTCGATTTACATATACATGTATATGTATATATGTATATATACATATATTAACATATCGGAAATAACAACTGGCTTACGATATGTTTGCAAAAGTTATATATATATATATATGTGTGTGTGTGTGTGTGTGTGTGTGTACATGTAAATATATATATATATATATATATATATATATATATACGTATTAATATTATATGTAAATATATATATTAAAGTAAGAATAATATACATAAATATATATATATATATATTACATAAAGTAATAAAGTATATATATATATATTTATACAAAGTATTATGAAATTGACCTTCTCTTATTTCATCATGAATAAAATCGGGTTAAATAACCCATCCAAAGGATTTAAAACCTTGGCAACTCAAATGAAGGGAAATTTTATGTTCAATAAACATTATACTTCATAAAGTCGAAATTCAAATATTTGGAAAACAGAAATGAACTTGCCGTGAAATATGAAAAATACGGCTGGGGAAATTTGCGCGCCTGTTGAAGCGCACAGCCATGAGGAAATGTAGACGTGGCTTGCAGTGTGTCAATGGACGCCTAGAATTAGGGATTGAAACAAGAAATTTAAGTAAGACTTTGCCTCTAAAAATATCTCACCTGTTGAATTGCGCCATTGCTGAAGGTGTCGATTTTTCCTCTTTGAATGGAGTCAGTTTGAATCTTTCTTTACCTACCGTCAATTTGAAGGTCGAATCATCTTCTTAATTCACTGAGAAAGGGGTTTTCTATCCGCCACACACCATTTGAAGTAGTCAATTAAAATACCTGTCAATCACCATGCCTTCCTGTGAGGAATGCGTTAGGGAATGAGGCTCTATATAAGGCCGTCATTCTGCTAGAATTCATTATTCATTTTCATTCATCGAATTCATTCCTTCTGCAATTATGATTGTTCTCATTGTCCAGCTTGAACTTTCATATTGCAAAAGTATGTTATCAATTTCTAAGAAAAGCAAAATATTCGTAATTCTGAGTGTCATTCCTTCATACTGCTGGAAGTGTGAATCATCATAATTCCGATTCATAATTGAGAAGCTGACCAGCTGTGTATCAATTATTGAGTGAGCATTTTCTGAGAAGGAAACATAGTTAAAACTGAGGATTTCTATTAGTCTAGAAGTACTGCAAGTATAAACCATTTCATCATCATTGGAGGAAAGCTTAAACCAGGCATGGGTTATTATTCCTCTATACATTTCATCTTTAAATCTTGAATTATTATGGAGTCATGTTCAATATCTTTGTTTAGATAGATGAGGTTAATTACTGTTGTATGTTGAAAAAGGATGTTTTCAATAGACTGTCCAATAGCTTGCATATAGTGAATATGTCATAGAAGATGCATGTTTATTGAGAAGAGTATTTATTTGTTTAGAAAGGTTAGATGACGCATTTTGTGATGTTGCATTACTTGTATGATCTTTATATAAGGAGAGTACTCGTTACCTTAGATATTATAATACTAGGACTGTGATGAGAGTTTGAATCAAGTACAATGCAGCCAGCTAAGTTATTAGTTTAACTCAAGAAAGCTAGCTAAACTCCTAGGAAATATTCATTCTCGTATAGGAGAGAATAGGAGTACTTGTGATGCAGATTCATCCCAGTAGGAATACTTGATGTAGGATGTTTGTGGTACGGATTACCATGATAGGACAAAAGACCTACGCGTAGTGTAAGATAGCCCTAAGTCAAATCGACCCTGAATAGTGTATGTGACAGTTGACCCTCAATAGAGATACTGTATGAACACTTTGGCCAACGTAGTGTAATGAACAAAACATCGTCTTAGACTGGGTGATGATTACACTGTCAAGATCACCATGATCTCGTATTGCATACTAGATCGAGAGTTTACCGAATGTACAGGTTCTAGCTATGTAGGACACACCACTATGCTCAGTCGGTAAAACAGTATCGGTTACCCTACCAATCTCTTCATTGAAGGGAGGGCCATCTATCGAATGGTAGATGTGCGGGGGACCGCATTATAAGTCCGTGGTTGGCGGAAAAGCGCCCGAGTGATGTTTCTCCTCCTTACCAGTCTATTGAAGCACCGAGATTTGAAAGGCGGATTCCTGGACCTTCTTACCACTATTAGTTCAAAAGCTCAATGAGCTATGTATGTTCATGTATGTATAATTACTCTAGTGTTCATTTGAAAAGAAGAAGTTTCCTTGTTGAAATATATTGTCTTGTTCATTTGAAAAGAAAAAGATTTCAAGTTGATAGTTAGAAAGTATTTTGTTTAATTATCAATGAAAAGAAAAGAAATGTTTTATAGTACTATCTTTATGCATGTTATCTATGTTTAATGTTGTAGATTAAGAAAAAAAAAATTACATAAGGGTTGGGTCGTTACATCTACACAAGACCATGCACCCAATTTTGTCGAACTTTGCACCAAAAACCTCTATAACTTTTCTATAAAATAAATCTAATTTTATTAGATGAAATGTACTGTTACAACAGAAAAATATTCAGCATTAACAACAAAAGATTCAGCAGCAATAGCAGCAACAAAAACTGGAAACACAATTACAAACTGACTCTTAATACTTTGCATAGAATTCACCTGATCTTCAATATCTTGCACAACAACTGATATAAAGCATTCCCAACTCTTGGGTCTGATCAAGAACCACAAAATGAAGCTACAGCACACCACACAATAGACGACAACACCTACAAGAAACTAGCAACACAAATCTACAACTCTGAACCTGCAAACACACATAAACTAAAACTAGCTAAAATCTACAACTTTGGAAGCACATTCACAACCTTTGAGTGAAATTGTCCTACTGAACCAAAGGAGTTTCACCCTCTGATCCAAGAAAGTAGAAACCAATGGGTTTTCTTCCATTGATCTCAATCTCCAATGGGTTTTCGTTCACAGAAGATTTTAATGAACAGAAGTTCAAAAAATGAAAAAGATATAATTTGGCAAAATATCCTTCCATATGCAGCACTTGAAATATTTATAGATGGCTTAGGCCCAAATCCAAACATCTCATTTGGTGGGAAAATAATAAATAAAATTATATTTGAACTCCCACTCCACCTTGCATGCCAAAATAGACCATTACTTACAACTGTCAACTTTGCAATTACACCTTGCATAGATGTTGTCATAGATTCCTATCATAGCTGTTATAAATCTTCTAAAAATAGCTTTTGGTTGTTACAAAATTATCTTATCCATAATCCATGCCCCTCTTGCACAAATAAATACCAATATTTAATATTTAATTGTTCCCGAATAAAATAAAAACTCCTGAATTTACAGAAAAACAACTAAAATATTAAATGCAATATTTTCCCTATTTTAAAATATTAGTCCATGGGAAAATAGGAATGGACTAATAATGTTACCAAATTAATTTTCTAGAAAGGGGACATGGCATATTACTACAATGTGACTATCATTAACCAAAATTGGGCCAACAATTTCCTTGTTATTTTTGGCCTTTAAGATGTTAAAGAAATATTTTGATCCCTTATCACCTTCTCTAAGCAATTCAATTTTACTTTGAAACTCACACCTTGAGCCTTTTTATTCTGCAAGCACCTTAGCTTATGCTTTATATACCCAAAAGAAGAAATTAGCATTTCATTATTGGGATCATTTGAAGTTGAGTCTCCTTCAATAGAAAGCTTTCTTGCAAACCATTTTCATATCTCATTCTATCCATAGCAAATTTCTTCCCAATGGTTTGAAAAAGAGATTTCCAACATTTCATGAGATTGCTTCAATAATGAATAGCAAAAGAATTAGGGAAGCATTCCTTATTGATTTTTCTCAATGTAGAGATCCCACATTCTTTAATAACTCAATGTTCAATTTAAATAAATTATCCTTACTAATGCTATCAACACTATTATTATTTTTTATCAAGATATTTGCCTCAATAGGATGGTGGTCAGACATACTACAAGGTAACACTTGAACACAATTTCCAGTATTAGAATTCTCAAAGTAAAAATTATTTTTCTAAACATAAAATCTATCCAATCTTGAATAGATTGTTTTCCCATCTTTTTGACAGTTACACCACATGAACCAAATACTTTTGCATTCTTTTTATTGTTTTCAAGTGGATCAAATAACTTCAAAATCTTTTTTGCTTTTAACCAAAGATACTGGTCATTATCTTTCCAAATCATAGGGATTTCCCCCACCTTATCCTCAAATCATGTCAAAATCCCCTCCAATTATCCATGGGAATTTCTGTAAAGAAGAGGTAAGCCATTTCCAAAGATCAATTATTTCTCTGTAATATCCCCTATTAATTTTTACCCAATTTATTTCCTTCTCAACGTTTAGTTTACCCAACAGGCTGTGCATTTCTGGACATGTTTAAATGTGTGTTGTAGGCTTATATGTTTCAGAGTGTTTGAATGCCATTTCACAGTGCAGGAATATATAAAGTACTACAACAATACTTCCACAGATAAGAATAAACCAAACAGCAATTGATAATAGAGAGGTATTTCAATAAACATTAGCTACAGAAATTGCAGAGGTAAATCTGACCTCTTAAAACTACGATCATTGAAGAGATTTCCAGTCTTAATTACAACAATCTTTGCCGTAACAGTATTCCCCACTTTCCTTGTAAATTTCATGTATTGAGAGTCTTAATACTCACTCAGAATTGTGCAGCATTCATTGCAAGTTCTGACCAGAGATTTTTAGGCTACCAGGTATCACACCAAGTCTGAAATAGATCCTCAATCCTCTTCTTTAACATTCAGCAACTGACACCCCTTTTAGTCCTCAAACTTCTTACTAAGTACTCCCTATTCCAAATTCATGCCAATCTGAAAATTTGGGGTTCACTGTGCTGTGATTCCAAACCCTTCTTTCAAAAGATTTGCAAACCCAATTTTGGATTTGCTTAAAATAGGGAGAGGCAGGGTTTTCGTCCTGACTCCACCTGTGCAGAGAGGGTTTTCGTCCTTGTTGCACTGAAAGGTAAATTCTGGAAATGGCTCCAGAGTCTTGCCAAAAACCATCTGATGACTTCAAATGAAAATGATCTTTTCTTAAATACCTTGTCGCCCAACAAAAACCAAGTCGGCCTCAAGGAAAACATCATTAAGTTGGCACCACAAATTTGAAATTTACTCGCATAGATCGGCCTCAGCAACAAAAGTATTTAATTATTATTAATTATTTTAAAATATTATTATTATATTTAATTAGACCAGGTCAGCCTGGGACAATTTATTTAATAATAATATAATTGCATTTATTAATAAATTTAATTTATCATTTAGTTAAGAAATTAGGGTTGGCTGACCCAACCAAATCGGGGACATTACATTCTCTGTAGTCATTAGCTGCATATATTGAGCAAATGCCAAATTTTATATCATTTTTTCAACATTTATACACACTCCCTATTACATGTAGAGCAGCCAGAAGTTTTCACATATGTTGACCATTTTTTGCTCACAAGGATGGCTGTATTGCCTCTACCTTTAAAGTGATTGGAAGTATAAAAATCATTCCTTCCAAACAAATTTAAACACATTTTAAAGCTGAAAATCAGCTACTTTAGTTTCTTGCATAAGTAGAAAAAACTAATTTACTTTTACTACTACAAAATGACCTCAAGATGTACTTCCTGTCTAAGGATTCAAGTCCCCTTATATTCTAGCTAATGCAGTTTATATTCATTGATAACTAAGCAATGGGGTTGGGAGACCTCTGATTTTTATACAATTTATCAAAAGCATTTAGGTAATTTTTCTTCTTTACCATTTTTCCCAGCTTTCTAAAAAATTTCCCCTGTACTAATTTGTTTTCTTTTTTTATTTTCTTCCTTTTTAAAATTATCCATGTCTATGTCTTGTTCCACCACCTTCTCCTAAAACAAACGATTAATACAATCCATTACACCATTTCCATTTCTATCTCGGTTAGCCTCATTGTAAAGAACCAATTCGGTTGAACCCTCTGAGCCTAAAGTATTAGCAGCATTGGAGGACAAGTGAGTTTTTTATGCCTAAGCCAATTTGTTAGCCAAAAAAAAAAATTAATTTGTCAAGGACAAGCTCTTGAGCATTTTTCTTTTTTGGAATTGCAAGAGGATCTATTGAAGGTTTGAAATTATCATCATTTCCATTAGTTACCTAAGTAGTTTCAATATTTTGACAGTCCTAAGCCAATTCTCCAATGCTATTTTTATTGGAAACCTCTTCTTCAATTTCTTCCTTATTAAGCATCATAGTATCGCCATCTTAAACATTGTTTTTTGACACACTTTTAGTTTGACTGTGTTCATGGGATTTGTTCCCTTTATTAATTTCATTGAAAGCAAGTTTATTTCCTTTCGATAATTTAACAATTATAGGACAATCTTTTTTATGCCCTTGTTTTTTACATAGGAAGCAAGCATTGAATCAGCCTAAACACTCAATTTCATATTGATATTAAGACTGTTAGAGTTTCCCAATTGAAATTCTATGAATTCAGGAATCTGCATCCCAACATTTGGAGAAAGAAGTTTCATGACATTCATATGGGGAAGAGTAGCCCTAGTTTCCTCCACTTGCAGATCTTTCTATACAAGATTAAGCAATTGGGATAAAAATATCCACATTTGAGGTGGAACATTCTTAAAAATAACCCACCTAGGTACAAAAAAAAATAATATCTCCTCATGAGAGCCTTTGGGAGATCAATCTTGAAGATTGATTTCTCAATATTCCAAAAATATTTACTTAAGACTCTTTTTTGCATATTATGATTTTTGAAAAATATTACAAATAACCCCTTCTGAATCATTGTATAGAATGAGATATAAATTCCCAAATTTTTCCCCCATACATTCAATAACTAGTCATCGAAAAAATTCCTTGACAAAAGTCTCTTTGTCCATATAGGCAAGAAAAATAGCAATATTCTTTAATCTATATTCTTCTTCATTAAAAACTTTTATCATTTCTTCATTATGATCAACTCAATGAATTCTTAGCAAAGGGGTGTTAGTTTTAGGATCAGAAATTCAATAAGCAGAAATTGCAACACATAAGACAATGAACACAACAAGATACCCTGGGAAAACCCTCCTACTCGAGGGAGAAAAACCCAGCAAATATATTGCTTATATATTGAAGGAATAAGAGCAGAAATCTGCTTACAACTCAGGCACAACACAATGTCGAATTTGATACAATGAGTAATAGCATCTCTCCTAGATGCAAAGATACAAATGAATATGTTTCTCCTTGAAATCGATCTGCTGCTCAAGTGCGAACTTCTTCTATGAATGTGAATTGTCTTGAATGAACTTGATTATGAAATGAATGGAAATGATCTCTCATATATACAATTTGGTGGAGAGGACGCATCCCTTCATGATGCAAGGTCGGCCTCATTAATAATAATTAAATAAGTTGGCCTCACTAAATAAGTCAGCCTCAATAATAATAATAATTAAATATTATTTCTTGTCTCAAGTGAAGCGCCTCTTCACTAAAGCATGTCTCCAATAAATTGAATAGCCGATAAGGCTATATTTAATTTATTGTTTGATAAATCATGCCTAGAAGTAGATGCCCGATGCTACTAACATCAACACTCCCTCTCAGCTAGGGAGGAATACTTCCTGATACACAAGGTCATGGAATCTCTCAACATGACACCCACAATGGCTACACCCATATGTGGAAGAGAACACATCACGGAGTCACTCAACATGATATCGTCCATCATGGCTACTCCCATTTATGGGAAGAACATGTGCACAAGTGCCCATCGCGGAGTCACTCAACATGATGTCGTCATCTCAACATGACGTCCACCATGGCTACTCCCAGAGGGTGGATAAACACAAGTGCAAAGAAATCATCACGGAGTCTCTCAACGTGATGTTGTCATGGAGTCACTCAACATGACATCCACCATGGCTACTCCCACCATGGCTACTCCCAGAGGGTGGAACCAAGGGCTTTCACCTCAAATTTCTCTCACAGAGAAAGATGCATTAACAAGGGCTTTCACCTAAAATTTCTCTCACAGAGAAAGATGCATTAAAAGCAAATCACAGAAGATCACCGATGCTGAGTCTCCCTCTCAGCTAGGGCTTCATTCTCCACAACTCCAAGCTTGCCTCGGAAGTACACAAACTTTACTCTGGAAAGAGGCTTGGTGAGAATATCAGTCGTCTACTCATCAGTACAAATGTATCTCAATTGGATAGCTTTCCTCAATACCATATCTCTGATATAGTGGTATTTGATCTCAACATGTTTTGTCCTGTCATGAAACACTGGATTGACAGAAAGCTTCACACAGCTTTGATTATCACAAAGGATGACAGTTGGCTCCAATGATTGTCCAAACAACCCTGCAAGGAGCTTTCGAAGCCACATTGCTTCTCGAGCTACCACACAAGCTGCAATATACTCTGCCTCTTCGATGCTTAGTGCCACTGAAGACTGCTTCTTGCTACTCCAGGAAATCATAGCAGATCCCAAATTAAAGCAACAACCAGAGGTGCTATTCCGATCAGCTACACTCCCTACCCAATCAAAATCAAAATATCCTTGCAACTAAAGATCTACACTGGAAGTATATCTTAAGCCATATCCAACTATGCCACATAAGTATCTCAAGATATGCTTAGCTGCAACTAGATGTATTTGCCTTGGTTCACTCATGAACTGACTAAGTGCACTCACTGCATAGCAAATATCTGGTCTAGTATTGACTAGATACATCAATGATCCAATCAACTGCCTATACATCGTGGGATCCACCAAATCCGAACTAGCTGCAAACTCACTCAACTTCATCAAATTGGTTTCCATCGATGTAGACATGGATTTGCAATCCATCATACCAAATCTCTTCAAGATTTCTATAGTATACTTCCCTTGACTTAGAATGATCTCATTAGGCTTTTGCCATACTTCTAATCCTAGGAAGTAATGCATGTATCTAAGATCCTTCATCTCAAATTCAGAAGCTAACTCCTTCTTGCATTTGATAATGAGATGTTCTTCTCCAGTAAGAAATAGATCATCAACATAAAGAACCAAGATTAATGCCTCACCATTAACTACCTTGAAGTACAGGTTTGAATCAACATCATTCTTGGAGAAGCCCAAGCTCATCAAGTATCGATCAATCCTCTCATACCAAGCACGAGGAGCCTGCTTAAGGCCATACAAAGCCTTCTTCAATCTGCAAACATGAGACTCCTTCCCATGAATCTCAAATCAATCAGGTTGCTCAATGTATACCTCTTCTTCAATCACACCATTAAGGAATGATGTCTTCACGTCCATCTAATGTAGCTTCCCTCCCTTAGCTACTGCAATAGCAATAATGGTTCTAATGGATGTATAACAAGCAACCAGAGCAAAGGTTTCTTCATAGTCTATTCCCTCTTTCTGAGAGAATCCTCTAGCCACAAATCTAGCTTTGTACTTCTCAATGCTTCCACCAGCCGCATGCTTGATCTTGAAAAGCCATTTAAAAGATACAACAGATTTCCCTTCTGATCTAGGTACAATTTCCCAAACATCATTCTTGATGATAGATTGATATTCTTCAGCCATGGCATCTTTCCATACTTGCTGACTTGATGCTTCCTCAACACTGGAAGGCTCAGATTCAATAATATGACTCATTAATGCAACATAGCTTGGAAACTGCTGTGGTCTTTTGCTTTCTCTGAATGTGCCTCTAGGAGCTGCAAACCTTTCTGCCTCCTGCATTGTTTGCCTAGCCCATCGAGGTCTTTTCTAACCTATGACAATATCTCTTGGACCATCAGTTGGTTCCAAAGGCTCAACTGGATCACCATCCTCTTCTGGTTCAGTAGACTCCCTCTGAATCTCAAGAGTATGATCAACGTCCATGTCCTAAGGAGTCTCCTGATCTTCGTTATCCATCTCCATGTATGAGCCTTTAGATCTTTTGAATGCAACATCTTCTTCAAAAGTGACATCTCTGCTAATCTCTATCAATTTCTGACCTGGATTTTAAATCCTGTAGGCTTTTGAAGATTCACTGTAACCCACAAATATTCCCAAATATTCCTTTCTTGCCAGATGGTTCTAACTTAGTCCTTTTATCTTTAGGCACATGAATGTAACAGGACAACCAAAGATTCTCAAGTGACTAATCTCAGCCTTTACTCCTGTGAAGACTTCTTCAGGAGTCATTTTCCAAAATACGATGAGGGCACCAATTCTGAACATACACTGCGGTTCTAGATGCTTCTGCCCAAAGGAAGGTTTGTAAGTCTTGGTCATGTATCATGGCTTTAGCTGCTTCAACAATGGATCTATTCTTCCTTTCTGCAACACCGTTCTGTTGAGGATTGTAGGGGACACAAAACTCCCTCTTAATCCCTGCCTCAATACAAAAGTTACGAAAGACTCCAGAAGTGTATTCTCCTCCGTTGTCAGATCTCAAAACTTTGATCCTCTTCCCGGATACATTCTCTACTTGAGCCTTAAACTCTTTGAATTTATCAAGTACTTCATCAGATTCCTTAGACTTCAAAAAATAAATCCAAGTCTTTCTAGAGTAGTCATCAATGAAAAGTACATAATACCAAAAACCACTCAAGGATGCAGCAGACATTGGACCACACAAATCAAAATGAATAAGATCTAGAATGCATAGATCTACTTTCACTACTATGAAAAGGAGCTTTAGTATTCTTACCCAATGTGCATCCTCGAGAAGTACCTTCATGCTCTTGACTAAGTTTTGGAAGACCACTGACCATCTTTTGCATGGATGGAAGAGCTCTGAAATGGAGGTGAGCAAGTCTTTTATGCCATAGCTCACTTGGACTGGTGGAATCATGCAGCAATGCTTGCATTGGATGAATGGAAAGCCTATAAAGACTCTCATGCCGAACACCAATCACTCGGGCTGTCTTGATGCTAGAGTGCTTTGCCCAAGCAAGAACTTTTCCTTCAGAAAATGCAACTTGATATCATTTGTCCTCCAAGGCTGAAATTGATACAAGGTTCCTCTTGATACCTGGTATGAACAACACATCACTCAAATGAAGAGAGATGTCGGAATCTAGGTGAAGAGAGGAGGCTCCAACACCTTTCACTGAATAGCATGCATCATCTCCAATAATGACTTGAATGTTGGTATCTCTTTCCACCAAATCTAAAAGATGTTCTCTAAATCCAATGATGTGACGAGAGGCGCCACTATCAATCAACCATGTGCTACTATCGGTTGGAACATTGTTTGATAGGGCTGAGATAAATAGAAATCCACTTGAATTGTCTCTTGAATCCTTCTGAGGAGAAACTCCATCCACATCCAAAGTAGTAGCATGTTGTTTTGGTCTTGTTGCACAATCTCTTGCATAGTGACCAAACTTGTCACATCTGAAGCACTGTATGTGGGAGAGATCTTTCTTCTTCTTAGATTCAGGAACACCATCTGATCTTCTATCTCTGTTCCTCTTGAAGTTGCTTTTCCTTCCTTCTCTTCCTTTCCTCTTCAATGTTGGAGCAGCAAGAACATGGTTGTCTTCATTATTAGAACTCCATCCATTACCTCTTGCTGCCAATCTTGATTCCTCTTGAATACAATCTGCCCTAAGACGATCAAACTTTGGTAGCTTCGATCTTCCACTAATACTTTGGATAAATGGCTCCCAAGATTGAGGAAGACCGTTAAGAGCCAACATGCCTAAATCTTTATCATCAACCATATTACCAATGGCACAAAGCTGATCTCTCAACTCAGTAATCTTCATGAAGAAAGAGATGATTGAATCTCCTTTCGCCATCTTGATGTGATGTAGTTGTTGCCTCAATGCAACAGCTCGGCTGGTATTATTAATCGCATACAATCCCTCCAAGGTTTTGAACATCTCACTTGCTGTCTGCAACTTGGAGATAATAGGCACAAGGTGATCCTTCACAGAATCAATCAATATCTTCTTGGCCTTTGTGCCATTCTTCCTCCATTGTGTCTTCTCATTCTCATCGAAAGGCTCGGGTACTTCGCCTTCCACGAACTCCAGAATCTCATTTTCTTCCAATGCAATCAGAACTCTAAACTTCCAAGAGATGAAGTTAGATGCACCTTCGAGTCTATCTTCAACCTTGAGACCGATCACCATTTTCGTAGTTAAGATAGACACACATAGATGAGAATAATGGAGAAGGATAATGTTGCTTATAAAAGTCTGATCACGATCTTTTATTAAACCCACTCCGATACCATGTTAGTTCTAGGATTAGAAATTCAATAAGCAGAAATTGCAACACATAAGACAATGAACACAACAAGATACCCTAGGAAAACCCTCCTACTCGAGGGAGAAAAACCCAGCAAATATATCGCTTATATATTGAAGGAATAAGAGCAGAAATCTGCTTACAACTCAAGCACAACACAATGCCGAATTTGATACAATGAGTAATAGCATCTCTCCTAGATGCAAAGATAAAAATGAATATGTTTCTTCTTGAAATCGATCTGCTGTAACAAGATGATGATCTACTGCTCAAGTGCGAACTTCTTCTATGAATGTGAATTGTCTTGATTGAACTTGATTATGAAATGAATGGAAATGATCTCTCATATATACAATTCGGTGGAGAGGACGTATCCCTTCATGATGCAAGGTCGGCCTCATTAATAATATTTAAATAAGTCGGCCTCAATAATAATAATAATTAAATATTATTTCTTGTCTCAAGTGAAGCGCCTCTTCACCAAAGGATGTCTCCAATAAATTGAATAGCCGATAAGGCTATATTTAATTTATTGCTTGATAAGTCGTGGCTGGAAGTAGATGCCCAACGCTGCCAACATCAACAAGGGGGTACTTATAGTCTTGTCAAATTGCAAATTGTTCTTCGCTATCTTCCACCATCTCCTCTGAATCTAGCCTCAAATCTGGTTGTCTCCAACATTGCCCCTACATCCTCAACATTAAGAATGTCTTTGTAAGATTTTCTTGCCCTTTCAATTGATTTCCCCACCTCTATTCTACCTTCCATTTTTCTCCTGGCCTACAAATATTAACTCCAACTATTGCGAAACATCAATAGACTCCCAAGAGGTACACCGCCACTCCAAATCACACATACACCAACTACCTAGATTAAACACATTTTAACGATGGTAGTAGTCACCAATTTAAAAAATACAAAACAATAAAAACAGTAAAAAATGAATTGCAAAGATTAAATTCATAAAAGGAAATATGACGAAAAAACACCCCAAAAATCAACTCCAATCAAACAAAATCAACCAATCAAAGGAGAACTTTGGACAAAATACACCAAGCACGACAAAGACCACTAATTAGAGTCGATTCTAGCAAGAGGAGCATCTCTCAATTCAAAAATGGAGGATAATTGCTCATCTCCACCACCAACTTCAAAGCGTCTATTTTCCCAACCTCAAGCACCTATTTTCTAAACCTCTAATAGAAAGTATAAAACCATCAACCAAGAATTAAAAATGATACCCACAAAAATAGAACTTCAGCAAATGGCATACCAAGAGAGTGTTTGTGATTTTGTAGGACTTTATACTAGTTAATGAAAATTGGGAAGTCTCTATAATAAAGTCCTACAAGTTAATTTACATTTTTTACATTCATAAACTTAATTTCTAGTACATTCTTTTCTGGATGCAGTATTGAATTTATATTTAATATTTTTTGTCTAATTAATTGATCCAAGCTTATGTCCACCTAGGCCCTTTAATCACATTGAGCCTATTCATGGGTATTTCGGTATCTTTTTACACCATTATATTTTTCCATAATTTGACACAGATGAGCATATTATATACTGTTAAAATCTCTCAATATGCTCTTTCAAAAGATTATAACTTCCATTTCATAATTATATGTTGAATTACATCTTTCCCCCAGGTCCTCAAGAAGATCCTCAATTTCATTGTAAGGCCCCGGATGGCTTAGTGGTATCCTTCTTAAACTTGGGTTTCTGATGTGCCATTGGAAATTCCTTGTGCAATGGGGTGGACTTTATCAACTAGTTGCTACAATTTTGAAAAGGGATACTCCTACTAAAAGTGGACCGTTCTTTAATCTTAATGTAAACTTAAGAACAAAATAACATGCTACTGTCAGAGATGTGATCAAGAACAAATTGATGGCAATTGTTTTAAAACTTAAGTGTATATTCTAAAGGCTGTGTTACTGCATTTTATTTCACCCCAGACAGACAAATTTAAGAACCCCATATAGAAATAACCTGCCTAAATGCCTCCACATTGGTTGAATGCCATAATAACTAGTTGCTTTAGCATTCATAGATCTTTCTTGCTACATTATATCCTGCTCTATCATTTTCACACATACAAATGTGGTATTCTTTTATTTCAAAGTATGGGACACATTAATCCAATTATAAAGCATCTCTCCATTATGACTAACATCAAGAGCATAAAGTGTGATCTAAAAATTAAACAGGGTTGATAAGTGAAATATATCCATTCTGGTTATTCTTAGCACCATTGACTATAAGTTACTAACTGCCATAAAAAATTAGGAAAGTTTCCAAGAATAGTACAGTGAAGACAACACACTTCTTGTTTCCAAGCACCAATTGTAAAATTTAGCCACATATAAATCTAAGAAAAATAACATCCAGCAACTGCGAAAATTAAATTCAAAGTATCTTCCAATAACACTTCTTCCTTTTCTAGAATGTTTCTAGATTGTATCAATATAAGTACTTGATGTTAATCTTCCTCCATACCAACCCCCACAAACAACCAATTTTCCTAGAGTAAATTGATACTGGAAGATGATTCCCACACAATATTCTAATGTTGGGTGGGTTTCGTGGACCTAACTAACAACCCCATTTAAAGTTATCAATAAACTTAATTAACAATTAACATGATCTTGCCCCCTATAATAAAGAATATTTGCATCTCAGAGTGAAATAAGAAATTTATACTTATTTGTAAAGCAACTGAATGCATTTTCAAACATCTCTATTTCATCTGATCTTGTGATAATTGAAATAAAAAAAATTCTATATATCTCTGCTAAAAGGATTTTCAGTAATACATACCAATCTGTAATAACAAATTCCACAATTGGCATAACAGACAGAACGAATCTCATTTGCCATTGGATGATCTGGAGCAATTTCTAATGCATTTGCATATTGTGTCAATGCAGCTTCATATTCCCCTGCTCCAAATAGTCGATTGCCTTCAGATTTTGCATCGCTAGCTTGGGCTAATGACCTCTGTTCCATAAAGTCAGAAAACGGTAACCAACTCTACAATCAAGTCATATATTTCAACTTCTGTACAAGCAAATGTCTACTGAAAATTAAGCTTTATGCACATGCTATCACAAAACAAAGTGAAAAAATCATCAAAGGGATATTTAAACTAGACACACACAAAATCTGCCACGGAAGTTTCACCCATTGGAAACATTTGATACATGTTCCACCAGCTTTGTGGTCTCATGCACATGGGTCAAAATTTCAAATTCACAATTGAAGACAGTGTTTTACTTTAAGAAATGGAGTTTTACCTGAAACCAATATTGTTTCAGGAATCTATATCATATGTGCTCATAACTACAATTACAGGAGAAACGAGATACTATGCAAGCAAACGTCATTAAAGAAGCATAATGAAAATCTTAAGTTGAAAGAAACTTGAGATTAAGTTAGGAAGAGTTTCAGTTACAGAAAAAGGCATTGTAAGCCTCTTTCGGATGGCTCAGAAGGATAACCTATTACAAGCCCAAATCTATAATCTGCAACCATATTGAACCCAATAGATCTGAATCATAACAACACAGGTCTGCTTATGATGCTTTTTTCAATGCAAGATACTAACAGTGACTGTATTGTGGGTAAGTGGCAATACTATCCCTTAGGAGTAAGAGTTTCCAGATACTGGATTTATTATCCAGCAAGAATTTTGGAATAAGGATAGAAAACTGAATTCTGAAATCATTGTAATAAGATGAAAAAATCTTGTCATTAGCTGCAAAATTATAAATCATGAAAGAGTATCAAAAGGCATTGTAATAAGATGAAAAAATCTTGTCATTTGCTGCAAAATTAAAAATCATGAAATAATATCAACTACCTGTTGTTGAAGAAAGCAGAAACTATAGAGTTTACATTTATAATATATGAGACAGGCAACCCAAGGCAGCTAAACTCACTGTTTCCAACGTGGCCTATGACTCTGAGAGTCTAAAGAGAATTGCAGACTCTTATCACTACGCTCTAAACCAATCCCAACTACATGATACCTCACCATTGTCTTTGAGAAAAGGTTTATGAGCTCCTCTCCTAATGCACAACTTTAACATATCTTTGCATTGTGTTTAATGTGCATCATTCCTCTATTTACAAATTCGGGTGCCCAACTCACCTATATGAAAATAGCTATTCCAATCCATATTTGAATGAAAAGCTGACCTTGTGCAACTGTTGCCACAAACCTATACAAACCTCCTGAGTTCCTCTTGTAACGACTTGATATGATTCAACTTGCCTATTATCAAACCTGCCAATCAAATTTCACCTTGTAATTTTGTTTCACTGTCTAATTG
The DNA here is from genome assembly GCA_007115665.2 of Sequoiadendron giganteum. NCBI lineage: Eukaryota > Viridiplantae > Streptophyta > Pinopsida > Cupressales > Cupressaceae > Sequoiadendron > Sequoiadendron giganteum. Next base: position 752,080,153 of record CM021100.1, read on the forward strand.
AACAAAAGCAAGCTCCCAAAACCTCAGTCATCTTCTTATCATCATCATCATCATCATCCAGCTTTTGAGAGGTAATGCACCTTTTCCCTTTACTTTAGATGAACTATCTGTTGAATATTTGTCATTGATGTCAAAGGTGCATCTGGAAATTGATTCTCAGCTTTGAAATGCAAATGAATAAACTTAGCAAACGCAAATGAAACATAGTTGTGGAGTGGCGGACCTGTTGGTGTGTGTTTTAAATACCCCACAGAACACAAAATAAAGATGCCCAAGGACACTTTATCCTCTCTTGAAAAGTTAATGTGTATGCTGAAAAGATTATGCAATAACTCCAATGTTTCTTTAATCAGGTCATGACATGTGGATAAGACCAGTGGGCGTTATGATTTGCTGGTAATCACAAGGGGACTTACGTTATAGTTTATTTGCAAGTTTAGGACTTAGACGGTTTAGACATTGAGGCTCTTTCCATCGGGTATTTCAAATTTTCCAAAAAAAAGGGCAAAAAGATAAGGGTTTAGAGATCTAAGCTATGCCTAAGAAATCAAGAGACGACAATGATTAGATGAAATGGGATAACCGCAATTTGTTTCGCCTTCTTTGGACAACTACGCAAAGCGGGTGCAATCTTCAACAGGGGTAATAATGATTTTCATGTTTGAATTAGTAATTATGCAAACTGAAGTTAAGCATCCACAACTTTAATAGCTCAGGCTAACTTTGCACATTGAATACAAATCATCTATTCAACAAAAGTATGAGCTTAATTTCATCCACCACTGCTATCAAATCTATCATTCACTAACAAACATACAAATAAATACTAATTTAACTTTACTCTAAATGTTGAAGGAGAAGATATAAACCTTGCACACTATTTGAAAACAAAAGTGGTTCTAAGCAAATCATGCACTAGAGCTTTTATTAACGGAAATAGTCTTATCACAACAATCTCATACTACTCACTTCACAAATTACAAATGAGTGTATTTAAGTTTATATAGAGTTCTCAAAAATGAATAAATGGCCCAGATTAAAAATGAGCCGACGGCCAAGATTGAAACAAATAAACCCTAATTAGGGTTTCCCAAAATAACATTAGTGAACTAAGAGTTGACAAGGTGAGTTGGCGCCTGGAGCTATTTTCAAGGAATTCCATCCCTATCCTCCCGCGTTGTCGTGTGTTCAATGAATCTAGACACGATTAAGGCAACTTCTTCCATGGTGACTTGTGGAAGCATTCCAATCCTGAACTCCAATCCGTCCATACCCTCGACGCACTTGACAAAGACGTCCTCCCATTCTGGCTCAGTCTTCACAAAATATTCCCGGATGTCTAGGAAGTTCACCATTTTGGCCCAGTTCTGCTTCAAGATAGGCCCATTGATGGAAAAGAATTCTTCTCGCACCTTCTTCTTCAAAGCCTCCAGCTGCAAGTCATTCTCCCAAAAGACCTCTTTGTCCAAGATGTCAGCCACCATGTTGAGGATCTTGGTCTAGACTTCTCTAATCTGCTCTTCTACTTGAAGCCCATCAGCCTTTACTCTTTCCAGGACCTCCCCTCGTGCTGTCAAAGCCCAATACCGGGTGTGGAAATCGTAAGTTGCTCCTGCTGCAATGACGCCTCCATCTATCAGTTCCTGCTTTGGAATCCCTTTCAGAATCCTAAGGCAAGGAATTATCCTTTCCTGTACATCTGGAAGGCCATCCCACAATTTTGCCAAGGCTGTCAATCTAGAGAGTAAAGAAGTGACCTGACCATAGACCAAGGTCAACTTCTCCATGAATGCATCGGCTTCTGTGCCTTTGACCGCTATCCACTCTTTAGCCTCCCTAGCCGTGATCTTGTCTTCTTCTATATCCTTCGCTGCCTCCTGTGAAGAGTTCGGGAGAAGGGGAGTTGTCGTGTCATCTTGATCAAGTGGCTTGATCAGATGCTGGATGTACTCTTTCAAGCGCTCGATCTCCTATTGGCACTCTTTCCTCTTTGCCACCTCCTTTGCCAACCTCGACTTGATAGTGGACACTGAATTGTTCAAATCTTCAACTTCCTGGCCCTTTGTAGTTGGACCCAAGTCGATGCTATGTCTTCCTGTTGCTTGTCCACTATCGACATTGCAATCTGTACGGTTCCGTTGCCATCCTCATCCCTCTGTATGGTTGAGAACTTCTTGGTCGGCTTCCTGACTGAAGTTTGTGTAAGTCTGGCCAAGAAGTCTGCAGTATCATCTTCTTCCTGCTCTTCCACTGGCACCTGTATTTTCATCCTTTCCTTCAGCCAGTTCGGGATTGTGAGTTGTTCCACGCCATCTTCTTCCGGCATACCTTCTCTGTCGGGAGCGTCAAAAATTCCTCAAAGGGCTGAAATCATTCCCTCCTGAAAGTCATCATTTTGGGCGCCTATATCATCATCAGACCCCAGTATCTCTGTGCCCGTGGGAGATGGCGGTTCATCATCGTTCGGCTAAGGTTCCATATTGTCTTCGGGAATCGGAGAAGGATCCCTAATGTCAGCTAATGAAGCATCAACGGTAGCCAGGATCTCCTCGATGTTTCTAGATGCGGCAGAGCGTGAAGGCTCTACCCTTGTTTGTTTTTGAGTCGGCTCCTTGCCTACAACTATCTCCTTCCTTTTCTTGGAAGTAGTGGCCTCTATCATGTCTACACCCTGGGATGCCTCCGCATTAGAAGAGTATGATTCCATCTCGCTCAGCATATCATAAGTCAACATCACCTTCATCCACCTTAGTTCCTGGATCTGCAGGTCAACCCACCATTGTGTGTACTTGACGACTAGTCTCATCAACGTGTTCAAGTCAGCATGTTCAGGTTCTAACCATCTGATCGTAGGAAAGGGCAAGCTCTCATCAAGGTACGATTGCACTTGCTTTCCATCTTCCTCCAACTGATCAGGCACTCGACAAAGCTCAGTCGTCCTGATCAAGCTAACAAGCAGCCTAGACCACATTCTTCGTCTAACTTCGAACTCATCTGCAGCATCTGCCCAGAAGTCTTCTAATTCGACTCTATGCCTATATCTTCTCCCATCCACAGTCTTAATGTGATGATGTGGGTCGAAGTGGTCCCTAGACGGATAAGTGGCAAAGGGGTAATGCTATATTTCAAGCTTGGAGCTCTCAATTGCCTGTGCCGACGGACATGTTTCCAACATGTTCCCTATAAAGAAGGGAAAGGTGACTGCTGCCTTCTACTTCGTCCTCTGGAAGCTCTGGTATTCCTCCAACTGTCGCAGCACTTCGAGCAAGATCATCTTGTTTGTAGGAAAGATAGGCAGTCGGTATGGATTCCCAGTGAATCCCTGGATTCTGATATATGTATACCTCGGATACTGGATGAACCAAGATCCGTATTTGCCTATCAGACTTTTGGCCTCATGAGTTAGCCATTGGTGCGTCCCTCCCTGAAGTATCCTCGTTATGTACATGAGGAAGGCATCGTGTGCTTGTCTGAAGTGGGACTTCTCACTCAACTGTAGCTGTGGATAGCAGTCGTAAGACTTCAGCTCATTTTCCTCATTGCCAACTATGCCTTTGCAGATCAAGCCTGCATACCTGTACGTCCTAGCCAACATATAGATGACGTAGGAGCTCATATAGAATGTTTTGGTCTTCTCCAGGTTGACCAGCAGCTCGTGGAGACTGTTGCTTATCATGCACGACCAGTTGAACATTTTTACGACCTCCGTGATGTCCTCGATAAAATAATACATCCAAGTCTCGAAAGGTGCTCCCAAAGGGTTGCCAACTATCCTGTTCAGTAGGACAATAATATGCCCGTAATCTTCCTTTAAGTCTGTGCGTAACAGCTTCTTCGGCATCTTTTTGGCTTACGCTCTCGGTTTGTCCAGCCATGACTTATTAATGTTGGCGGCATAGAGGTCAAGCTTTTCATCATACAGTCTCTTGGCGTCCTCCTTGGTTTTGTAAACGGTCTTAGGATATGTGGGGATGCCAAAAGCTTCTTGTATGGCCAACTCTCCTAGATGAGCCAGTATCCTTCCATCGGGTGCAACAATCCGCCTTTCTTCAATGTCATAGTGGAGGGCGCATTCTACCATCAGCTCAGCACACTCAATCGCAGGTGGGAATCCGGCAGCCTGAACAATCCCGTTTCTCATCATTCTTCTAGCGATACGTGTCGGCAGGAATCCATTGTGCCCATACATCCTTTGCTTGAATTCCTTGAGGTTGATGTGCCCAAGGTTGGTGTCCGTAATATTCTTCCATTTTGACTTTATCTTGGACTCCGGTTGCGACTCCTTGTTGGCGAACTTCATGAGCGCTTGTCTGGATGGCTCTCCCTAGTTGGTCATCCACCTGCAAGTATAAAATACTTAACATTAATATGAGACCTTTAAAAATTAATTTATTCCGAGATGTTTATTTGATAAAATTGTATTTTCAGCTTGTTTAAAATAAAATTTCAGTGAAAAAGCAAGCTGAAAGTAAATAAATTCGCCAAGCATTGAATAAATCTCATGTCGGAATGAATGTAGAAGTTAGAAAAGAGTAGAAAAAGTGTTGCCAATGAATTTCCAAACCTCTGAGATTGTCCTCTGGCTGCAAATGAAATAAAATTTCTGAAAAGGTGATCACAGAAGTGCGCCAATCTGCTGAGAAATGCGACTTTCAGCGAAGAAATGATTTATTTCTTTCTACAAATCACGTCCTTGCATAAAATTACTTCTTCCACTGAAGAATAATAACATTACCCTCAGTATTTTCCTCCCCAAAGATTACTTCTTGCAGATTTGAGAGAACAAACTTCTTCTCAGTCGAACTTGTGAAGAATGAGTTGTTGAAACTCATTTTATGGCTGAGAAGCGCGATTTTCTATGGCAACTACTTTCTTTTCTCTCAGTTCTCTCAATTTTTAGAAACGTTTTTCTTCCTTAATTGGCAAGTTTCTAATTCTTTTTAGAATCGTTGAGGCAAGTTTCCAATTTTTACCATGGCGCCACCTCTGTGTGAGATCTTCAAATTTCTTTTAAAATTTGCCTAAGTGTTGGAAAAATATCGAAAGATATTAAATTAATTATTAAAATTAATTTTCCAACATGTTTAATTCCCGAATCATGGCAAATTTAATTTTACCTAAGGCGAAATGATTTAATTTTCCAAGTAATCTCCAGATTTTGAATATTTTAATTAAAATTCCCAAGTGTTGGGAAATAATTAAAAATATTAAATATTAAAATTCCAACCCGTTTAAAATTGATACATGGCCAAATTTGTTTGTCCGTGGCCAAATATTTTATTTTCCAATCGTCTGCCTAGCCAAAATGTGCTTACCAACTCGTCTGCCAATTTTCAACTCTCCGGGCAGACTTTTGGCTTCTCTGGACGTTCATATTTAGTCAAACAATTCACTTTCTCTCTCCTTCTGGGTTGGGTGGACTTGAAGATTTCTCTGTCATTTTGCCATTTCTTATTCATGCCTTAGAAATTTATTTCATGTTGAGAGGGGCGGACTTCATGTTTGCCTTGCCAGACATTCTTTGTTTTGTGCCTTAGAATTTCATTCCGTCATGCCGAAGAGTGAATTTCATGCTCGCTTAATCTCTTCTCTCTCTAGGCATTTTCCATTTTCCATTTTCCATGCCTTAGAAAAAATTTATTTTCCTAAGTTGGGCGAATTTCTTCACACTTCCTTGCCAATGGCGCATTTTATCCTTGCCTTGTCCAAGGGCAGACTTGGCACTTGTTCATTCCACTTACCCTTCTCTCTATGGCGGACTTGGGCTTCTCTCCTTCCATGGGCGCACTTGGCTTGGGCGGACTTTGGAGGCTGGCTTCCATTGACTTTTGGGGCGGACTTTGACCTTGCTTTGCCAAGGGCGGACTTCATGCTCCACCAAGCCATCCATCCTTCCTTCCAAGGGCGGAGTTCAACTCCTCTCAAGACATGGCGAACTTGGCTTCTCTCCTTCCATTTTCTTCTAGGGCGGACTTCACCTCCTCCCTTGCTATGGCAGACTTGGAGGCCTCTTGTGCCATGGCAGACTTCAGCCTTGGCTCGCCATTGCCTGCCTTTGGCATGCCAAAGGCAAGGGCGGACTTCATGCTTGGCCTACCATTCCTTCTCATGGGCGCACTTTACCAGACTTAGCCATTTTGCAACCTTTTCACCATTTACCTTGATCTTCATGTTGACTTCTGGAGGCATAATGACTTCATGCTCCAGTGGGATCCCAAAATAGAAACTTTCCAAAAATAGAAAAAGCAAAAAGCATCCCTAAAAAATAGGAACTCCAGAATGGCCTAAAAATGCCGAAAATCAAAAAAACAAAAAGCAAAAAAGCAAAATCCCTAAAAAATAAGAAGTGTCATAAATGACCAAAAGCATAGGCGATCCTCATCTTCCAGACCTTCCAAGCCCTTTCATGACGTTTAGGCACACAAACGGGTTCAAACTCTTAACTTGGCCAGACTGACTCTCAAAAACTTACTCAAATTCTGAACTCCAAAACGTTACGCCGAGGGCGAAACCAAAACTTGGGGGTCCCCATTTGAAATGGGGCGATGTGTGAAATAGGACATAACAGGACCTTTTTGTGTCAGCAAATTTGTTTCGAAGTACCAAGTCAGATTTATAATGTCAAAGGGGTCAGTCATTTCTTTTGTAACGCCTTGGTCAAATTAATTCCTCCAACTCTATGTTTGGCGACGGCTCCTTCACGAGTGTCGGTTTCTGTTCTATTATCAAAATTGTTGTGACCGCTCCTTCATGAGCGTCGGTTCTGTTCTATTGTCAGAATTGTTGTGACGGCTTCTAATATTGACTTCATGGGGCAGCGATAGTTATTTCGTGCCTTTGTGGAGACTTATATTATCACTGCATATATACCTTTTGAATGCGGGGCGGCTCATTATTTTTTTGCCATTTTGTGTTTTGGTGCATCGGCTTTAGTCTTGAAAGTTTGCCTCCGTGGCATTTACACAATATCAGCTTCGCCTCTTCAGAGTGGACGTGATTATTCAAATGGTATTATTTTTTGTGTATAGGCAGTGTTCATGGGTGCTTAAAAAGGACGTGCTCATTCAGATATATACTATCGCTATCACTCTTTATGGGTGTTGGGATGTGTTGTGTGTGAGACATGTTCATTAATGTGTGCATTCATTAAAAAGGACGCGGTGAATTTCAAATATGGCAGGTCTTCATTCTTTGAATTGTAACGGGCTGTGTAAAATCATGTGCTTTTGATCTATGGCTATCATTTTTTTTGGCACGGGCTTGTTAGTGTGTGTGCTGCGATGTGTTCATGAGGTCGTGCGATTGATTTTCTGGTACCATCAACATTATGAGGTGTTGTGTTCTTTTTGAAGACTCGAGTGACATTTCATATGTATGATCTTTTTCTTCACGCAGGGTGAATACTGTCTTTGATTAGCAGAAAGATATCCTCTGTCATATTCATTACGAGGTACTATGCACTCTTTTCTGAGTTGTTTTTAGTATGGAAGGTATTGTGAATCAGAAATTGGTATGGGTGCTCTCAGTTATCGTGCTCAGTCTATGTGCGGGTAATACTTTTTTTTTCTTCCGAGTTTGAGCACGGGTGTGATTATTATACAAAGCAAAAAGGAAGTGTCCTATGAAGTGGTATTTTTAAATTGAGAAGTTTCTGATTGTTTGAGGTATTAGCAACTTAATGAAAAAGTGTAGTTGGGACGGCAATTTTGTGCTTGCTTTGACAGATTGTGAGATACGCTTCAAAAACTTGACTCTGCTGTTCATGATATTTCTGTGTGCCCTAGCGTTGAGTGTAATACTTCCTGGCACATGTGTGTAATACTTCCTAGCGCAGGTGTGTAATACTTCCTGGCGCTGTTTTTGCAGGAGCTTGTGAATCATGGTGAAGATGAGTTTTGAAATAAAAGTTTTATGAGTTTGGATAGTAAGTATGAGCCTCTTAGTCCATGTATAGGCAACATTTGTTATCAAGATTGCAGCATTACAAAGTTGTGACAAGTTCTCAATGAGTTGGTGCTCACTCTTGTAATTTGGAGATTGTAGTCTTCTGGGTTGGTGCCCATTTGAAGTTAATAAAAGCAATAGTTCTGCTGTGGTTTTTTACTTGAAAAGGTTTTCCATGTTATATCGGTTTCATCTTGTCTAATGTAATCTCATTCAACAATTACATAATGATCCTAGTAGTTTAGATAAATTTTGTTGGAAGGGAGATACTTTGTGGTATAAAGTGCGATTGTATCTTTGCAAGAATTCCTCTCTCAAACAAAAGATTCTCATAGAGCTACATGAGTCTCCAATGGGTGGTCATTCAAGATTTTTGAAGACATATCATCGAGTCAAGAAAGACTTCTTTTGGGAAGGGCTAAAAGGGGATGTTCAAAAATTTGTGGCAGAATGTTTGGTTTGTCAACGAAATAAAGGGGAGACAATTAAGACACCTGGTCTCTTGCAACCCTTAGTTATTCCTAGCCAATATTGGGAAGAGATCTCCATGGACTTCATCACAAGGCTTCCAAGATCTAATGGTAAGAATGTCATCATGGTAGTAATGGATCGCCTCACTAAATATGCACATTTTATTGCATTATCACATCCTTTTACAGCAAGTACAGTGGCAAAAGCATTTTTGGAGAATATTCAAAAGCCACATGGTATACCTAAGGTTATTGTTAGTGATCGTGATCCTATCTTTACTAGTAACTTTTGGACAGATTTATTCAAATGTCTGGGTACTCAATTGGCTCATAGTTCTTCATACCATCCGCAATCTGATAGGCAAACAAAGGTTGTTAATAAGTGTTTGAAAGGATATCTACATTGTTTCACTTCAGATAAACAGTCTCAATTGGTAGATTGGCTACCACTAGCAAAATGGTGGTATAACACTTCCTTCCATAGTTCATCAAAAATGTCTCCATTTATGGCATTGTATGGATATCATCCTCCTTCCATCACATCATCATTGAAGGTGTCACCAAGAGTTCACACTATGGAGGACCACATGATTCATCAACAAGTATTTTCAGAAATTATAGAGAATCTATCTATGGCATAAAACCAAATGAAGTAGCAGGCAGACCAGCACTGTAGTGAAAGAAGTTTTGATGTTGGGGATTGGGTTTTCTTGAGATTGCAACCTTACAAGCAAATGTCACTGAAGCAACAGTCAAAGAATAACAAGTTGTATCCAAAATATTATGGCCCCTATCAACTCATACAGAAGATAGGTAGTGTTGCCTACAAGCTTGAATTGCCATCAACAACAAAGATACATCCATTTTTTCATGTTTCTTGTTTGAAGAAGGTAATTGGGAATAATATACCTACTCAGACAATATTACCGGAGCTTGATGAAGAAGGAAGAATCATATTGGAACCAGAATGTATTATTCAGAAACACACAAGGAAGCTAAGTACCAGAAAACTCACTCAATATCTCATCCAATGGAAGAATTTACCAATTGAAGATGCCACATGGGAGGACGAGTTCATTCAAAAGCATCCAAAATTGCCTAGTATTGACAACAATGCTTATCTGAAGAAGGGAAGCATGTTACGCCCTTAATATTAGAGTACATCGGGTTATGAATAGTCGGCTTGTGGCTATCTTAACTCCTAGTTAAGTCATATTATCAATATTATATTGTTATTTAGTTGATTAGGTCAGCCTAGGGCTTATATAGGGTTATCTAAGTCGGTCTAGGTGATATCCTAGGCATAAATAGGTATATATAGGAGGTTGTGAGTCTTATTTCATCATCATATTGTGAATTGTGTTCTCATTGGAGATATTTGAAGGTTTGCCCCCTCGAAGTGGCTTGTTATTCTTAGTTATTATCAAGTATTTGCAGCATATTTCATATCATATTCTTCTATTGTGTAAGTTATTTCATTACAATTTCCCACGTGATATTTGTGCTCATCTTGTCTAATGTTTGCTCATACTGTTTTGATTGCTGATTCATATGGTTTCAAGTTTTAAAGTTTTAAAATACTGATTCACACCCTCCCCCTCTCAGTATTTTCTATGTTCTTTTCAATTGGTATCAAAGCAGGGTTCTTTTGGAAAAAGAGCTTAAACACTTGGAAGTCGATCCTAATAGCACACATGGGTTCAAATGAAGGTCTTGCTACAAAAAGAGCTCCTTTGTTTGATGGTTCTAACTACTCCTTTTGGAGCATACGTATGCGTACTTATTTGATGTCTCTTGGTTTTGATATATGGCGAAGTGTGGAAAATGGTTATAAAATTTCAGCAACTCCTCCAACGGATGTAGATGCAAAAAGGGCTTTTTAACACAATGCCAAAGCGATGAATGCCATTCTTTGTGGTTTGGAAAAATCTGAATTTGTTAAGGTCATGCACTGTGATATGGCTCAAGAAAATTGTGACAAACTTAAGAAAACTTGTGAAGGAGATGATAAAGTCAAGAAAGCAAAGCTTCAGACACATAGAAGACATTTTGAAAGTCTTAAAATGCAAGAAGATGCGAATGTTGTTGCATATCTACTTTGTGTAGATGAAATTGTCAACACAACCAAAGGTCTAGGAGAGATGGTTGAGGAATCCACCGTTGTTTAGAAGATATTGAGATCCCTTCTTTTGCATTTTGATGCAAAGGTTTCAACTATTGAGGGGATGAAGGAACTTGATAAGTTGACAGCAGATGAGTAACATGGTATTCTCACAGCCTATGAGATGAGAACAATTCTTGATTCTTCATCCAAGAAGAGGCAGCCTTCAAAGTTTTGAAAAAGGGAAATGACAAAGAGCTTGCATCTGGTGATAGTTCAAATGAAGATTCAAACACTAAAGAGGCATATTTCATGAGAAAATTGAAGAAGGGTTCAAGAAAATACAAAGGCAAGTTGCCTTTCAAATGTTTTAACTGGGGTAAGGTAGGACATTTTGCAGCCAAATGTCCATATGCGAAGAATGAGGACAGCAACAATGAAAGGAAGCCCAAGTTCAACAACAAGAAGTATAGAGGAAAAGAGAAGGAGTTTCAAAAATTCAAGAAGAGCCTCTATTCCAAGGATAAAAGTTGTTCATCAAATGATACTGATGAAGAGTTTTCTAGTGAAGAAATCTTATTCATGGCTGAAGAAGAAAATATGCATGAGATTAAAGATGAAGATATAGAAGATGAGCAATATGATGAAGAAAGAGAAGTGGATCTTGAAGCAAAACTTGTTAGTGCACTAAGTGAAATCAAAAAACTGAGGAAGAAAAATCAGAAGTTGAAATTACAACAGCAAGAAGACAATGAATCAAAGATCAAGATATCTCAAGCTCTTCAAGAAGTTGAAAAGAAGATTGTTGATCTAAAAATTCAGATTGAAGAAGCTAGAAAAATTGAAAAAGATGTTAGAAATCTGCTCAAAATGAAGGAAGAAAATTGTGAAAGACTTTAAGTTGAAATAGTTTCACTCAGAAAATCAGACAAATCTATGTTACAACTGAATAATGAGATGAAAAATCAGAAAAGTTCTATGTCATTGGATGATCTCATGAGCTCACAAAAATCTTCTGCTGATAAAGGTGGAGTTGGATTTGAAGAAGGTCAAAGTTCCAAGCTTGCAAAAGAAGAAAAGCAAAAGAGCACCTTTGATAGCACAAAAGGTTCACAATCAAAAACCAAAAAAAGCACTTTCAAGAGGCCTCCTATTTCAAGGCAACCTCACATGACCAGGCTTAACAATTCTTTCTTTTATAGGTATAGTTTTTCATGCAATCGTTTTGGCCACAAGGTAGCAAACTGTAGAGTTTATGCAATAAATGATTTTAGATATGTGAATAGAAATCAAGGATACTTGAATAAGAATTATTTTGCTCCTTTGATGAATTACAATGTTATATGTTACAAATGCAATAATTTTGGTCATACTGCAAAGACTTGTAGAAGCAATTTTGCAAAATCTTTCAAGCAAAGTAAAAAGAAAGAGCAATAGGTGGCTGAAAAAGAAGTTGATAAGAAGGTTTAAAAGGAAGAAGAAAGAGGTAGAAAAAGTTGAATCAATGATTGTGCAAACAGCACTACATGCTCAGAATAAGAGTGATCAATGGTACATTGATAGTGGCTATTCCAAACATATGACAGGAGACAAAAGCATTTTTCTCACGTTGAAGAAAACGAATGTTTGTACTGTAAGATTTGGAGACAATGCATGTGCAAAGATTTCAAGTAAAGGCACTCTTATGTTGAATGACGGAAGAACAAAGGTAGAGAATGTTTTGTATGTTGAAGGTTTGAAACATAATTTATTGAGTGTGAGTCAAATGTGTGACTAAGGGCACACTCTTGTTTTCAATTCTGATGGTTGTGAAATTAGTAAGAGTGGTAAACATATTGCTGAAGCTAGTAGAGCTGCTAATAATCTTTACATTCTTGATGACATCAAAAGTGAGGAGTATTGTTTGAGTCAGGAAGATGAAATTAGTAAGAGTGGTAAATGGTTGTGAAATTAGTAAGAGTGGTAAACATATTGCTGAAGCTAGTAGAGCTGCTAATAATCTTTACATTCTTGATGACATCAAAAGTGAGGAGTATTGTTTGAGTCAGGAAGATGAAGGATGGTTATGGCATAGTAGGATCGGACACTTGAATTTTGATAACCTTGTTTAGATCAGCAGAAAGGAAACATTTGAATACTTGCAGAAGAAGTTGGGAGTGATTTCACTCCATCTTTGACTAAATGACTACACTCAAGGGGAGCTTTCATTGTCATGTTTTATCAGCCCCGTTTCAGTTATGTAGGTCATTTCACTTATGCAGGTTGTTCAGTTTGTCATTGATGTCAAAAGGGTAGTGAGTTAGGGGGAGCAATATTGGTTTCTGAGCAATACAGGTTTCAGGAGGTGTTGCCATCAATGACAAAAGGGGAGATTGTTGAATATTTGTCATTGATGTCAAAGGTGCATTTGGAAATTGATTCTCAGCTTTGAAATGCAAATGAATAAACTTAGCAAATGCAAATGAAACGTACTTGAAGTGGCGGACCTTTTTGTGTCAGCAAATTTGTTTTAAAGTGCCAAGTCAGATTTAAAATGTCAAAGGGGTCATGTCATTTCTTTTGTAACGCATTGGTCAAATTAATTCCTCCAACTCTATGTTTGGCGACGGCCCCTTCATGAGCGTCAATTTCTATTCTATTGTCAGAATTGCTGCAATGGCTTCTAATATCGACTTCATGGGGCGGCAATAGTTATTTTGTGCCTTTGTGGAGACTTGTATTATCACTGCATATAATATACCTTTTGAATGCAAGGCGGCTCATTATTTTTTTGGCATTTTGTGTTTTGGTGTGTCAGTTTTAGTCTTAAAAGTTTTCCTCCATGGTTACATGATATCAGCTTCACCTCTTCTAAGTGAACGTAATTATTCAAATGGTACTATTTTTTGTGTATAGACGGTGTTTGTGGGTGCTTAAAAAGGACATGCTCATTCACATATATACTATCGCTATCACTCTTTATGGGTGTCAGGTTGTGTTGCGTGTGAGAGACATAGACATGCTCATTAATGTATGCATTCATTAAAAAGGATGCGGTGAATTTCAAATGTGGTGGGTCTTCATTATTTGAATTGTAATAAGTTGTGTAAAGTCATGTGCTTTTGCTCTATGGCTATCATTTTGTTTGGCATAGGCTTGTTAGTGTGTGTGATATGTTGTGTTCATGAGAGTTGTGCTGTGTTCATGAGGTCGTGCGATTGATTTTCTAGTACCATCAACACTATGAAGTGTTGAGTTCTTTTTGAAGACTCGAGTGACATTTCATATGTCTGATCTTTTTCTTCATGCAAGGTGAATACTATCTTTGATTAGCAAAAAGATATCCTCTACCATATTCATTACAAGGTACTATGCATTCTTTTCTAAGTTGTTTTTAGTACGGAAGGTGTTGTGAATCAGAGATTGGTATGGTTGCTCTCAATTATCGTGCTCAGTCTATGTGCAGGTAATACTTTTTTTTTTCTTCTAAGTTTGAACATGGGTGTGATTATTATACATACCAAAAAGGAAGTGTCGTATGAAGTGGGATTTTTAAATTGAGAAGTTTTTTATTTCTTTGAGGTATTAGCAGCTTAATGAAGAAGTGTAGTTGGGACGGCAAGTTTGTGCTTGCTCTGAAGGATTGTGAGATACGCTTCAAAAACTCGACTATCGTGTTCATGATATTTCTATGTGCCCTAGCGTTGAGTGTAATACTTCCTAGCGCAAGTGTGTAATACTTACTGGCACTGTTTTTGCGAGAGCTTGTGAATCATGATGAAATTGAGTTTTGAATAAAAAGTATTATGAGTTTGGATAGTATTTATGCAAAGTATGAGCCTCTCAATCCATGTATAGATAACATTTGTTATCAAGATTGCAGCAATACAAAGTTGTGACAAGTTCTCAGCGAGCTAGTGCTCACATTGGAATTGGTGCTTCAGCTGTTCGAAGTTGGTGCTTTTAGTGAGTTAGTGCTCACTCTTGTAATTTGGAGATTGTAGTCCCCTGGGTTGGTGCCCATTTGAAGTTAATAAAAGCAATAATTCTATTGTGATTTTTTACCTGAAAAGGTTTTCCACATTATATCGATGTTTATCTTTTCTAATGTTTGTTCATACTATTTTGATTGTTGATTCATATGGTTTCAAGTTTTAAAGCTTTAAAATACTAATTCACCCCTCCCCCTCAGTATTTCTTTTGTGCTCTTCACTATCATCACCCAATATCATGTTATTTGATAAAGCATCCCCATCCCTTACCTTCTCAAACCAGTTTTTATTAAAGGCCATATGTCTCAGCAATCCTAAATGCACATGGCATGCTTTATCTTAACCATGTGCCATCACTGGATAAAATTAGAACATTGGAAATTGATGCAAGAGCATCCAAGGTGTAAGAGAAATCTTGCATCACCCAAAAACATTGTCTTTCACATTTGTTTGTTTGTAGGTTTACAATAATACACTAGTAGAATTTGGCAAATAAATGACTACGTAACTAAAACTTTTAGTCACAACAACTAAAAATGACTAAATTCTACTAATTTTTTGCAACTCAACTATAAATGAGTAAATAAATGACTAATTTGGTCGTTGACTAAAAAATTATTTAGTCACACAAATAAAAATGACTAAATAGTTAGTCATTTATTTAATCACAATCCATTTGAATAGATCATTTAAGGAATCAAGAATCAATAGTGCTATTCTTAATATTCATTTTATTAACATACTCTAAAACTTTCGTCGAAACCTTATTTCCAGGCGTAGCCCACCAAAATGGAGAATTGAAATGACATAATTTTCATTTTAATAAACATACTTTAAAACATTCGTCGAAACCTTATTTTTAGGCGTAGCCCGCCAAAATGGAGAAGTGAAATGACATGCTTATGTTCTCCCTGTAAATAGTTGAAGCTGGTTGGGTTCAAGCTTTTGCATAGGATTCATTGCTGCTTATCTCATTCCTCTCTGCTCAACAAGGGTTACATTGTTCACACTATTGTTTGTAATCCGAGTATTTAATTGACATATATTTGCATAATTTCAAATTCCTTCAGATGCTTTTGAAGTATCAATGTATCCTATATAGGGTTTAGAATGATTTCTTTTAATTTAAAAAAATAAATAAATGATGTATTTGCATGTGATTAGATAATGTGGAGAAGGTAGGGTATCTATGGGATCTGCCTGGTGCAAAGCAGAGGCTTAAAATAATGAAAGTAGACCTGTTAGAAGAAGGCAGCTTTGATGAAACAATAAATGGAATGGATGGGGTGTTTCATATTGCTTGCCCTGTCGCAATACCAAATGATCACAACATCATGGTAATTGGTAGGTTGTCCTCCACTAGATTTTTTCTTTTTTTCTTCTTTTTTGTTCTAATGACGTAAATTGGTTTAATTTTATTCTCTGTGAAATGTATTGCCAAGCAGGAGGCCTTCATTGATCCTAGTGTGAATGGGACTCTCAATGTCCTCAAGTCTTGTTCAAGATAACCCTCTGTAAAGAGAGTCGTGCTTACATCCTCATGCTCAGCTATCAGATATAGCTACAATACTCGAGAGATTTCTCTTTTAGATGAGTCCCATTGGAGCAATCCAGAATATTACAAATAGTATAAAGTAAGTATAAATACCCTCCTTTGAAGATTATATTTCACCATTTAGAAGCATTGAATTGCTTGTACAAGAGTAATTAATAGGCACTGCTTGGTGTGAGTATGAGTAAACTTGATCGTCTTGGTATAAATAGCAAAAAGCCCCAAAATGTCTCCATAAACTTCCATTAAAGCTTTTACTTCTTAGGTTCAATTCACATTTGCATAATTCTAAATTTAGGGTATGTTTTTCCTACAACTTTGGTATGCATATGCAAAAACTCTTGTTGAGAAAGAGGCCTGGAAGTAACCAGAGGGACAGGGCCTCAATCTGGTTGTGGTAAACCCATCATTTGTTGTTGGGCCACTTCTTGCACCTGAACCTACCAACACTCTTGCCTCAATCCTGAACATAATGAAAGGTTGGGGCTACGGTTAAAAACTTTGAGAGTTGTGAGTATTTAAATGATTATTAAGTCATAGATTTTTTAAAAATAAACATTTTATAAAAGGGTTGTCGGCTCTCTCATGAACATGTTCCAAACATAACATGAGCATGTTCATAATGGAACCTAATTATCTTCCTGATTCAAAGGTTTTGTTTCAACCATGTTTCAAACCCTATAAATGGATCATAGTTGATTTGAAGCTATCACTGTTATAACTTATAAGCCATAAATGTTAATGAATTGCTAATGGTGCAGTGGTTCACTAGTGAATTGCCAACAAATGATGAAAATGAATGCAGTGTAACCTGGACGAATAAAATGTATCATGCATTTGTATGTAACTTGAATTGGCCATTTTCAAAATGAAAAATTGTAAATATATTGTGCAATATATGTTTGTGAAGGCAGAATTTGAAATGACACCTCTGAACCTGTCTGAATGTTTGAGCGAACGGCCAATTTAACAGGCAACCAGATAATAAATTATCGATGTGATCCTACTAAAAAGTGGCTTGTTTTGATTGGAATTGCTCCAGAAGCACCTAAGGTGTGTACTATCTAATGGTTGTGATATTATTATATTCCTTAATTGATGGGGTTTACGATTGTTATTGACAGTAACAAAATTCTATGGACAGCGGCCACAACTTGTCGAGGGGAACATGCAGTTGTTTTATGTAGAGCAGCAGCGAAGTCAAACTCTAGAAGCCCATGCAGCCACATTTGCATCATTTAAGATAAAACTCTCTTCCACTCTTTGAGATTATTTTCTCTACCATATCAGATGCTTCTTTCTTGTTGTGCTTCCATTTTCATCTTGTCTCTAAAATCTGTGGAGTGTTTCCTAACGTTGATTTTGTTTTCCTGTAGGTTGCAGGCAATGAAAATCCTTCCATCCTTATTTCCTTTGCTTCAAAAACAATCACTGGAGAGCAGCTCACTTCAAAGTTACAAGTGATTGAGCTAGGTTTTATCAAAGTATTAGGCCAACCCAGATGGGGTTATCTCTTAACATTGGTATGTAGTGCTCTCTGAAGTTACATGATTAAACTCTATATAACTTCTCTGCATTTTCTGATAAAGAGTTTTTGAGCACTATGGAGAAATTCTTGCTTTGTATGTTGGAAGGCCAAGTAAATTTGCTTGTAGATTTTACTGAGATTTGGTGTATATCTTAAGCAATCGATTTTCTGAATCGAGCTTCCGCAGTATGCAAGTAATTCATAGATTCTTATGCATGTATCTTGCAGATATATCTTCAACTGCATTTATTGAGCCATTACCTGTGATTCAATTTGTTACACATCTGTTGGGTAAGGATGTGACAGTTGGACTTCTGTCTGATACTGACCATGAAAGGTATCAACTTTCTCATCTTTTAGGACAGCTTTTTATTTTATGAGATATACTGATATCCTAGTTTGTTTGTCATTATATCAAATGGAATAACTAATGGTGATTAAAACCAACTGCTTAGTGAGTGGAAGTACATATGCTAGTTACTTACTTTAAAATCTATTTGTGGATTCTCACTATTGTTTAAATTCAACAAAATAGGCTATGCTAAAATCTTGAATTTATGTCTCTTAGCTTGCTACTTTATCTATTTAAGGAAACTTGTTATATTTTCTTCAATGTTGACGAGAATCTTCTGAGGATTTGTAGATGCTTTCATGGAGTGCTTTGATTTAGATTTGATGGGACGCAATTTTTGAAATTTCAGATATGCTTGATTTTTATCCTTTATCTTCTTTCCATATCTCACTGTTTCTTATTTCCTGTCACTATTTTGCACACCAAATATATTTACACTTTTTGATGAAGATAATTACCCCTATCATTTCAAGTTAGGATTTTAGCCCTTTCTAAAGGCCTGTCTATGATTTCATGGTCTCTGTCACAAATAATTTATTGCCATTCATTTACTGATTGTTGTTGGCTCTTATTTTTCTCAAAATGAATCTTGCAACCGGCCATGTGGCACATGCTTTGTAGCCTCCTCTTTCACCTTATGATTTTGATTTTAGCCTGTTTGGAAGGTCCATGATTTGATAGAATTATTTGTTATCCCAAAATATCTTTTTATTTGCTCTATAAATCTTTGGGTGACTTTAACATGGCATGGGGTAAGCTTGGGCCCCATTCTAAATATTTATTAACATTGATCATCCTTGAATGTACCCAGAATCATTTGATAAAAGCCTCACTATTTCTGTTGGAGTAATGGGCAGCTTATTGCAGTGAGGAAGGATTGAACATGGGTCAGACTTTCCGGATGCTTCCCAATGTCTCATTATTATTGTTAGACCACAACTCTTTAAGAATCATTTCTGAAATTATTTATTGCCTGTTAATGCCTTTTATTTACATTGATTGACATCAAGTTCATCTGAAGGACATCATTGAATTATTTATTATTTAAATCTTTCTGAGTATATTGTGTAAATGCAGCATATTCAACTCTTTGTTAGTATATTGTGGGTAGTGCTTTTTTTTGTAGTTAATGCAGTACTATTTACTCGTTTGAAGTTGGTAGAAGATGTTAGTTCATAAGTATTAGGTTAGTGTAGTAGATGAGCTTTAATACAACTATTGCATCAAGTTATTATAAAAATATCCATATCCTTTAACTTCTAAGACATACACATGTACTTTCATCTATGAAATATGTTGACAGGTTTTCAGGGTTAGGAGGATCTGCATACCATGCAAAGTGTGAAGGGCCTTTTAAAATGTGCAGTGATGCAAATCTCTTGGTAATTTAGTATTTTCAGTTGATAGTTTACAAAAGTTGTCAAGGGAATTAACTTAATAAACATGAAACAATGTGTATTTGCTTCTAAGGTTAAGCAAAGGCCTTGGCCAATTTGTAAGGTCTTTATAGAGGCTTGATATTTAGTTGAACTGAGTTAATGATTAAGAAAATAAATATCTGCATTTGAGTAACTGTGGTTTATGTATGTTGGATGGTGTGTTGTGTTTTGTGTTGGATCACGAGGTCCTGCATTCCCAGACATGAGCAATTATGACGGTCTACAAATATTGGATTTTTGAGTACTTGGGATAAAAGTTTTGTGCTGTCCTATTTTTACATTCTACCCCAAGAGGGCCTGAATAATGCACTCAAACTAGAATGTGTTTCCTAGTGCATCTCCAGCCGAATCATTGAGAAACACTTTGAAAGCAGTTCTCAGCAGGACCATGTGGGTTGTTTGAGAAATATGTGCTGATTGGTTGTTAAAATTTTGACTTAAGATTCTTAAGATATATCAAAATACTTTCTGATTATGTGTGATTGAGCATCAGTTTTTCTTGAGAGCTGTCATCC
Source organism: Sequoiadendron giganteum (assembly GCA_007115665.2). Lineage (NCBI taxonomy): Eukaryota > Viridiplantae > Streptophyta > Pinopsida > Cupressales > Cupressaceae > Sequoiadendron > Sequoiadendron giganteum. The sequence continues at coordinate 752,100,025 of CM021100.1, forward strand.
AGTTTGTGACAGAAGACTAAATCTTTTCTCAGTATGATACTATGCTCTTCTAGAACATTCAGTATAAATATCAATTTTATCATTTGAATTTTACTGGCTACCCTTAAGTAAATAGGGTTGATGATGGGTTTGGCAAGTAAAATGCCTATTCAATATTTGAGGGTCTGAGCCTGTATTCTTATCATTAGCAAATAAAAAGAGAAACATGAAAACCTAATAACATTATTTGTCTAAGGGGTGGTGGGTCTAGCTCGATTGGCTAAAGCATCCTGTTGCAAGCAAGAGGTCACGAGATCTAGTCTCCCCACCATACCCGTGGTACCGGAGGGCGTGTCATGCCAGTGTCACCGTCACATGAAAAAAATTTACCATGCGCACTGCAGTTTATAGGCGGATGGATACCCGACCAATTCCTGCAGTCTAAAAAAAAACATTATTTGTCTAAGGTTTGATAGTCTTTATGAAATGATCCCTTCTAGTGTACATATCTTTTCAATTAGTACCTCCAAATCTATTACTTCCATCCTTATTTTTCCAATTAGTAACTCCAAATCTATTACTAGCTATTACTATCACTCAATCTTGGATTTTGACCTCCCTTAACCACTATTTTGATGAATGTTTCGGGAAGTTAATGTTAATGCAACCTAATATATCCATTAACCTTGAAAGAGTTTCATCAAATGGCGAAAATCTCCCAGGTGATTGTTCAACAAGATAGTTCCTATAATCTCCAAAGTAGTGCAAGACTTACAGATAATCCTCCATTCAAAATCACTATTTGACTGCCAGTTGCCCCTTTCTTGGCATTGTGCATCTTGAGGTATGGCTATGCCCTTGATAACTCTGTCCTAAAAGATGCTCTACTCATTAAAGGACAGTCCCTCTCATCACTGTATGCATTTAATCACTATCATCTAAGGTTTGAAAACTATCCTTGCATTAGAGGACTTCAAAGCTTGTGCTCTTGTTGACTGTCCTTTCTAGCAACCCTTATGGCTATGACTCCTCATCTCAAGGTGATTTGACTGTCTATCCTAGGGCTCGGTAAACAATAAAATTTGTTTATGTTATTTGACCAATCACGTTGGGTATTTAAACATATCAAATATTACTTCTATTTATAAATTATCAATATAGTATAAAACAAACTAACAATTGTTCATTTCAGGAAGGAAGGCCAAGATACTCAAGATGAACTCCATAAAAGAAACCTTAGAGAGGAACTTGAAGAACAAGACATGATTGGAGTTGCCCACACCCACAACCTCTAGGTATTCAAGTCAATGTTATCTTGAATGTGTTAGTGTTTCTTAGATCAGATTAGATAATAAATTACTCAATAGAATTGCAACACATAAGACAATGAACACAACAAGATACCCTGGGAAAACCCTCCTACTCGAGGAAGAAAAACCCAGCAAATGATTCTCTTATATATGATAACACAGTGACAGAAATCTGCTTACAACTCAGGCCCAACAATGGCCAATACAATGATAATATATTCGCCCTCCTTCAAGGTATCAATGACTGCCTTCTTTCTAGAAATCGGACTGCTGCTTCTAAGGTGCGACTTCTGCTCTAAGTGCGAATTTCTGCTCTTCAAAGGTAAGTGCGAACTTGCTTGAATTCGAATAATTACAATGCCAAAGTGACCTTGTATATATACATCATTAGGCGCCTCTTGACTTAGGTCGGCCTTTCTTGGAATACAAAATAAAAGATAAATAATTAATATAACCTTAGGTCGGCTCAAGTTTGATACAAGGAAAAGGTCGGCTCTTGGTTATATAATAATTTGTCTTCTTCTTGGAAGTGCAAACCAAAGCTGCTATATAACATCAACACTCCCTCTCAGCTAGGGATGAACTTCCATCTGCACAAGACACATTATATTAGAATGAAAACAAAATAGAATATCACCTCAACGTGATATTAACCATTATGGCTACTCCCATAGATGGTATAAACTCATCACGGATTCCCTCACGTGATGTTGTCATGGAGTCACACACATGACGTCCACCATAGCTTCTCCCAGAGGGTGGAAACAAGGGCTTTCACCTCAAATCTCTCTCAATAGAGAATTGCAGTATCAAGGGCTTTCACCTCAACTCTCTCTCATCAGAGAATTGCATTATCAAGGGCTTACACCTCAACTCTCTCTCATCAGAGAATTGCATAATCAAGGGCTTGCACCTCAACTCTCTCTCAATAGAGAATTGCATTAACAAGGGCTTGCACCTCAACTCTCTCTCAGCAGAGAATTGCATTATCAATCAAGGATCACTAATTACTGAGACTCTTTCTCAGTCGAGGCTGCATTCTCCACCATACCAAGTTTCTCTCGGAAGTACACAAACTTAATCCTGGCAAGAGGCTTGGTGAGAATGTCTGCCGTTTGCTCTTCAGTGCTGATATACCTCAACTGTATAGCTTTCCTTTGCACCATATCTCTAATATAGTGATACTTGATCTCAACATGTTTTGTTCTGTCATGAAACACAGGATTGACAGAAAGCTTCACACAGCTTTGATTATCACAGTGTATAATAGTAGGCTCCATTGATTGTCCAAACAATCCTGCAAGGAGCTTACGAAGCCACACTACCTCACGAGCTGCCACACAAGCTGCAATATACTCTGCTTCAGTTGTACTCAAGGCCACTGAAGACTGTTTCCTGCTACACCAGGAGATCATAGCAGTCCCCAAACTGAAGCAACAACCAGAGGTACTCTTCCGATCTGAACACATCCTGCCCAATCAGAATCAGTAAAACCATGCAGCTCCAAATCCATGTTTGAAGAATATCTCAACCCATATCCAATTGTGCCACATAAATATCTCAGGATATGTTTAGCTGCTACAAGATGTATTTGCTTTGGTTCACACATAAACTGGCTAAGTGCACTCACTGCATAGCAGATATCAGGTCTAGTGTTAACTAGATACATCAATGAACCAATCAACTGTCTATACATCGTAGAATCCACTGGTTCTGAACTAGCTGCAGCTTCTTTCAACTTATCTAAATTAGTCTCCATGGGTGTAGACATAGGTTTGCAGTCAATCATACCAAACCTTTTGAGAATGTCAACAGTGTACTTCCCTTGACTTAGAATCATCTCATCTTGGCTTTTGCCAAACTTCTAAGCCAAGAAAGTAATGCATAAGACCTAGATTCTTCATCTCAAACTCTGAAGCTAATTCTTTCTTGCATTTTAGAATTAGATGTTCTTCACCAGTAATGATCAAGTCATCAACATATAAAACCAAAATTAATGCTTCACCATTTACTACTTTGAAGTAGAGGTTAGAATCTGCATCATTCTTTGAGAAACCCAGACTTGAAAGATACTGATCAATTCTTTCATACCAAGCACGAGGAGCTTGTTTAAGACCATACAAGGCCTTCTTCAGCTTGCAGACATGAGACTCTTTCCCATGCACCTCAAATCCTTCTGGTTGCTCAATGTAAACCTCTTCTTCTATTATGCCATTCAGAAAAGCTGTCTTTACATCCATTTGATGAATCTTCCATCCTCTAGATGCAGCAATAGCAATGATGGTTCTAACAGACGTGTAACGAGCCACAGGAGCAAAAGTTTCTTCATAGTCAACTCCCTCTTTTTGTGAGAACCCTCTAGCCACAAATCTAGCCTTGTGTTTCTCAATGCTCCCATCAGCTGCATGCTTGATCTTGAAGAGCCACTTAGAAGACACCACAGATTTGTCTTTGGGTCTAGGAACTATATCCCAAACATCGTTCTTAAGTATAGACTGATACTCCTCAATCATGGCATCCTTCCATACTTGTTGACTAGAAGCTTTTTCAACATTTGAAGGCTCTGACTCAATAATCTGACTCATCAAGGCAACATAACTAGAGAACTTGTGAGGTCTCTTGCTTTCTCTGAAGGCTCCTCTTGGAGCTGCAAACCTTTCTGCTTCCTGCATTGTCCTGCGAGCCCAAAGAGGTCTTTTCTTTCCAATCACAATGTCTAGAGGCCCATCAGTAGGATCCAAAGGCTCAGCTGGATCAATATCTTCTTTAGGTTCTGTATCCTCCTTCAGATTCTCTGGAATATGGTCAACTTCCATATCTTGAGGAGGTTCTTCTTCATCAATCTCCATAGGAGTGCCTTTGGACCTTTTGTAAGCAACATCTTCCTCAAATGTGACATCTCTACTAATCTCAATAGGTTTCTGTCCTGGAATGTATATCCTGTAAGCTTTTGATGTCTCACTGTAGCCTACAAGAATTCCTTTCTTCCCAGAAGGTTCTAGCTTTGTTCTCTTTTCCTTTGGAATATGAACATAGACTGGACAGCCAAAGATCCTCAAATGACTAACTTCAGGCTTCACGCCTGAGAATGCTTCTTCAGGAGTTTTATTCTCTAAGATCCTGTGGGGACTCCTGTTTTGAACATAGACGGCTGTTCTTGATGCTTCAGCCCAAAGAGAGATTTGTAAGTCTTGATCATGGATCATAGCTTTCACTGCTTCCACAATAGACCTATTCTTCCTTTCAGCAATACCATTTTGTTGTGGATTATAGGGAACACTGAACTCCCTCTTAATCCCTGCTTCAATACAAAAGTCTCGAAATGTGCCAGAAGTGTATTCTCCACCATTATCAGATCTCAATACTTTGATCCTCTTCCCAGACAGATTTTCAATCTGTGCTTTGAATTCTCTGAATCTTTCTAATACTTCTTTTGATTCTTTAGATCTCAAGAAATAAATCCAAGTCTTTCTAGAGTAATCATCAATGAAAATAATATAATACAAGAAACCACTAGATGATGCAATAGACATTGGACCACACAAATCAGAATGAATGAGATCAAGAATACATTTAGATCTACTTTCACTGGAATGAAACGTACCTTTTGTGTTCTTGCCTAGGGCACATCCCTTGCATGTACCTTCATGTTCTTGATCGAATTTCGGAAGACCGGTGACCATCTTCTCCATGATAGGTAGAGCACGAAAGTGAATGTGAGCCAATCTTCGATGCCAAAGATCACACATGCTGGTACTGTTATGCACAAGTGCTTGAAGAGGACGAGTGCACAGCCTGTAGAGACATTCATGTCTAACCCCAATCACTTGAGCAGTTTTGAAGCTGGAGTTCTTTGCCCATATAAGAACTTTCCCTTTAGAGAAGGCAACTTGATAACCCTTGTCTTCTAATGCTGAAATTGAAACAAGGTTCCTCTTTATCCCTGGTACGAACAGTACATCATTCAACTCCAAAGAAATTCCAGAATCCAAGTGAAGAGTGGAATTTCCAATCCCTTTTACAGAATATCTAGCATCATCTCCAATAACAACTTGATCACTGGAGTTGCTTTCCATTAAGTTTGAAAGGTGACCTCTGAACCCGGTGATGTGCCTAGAAGCACCACTATCAATCAACCAAGTGTTAGAGTCAGTAGAAACATTGCTAGACAAGGCTGAATAAAATAGATAATCACTGGAGTCCTTTTGTGGAGCGACTTCTTCAGCATCTGTAGTGGCAGCTTGAAGCTTGGGTTGTTGAGGGCAAACCCTCGCAAAGTGACCATACTTATCACAACGAAAACACTGAATCTTGGACATGTCTCGTTTCCTTTTGAAGGTAGGAGCATCATCATTTCCATCTTCTCGATTCCTCTTGAAGAATCCTTTCTTAAAGCCTTTTCCTTTGTTTGATGAATGAGAGGCAAGAACTTGTAATTCTTCATTCTTTGAGCTTTGACCAATTCCTCTTGCTATTAGTCTTGACTCCTCTTGAATGCAGTCAATCCTCAATCGATCAAACTTGGGAAGTTCAGATCTTGCACTGATTCCTTGAATGAACGCCTCCCATGAAAGCGGAAGACCATTGAGAGCAAGCATAGTCAGTTCTTTATCATCAATCATGTGACCAATAGTGGAGAGCTGATCTTTTATCTCTGAAATCCTCATGAAGTATGTAATAACAGATTCTCCTTTCGCCATTTTCACATGATGAAGTTGTTGCTTCAATGCAAGGGCTCGACTGGTGTTGTTGATTTCGTACATCTCTTCCAAGGTTGTAAACATCTCTCTTGTTGTATCCAACTTGAAGACAATTGGTACAATATAATCCTTGACGGAATCAACCAATACTTTCTTTGCCCTAGTGTCTTTCTTTCTCCATTGCAGCTTCTCTTCTTCCCCCTCAGGTTCGGGAACTTTTGTTTTCACAAACTCAGTCAAATCATTCTCTTCCAAAGTTAGCATGAACCTGAACCTCCATGATGTGTAGTTCGAGATCCCTTCGAGTCTATCCTCGATTTTCAGACCGTTCACCATCTTGAGAAATTGAAAAGAAAAGATAATGAGAGTTGCAAACTAGCAGATCTGAATCTGATCACAATCTTTTTCACACCCGCTCTGATACCATGTTAGTGTTTCTTAGATCAGATTAGATAATAAATTACTCAATAGAATTGCAACACATAAGACAATGAACACAACAAGATACCCTGGGAAAACCCTCCTACTAGAGGGAGAAAAACCCAGCAAATGATTCTCTTATATATGATAACACAGTGACAGAAATCTGCTTACAACTCAGGCCCAACAATGGCCAATACAATGATAATATATTCGCCCTCCTTCAAGGTATCAATGACTATCTTCTTTCTGGAAATCGGACTGCTGCTTCTAAGGTGCGACTTCTGCTCTAAGTGCGAATTTCTGCTCTTCAAAGGTAAGTGCGAACTTGCTTGAATTCGAATAATTACAATGCCAAAGTGACCTTGTATATATACATCATTAGGCGCCTCTTGACTTAGGTCGGCCTTTCTTGGAATACAAAATAAAAGATAAATAATTAATATAACTTTAGGTCGGCTCAAGTTTGATACAAGGAAAAGGTCGGCTCTTGGTTATATAATAATTTGTCTTCTTCTTGAAAGTGCAGACCGAAGCTGCTATATAACATCAACAGAATGGACAGTCCCTAACAAAACACTACTGCATTCACCATTACCTTCGATACCTGAGACTGTTTCATCACTCATCTTCATGCATTGACACCTCTGTCATTACCCTCAATGCCTTTTCATTTGCCACGTTTGATATAAAGAGCCGTGTTTAGGTCCGTTTGCTGTCCCTGCACTTCACAGTCAACATTGTATTGTACACTGTCACTTAGTGCTCAAGGTTTGGATACCCATCATAAAATGTGAATAGTGCCCTGAAACCTCCACTCATAGATATTCTTATAAAAACTCTTAAACTGCCACCTTTGATCCCATGATGACTTCAAAACAAGGTGGTAACTCACTTGTCCTAAGCATTCCAAATCATGACTATTTGCTTGGCTCTAAGGGTCTTTTGGGTGTCAATGAAGAATGCTTTGATTGAAGACTTATGCACGAGCTACCTCTAACCCTGATCCTGCACTTTCATTTCACAGTCTCCTTGCATATAATGTCAAGGTTCAAACACAAGGTTTACACTGCTAGAAGCTTGCCATTTCTCTGCCTAACTGAAATCATGTAGCACCCCATCATGACTGCCTTTCATAGTGTATATGATTGATATGATACTCACTGCTTTCCTCAAGGGTCAAAAATTGTGCCTCCATATACCTTTCAACTATCATTTGTATCTTCTTGCACAGTCACTGTGATGTGGGACTGTCACCAACCTATGATGCATGCATTGGCCTCTTATGCATAGTCAACCACGGCAGTGTTCTGACTGTCCTAAAACTGAGTATGACTACAATCTTAATTGCTATGTCCATCACTTTGTTTATCACTAATACTGTCAGATTTCCACACTTGAGGCACTGTCTAGGGCTTGGTTGGTCTTGAAACCCTAAAGGTTGATCCTCACTGCCATTTCATTACCACTCTTCGACAAAATACTCACTGTCCTTTGATCTCTTTGTGCCTGGCAGCATAAGGTTACAGTCCTTCCTTCAACCCAGGTTTGAAATGTCATCATCCTACAAACTAATAGCATTGCTTAGCATTTGCTAAAAGATTTGTATTACAATAGGTGTTAGGTTGATTGTAGCTTTGAATGCAACTACATTTTTAACTCATAAGTTTGATGTATGTAGATGAAGTGATTGAGGTGTTTTTAATATTAACTACAATCTTTGAATTGCTTGTCTTAGTAATGTGAATCTAATAGCATTGCATGTCATTCCCTTATTCTTATTCATAGTCTTTTGTATTGTTCAGCCAATCTTATCCTTGTGTGTACTACTGTTCACTCTGCCTCTAGCTGAACACTGTAAGTGTGATAGTTGTAAGAATTACTTTCAGTCAAAAAGCATAGAAAACTTTATTGCCTTGAATTGAAATGCATATCAGTCTTTTGCCCTAGGTGTATCCAAAATTCATAGTTGGGAATCATAAATAATGTTGAGACAAAAATAAAATCTCAACACAACAGGACAGGCAGGTACAGGTCAGGTGAATTGAGAACAAAAAAGACTCTCTAGTTATATTTTTTGAAGCAGTGGAATATACCACAAACGTGTACTACTTCTTGGTTGTGTATTGTGAGAAAATACGTCTTCTACCATGAGGAAATGAGGCCTAATATTTTATCCAGTAGAGGAAAGTTTAATAAGTTTGCAAGTTCCAGGTTTTCTTCAAAATCTAGTGGTTTTATATACCAGTAGATATTTGGACAGTTGTCAATTTTATGAATTTAAACTTTAGTCTCTTAGTTGTAGTTGTTCTAGCCTGTTTTTTTCTTCTTTTTATTTGTTGGTGCAGGTCAATTTTTTTTTATTTGATTATTACAAGTCAAATTCTTGTATGTTTTACAGTTCTCAGATCAAAATCACAGAAGATGTGATAAAATTTAGTAGTCATGATTTTACCATCAATCTGCTCAAAATACCTTTCTTAAGGATTTCAATGCCTATTGTAGTGAATTAGATAATTGGGGCTTTAATATAATCACAAGTCTTTAAGCACACATTAAATTGTACATGAATATGGTGTCATGCCCATGATACATACCAACTGCCAAATGACATAAGCTGTATCGGACAAGATGACATGGGATGCAACCATTTGCTAATTCTCTTTCATTGCCAAAGAACCTTTAACTTTCAGAGCATTCTCATCTGTATGATGCTTTTTATCTTTAAATGGAGATCATTGATATATCTGCCAAGCTTTGCTTTTTCAATTATAATGTTTATCCATTTTTTGTGACCATAGAGATTACTTGTGGAGTCGTCTGGTGATTCTTCTTTCAGAAAGCTGTTTGTCTTTTGTGTAAGATCTGGGTAATAGAATCAAATTTTATTATTGTGTCGGATCTTTCAGAAGAAGCAATTAGTCTGAACCAGAAAACATGATGACTTCTGGTTGTATGGAAGAAAAAGGGAAATCAAATCTGATACATGGAGGGCTGCAGTTAGAATAATGATTCTTAGACATAGGAAAATGGAAATAACAAATTCATTGAAAATCAATAAGCCAGGCCAACATAAGAGTCAAGAATGGCATTTTCTCTGTTATTATTTTCCTTTGTGTTTCCACTCTCAGTTTAATTCAACCTTATGTTTGTGGTTCTGTCTATAAGCTTACCTGAAGAAATACTCGGTTTGTGTGATATTCCTCATTGAATGTCTTCCCGTTCATATTTAAGGATGAATTATGAGAAGTAATGCTACTATTTATAACACATCAAAGACAGCTGCAAGTCACACATGATTTGCATGCACCTTATAAAATAATAACCAGCAAAATTTACCAGTTGTGTTATATGTTCAAGAGAATCTCATTTCTGTGATCTGAGTGTGTCAAACATTCCAAGAATCATGTCTAGTCAAATATGCCGGTAGTAATGCAGTCTGCTGAGATTTGGTACTCTATTCAGGTGTCTCCTTCCCCAAATAGAAGTAAGAGGCTTGGTATATTTAGCAATATATTTCAAAAAATTCATTTACATAATATATTTAGGAAAATGTGTCTGAAACAGCATTCAATTTGTCACAGACTGGAATTTGGACTTGCTTCAACTAACCGACTTGCGCATTTGCATATAAAATTGCTGCAAATATATGGAACAGGCTTAGAACTTCCATGAGCACCCTTGACTTAAAGAAATATCTGAAAGGGCACTATGAAAACTGAACTGTAGAAAAATTGTGTCAAAATTTAAGGTTGGTTACTGGTATGACTTCTTTATCGATATGCTTTTATGTGTCAACTGTTAATGCCTTTTGCACAAAATTCAATAATGAAGAATTTATGCACAAATCCTCTTTTGAATGATGCACAAAGCCTCCACTGCAACACCGCACGGTTTGTTGTTGGGCCTTGCGGTGATGCGGGTGACATCACATTTCTTTGAGGAATTTTTTGAAACAGTTTGCTTGCCTTGTCTATGCTTCCACATTTCCACTGGAAAACTGTTGTGGTTATAAAGAATGGCATTTCCCTTTGCTAGTGGATTATACTGGCTAGCAGTGGGCAGAGTCTATAAGTATTGTCTTATTGGCTGTTTGTGCATTTCTGAAATCAGAAAGAATGTTTTGTTGTACATGGCTGTCCTATGTTTTACAATATTTATCAACTCATCTATTTCCCATGTTTTATTGCATGTTGTCACTTGAAAGACGCAAAACAGTGACTTTAAATACTACTTTAATCACATAACAAAATCAAATTACAACACTGAATGGTTGAAATTGAGTTAAATAGACTTGAGTGCATCTGATACGTATCATATAGGGGAAATGAACTCCAGACACCAGTCTTCAAGTTTGAAAGTCACTTGTTCATGTCAAGCAAGTCTTGAGTGAAGGCTATTTTTCAAGATTGTCTTTCGTAACCCCATATATAGTTGTATGACTTTAACATATTCATTGAACCCAAAAGCCAGTCACCGATTATTTTTAACAGTTCTTGAAATTTTAGGCAGATCTTATGGGCGGAAGAAGTAATGGCCATTATAGAGGGAGCATCATCAAGGCTAAGGATTGCAATGGACAAGAATAAGGAGCTAGAAGACAATATAAGGGTAAAAATGGTAAACAAAGGTTGAAAATCTAAGAAGATATTTAAGAATGGTAAACAAAGGTTTAAAAGTAATAATTTAGAAAGAAACAACTAGATTAAAATTGTGGTTTCTTTCTTTTGGGGTGTGTATATAAACCAATATTTATTTCTGTCAATATTTGTTTTCTCAATAATTTGATTGGTTGGGTTAAAAAGCGTGATTTGCATTTCTTTATATCATACGAGAGCTTTTATTTTTATTTGTTTTTTGTGAAGAATGCTGAAATGAGAAAGAAAGTGAGAAAACATTGCTGAGCAAGTCATTTTGGACCTTTCGTTATAGAGCTTTTCTTTGGGACCTTGAAGTGAATTTGTCTAATGTGGAGATTGGTGTCAAGCGATTGGCAGTTACAAACCTCATGTTGTGGTAAATGTCTTGTGTCAACTCGAAGTTATATAATCAATAAGAAATGGTGGAAAATTTTGGTTACAAGTTGTTATTGTCCATCATAGCATTATATATTTTGATCCTTTTCTTTTGGTAATTCTTTTCCTAGAAGGATTTGCACTTTCCATAATAAAGTATGTTATTATGAGTCTTTATATATTTCTTGACTGACTACTGGCATAATCAGATTTTGTGAGTACTCATCATTGTTTTCTTGGTTTATGTTACATTCAGACCTATATGTTCAAATATGATAGTGTCCATGGCCAGTGGAAAAAACATTAAGTAAAGGTCAAGGATGAAAAAACTCTACTTTTTGGTGAGACACACGTAACTGTATTTGGTTGCAGTTAAGTCATTTTTGCTTCTTGTAAGTTAAGACCATAAGGTATTCATAGTCATTATTAGTGAACAGATTTGTATTAGTTTTAACTTGTGTTTTCATCTCTTCACATTCTTATTATAAATTAAAATTTCTATTGATTGTGGTAATTTTTATATTATAATAATCTTGCTGATTATTTATTTTCTCATATTGTTGCAGTGTGAAAATCTTGCTGAATCAGAACAATTTCTCTTACCAGGGGCCATGTTTTCTCATATTGTTGCAGTGTGAAAATCTTGCTGAATCCAACTCTAATATTTGTTTTCTCATATTGTTGCAGTGTGAAAATCAGAACATACTCGAAGGTTCTTAACAACTCTAATAGTTGTAACAAGGGCCATGTTTAACAAACCAAATGCAATTGCTAATTTTCACTATGGTGGCAAATAAATGATTCTTTTTCCTCCTATTCCAAAACATTAAGTAAAAGTCTCGAATCTGGAAATACCCTGCTGCCTCCATTTGCCAAGCCAATTTCTCCAATTTTGCATAGCTCTCCCATGTTTGTGGATGTGATCTGTCTCCTACAGTTTTTTAATTGATTCTTTCTGTTGTGTTTGGACTTACTTTTGTAAACTTTCAATATACAATGCACTTTTATTCTTTCTGAATTGAGACTAATAGTAATTTTGTTGAGACTAATAGTAATTTTGTTGGTTGTATTGATGCACAGCTTAATTCATGGCGGAAAAGGCAGCACCTTGTTGCTCATATCAGATGGCACGTTGCATATAAAGGAGGAAAGATTCTAGGGTTATTGTTGACTGCATTGAAGGAGAGAGCTTCATATATGGGACACGATCAACACTCTCCTTCTTGGATT
>CM021100.1:752112778-752303444 GCA_007115665.2 Sequoiadendron giganteum
TTATGGCTACTCCCATAGATGGTAAAAGTCATCACGGATTCCCTCACGTGATGTTGTCATGGAGTCACACACATGACATCCACCACAGCTTCTCCCAGAGGGTGGAAACAAGGGCTTTCACCTCAACTCTCTCTCAGCAGAGAATTGCATTATCAAGGGCTTGCACCTCAACTCTCTCTCAGCAGAGAATTGCATTATCAATCAAGGATCACTGATTACTGAGACTCTTTCTCAGTCAAGGCTACATTCTCCACCATACCAAGTTTCTCTCGGAAGTACACAAACTTAATCCTGGCGAGAGGCTTGGTGAGAATGTCTGCCGTTTGCTCTTCAGTGCTGATATACCTCAACTGTATAGCTTTCCTTTGCACCATATCTCTAATATAGTGATACTTGATCTCAACATGTTTTGTTCTGTCATGAAACACAGGATTGACAGAAAGCTTAACACAGCTTTGATCATCACAGTGTATAATAGTAGGCTCCATTGATTGTCCAAACAATCCTGCAAGGAGCTTACGAAGCCACACTACCTCACGAGCTACCACGCAAGCTGCAATATACTCTGCTTCAATTGTACTCAAGGCCACTGAAGACTGTTTCCTGCTACACCAGGAGATCATAGCAGTCCCCAAACTGAAGCAACAACCAGAGGTACTCTTCCGATCTGAAACACATCCTGCCCAATCAGAATCAGTAAAACCATGCAGCTCCAAATCCATGTTTGAAGAATATCTCAACCCATATCCAATTGTGCCACATAAATATCTCAGGATATGTTTAGCTGCTACAAGATGTATTTGCTTTGGTTCACACATAGACTGGCTAAGTGCACTCACTGCATAGCAGATATCAGGTCTAGTGTTAACTAGATACATCAATGAACCAATCAACTGTCTATACATCGTAGAATCCACTGGTTCTGAACTAGCTGCAGCTTCTTTCAACTTATCTAAATTAGTCTCCATGGGTGTAGACATGGGTTTGCAGTCAATCATACCAAACCTTTTGAGAATGTCAACAGTATACTTGCCTTGACTTAGAATCATCTCATCTGGCTTTTGCCAAACTTCTAAGCCAAGAAAGTAATGCATAAGACCTAGATTCTTCATCTCAAACTCTGAAGCTAATTCTTTCTTGCATTTTAGAATTAGATGTTCTTCACCAGTAATGATCAAGTCATCAACATATAAAACCAAAATTAATGCTTCACCATTTACTACTTTGAAGTAGAGGTTAGAATCTGCATCATTCTTTGAGAAACCCATACTTGAAAGATACTGATCAATTCTTTCATACCAAGCACGAGGAGCTTGTTTAAGACCATACAAGGCCTTCTTCAACTTGCAGACATGAGACTCTTTCCCATGCACCTCAAATCCTTCTGGTTGCTCAATGTAAACCTCTTCTTCTATTATGCCATTCAGAAAAGCTGTCTTTACATCCATTTGATGAATCTTCCATCCTCTAGATGCAGCAATAGCAATGATGGTTCTAACAGACGTGTAACGAGCCACAGGAGCAAAAGTTTCTTCATAGTCAGCTCCCTCTTTTTTTGAAAACCCTCTAGCCACAAATCTAGCCTTGTGTTTCTCAATGCTCCCATCAGCTGCATGCTTGATCTTGAAGATCCACTTAGAAGACACCACAGATTTGTCTTTGGGTCTAGGAACTATATCCCAAACATTGTTCTTAAGTATAGACTGATACTCCTCAATCATGGCATCCTTCCATACTTGTTGACTAGAAGCTTCTTCAACATTTGAAGGCTCTGACTCAATAATCTGACTCATCAAGGCAACATAACTAGAGAACTTGTGAGGTCTCTTGCTTTCTCTGAAAGGCTCCTCTTGGAGCTGCAAACCTTTCTGCTTCCTGCATTGTCCTGCGAGCCCAAAGAGGTCTTTTCTTTCCAATCACAATGTCTAGAGGCCCATCAGTAGGATCCAAAGGCTCAGCTGGATCAATATCTTCTTTAGGTTCTGTATCCTCCTTCAGATTCTCTGGAATATGGTCAACTTCCATATCTTGAGGAGGTTCTTCTTCATCAATCTCCATAGGAGTGCCTTTGGACCTTTTGTAAGCAACATCTTCCTCAAATGTGACATCTCTACTAATCTCAATAGACTTCTGTCCTGGAATGTATATCCTATAAGATTTTGATGTCTCACTGTAGCCTACAAGAATTCCTTTCTTTCCAGAAGGTTCTAGCTTTGTTCTCTTTTCCTTTGGAATATGAACATAGACTGGACAGCCAAAGATCCTCAAATGACTAACTTCAGGCTTCACGCCTGAGAATGCTTCTTCAGGAGTTTTATTCTCTAAGATCCTGTGGGGACTCTTGTTTTGAAAATAGACTGTTGTTCTTGATGCTTCAGCCCAAAGAGAGATTTGTAAGTCTTGATCATGGATCATAGCTTTCACTGCTTCCACAATAGACCTATTCTTCCTTTCAGCAATACCATTTTGTTGTGGATTATAGGGAACACTGAACTCCCTCTTAATCCCTGCTTCAATACAAAAGTCTCGAAATGTGCCAGAAGTGTATTCTCCACCATTATCAGATCTCAATACTTTGATCCTCTTCCCAGACAGATTTTCAATCTGTGCTTTGAATTCTCTGAATCTTTCTAATACTTCTTTTGATTCTTTAGATCTCAAGAAATAAATCCAAGTCTTTCTAGAGTAATCATCAATGAAAATAATATAATACAAGAAACCACTAGATGATGCAATAGACATTGGACCACACAAATCAGAATGAATGAGATCAAGAATACATTTAGATCTACTTTCACTGGAATGAAACGTACCTTTTGTGTTCTTGCCTAGGGCACATCCCTTGCATGTACCTTCATGTTCTTGATCGAATTTCGGAAGACCGGTGACCATCTTCTCCATGATAGGTAGAGCACGAAAGTGAATGTGAGCCAATCTTCGATGCCAAAGATCACACATGCTGGTACTGTTATGCACAAGTGCTTGAAGAGGACGAGTGCATAGCCTGTAGAGACATTCATGTCTAACCCCAATCACTTGAGCAGTTTTGAAGCTGGAGTTCTTTGCCCATATAAGAACTTTCCCTTTAGAGAAGGCAACTTGATAACCCTTGTCTTCTAATGCTGAAATTGAAACAAGGTTCCTCTTTATCCCTGGTACGAACAGTACATCATTCAACTCCAAAGAAATTCCAGAATCCAAGTGAAGAGTGGAATTTCCAATCCCTTTTACAGAATATCTAGCATCATCTCCAATAACAACTTGATCACTGGAGTTGCTTTCCATTAAGTTTGAAAGGTGACCTCTGAACCCGGTGATGTGCCTAGAAGCACCACTATCAATCAACCAAGTGTTAGAGTCAGTAGAAACATTGCTAGACAAGGCTGAATAAAATAGATAATCACTGGAGTCCTTTTGTGGAGTGACTTCTTCAGCATCTGTAGTGGCAGCTTGAAGCTTGGGTTGTTGAGGGCAAACCCTCGCAAAGTGACCATACTTATCACAACAAAAACACTGAATCTTGGACATGTCTCGTTTCCTTTTGAAGGTAGGAGCATCATCATTTCCATCTTCTCGATTCCTCTTGAAGAATCCTTTCTTAAAGCCTTTTCCTTTGTTTGATGAATGAGAGGCAAGAACTTGTAATTCTTCATTCTTTGAGCTTTGACCAATTCCTCTTGCTATTAGTCTTGACTCCTCTTGAATGCAGTCAATCCTCAATCGATCAAACTTGGGAAGTTCAGATCTTGCATTGATTCCTTGAATGAACGCCTCCCATGAAAGCGGAAGACCATTGAGAGCAAGCATAGTCAGTTCTTTATCATCAATCATGTGACCAATAGTGGAGAGCTGATCTTTTATCTCTGAAATCCTCATGAAGTATGTAATAACAGATTCTCCTTTCGCCATTTTCACATGATGAAGTTGTTGCTTCAATGCAAGGGCTCGACTGGTGTTGTTGATTTCGTACATCTCTTCCAAGGTTGTAAACATCTCTCTTGTTGTATCCAACTTGAAGACAATTGGTACAATATAATCCTTGACGGAATCAACCAATACTTTCTTTGCCCTAGTGTCTTTCTTTCTCCATTGCAGCTTCTCTTCTTCCCCCTCAGGTTCGGGAACTTTTGTTTTCACAAACTCAGTCAAATCATTCTCTTCCAAAGTTAGCATGAACCTGAACCTCCATGATGTGTAGTTCGAGATCCCTTCGAGTCTATCCTCGATTTTCAGACCGTTCACCATCTTGAGAAATTGAAAAGAAAAGATAATGAGAGTTGCAAACTAGCAGATCTGAATCTGATCACAATCTTTTTCACACCCGCTCTGATACCATGTTAGTGTTTCTTAGATCAGATTAGATAATAAATTACTCAATAGAATTGCAACACATAAGACAATGAACACAACAAGATACCCTGGGAAAACCCTCCTACTAGAGGGAGAAAAACCCAGCAAATGATTCTCTTATATATGATAACACAGTGACAGAAATCTGCTTACAACTCAGGCCCAACAATGGCCAATACAATGATAATATATTCGCCCTCCTTCAAGGTATCAATGACTATCTTCTTTCTGGAAATCGGACTGCTGCTTCTAAGGTGCGACTTCTGCTCTAAGTGCGAATTTCTGCTCTTCAAAGGTAAGTGCGAACTTGCTTGAATTCGAATAATTACAATGCCAAAGTGACCTTGTATATATACATCATTAGGCGCCTCTTGACTTAGGTCGGCCTTTCTTGGAATACAAAATAAAAGATAAATAATTAATATAACTTTAGGTCGGCTCAAGTTTGATACAAGGAAAAGGTCGGCTCTTGGTTATATAATAATTTGTCTTCTTCTTGAAAGTGCAGACCGAAGCTGCTATATAACATCAACAGAATGGACAGTCCCTAACAAAACACTACTGCATTCACCATTACCTTCGATACCTGAGACTGTTTCATCACTCATCTTCATGCATTGACACCTCTGTCATTACCCTCAATGCCTTTTCATTTGCCACGTTTGATATAAAGAGCCGTGTTTAGGTCCGTTTGCTGTCCCTGCACTTCACAGTCAACATTGTATTGTACACTGTCACTTAGTGCTCAAGGTTTGGATACCCATCATAAAATGTGAATAGTGCCCTGAAACCTCCACTCATAGATATTCTTATAAAAACTCTTAAACTGCCACCTTTGATCCCATGATGACTTCAAAACAAGGTGGTAACTCACTTGTCCTAAGCATTCCAAATCATGACTATTTGCTTGGCTCTAAGGGTCTTTTGGGTGTCAATGAAGAATGCTTTGATTGAAGACTTATGCACGAGCTACCTCTAACCCTGATCCTGCACTTTCATTTCACAGTCTCCTTGCATATAATGTCAAGGTTCAAACACAAGGTTTACACTGCTAGAAGCTTGCCATTTCTCTGCCTAACTGAAATCATGTAGCACCCCATCATGACTGCCTTTCATAGTGTATATGATTGATATGATACTCACTGCTTTCCTCAAGGGTCAAAAATTGTGCCTCCATATACCTTTCAACTATCATTTGTATCTTCTTGCACAGTCACTGTGATGTGGGACTGTCACCAACCTATGATGCATGCATTGGCCTCTTATGCATAGTCAACCACGGCAGTGTTCTGACTGTCCTAAAACTGAGTATGACTACAATCTTAATTGCTATGTCCATCACTTTGTTTATCACTAATACTGTCAGATTTCCACACTTGAGGCACTGTCTAGGGCTTGGTTGGTCTTGAAACCCTAAAGGTTGATCCTCACTGCCATTTCATTACCACTCTTCGACAAAATACTCACTGTCCTTTGATCTCTTTGTGCCTGGCAGCATAAGGTTACAGTCCTTCCTTCAACCCAGGTTTGAAATGTCATCATCCTACAAACTAATAGCATTGCTTAGCATTTGCTAAAAGATTTGTATTACAATAGGTGTTAGGTTGATTGTAGCTTTGAATGCAACTACATTTTTAACTCATAAGTTTGATGTATGTAGATGAAGTGATTGAGGTGTTTTTAATATTAACTACAATCTTTGAATTGCTTGTCTTAGTAATGTGAATCTAATAGCATTGCATGTCATTCCCTTATTCTTATTCATAGTCTTTTGTATTGTTCAGCCAATCTTATCCTTGTGTGTACTACTGTTCACTCTGCCTCTAGCTGAACACTGTAAGTGTGATAGTTGTAAGAATTACTTTCAGTCAAAAAGCATAGAAAACTTTATTGCCTTGAATTGAAATGCATATCAGTCTTTTGCCCTAGGTGTATCCAAAATTCATAGTTGGGAATCATAAATAATGTTGAGACAAAAATAAAATCTCAACACAACAGGACAGGCAGGTACAGGTCAGGTGAATTGAGAACAAAAAAGACTCTCTAGTTATATTTTTTGAAGCAGTGGAATATACCACAAACGTGTACTACTTCTTGGTTGTGTATTGTGAGAAAATACGTCTTCTACCATGAGGAAATGAGGCCTAATATTTTATCCAGTAGAGGAAAGTTTAATAAGTTTGCAAGTTCCAGGTTTTCTTCAAAATCTAGTGGTTTTATATACCAGTAGATATTTGGACAGTTGTCAATTTTATGAATTTAAACTTTAGTCTCTTAGTTGTAGTTGTTCTAGCCTGTTTTTTTCTTCTTTTTATTTGTTGGTGCAGGTCAATTTTTTTTTATTTGATTATTACAAGTCAAATTCTTGTATGTTTTACAGTTCTCAGATCAAAATCACAGAAGATGTGATAAAATTTAGTAGTCATGATTTTACCATCAATCTGCTCAAAATACCTTTCTTAAGGATTTCAATGCCTATTGTAGTGAATTAGATAATTGGGGCTTTAATATAATCACAAGTCTTTAAGCACACATTAAATTGTACATGAATATGGTGTCATGCCCATGATACATACCAACTGCCAAATGACATAAGCTGTATCGGACAAGATGACATGGGATGCAACCATTTGCTA
This sequence comes from Sequoiadendron giganteum, assembly GCA_007115665.2. Taxonomy (NCBI): domain Eukaryota; kingdom Viridiplantae; phylum Streptophyta; class Pinopsida; order Cupressales; family Cupressaceae; genus Sequoiadendron; species Sequoiadendron giganteum. Next base: position 752,119,765 of record CM021100.1, read on the forward strand.
ATTCTCTTTCATTGCCAAAGAACCTTTAACTTTCAGAGCATTCTCATCTGTATGATGCTTTTTATCTTTAAATGGAGATCATTGATATATCTGCCAAGCTTTGCTTTTTCAATTATAATGTTTATCCATTTTTTGTGACCATAGAGATTACTTGTGGAGTCGTCTGGTGATTCTTCTTTCAGAAAGCTGTTTGTCTTTTGTGTAAGATCTGGGTAATAGAATCAAATTTTATTATTGTGTCGGATCTTTCAGAAGAAGCAATTAGTCTGAACCAGAAAACATGATGACTTCTGGTTGTATGGAAGAAAAAGGGAAATCAAATCTGATACATGGAGGGCTGCAGTTAGAATAATGATTCTTAGACATAGGAAAATGGAAATAACAAATTCATTGAAAATCAATAAGCCAGGCCAACATAAGAGTCAAGAATGGCATTTTCTCTGTTATTATTTTCCTTTGTGTTTCCACTCTCAGTTTAATTCAACCTTATGTTTGTGGTTCTGTCTATAAGCTTACCTGAAGAAATACTCGGTTTGTGTGATATTCCTCATTGAATGTCTTCCCGTTCATATTTAAGGATGAATTATGAGAAGTAATGCTACTATTTATAACACATCAAAGACAGCTGCAAGTCACACATGATTTGCATGCACCTTATAAAATAATAACCAGCAAAATTTACCAGTTGTGTTATATGTTCAAGAGAATCTCATTTCTGTGATCTGAGTGTGTCAAACATTCCAAGAATCATGTCTAGTCAAATATGCCGGTAGTAATGCAGTCTGCTGAGATTTGGTACTCTATTCAGGTGTCTCCTTCCCCAAATAGAAGTAAGAGGCTTGGTATATTTAGCAATATATTTCAAAAAATTCATTTACATAATATATTTAGGAAAATGTGTCTGAAACAGCATTCAATTTGTCACAGACTGGAATTTGGACTTGCTTCAACTAACCGACTTGCGCATTTGCATATAAAATTGCTGCAAATATATGGAACAGGCTTAGAACTTCCATGAGCACCCTTGACTTAAAGAAATATCTGAAAGGGCACTATGAAAACTGAACTGTAGAAAAATTGTGTCAAAATTTAAGGTTGGTTACTGGTATGACTTCTTTATCGATATGCTTTTATGTGTCAACTGTTAATGCCTTTTGCACAAAATTCAATAATGAAGAATTTATGCACAAATCCTCTTTTGAATGATGCACAAAGCCTCCACTGCAACACCGCACGGTTTGTTGTTGGGCCTTGCGGTGATGCGGGTGACATCACATTTCTTTGAGGAATTTTTTGAAACAGTTTGCTTGCCTTGTCTATGCTTCCACATTTCCACTGGAAAACTGTTGTGGTTATAAAGAATGGCATTTCCCTTTGCTAGTGGATTATACTGGCTAGCAGTGGGCAGAGTCTATAAGTATTGTCTTATTGGCTGTTTGTGCATTTCTGAAATCAGAAAGAATGTTTTGTTGTACATGGCTGTCCTATGTTTTACAATATTTATCAACTCATCTATTTCCCATGTTTTATTGCATGTTGTCACTTGAAAGACGCAAAACAGTGACTTTAAATACTACTTTAATCACATAACAAAATCAAATTACAACACTGAATGGTTGAAATTGAGTTAAATAGACTTGAGTGCATCTGATACGTATCATATAGGGGAAATGAACTCCAGACACCAGTCTTCAAGTTTGAAAGTCACTTGTTCATGTCAAGCAAGTCTTGAGTGAAGGCTATTTTTCAAGATTGTCTTTCGTAACCCCATATATAGTTGTATGACTTTAACATATTCATTGAACCCAAAAGCCAGTCACCGATTATTTTTAACAGTTCTTGAAATTTTAGGCAGATCTTATGGGCGGAAGAAGTAATGGCCATTATAGAGGGAGCATCATCAAGGCTAAGGATTGCAATGGACAAGAATAAGGAGCTAGAAGACAATATAAGGGTAAAAATGGTAAACAAAGGTTGAAAATCTAAGAAGATATTTAAGAATGGTAAACAAAGGTTTAAAAGTAATAATTTAGAAAGAAACAACTAGATTAAAATTGTGGTTTCTTTCTTTTGGGGTGTGTATATAAACCAATATTTATTTCTGTCAATATTTGTTTTCTCAATAATTTGATTGGTTGGGTTAAAAAGCGTGATTTGCATTTCTTTATATCATACGAGAGCTTTTATTTTTATTTGTTTTTTGTGAAGAATGCTGAAATGAGAAAGAAAGTGAGAAAACATTGCTGAGCAAGTCATTTTGGACCTTTCGTTATAGAGCTTTTCTTTGGGACCTTGAAGTGAATTTGTCTAATGTGGAGATTGGTGTCAAGCGATTGGCAGTTACAAACCTCATGTTGTGGTAAATGTCTTGTGTCAACTCGAAGTTATATAATCAATAAGAAATGGTGGAAAATTTTGGTTACAAGTTGTTATTGTCCATCATAGCATTATATATTTTGATCCTTTTCTTTTGGTAATTCTTTTCCTAGAAGGATTTGCACTTTCCATAATAAAGTATGTTATTATGAGTCTTTATATATTTCTTGACTGACTACTGGCATAATCAGATTTTGTGAGTACTCATCATTGTTTTCTTGGTTTATGTTACATTCAGACCTATATGTTCAAATATGATAGTGTCCATGGCCAGTGGAAAAAACATTAAGTAAAGGTCAAGGATGAAAAAACTCTACTTTTTGGTGAGACACACGTAACTGTATTTGGTTGCAGTTAAGTCATTTTTGCTTCTTGTAAGTTAAGACCATAAGGTATTCATAGTCATTATTAGTGAACAGATTTGTATTAGTTTTAACTTGTGTTTTCATCTCTTCACATTCTTATTATAAATTAAAATTTCTATTGATTGTGGTAATTTTTATATTATAATAATCTTGCTGATTATTTATTTTCTCATATTGTTGCAGTGTGAAAATCTTGCTGAATCAGAACAATTTCTCTTACCAGGGGCCATGTTTTCTCATATTGTTGCAGTGTGAAAATCTTGCTGAATCCAACTCTAATATTTGTTTTCTCATATTGTTGCAGTGTGAAAATCAGAACATACTCGAAGGTTCTTAACAACTCTAATAGTTGTAACAAGGGCCATGTTTAACAAACCAAATGCAATTGCTAATTTTCACTATGGTGGCAAATAAATGATTCTTTTTCCTCCTATTCCAAAACATTAAGTAAAAGTCTCGAATCTGGAAATACCCTGCTGCCTCCATTTGCCAAGCCAATTTCTCCAATTTTGCATAGCTCTCCCATGTTTGTGGATGTGATCTGTCTCCTACAGTTTTTTAATTGATTCTTTCTGTTGTGTTTGGACTTACTTTTGTAAACTTTCAATATACAATGCACTTTTATTCTTTCTGAATTGAGACTAATAGTAATTTTGTTGAGACTAATAGTAATTTTGTTGGTTGTATTGATGCACAGCTTAATTCATGGCGGAAAAGGCAGCACCTTGTTGCTCATATCAGATGGCACGTTGCATATAAAGGAGGAAAGATTCTAGGGTTATTGTTGACTGCATTGAAGGAGAGAGCTTCATATATGGGACACGATCAACACTCTCCTTCTTGGATTCTACACGTTACAACTGTCAGAGTTAACGGATCCACGAGAGGCGGTTAGTCCATGTCACGAATCCTGAGGGGAGCGCTGACCATCTGCCAACAAACTCCCCCTCAGCATTACTCGAGGGGATTCGAACCCGGCACCTTTGGCTCTGATACCAATTGTTGGCCCATAGTTGCCATTGCACCAAAAGATCGACCTGTTAATACCCAATACAATTGTTAGAGTTAACGGATCCACGGGAGGCAGTTAATCCATGTCGCGAATCTCGAAGGGAGCGCTGACCATCTGCCAACAACAACTTGCTCCAAGAAGATTGCCCACATTGTAGAAATTTTAAGAGATGAAAGGGGCATGTGCTCACATTGAAGGGCTCCAAGCATGCGTTTCCATCATTGCAGAAGTTTTTTGGAGAAGTTTTTTTCTTGTCATTTCTGTGCATTGTAACTCAGATTTTCAGTCTTGTGACTGAAAATAAAAATTGTAATACTCTATTTCTAAGCATTTTTCAAGCAAAATAGATATTTTAGACTTGTACAAGCCGTAAGAACACCTTTCTTTTAACAAATTTAAGCGATTTTGTCTTCTCAATGGCTATCTTATTGTATGCAATTGATGATTGATGTGTATTTTTGTGTTTTATGTTTAAATCTTCAAATATCAGTCAATTAAAATGACTAAATATACTACTAATTGACGTCAATTAATAATTAAATTGACTAAATATACTACCAATTGACAGAAATCAGTGAACAATAAATAAATATGACTAAATATATGACTAGTGAAATCAATGAATAAAAATGACTAAATATACTACCAAATTGATCAAAATGATGATTAAAATTAATAACTAAATACACTACCAATGGACAAAAATCAGTGAATAAAAATGACTAAATAAGTGATCAATTAACAATAATCAATGTCTAAGTTAATGACTAAATATATCAGTGAATAAAAAATGACTAAATAAGTGACCAGATTACAACAATCAATGACTAAATAAAATACCAAATCGATCAATCAAAACAACCAATAAATGACTAAAAATGGTTTAGTCATCAATTTGGTTGCGTTATAAATGATTGGCAATAAACTACTAATGGTCACATGACCATGTTTAGTCATTTATAAGTAGTTTTTAGTAGTTTTTTCAGTCATATATTGTTGTTTCTGTATTAGTGATATTCTAGTCATCATTCAATCACCACAACTTGTGATTTTCACCACAAAGACTTATCAAAGTTCCAAACTCACTCGGTGTAATAGAGTTCAATCAATTCACTATTTCCAATTTGTGGCAACTTGCAAGCTTTGCAGCAACTATTGGTTACATACTCAAGCTCATTGGTCCCAAGGAGGTTCATGGTATTAACCACATCGAAATCCAATGCCTATTCATTACTGCATGCATCCTAGGTAGTTCCTAACTACACGTTAGCTAAGTACATATTGCATCTCACATTGAGATTGCACCACCTTGTGGCTAACACAAATCATTCCTAAAACTAAGACTCACTATATAAGCATCACTCATGATCATCGGAAAGAAAGTAGATTTAGATAGGAGAATATAAAGATTCACTTCAAGAGCTTTGGCTAACAGTTCAGTAAAATATCAAGAGCAATGTATTGTAATATCAATTGAGAATTTGGTAATTTGCACATAGTTGCGCCAATATATTTGTGAAGGCTAAAGCCTCATATTGTAAGCTCTTGAAATGAAGTTTATGAAAGTGAACCAATAAATTATATGGTTCTTTTTTGTGTACGAATTGAAATAAGTTGTCCAATTGTTCATTAGGCTACATGGTTGGATAATCCTTTATTGGATTCTCCGGTCATTACTACATCAAACGGTATCAAAGTGGAAAGTTTGGGATCATGAAAGTTTCTACTTGTAAACAAATTGTCAAATTTGAAGCAATCTACAAGAAGCTTGTGAACAAAGCACTGATTGTGAGGCAATTCGCAAGATTGACCTAAAGTAGTTTGCATCAAATCCAAGGACAAGATGCCTTTGCAAAGAGGACAAGGCATTGTTGATGTTGTTGGAGAGATGGAAAAAATGTTTGAAATAATGAGAGCAATAAAGGTCCGATTGGATGTCATAGAAGAAATAGCCATAACCCTAGAGATAATAAAAGCGATGATGAAGAAACTAAAAGAAGAAGAAAATGTACCAACTACAAAACAAAAAATGGAAGATCAGAAGGAAAAAGAAATAGATCAGGTAAAAATGTTTAAAGTTATCTCCAAACTCGGTAGAAGACCTCGAGTTCATATTGCTAGTTATTCTGGTAATTTGAATCTTGAGGAATTGATTGATTGGATAAATGACCTAGAAGAATATTTTGAGTATGAAGATATGGTAAATCTTGAAAGGCTTAGGTTTACTAAAACTAGATTGAAAGGATATGTTGTTGTTTGATAGAAAGTAAAATTGAAAAGAAATAGAAGAGGGAAGAAAAAATAACAAAATGGGATAGGATGGTAACAAAACTAGAGAATCAATTTGTACCAATTGATTTTGAGTTTGAGTTGTTAAAATAATGAAAACTTGAGGCCAAAGGAAAAAACTGTGAAGGACTAAATTGAAGAATTTTATAAAATGACTATTAGGACTCAACATAATGAAGCGAGGGAAAGGCTGCAAGATACATCAATGGATTGAAGGGAACTATTCAGAAAGAACTAAGCCTAGTGAGATTGAAGAAAGATTTGAACAGAAAGATTTGAAAGCAAGCAAAACCAGTAATGAGAAAGAGGAGAAAGATTCCAATACATACTCTACCACAAATAAAGTATTGATTCATATTGCCAAGGATGGATGACATAATAGATTGCTTGAGCTGAGCAAAATATTTTACCAAAATTGATTTGAAAAGTGGTTATCCACACATCAAAATTAAAGGAGATGAGTGGAAGACTACATTTAAGACAATGGAGGGATTGTATGATTGGTTGATTATGACCTTTGGGTTGACTAGCACACCTAGTACATTTATGAGGTTGATGAATGAAGTGCTGAAAAAATATTTGGGTAAGTGAATTTTTCTACTTGGATGATATTTTGATTTCACCTAGAATATATTAGATTATAATTGCAAAGATTGAGAGAGGAAAAGTTGTTGATTAATCTGAAGAAGTGTAGTTTCATGAAGTCAGAATTGGTACAGTTGGGGTTTGTGATCTTAGCTGAAGGTTTGAAGGTGGATCCTGAAAAGATAAGAGCAATTGTTGACTGTCCTGCATGACAGAACATTGGAGAAGTAAGATCTTTTCAGGGTTTGAAAAATTTAGATAGAAATTTCAATAGAGATTTCAATGTCATTTGTCCACCAAAAACTGAGGTTGTCAAGGGTAACAAGAAGGAATTCAAATGGACATCAAGAGCAAATTGAAGCTTTGAATTGCTAAAGAAAAAGGTAATTAAACAACCAATGCTAGCATTGCTAGATTTTCATAATGTATCCCAAGTTGATTGTGATGCAAGTGGAAACGCAATAGGAGTAGTATTAGACCAACAACTTATTTCAATGAGAAGTTGAATGATGCAAGAAAGAGATATTGAGTCTATGATCAAAAAATTTATGCCATAATCCAAGCCTTAAAGAAATAGACACTACTTGCTAACCAAAGAGCTTGTGTTCTATACAAATCATCAATCCTTAAAATATTTGAACAGTCAAAGTTAAGTTGGATCAAATACATGTGAGATGGTTAGAGTTTATGCAAAGTTATTCTTTTGTATTGAAGCATAGGAGCAGAAAATCAAACAAAGTTGCAAATACGTTGAGTAGGAGACAAATTTACTAACAAAAATGAGAGTAGAAGAGCTGGGATTTCATGAATTGAAGCATTTGTATGAAGCTGATCCTAATTTTGCAAAAGCATGGAAGGCATTTAAGAACTGATAAGTTTGGGTGGAAGTAAATTGATTGATTACTTGATTCATAATGAAATGTTGTTTAAGGGTAACCAATTGTGTATTCCAAGAAGAAGCATAGCAATGGTTTACCAAGACATTTTGGAATAGATAAGATAATGGCATTGATAAATGAAAATTATTTTTGACCTCAAATATATAAGGATGTGAGAAAGTATGATCAAGGTTGTAGGATTTGTCATGTTGCAAAAAAAGTTAGTCAAAACATCGGATTGTAAAATCCATTTCTAGTTCCAATGAAACCCTGGGAGGACATACACATGGATTTTGTATTGTGATTGCCTACAACACAAAGAGGAAATGATTTTATATTTGTAGTTGTGGATAGATTTTCTAAGATAGCACATTTCATAGCATGTAAGAAGACAAATGATGTGCTACACATGGATAATTTATTTTTCAATGAAATTGTTAGATTACATGGGTTGCTAAGGAGTATAGTTTTAGATAGAGATGCTAAGTTTGTTGGTTGCTTTTGGCAGGTATTGTAGAAGAAGATGAAGACCGATTTGCAATTCAATTCAGCATATCACCCATAAACAAATAAACAAATAAAGTAGTATATAAGAGTTTGGGTAACTTGTTAAGGTCTTTGGCATGTGAACTGTTAAACAAAATATGTTAAAGAAATATGGTTCCATGGTATCTATAAGTAATCAATAGTCAATCTCTAGGTTTTGTACTGTTGCACTATTGCAAACAATAGTTTAACAATATTATTGTTGGAATACATTTGTCATTGTGCCAAAAAATTAACACCCGATACAAACGCCAGAGATAAACGGATCCACGAGAGGCGGTTAATCCATGTCAAGAATCTAAAGGGAGACGTTGGTGATTAGTCACCCAAGGGAATTTGAACCCGCGACCACGGCTTTGATAACATTTGTTGGAATCCATTTGTCGTTGCGCCAAAAGATCGACCTATTAACGCACGATACAAACACTAGAGATAAACGGATCCATAGGAGCCGGTTAGTCAATGTCACGAATTCGAAGGGAGACGTTGGTGATTAATCCAACAATTATTACATCCCATCTTTTGATGCATTTTGTGAGTTTGGCTTTACACTTGCTAGCAACATTTGCTTGAGAGATTTTTTGCATATATTGCAATCATGGTTTGACTAAATACATCAAAGAAATATGGTGACTAAATACATCAAAGAAATATGGCTTCTTGGTATGCCATGATTGCAAGATATGCAAAAAAGGTCTTTTGCAAATGCAACAGGCAAGTGTAAATCCAAACACACAAAATGCATCAAAAGATGGGATGCAATAATATTGTTTAACTATTGTTTGTCAATAGGAATAGCATACAACAATACAAAACCCAAAGATTGACTATTGATTACTTTTTATAATCAAGTTATCAAATAATAATCCACTTATTTTAAAAAGTTAATTACTATCAGTTTAATTCAACTAAATTTGTTAATTTTTATTTAATATTTTTTTTGTTCAGATTCTTAGAATGACAGGTGGAGGAAAATAGGGTTTGTACCCACTATGGAAATATTGTGATTGTATTTCTAAGTCGAAGAGGTTAGGTGGAACAGCGACCATCAAATGTAACTTTGTCCTAAGACATTTCAAGGCACTTACTCAAGGGTGATGGCTCCTTTTCTTCACATACACAAAGGTGTCGAACCTTGATTGAATGAGTTAGAATAATATGAAGCTATTGGGGATCAAGAAAGGGTTGATGGAAAAGTGGCTCATTTGAGTCTCACACTTGAACAACAATGGCAACTCAAAATCAACATAGAGAATCAAAGGATGTGTCTTCTAAAGATGTGGCAATAGAAGACGTCAACACTTGAAATATGACCTTACCTAACCATACCTCATGTCTGCCTATCCTTAGCCATTAATTAAATAAATATCTATTATTTATTTAATTATTCCCATCCTTTCCCACCTTTATCCTAATCCCTTATTTACTTAATTAATATCCCTTATCCTAATCCATTAAATAAATATTTATTATATATTTAATTAATATCCCTTATCCTAATCCATTATTTATTTAATTAATATCCATTTCCATAATCCTTTAATTAAATAAATATTTACTATTTATTTAATTATTATCCCATCATGATCCCATTAATTAATTAATTTCCCGTTATCCTCTATCCTTGTCCATTTAATCTTAGCCTTCCATCTTGTTCACATGGATCATAATCAAAATTTGTCCTCATGTGGCAAGTGTCCCCTTCACATGTCTAACTCTTTGCCTAAATTTATTGAACCTAGACACCTAGCCAAAAGTCAAACTAACTTTCCATCTCATCCATTCATTTCAATTCCACCTCTTAATCCTATCCATCCACATAAGGATGTTTCCCTAATGCACATCTTAAACCTAGCCCTTATCCCTCATGACACTTGTCACATGACCACAACTTTGATCCAAAACCCTACTTCTCATTCAATCCTAGCCATCCATCACTCAATGCATCTTGGCTCTTGATTGATCTCATGGAATTTCTATAAATGAGAGGTCTTCCATCCCCCATTTGTAATATCCAATCTTATGCTACTTTTATGCTGCTGAAATTTCTATTGAATCATCTTGATCACACCATCATGCTATTGGAATCATGAGCAACCAGATCCAAGCTATCAATCTATCAACATACTACACTTGATCTTTTGAGGTTTGCATGTATTTGGTTTGATATTTCATTTATATCATTTGCATGCATATAGAAGATGTAGGGGCTTAAAACACATTGGTAACCCAAACCCCATTGGAAAATTGTTTGATGTGCAAGGCTGAGATGCAGTTGATGCTGCGATCGCACGCTTCTTTTATGCAAACAGAACACCATTTAATGTTGCTTGTTTACCTTTCTATGAAGAGATGGTCAAAGCTATAAATAGTGGGCTAGCAGGTTATAAACCACCAAGGTATGAAATGCTTCACACTACTCTAATTGATAAAGAGAAAGTTCAATTAGAACAACAAGCTGCACCGATGAAAATAGTGTGGTCTACAAAGGGATGCAACATTGTGATGGATGGGTGGACAGATGCTAAAAATCATCCACTTCTTAATATCATGGTTGTTGATGTTTATAGCTTTGGGAGGTATTACCCTAGTCGTCCAAAAGTCAAGACAGAAAATTATAAACATTTATTCAATTTGTTGGGTCGGCTCAGGTGGAGTATGACACTTGGAATTGTATAAATAGGAGAGAGACTCTCCTCATTCATCATCAATTCAATTCATTCATTCTTTTGTGATCAAGAAGAAGATTCGCTGCTCAAGAAGGAGATTTATTTATGCTCAGAAATTCGCACTACTTCAGTGTTGGGTTATTTCATTGTATTCTGCCTATCTAGGCTTGATTCTTAAGTGTTGTTTTTGCACTGTTGTATTTGATCTATTATTATTGAAGTCTTGCTAGGTTTTTCTCCCTTGAGTAGAAGGGTTTTCCCAAGATAAAATATTGTGTCTCCTGTTTTGTGTTATTTTTCTGCTTATTGTGCATATCTAATCTAAAAATAACATGGTCTCAAAGTCGAGGTTGAGGAAGAACTTATCAGATTTGGCTAAGTAGTGTGTGGAAGACAATTCCTTGTTTAGGGCAGTTACTCAGAAGAAAAAAAAAGATGGTGACCGGTGTCAAGGTAGAAGATAGGCTTGATGGAGCTTCAAACTTCAACTCTTAGAAGTTTAGGGTACTCATTACTTTAGAAGAGAATGATCTTCTAGAATTCGTAGAAAATGGCATGCCTGAGCCGTCAGAAGACGCAGAGAAAATCTAGTGGAAGAAAAATGGTACGAAGGCTAGAAAGATCTTGATAGACTCCGTGAAGGATCACCTAGTACCGATCATCTCCAAGATGAAGACAACTAAAGAAATGTTTGATGTACTAAAAGGACTGTATGAGATCAACAATACCAGCAAAGCCCTCGCTCTGAGACAACAACTCCATCATGTAAAAATGGCTAAAGGAGAATCAGTCATTTCATTCTTTATGAAGATCTCTAATTTGAGAGATCAGTTGAGCACTATTGGGGATATAGTTGCAGACAAAGATCTTGTTATATTGGCTCTAAATGGTCTTCCCCAATCTTGGGAACCTTTTATTTAGAGCATCAGTGGGAGATCCAAGTTGCCCAAGTTTGATCGCCTTTGGGCTGTCTGTATTCAGGAAGAAACCAGACTAGCAGCAAGAGGAAATGAGCGAAACTCCCATAATGAAGAAAATCAAGTTCTTGTTGCACATGCTACTAGAGAAAGAGGCAAAGGAAGAGAAGGAAAAAGAGGCACCTTCAAGAGGAATAGAGACAGAAAAACAGATTTTGTTCCAAAATCGAAAAAGAAGGATCTCTCTCATATTCAGTGCTACAGGTGTGACAAGTATGGACACTATGCCCGAGATTGTAAATTAAAGTAGAGGTAGCATGTTTCTACTGCAGACATTGACGAAGAGACACCTCAGAAGGAGTCAAGACATTCAAAAGAATTTCTATTCATCTTCGCTCTTTCAAGTAATGTACCAACTGACAGTGATACTTAGTTGATAGATAGCAGTGTTTCACGTCACATTACAGGCTCCAGAGAGCATCTTACAGACTTAGTAGAGAAAGAGTCTAATTTACAAGTTATAATTGGAGATGATGCTAGTTATGCCATAAAGGGAGTTGGGGCCACTTCCTTCCAACTAGATTCGGGTATCCCTCTTCTATTGAGTGATGCATTGTTCGTACTAGGGATCAAAAGGAACCTTGTCTCCATTTCATCCTTGGAGAACAAAGGGTACAAGGTTGCCTTCTCTGAAGGAAAGGTTCTTGCATGGCCCAAGAACTCCAGCATAAAAATAGCTTGTTGTAATCGGTATTCGTCAAGAGAGCCTATACAGATTGTCAATTCGACCAGTTCAAGCATTATTACACGGCTCTATCAGTCTGTGTGAGTTATGGCATAGGAGACTTGCTCAATTACATTACAGAGCCCTTCCCACTATGGAGAAGATGGTTACTAGTCTTTTGAAGCTCAGTTTAGAGCATGATGGCATATGTAGAGGATGCGCACTTGGTAAGAACACCAAGAGTCCCTTCCATAGCAGCGATAGTAGATCCAAGGGGATCTTAGATCTTATTCATTCAGATTTGTGTGGACCAATGTTTGTGGCCTCACTAAGTGGATTTTGGTACTATGTGACTTTCATTGATGATTATTCCCGAAAGACTTGGATTTACTTCTTAAAATCCAAGGAGTCTGAGGAAGTCCTTAATAGATTCCGAGAATTCAAGGCACAAGTAGAGAACAAGACCGGGAAGAGAATTAAGGTTTTGAGATCAGATAATGGAAGAAAGTACACTTCCGAAGGATTTCGTAATTTTTGCGTTGAGGCAGAGATCAAGAGGGAGTTTTGTGTTCCATACAACCCTTAGCAAAATGGAGTTGTCGAAAGAAAGAACAAATCTATAGTAGAGGCAGCTAAGGCTATGATCCATGATCAAAGTTTGCAAAGTTTCCTATGGGCAGAAGCTTCCAGAACCGCAGTATATGCTCAAAACATAAATCCTCATCGGATATTGGGGAACATGACTCCAGAGGAGGCCTTCACAAGTGTGAAACCTAAGGTTAGTCACTTAAGGATATTTGGCTGTCCTGTGTACATTCATGTGCCCAAGGACAAAAGAACAAAACTAGAACCTTCAAGCAGGAAGGGTATATTTGTGGGCTACAGTGAGTCTTAAAAGGCTTATAGAATATATATTCCAGGACAGAAACAGATTGAGATCAGCAAGGATGTCTCCTTCGAAGAAGAGGTAGCCTTTAGAAGATCTAAAGGATCTTACATGGAGATAGACAATGAGGAGCAAGAGGCTCCACGGGATATGGATTCATTCCTTGATTATACTCATGTCATTCAGAGGGAGTCCAACGAACCAATTGGGGCTGTTGATCCAGTTGATCCTATAGAACCAACTGATGGGCCTAGAGATATTCGTAGGTCAGAAGAGGCCCCTATGGGCTCGACAAACCATGCAGGAGGCAAAAAAATATGCAGCTCCTTGAGGCACTTTCAAGGAGAGCAAGAGACGTCAGAAGTTCCCAAGTTATTTGGCATTAATGAGTCACATCATTGATTTTGAGCCTTCCAATTATGAGGAGGCATCTAACCAGTAGGTATGGAGAGATGCAATGATAGAAGAGTATCAATCCATCATTAAAAATGATGTATGGGATGTTGTTCTAAGACCTAAAGGGAAGTCAGTAGTGACTTCCAAATGGCTCTACAAAATCAAGCATGCAGCTGATGGCAACATTGAGAAACACAAGGCGAGATTTGTGGCAAGAGGATTCTCTCAGAAGAAGGGAATAGATTATGAGGAGACATTTGCTCCTGTTGCTCAATACACTTCCATCAAGACGATTATTGCTATTGCCTCCGCCAAGGATCGGAAGTTACATCAAATGGATGTAAAGACTGCATTTCTAAATGGTGTGATTGAGGAAGAAGTGTATATCGAGCAGCCAAACGGTTTTGTGATTCATGGGAAGGAGTCTCATGTGTGCAGATTGAAGAAGGCTTTGTACGGTCTTAAACAAGCACCTCATGCATGGTATGAAAGGATTGATAGATACTTGATGAGTTTGGGCTTCACCAAGAATGATGCAGATTCTAACCTTTATTTCAAGATAGTTGATGGTGAGGCCTTGATCTTGGTTCTTTATGTTGATGATTTATTTCTCACTGGAGAAAAGAAGCTCATTGTCCAATGTAAGAAAGAGTTAGCCTCCGAGTTTGAGATGAAGGACCTTGGCCTTATGCTTTACTTCCTGGGACTAGAAGTATGGTAGAGACCTGATGAGATCTTCCTAAGTCAAGGGAAATACACTATAGATATACTGAGAAGATTTGGGATGATGGACTGTAAGTCCATGGCTACACCTATGGAGACAAATTTGAAGAAGTTGAGTGACTCAGCATCTGATTCAGATTTGGTAGATCCCACCATGTATAGACAATTGATCGGATCATTGATGTACCTGGACAACACCAGACCAGACATTTGTTTTGCAGTGAGTGCTCTCAGCCAATTCATGTGTGAGCCAAGACAAATACATCCGGTTGCAGCAAAGCATATACTGAGATACTTGCATGGTACTGTGGGATATGGCTTAAGGTATGCTTCCAGTGGGGATCTGAGATTACAAAGCTATTATGATTCTAACTGGGCTAGGAGTGTAGCCGATAGGAAGAGCACCTCCAGGTGTTGCTTCAGTTTGGGGTCTGCCATGATTTCTTGGTGTAGCAGGAAGCGGACCTCTATGGCACTAAGCACAGCAGAGGCTAAATATATTGCAGCATGTGTAGCAGCCCGTGAAGCAGTATGGCTTCGAAAGCTCCTTGCAGGATTGTTTGGTCAGATGTTAGAGCCAACATTGATTCATTGTGATAACCAAAGCTATGTAAAGCTCTCAGTAAATCTTGTATTTCATGATAGGACGAAGCATGTGGAGATCAAGTATCATTACATCAGAGACATGGTGATAAGGAAAGCAATCCAACTCAAGTATATTTGCACTAATGATCAGACGGCTGATATCCTCACCAAGCCTCTTTCCAAGGTAAAGTTTGTACATTTCTGAGACAAGCTTGGGGTGGTGGAGAATGTCGCCCTCGCTGAGAGGGAGTCACAGCATCATTAAGATCTATTGTAGCGTATAAATATGAGGTGAAAGTCCTTGTAGCGTATATTTCTTTGAGACGGAGAAATATGAGGTGAAAGCCCTTGTAGTGTATATTTCTCTGAGATGGAGAAATATGAGGTGAAAGCCCTTGTACAGAACACATCTCTGAGACTGAGTTGTGCTTCTCACAATTGGGTGTAGCCATTGTGGACATCATGTTGAGAGAATCCATGACAAGACATGATACCCTTGAGTGGGACTCAAAGAAGACTTTGCTATACCTCCCTAGCTAAGTGGGAGTGTTGATGTTTATAGCTTCAAGAGGTATTACCCCAATCGGCCAGAAGTCAAGACAGAAAATTATAAACATTTATTCAATTTGCTGGGTCGGCTCAAGTGGAGTATGACACTTGGAATTGTATAAATAGGAGAGAGACTCTCCTCATTCATCATCAATTCAATTCATTCATTCTTTTGTGATCAAGAAGAATATTCGCTGCTCAAGAAGGAGATTTATTTCTGCTCAAAAATTTGCACTACTTCAATGCTAGGTTATTTCATTGTATTCTGCCTATCTAGGCTCAATTCTTAAGTGTTGTTTTTGCATTGTTGTATTTGATCTATTATTATTGAAGTCTTTTTGGGTTTTTCTCCCTTGAGTAGAAGGGTTTTCCCAGAATAAAATACTATGTCTCTTGTTTTGTGTTATTTTTCTGCTTATTGTGCATATCTGATCTAAAAATAACAATGGTAACATGCAACATAGGCCCTTATTTTTTGAAAGCAATAGACAGTTCAAGGCAAGAAAAAAATGCAAAGTTCCTTCAAAACCAACTATGTGATGCCATTGAGGAGGTGGGGGCATCTCATGTAGTCCAAGTTGTTACAAATGCTGCCCTTGTTTGTAAAGTAGAAGGCTTGTTGGTACAAAAAAGGTACAAACATATATTTTGGACACCATGTTGTGTGCATTTGTTAAATAATGCACTCAAAGATATTGGCAAGTTTCAACAGATTTCAGATCTCCTTGGAAAGGGTAGAAAGATACAAACATGGTGATCATCACCACACACCAGCCATTTATCAAAAATTTGCCAAGGTGGAACTGCTCAAACCTGCTAATACACAGTTTGTTTCTTATTTTATACTCCTTGACCATCATTTTTCAGTCAAAGGAGCTTTGTGTTGTGAAGTAGTCAATGATGCATGGGCATCATGGAAACAATCTAAATCAATTATTGTAGTTGAGGTGAGAGGTATGGTCCTTGATGACCGGTTGGGCTTATGTTAAATTTGTTATTGACTTTATTTAGCCCATATGTGAGGTGATCAAATTTGCAAATTCAGACAAGCCATGTTTGGGAGAAATTTATGAAGAAATGGATTCTATGTGTGAAAGAATTAAGAAAATAACAATTGTTAGAATTTTTTCTCTATATCCTTTGATAGAAAAAAAAGATACATGGAAGACGGAACAAACTTAAGCGGTATGCCTTGAATCTTAAGTGGTATGATACAAAATTGACCAAGAAGAGGGTAGAGAGGTAATGGAGGGATTTTGGGCTGTGGTAAAAAGATTTATGGCTGGGGGGAAGATGTTTCAATTATTAGAATTTAGTGGAACAAGTTTTCATGTGAGCAAGGTGATTTTTCTTTTGTAGAAGCCTTATATGACATGCATGCAAAGAAAGATCCTATTGAGTGGTGGTGGAACCATGGAAGTGAAACACCTAAATTGCAATCATTTGCAATAAGATTGCTCTTACAAGTAGCCAGCTCTTAATCTTGTGAGAGGAATTGGAGTACTTATGGTTTCATTCATTCATTGAAATGGAGCCTATTAGAGTCAAAGAAAGCAACCTACTCTACATTCATAGTTCACTTCCCCTTCTCTCTCATGTACACCCTAGATACAAGGAGGGTCCTTCAACAATATGGGACCAAATTCCACCTAATGGAGCAGCTACACTCTTGGAGGATGAAGTGGTTGATCCAAATGGGCTCAATGATTTACCCCCAATTCTATTGCCTAGAGAGGAACCTAAGCTTGAGAGTGATGAGTATCTAGAGAGCATCACGGTTGAGAACTTGGAAATTGACGACATAGTTGATGCAAGAGTGGAACTTCTTCCATTGAATAACATAATATGATAATTTAGATTTCTATTTTTCACTTTTTGTACGCAGATCACCATTTTGATATGCAGTACAAACTCTTGAGTCAAGAGTCTTGAATGTTGTCAATATATATATAATCTAATATATTAGTCTTTGTGTGTTTAAACTTGAAAGTTAAAATGTCATGACTCATGGTATTGATTGTCAAAGAAATTAAAATAGCAAACAATTAATCTTTTCAATTTTCCTCTTGTTAAACTTGACGTATATTCAAAGAAAATGACATATCGGTACCAATACTCGTCTCCTGTACCAATTTCCTAGCAACTATGATGTATGGAGAAGGCTAATGAGAAAAGATTACATTAGGTGTTTATAGTTGAAGATGAAGTGATGGTGTATCTCAAAAGAAAAGGTAAACACGCAATGAACCATGTTATCTCGATGAACATTAATTCAGCTATCATATTGAAGTACATAGCACAGGCGGGATTGAGGAATTCAGAACTTTATTCCCATGTCTTTATTTAGAGGCCCAGACATCGGTATGAAAACCCTCAAATCAAAGGCTGCATTCTTGTTGCCTGATTACTTTGCCTACATCCAAAATTAGCAGACTTTGTTCAACCAACCTATAGAGGTTTACTTTTAAGTTAAAGAAAAGCCTCAGATCAAAATAAGGCACCCAGGAAAGAACATTCTAGATCGGTACTAAATGTGAATATTAAAATATTTTCTCCTCTCGTGGAATTTCTAGGCCTTGTTTGCCTCCCTCAAAATCAAAGCCCAATTTATCATTAAAAGACATTGATCGAAGACATAAGCTTTTGCACCAGATTTTGGGAAAAGGAATATGGAAACTTTGGAAAATCCGGCATTGAAAATAAGAATGCCAGGTGCAGGAAATGGTGGAAACTTTGGGGTATGCTTCTGTATGTACTATAAGATGGGAGAAAATGCGGAGATGGTATTTGAAATAGCAAGTTTTTGAAACCCATAAAAACATAAAGAAAAAATAAAAATGGATTATTCAAGTTCTGGAGTTTCGACATTCTAAGCTTATATAGGTAAAAGACCATTGTTTCGATATATGCTGGATCAAAAACAACAAATGTGAAAAAAGACCTGTTTCTGCTGCTCCTCTGTCATGGCATCCTCATAATTCTCAGAGACGGAAGGGATTTTTTCTTCATTTTCACCTTCACTGGCAGTCTCCCACCCTTCGCCCTCCCTGCTGTCCATATGGCCGGCGGTTTCTGCATCATTAATCATGTTGGGCTCTGTTTGCAAATGTCCGAAATGCTTTCCATTATTTGAACACTCTTCACTGGTGGTGGGTTTCGTGGCGTTTACATTTTCGTTGGCATCGTCGCAGGCGGGCTCAATGGTAACCATTTTTAATGGCAAAATTGATCGCAAATTGAATAGAAATAGACGTACTGTAAATCGTGTTTTCAGATATCGAATTTATATTTTAGTACTTAGCGTGTGGGGGTGGGCGATCAAAACTGTAAAGCCGCTTTTGAACAACGGAGAAGCTTCGAGCGTAAAAATTATACTGCGAATTTAACATGTCATTCTTTCTTTTAGCTTTGTGTCATTACCTATTCCTTTCTTGTGTTTTAGTTCCTAGTTTCATTTTTATTTAATTTTATCTTATTACTTTAGTTTTTTAAATTCGCTATTTGCTTATTATTATTATATTTTTATATTTATTTTTTGATATTTATTCTTTATTTTAGAATTATTATTTAATTTTTGAAGTTTTTTTAGTAGTTTGAGATTGAGTTAATTTAATTTAGATGTGTAAAAATAATTTTGAATTTTTATTATCAAATTTTTATTTTTATTTTATTGTTCTTTTTTAGTAGTAATTATAAGTCAATTTATCATGAATTTGTCTTAGATATTATTATGTCATAATGTGCATTTTATTAATTCTTTGTAAAATAAATTATTCAATTTTCAAGTGGTTAGTGAGACAGACCAATCTTGAAAAACACAGGTTTATATATTATGTGAAGGAAAACAAAAGATCAATAAAGCAACTCATAATCGAGATATGCAAGTTGAAGACTATAGAAAATGTGTATACTACTTTTATTCACGATCATAAATGATTAGGGTAAAACAAATGTTACAAATAATAGATCAAGGAATGAAGATTTATGACTAGAAGGGGATGAACATGTGGAACTAGTTTACCTACAACTATGTAATTATTTTTCATCCTTCAATGTGAACAAATGAACTAATATGTATATTGCGTTTGTTGGTAAACAAAATTGTCACTACAACGTTTTGTCGCAATATAACTTGACTCACTCAATGGGTAGTGACAATGTCTACAATAGTTGGATTGATTGTTATTAGATCAACAATCTTCTTGGGTTAGCTCCCTTGTATGATGTGTTTAGATTTTTTGGGGTATGCTTTTAACTAATTCTCTAACTTTGTCATCATTTCCAAAAATTTGTGAACATTCAAACTAACCCAAACAGACAACTTCAATATTTTTAAACAAAACTTGTCAACATTTTGAGGATTTTGCAAACTTTAAAACTTTATGGCAACAAAGGAAAGACTAACTATTAGGAAAACTAAAAATTCAAAAACTCATGAAAACACTGACAAAAAAGAACTTGTTGAGTTTTTGAGAGTTGGAAAACTTGTGAAATTACTAACAAAAAGAACTTGTCACAATTTCATAAAGTTTGAAAACTATGAAAAAATCTTGATACGGTTCAAATAAAACTTTTAAATGCCAACAAGAAGGGAACAAACTTAGAAAAAAAATATTTTTAGAACCTCTTTTCCACTAAGACTCCCTCCTAACTGATTTTCACAAGACACAATCGTAACCAAAAAAAATGAAGAAACTTAATGCAAAATTTTGGTGAATAACTAGCTTTGATTAGGGACAAGGATTGAATAGGATGAAGAAGGGACCTAGAATCTCAAAAAAACTTGATGATTTATTCATTAGGCCACAGTGTCAAAAATGCAAGAAAATAAAAAAACACATTCACAATAAAAATGGTCAACAAAGAGAATGGGAAACAAAACAAAAAAATAAGTTAAACTAATGTATAGGCACAAAGGATAACTTATTTCATAATTTTTACAACTTTAAATCTGTTCATTATAAGGAAAGGGCAATAGTGTTCCATCTAAATAAGAGAGAGAAATACTTATTCCCACAAAATTGCCTGATCTAGAAAGGACCTTTCCAAAGTGAATCCAACTTGCCATGTGCACCTTTTGGTTCTCTTCTTCTATCCCATAAAAGGACATGATATCCAATAGCAAAATCTCTTTGCCTTGTTTTATATCGAGCAATCTCTTAACTTTTCTCTAATGCTCAGTTATCTTATCAACTACATCTTCCCCTTGTTCCTCAATTTTAGGCAAGTACAATATTCTCTTTTCTAAACTATTTTGAAAGCACTCATCTTCAATAGTTTGTAATTTTAAAGCTAAAATTTCTACAAGAATTGGTAATACACTATTATTTCCATACATCATCTCAAAAGGATACATATGTGTGAGTATATTAAATGTTGAAATTAAAATTAAAGGATAACTCAATGTAAAGACTTAATTCAACATTCAATAACTGCTTCAATAGAGCATGTGCATAAATAAAGTAAATCAAATCAAATAAATCTTCAATTTTACCTCAACAAAGTGCCTAGTTCTTACTCCAGTGTGTGTGATAATGTTGCAAAATGGTGATATGTGGATTGCTCCTCAAACATAAGCATAATCTTGATAGCAAAATATGATAGCATTGATTTCTCGGATAAATTGTGGATGGATAATGTCTTATGATGATGGCAAATTTATAGCTTCCACTTGACATTGATCAACAATGAAGAATGATCAGAAGAATCAATGGATGAGATTGATTAAGAGATCATGATAAATGTGCAAGTGACATGCGTCATGATGAAGGGCTTGGATGATTATTTAACTAGTTGCATGGATGAGTGAAGTGAAAGTGAGTGGGAATGATCAGGAGTTTATTTTTCAATTAACTCACTTAGAAGAATATAAATAAATTTTATTTTATTTTTAATTTCATGTGCATGAGGGAGAAATGTATGAAGGAAATAAATAAAACATTTATTTTATTTATTTTTAGAAGAATTAAAGATATAAAAATCAATTAAATAAATTAAGTTAATGTATTGAATTATAAAAGAAACATTAGCTAATTAAATAATTATAGTGGGTAAGAAGAATTAATTCATGAATTAATTAAATAATTAAAATTATTTAATGGAGGAATTGAAAAATTAATTAAATAATTAGAAATTATCTAGTTAATGTGGATAGAAGAAAATCAAGAAATTAATTAAATGATTAAAATTATGTAATTAATATGAATGATGAATTAATTAATAATTAATAATTATTGAATTAATCTTGATGATGGAAAATGATTATTTAATTAAAAAATAATTAATCAATATGGATAATGTGATAGTTTAATTAAATAATTAAAAAATATTTAATTAATATTGATGAGAAGTGATGATGAATTAGATGGAATACGTTGGTCATTTTTAAGTGTCTATATTTTTCCCCTCTTTCGGACAATGTTTATTGTGTTATTTCAAAGACATATTGTTGGTTGAAAAAAATTAGTTGATGATGTGCCTAGTGTGCCCTAGTGGACCAAGAGATGGGATTTTGTCGCACCCTCTAAAGATCGAATAGAAAAAAAAAAAAAAATGGTTGGACTCATGATAAGAAGACAGAGTAGATTTAGTTGATACATGGAAAAAAATGGACCTGATTGGAGGAAAAATGGGCGATAAGGGTGATGGGATGAAGGAGAATGGAGGGAAGATTAAGGTAAGGATGGAAAATTAGGGTTTCAGGGGCTATTTATAGACCTATGAGGGGTCATTTGTCCTCATTTTCACTCTCTCAAGTCTAAGATTTCAAATCCTCCAAAGTCCTCCAAAGCATGAAGCAGTCGACAAGATGGTAGGGATTCTGATGGTGAGTCATTGTACCAAGCACATGCAGGTTTTCCAACAACCATTTGAATCACTTGTGGTGGTATGTATCTAACCCTTAGGTCTAGGTTTGGGTGAATTGAATGCAAGGCCAAGTAGTTTCATTCAAATGCGTCAAAAGGTTGAAAATGTCGTTATTAAAGTTTGAAACAATGCTTATGATGCGCATTTACACTTTTGAGGGGTGCAATGGCACATTTGATAAATAAAGTGATATTTTTTTTAAAATGAGTCGCATATGATGGGTAGTTAGGCACATATGATAGGTAGCTAGGCACATATGATTTTGGATAGTGTAAATGATCAACAAATTGGTACATTTGTAAAAATAGGTCACAAATGATAGGTAATATGGTGCAATTGAGGAATTGAGTTGCATTTGTTTTAGTGGTTTGGTGCATTTGATGGTAAAGCTAGGTTTGAGGTGATTATGTTATGCAAATTGGTTGATGATGTGTTTGCAATTGTTGTTGGTTGTTCTAGAGCCAATTGTGTCTAGGGAGTGGCATCCCAAATGATGGAATTGAGGGTTGAGTTGTCCTAGATGGGGCGGGAGTTTCTAGGTGTAGTTGGACTATGGCATATCACCTATATGCTTGAGATTCAAGCATATAAGGCTATGATGACATCCCTAGTAGAAAGATGGCACAACAAGTGAAGTGCATTTGTGTTGTTAGTTAGCAAGATCATCATTACTCTAAAGGATGTCTAGAGAATATCGAGGATCCCCATTCATGGTGGGAGGGTAGTCTATGACACAAATTCTAGAGAGAGTTCACTTTTGAGGGTCTTCATGATGGATGACATTGGTATTAAGGATGAAGAGATGGATTTGTGGAGGATGATAGATAGGTTTGAGGTGCTTCTCCTGGTATTGGTTGGGGTGTTTGGAGGAGTTTTAGTACTTGATCAAATATATATGGGACTCTCCATTGGTTGGGGCAAGGTGCTAGAGTAGATGCTCAGTGAGGGCATGGTTTATGCATGGGGAACATGTGTTAGCACACTTATATCATGATATGCATCAAGTTGTTTACAAATATGGAGCCAACTTGGCATGTAGGTTTGCATTGCTACATATTTGGGATTGGAGCACATTGCAGTGACTTGGCCAATAGAAAATAGGACCTAGAGAGCAAGGTTACCCTATGCATGTTTATATTCTACTATTTTGACATATTGGCGATTGGGGGATCTACCATACTAGAGACAAGTCTTAGATGAGGTAGATGTAGTTTTCTAGAGGTCATGGTGACAATGTGGGCTATGTGTTGATGATGCAGAGAAACTAGTATATTGTAGACATGCAAGATACCTTATCAGTCAAACAACACATATCATTAAGAGGTATATGCCAAAGTAAGTGAGGAGGTAGTTTAGCTAGGCTCAAATATAACCTCTAGGTGAGGCAATATTAGCAAAGACCCAAAGAGAGATAGTTGATTGGGGCCCAAAGTTATCTCTTGATACAACTATTATAGATTTTGAGTCCTTATCACTAGTACAATGGGATTAGCAAGCAAACATAGCAGATTCCAGAATGATAGTCGAGTATGATACATTGTAGGCAGCACATAAGCCTATGTGGCTTAATATTCCAGGTTTTGTCGGGGTTGGTTGACAAAAATGGGAGGATCCAAGTAGGTCACAAACGCAAAGATAGAGGGTGGAGGTAGTTGTGGAGGAGGGTGATGGAGATGGAGAGGGTGGTGGAGGATAGGGGAGGTATAATGGGATGCTTTAATGGGGGGATGGAGGAGTAGTTGTAGGATGAGAGGAGGCCCTAGTTGGAGGAGATGGAGGAGCGAGATAGGAGGTATATGGGATGCAAGTATAGTTGGTTGTTTCCTTGTTGGAGTAGGATGAGGCATGAAATTAGAGAGATGAGGCTATTGCTAATAAAGATCAAGCCTAGACAAAATAAGACACTCTATAGATACTATTTACTCAATAAACCATTGAGAGAGATATCACGATGGCGGGATAGTAGAGGGATGAGGTAGAGATGATTAGGATTAGGACATGACTACAGAGGAGCGTATAGGTCAGGCCATCGTGGAGATCACTAGATCAACTCAAGAGGCTACTTATTAGAGGACCATGTATAAGACTATCATATCACCAAACCATCAAACACCTAGCTTTTCCACTTAGAGTTGATCAAAGAGTTCAAGGTCGATGAGGTCAAAGATTCCCTTAGTCATAAGGCCACCTCTGTTAGATGCTCAAGATAATTGAGAGGGGTGAATCAGTTGTACATCAAAACATTCAAACCCTTAATATCTTTTCAAATCCTTGTCAACCATTAAACCCTTATCATGCATTAGCAAAATGTAAATATATGAAACAGTAATGCAAACACATCCAAACACATAAGAACACCAGATTTACATGGAAAACCCAAGAAGGGGAAAATCATGGTAAAGATTAGCTCACTATATAAATGAATTGCAACACTAAATATAATAGGCTCACTGTCGAAGGGCTCATTGCCCAAAATAAATAAGGGATCACTGCTAATGGCCCACTACTGAATTAGACAGAAGAAAGAAAGGCACTGTTACAAAGAGAACTTCATCTTAGAGAAACAAGAAGATCCACCACGACAACCCTTCACCATCCACAACCTTCAGCTCACTGCCTTCAATAACTTCAAGTACACTGAAAATGTAGACACCTACTCATTGCTTCAAGTAGCCTTAGTCGTCAAAGCTCGCACTTACATCGTAACTCTTGATCACATTTTGCACCACAATATACCACACACCGTTCTCCAACACTCTACTTTGTATTTATACCATCCACAACCAAGGTTGGCCCTATATACCTCAAACGTGTAGTTACAAAATAGGTCGGCACCAAACACTTCCACGGTGGAATGAAGTGAAGGACGATCACACCAAGGGTTAACTAGGACCCAAATATACATCACCACACTACTCAACACATCCAAAATCCATGAGGTGCCTCCATAAATAGCATTAGCACACCAAGTCGGCCAAACCTGAACTAACACTACAAGCGACCACATACACACTTCTTCAAGTCACGCGAACAAAATAGCAACACTCTATAACATCCATATAAAATCTTAGAATATTCTAGCATCATCAGAATATTTTACAACTCTGCCACAATTTCCTAAAACTGAGAACATCATCATTATATGCAACTAGACACATTGGCACAAACATCCAACCCACTAACCAAATTTGTGAAACACCTCAACACCTGAAACCTCAAGTGAAAGTAGATACAAACATTATAAGCACATCCACAAATCTGCAAGATAAGAAACATCAATGCAAAGAAATGTGGAATAAACTCATTTTTACCATACAACCTTTTTCACAAGCACACACACTATTCAACACAACTTTCACTGTCGTACGATCCAAAACCTAAAATTTTGGATATAACACCTTTGAACACCTCTAATTAACATATCCAAACCAAAAAAGCATATCTTAAACCATGAATAAATGTGAAGCACAACATTTAACACCACTCTATCACATTGTAAACCAAGTGAACCAACTACATAAATGTGGCGACTGTGATGTTTATGATGATGTATGCATGTAATGTTTATGCGAAGGTTATTTTATGATACTTTGTTGTATATGATGATGTATGTATATGATAGACATATATTATGTTTATGATGTTATGATGACCCATGTGATGTATGTGATATGATTTTTTATGAAATGATGTTATGATTATGATACGTGTGTTATGGTTTTGATAATTATTTGATGATGACACATGTTTATGATTATATATGCAAGTAATATGGTGGATATGATGTTGTGATCTATGTTGATGATTGTGTATATAGAACATATATGGATGCAACAAGATATTTATGGTGATTCTTTTTTCTCATAGATGGAATGATTATTAGGATGGGATGGGAATTGGTCAGTATGATAGAAGAAATGAGGTAGAATACAGGATAATGAAAAATGGATAAATTTTTTTATCCATATCAAATACTGAAATTTATAACTAGGTAATGGGTGGATAATGAATATGGGATGGAAAGGTTATTTTATTTGGTTATGCTTAAAAAATGTAAAGAGTGATCCTTATTTTGATATAGCAAATGGATAATATGCACCAAGGTGTTAGGAACCAGGGTGACGTTGTTCCCTTACAGGGAATTTAACTCTACAAAGAAAAGGGTAGTCTTTATGCATACTATACATACTATAACTCTGTCAAATTTATGTGAGAGAGTAAGAATTAGAGCATGATAATCCTAGTGCACAAAAGGTATGAATGATTTGATATGCAAAGGATGTTTGTTTATGAAAAAAGCTACCTCAACACACACAAGGTAGGTAAGTATTTTCCATGGAAATATTACAAGAACATCCCACAAACATGACATATGATAACAATGACTATGTCCCATTCTATGCTCCTCTAGACACGCCAATATATTGAAAGATCAAGGTGGCTTCAAGTGAGCATTGAAAGGAGACAAAAAAGACAAATAAAAAAATAAAAAGACTAGCTGATAAATTAATTCAACAATCATATTTTTTTGCCAAAGAGGGTATGTTGATTTTGGAATATGCCTATTGTAGGAAGGACACATCCATTAAGGCATGGATTGGGATGATATAACAAATGATTAGGCAATAGGTTGATTCAACAATGGTCTTAGCTTGTGATTATCATGAAAGCTCCATGTTTTCATTTGATGCGTACTTTATTTTTTGTTTGAGTGTTAGGTGTAGGTGGTCATGATTTATCATGGATGAGTTGAAATGTATGTTCTCTTATGATGATTTGTGATGGATGGATTTATTATGGAAAATTCGTAAAGGTGGAATTATGGTAGTGTGAATTTTCCTCTCAAGACAATAACAAGGATCCAATCTAATGACTAGATCAAAGAATATGCCCCTAGTTAGGTGTAGGATCATTTATTATGGGATGAGTGGACTAAAATTTAATTATGGTATTAGGTAGGATGGATAATGATAGATTTTATTAATTATCAAGCCATGATAGGTGGATAAGTGAAATATGATAGGTAAATATATGTGGATGGGAGGCTTAATTTTATCGTGGGTGGAATGGATAAGAACTTGATAGATGGTAGATGGTGCTTACTACACATGGTGTCTGTAAACAAGTTTTCACCATGGTACTTGTCCAAAGGATCACCAAAGTGGTTTCCACTAAAGGACAGTTTATTTCTCTTCCTTTTTTTTTTTTTTTATACATGACGTTTGTAGAATGGTTTTCACCATAGGATGGATTATTTCTTTTTACTTTATTTTTATTTTTTTTGTATTTTTCATTTGGCTCAAGGTTCATGTCTAAAATTTCTTGAGATGGATGTTGTTGATCTATAGGCTTACCTTCAAGTGTTGCATGTTGGTAGGCTCCTAATATGTAACTTGCAATGATGATAAAAATCCCCAACTAGTTAGGCTCAACTTTAACCTTATTGTCCTAGTCTTGTTGATTCTTTTGATTTTCTTTCAAGACTAATTCACCAATTTCAAACATTTGAGTCTTGATGTTTTTTTTGTAGCTACAACAAAGATGGTTTTGATAATCTTGTAAATGATTTAGTGCATTGAGATTCCTTTTGTCTAGTAATTCTAGCTCGTGTAACCTAGATACTTAGTACTCTTCATTATCGATGAGATGTTGCAAGGATACCCTTAAAGAAGGAAGTTTGAACTCGATAGGAAAAATGGATTCAAGCTAAAGACTAGTGAGTATAGAGTGGCACCTGTAGGTGTATGAATGTTAGTGTGGTAGGCTCATTATTCAAGTTCGAGCTAAAGATTCCAATCACAACTAGCTTCATTGATTGTCTTCTTAAGGATTTTAAATATGGTTTTATTAGAAGCCTCAACTTGGTCATTACCCTATGGGTAATATAGAGTGAAAAAACAATATTGGATATGAAATTGGTTGCAAAGATTATGGATAAATTATTTTTTGAGTAGTTTACCATTTTCCATGATAATGGTATTGGGAACACCATATTGATATATTATGTAACTAAGGATAAAGTTAGCTATTTATTTTTTGGTGTAGGTTAATAGAATGGCCTCTATCCACTTCATGAAATACTAAATGGCAGTGATGATGAATTTGTGACCATTAAATGAGGTGGGATGGGTTTTTCCTACCAGTTCAAGTCCCCATTGTGATAAGGTCCAAGGAGTAGTTATAGGTTGCAACTCTTGAGTTGGTGCATGAATAAAGTCTTTGTGTTGTTGACATTGAAGATATTTATTGGAAATTTTTTTGGCATCCTGATCCATAATCAGATAGTAGTATCATGTTCTCGACAGCTTCTTAGCAAGAGTAGGACCATTAGAATGAGCCCCACAAACACCTTTTTGAACCTCATGTAGGGAAATTTTAGCTTCTTTCAATTTAAGGCATCTAAGAAGGGTACCATCGATATAATGTGTCACCAAGGATAACAAAATCGGAGTAACGATGAATAAATGTTTTATTTTAGTTGTTGGTTATGTTGGATGGGAGAATATTATCATATACATAAGTGTAAATTTCATGATACCATGGAGAATCAAGACCAACAATTTCACACACGAGCTTTGAATCTGGAACATAAAAAGATAGAACCAAAAGTTGCTCAACTAAAAACTCACATTGAAGGCTATTATGATGCATGTCTAAGAGAGATTCAATGGTATCCATAGCATCGACAACTTTGTTGTTCAATCTTGGTATTTTTTCAAAATAAATATTGGAGAAATATTTATTGAAGTTGTCATTCATCCTTTTGTAAGGTAGAAATTCATCATCTTTTGTTTGGTATTCATCATTGACTTGCTTTATGACCAATTGTGAATAATTGTAAACTTGAATTTTTTGATGTGCCATATTGAACGACCATTATAAGTCTTGTTATTAATGCTTAATATTTGAAAATGTTGTTTGTACATGGAAACACTAACCAATATGCCTTGGGGATACACTCTACTTGAGGAGTGATAAAGAGTACTCTTGCTCCTGAACAATGTTTGGTGTAGGATCCATCAAAGTACAATTTCCATTGTTTTTTGATGTGATATTAAAGATTACTTCATCGGGTAAATCTGAAATAAATAGATTATCATCATGTACCAATATTTTTGTTATTTGTTTAGTAATCACTTGTCCTTTTATAGCTTTTTGATCCACATATTTTATGTCAAACTCACTCAATATCATAACCCATTTAGCCATTCAACTTGTGAGTGTAGCTTTAGATAGGAGATACTATAATGGATCAACCTTTGAGATGAGATTTGTTTGGTGATTAAGGATATAGTGTT
This sequence comes from Sequoiadendron giganteum, assembly GCA_007115665.2. Taxonomy (NCBI): domain Eukaryota; kingdom Viridiplantae; phylum Streptophyta; class Pinopsida; order Cupressales; family Cupressaceae; genus Sequoiadendron; species Sequoiadendron giganteum. Next base: position 752,149,430 of record CM021100.1, read on the forward strand.
AGAGATTTTATGATGAAAAGATGATATCTAAACATGATTGTTCTATTGGTGTGTATTTAAGCTCATATTATACCAATATTTTGTTGATGCAATATATTACTCTCTTTTTCTTTTCTTTTTTGTTTGTATATACCCCCGAGGGGGTCCCCTTTAGCTTAGAGCCAAGGATTGAGGGGTATCCATTCCGCCAAAATCCACCCGGGGTACAATCCCAACCTCATCCCTTTTTAGGCGGCTTTGCACTCAGCAAGACTTGATCCCTAGTGGGCTCATTCTAAACATTTCAACTTCACCAATAGACCAAGGGCCCATTGACATATTACTCTTTTTTGATATCATAATGTTGTGCAAGAAGAGCTCCTAGTGTTGTTATTGTGGCTAAGATATATAATATCAAAAGTTTTCCCTAGATCGGTGGCATCAACACTAACAGTGAAAAAAAAATTTAATTATTGGAAGGCTTGTTGACATTTCTCATTCCATTTAAATGTGACATTTTTGTGTAGAAGATGAGATAATGGATGGCACTTATCTACTAGTTGGGTAGTGAATCATCAAATTTATTGTAATTCTCCTTGGAGACTACACAGTTTGAGATTATTTTATGGAGGCATGTGAATTATTAATTTCACTTTTGTTGGGTCAACTTCAATACCTTTAAATGTGAAATATTTGTTCAAGAACATCCAAGTGTCCTTCTCCTGTGATTGATTTTCTCAGTAGGTCATCCACATATTCTTTCATTATGCTATGGAATAATTCATGAAATATTATTGTCATTGCTCTCTAATATGTTGCTCTTGCATTCTTTAGACCAAAAGGCATTATGTTCCAATAGTATTTACTCCAAGGACATGTACAAGTTGTCTCATATTGATCTTTTGGTGCAATGTGGATCTAGTTATATCCTTAGAAAAAATCCATCAAGGAGAGAATTTCATGTCTTATTGTAAATTATACAATGATGTCTATGTTAGGTAATGGAAAATCATCTTTCATACAAGCCTTGTTCAGATCTTTGAAGCCAATGCATATGTAAATGCCCCTAGTTATCTTAGCAATAGGTAGGAGATTGGATACCCATTTTGGATAGTCAATAGGTCATATAAATGTAACATCTAACAACTTATGAAGCTCAACTTTGACCAATAGTGCAATTTGAGGATGCATCTTACAAAGTTTCTATTTCACTAGTTTAGCATCTAGGAAAACCGTCAAATGGTGGACCCCCAAAGAGGTATCAAGACCAAACATGTCTGCATAAGAACAAGAAAATTTGATGCTTCATCTTTCAACGAATGTTGTAAAATCCTTCTTTTCTTGGGGTGTCAATGATGTGGAAAAAAAAATGATCTTAAGATTCTCTATTGTGTCAATATTTATATCTTGTGTTGCTTCAACCAATATTGGTGATTTTTATTGATACTAAAAAATGGTAAGAAGGTCAAATACTCCATCCTCAGGCACCTTAAAGAGGTTTTCATCTTTAGATATGTCCTTTATTTTTACTTTTTCTTGATATGATAGTGCCACATTGTGTTTTTCACTAGGGGATCATTTTATTATTTTTATCTTATCATTTTTGTGACTAAAGGATTTGATTCTTTACCCAAAGTATGCTTTTACATCAAAAGATCTATAAAAAATCTAGCTCTATGATCTCTAAATGGTATCTGTAGACACGTAAAATATACATGCACCTGATCCTAATTTCACTAACACCAGTTCGTCTTGAATCATCTCCTTTACTAATCAATTTAATTGAATAATATTTATTTGATTAAATTCATCATATTTCATCTCTTAATTAAATAAATCAAATTTATCTGATTAAGTCATCATCTCCTATTAATTAAATAAATTATTTTATTTAATTAATCTTATAGTCCCTCTTTTAATTAAATAATTCACTTTATTTAATTAATCTCTAAAGTCATCTCCTTTAAATTAAATAAATTAATCTTCATTTGATTTAATCTAATTACACCACCCTCTTTAATTAAATAAATCAAACTTTATTTAATTAAGTTTAAACCATTATTCATCTCATTTTGATTTATTTAAATCCTAAAATCTAAATCAAATTGTCAAATCAACTAAATTATATCTAAATTAATCAAATCCTAATTAATGCTAATCCTAATCCATCAAATCCTCTAGATTTTGCAACTTTCTCATGAATATCATTTTAATTGATTTATTAAATCAACAATTACCTTCAAAAAGGCATCAATGTTGGAATATTCTCCAAGTTTGAAAAATCCCTCCAAAAGTGCTTGTACATCCAACAAGGCATTTAAACCTTTTACATGTCCTTTTGTCTTGAGCCAAGTGGCATTTAATTCATCCTTCATCTCCCTCCAACAAGCCAACTTTCAAATTTGAATTTAATAGCATTTATCATGCACATTGACCAAAATGTGCTCCACCTCCTTCCATTAGCATCTTGCAAGTGGCACAATGCCATTAGTCCATCTTTAATCCCACATCCATCCTCTTCTTCAATCCTCCATCCTTCTTTGTTATAAATAGAGGCCTCCTCTATTGCATTTGATCATCCACAATCCATGTAATATTACCATGCTCATTTGGATCCACAATCTTAGGCATTTTCATCCAAATTTCATCTTTCATAGCTAGGTTATGGAGGATTTTCATCAAAGATCATCAATCTTCATCAAAGATCATCAAAGCTTGCAAGGAATTGGGAAAGGGCTATTTTCCACATCAAAATAGCACCAATTCTCCATGGGATTGAGAGTTTGAGTATTTGAATAAGATTTAGTTTTCTTTCATTTGTGTTCTTCCTTTTATTTTTTGTTCATGTTTCAAATGAATCTTATGGGGAATGTTGATTTAGAGTTGTATAGTGACTAATTTGTGTTGTTTGTTCATGATTGTGCAGGTCTAGGATCACCATTCACATTCTGTTATCTCGAAGGCCCATAAGTTCTACAATAGCTTCATCATTTTGAAATATGTCCAAAATTAGCGGTCCTTGTTGATCTCAATCGATGAGTTGGGGATAAATGAGAGGAATATCATTGGTATGTGAGATAGATATGAATTATATGGAGGTTAAGGTATAAATAGAAATGTCTAGAATAGGTCAGTGTTATACATGAAAGAGTCATCAACACTACCAACATTAGAAGTTTCAACTACCTTACCAAGGATACACTCAATATCAAGAGATACCTTTTCTAATGTCCCATACCGAAGTCCTTGATAATTTTATCTCTTTCCCAAAACTATTGGTTCTCTTATTTATTGTTTTTGGAGTCCAAGGACACCTTCTACTTTGTATCCCATGTTATTGATGATACGAAAACCATTTGTATTTTGTTCAACTAGTACGATTGCTTGTTCTTTGTCATGTTTGTACAACCATTTAGAGATATCCTCCTTAATGACCTCGTTATTTAGTTCTCCCCCTGCATGTGAATATTGTAGGATCATATTTAACAATTGTAGATGTAATTTATATTTTTTAATGTTAGAAATTATTGCTTAACATAGGTTACTAATTAATAATTAATAATGTAAGTGATTATACAATAATCACTTAAGTTAATTGTTATTTAGTTATTAGGTAGTTAGAAGTTAGAAGGCTTTATAAATCCATTACATTGTGGTAATGGTGTGTTGTTGATGAATGAATAATTCCCAAGTTTGAGCCTTTGGATCTCTCTTGTCATCATTCCAATATGGTATCAGAGTGGGTTTCGAAAGAGGCCTCTCTAAATTTCACTCCACTCACATTTTTTTGTCAAGTTGATTAAGGCAATGGGTTTGTGGATACCACAGACCTCCACAACCTCATTAAAAAAAATTGTGCCCATTAATTTGTTGTAAATTCAATTGGTGTAAACAAAGGACTAGCAGATACCACAAGCCTCGCAACAAAATTTGGAATTTGTAGTGTCCACTCTTCTTACATATTTGCCAATGATACTAGTAGATACCATGAACCTTGTAGTCAACCTATTTTAACCCACCATTCATGTGAATTTCCTTTCTCTTACATTGTGTACATTATTTCCATAGTATTTCCTTCATTGTGTTTAGTGTATTCATGCTTAAATTTAGATTTTTGGTTACTATCCTAGAAAAGCCTATGTAATAGTTTATATTTGTTTGCCTTGATTCATTAAATATTCTAATGGTTTTTAGAAATAAGGGTTGGAAAATCATGTCAACCCTATCTTGTTATATTAATCTCTTCATGCCATCCTTTATTCTTTACATCATTCTTAGTTTGATTCCTCCTAGTGGCATAAGGTGCATCTCACAAATTACACTTCTAGGACTCTACTAGAAGAGTGTAGGTGGTTGAAGAAAACAAGTTTGTATTGATGTTATTTGACTTAATTAGTGATATTAGTGGATGAATCCATGCCTTGCAATGTGTAGAAGCAATCAAATGAGGCATTTGAACTATTTGAAATGAGGTCTCAATGATCAAAGAGATGTTGGGATAGATCCCTTACATACATAAGGGTCGAGATACCATGATCAATGTCTTGAGTGAGGTGCAATAGACATGTAAAGTGATGAGCCCTAGAAATGTCTAGTTTCCTTGCTTTATTTCATACTTTTTATCTTATTTCTGCTAATTTTCAAAGACATTTCCAAAGCTTTGTACTTTAAGTATTTAAAATAATTTGAAGATTATATACTATATTGATAAATGATTGTGTGATCTTTGAATGTCTATGGAATTTAGTGGGGTTTTATGATTAATTACAGTTTTTAATAATGAAAAATGCCTTTGGAATAAAACTAACCCCTACAATGAAGGATCTATCAATATGCAATAGAAGGATGTCAATCTGTCACAATAAGAGGAGGTGATCAACTACAACATGTGCATTTTTAATGAAGTTGATGCGAGCTATGGTTAGAGGATGTGAACATGATTATTCATGTATCACTCCATATTTTTACCTCCTGTTATTAATAAATCATGGAGGAAAAGAAGAGGCTCGTTCTAATAGTAGAAAGCGGTTTATAATAAAGTTTGTCTTATTAGGCACACTTTTAGTTATAACAATCTTCTTAATTGATGTAGATTCCTTATCATATTCTTACACTCTTACTTCCATTTAATTTTATTTTTTTGTTAAGCTAAGACCTGGTCCTCTTCCTATGTTTTTGGAAGAGTTGATGATTTCTCGTAGTTTATTTTTTGAGAATAAGAGGAATTTCACAGATCCAATGTAATGTATGATCTTGTGAGAGACCAAGTGGTTATATTTTTGTATGAAATAGATTGAATATAATCTTGTTATCAAATACTTTTTTCTTAAGCTTTTATATGTTCAAACTACAATAAAGAAGGATACATCAATTTTCATGAATCTCCAAGTTAGGATTTGAGGGAAGACATTGTGGATTGCAACAAATCAAGAAAGGGCCACTTGAGGTACTACATAATCCATATTAGATTAAGATTATTAGTCAAATTTTGAATTGTAATTTCCAAGTTATATTTTCTAATTCACATTATGTTGAGTTGCTAGTAGACAATTAAATATTGAATCATGTTGCAACATAGAAATCCATTAAGTTAAATCTATGTAGGAATAGTTATCCATAACAGTTATTGCAATCACTTACATCAATTAATATTCATTTAATCTATTTATATTAAGTTGCTTTAATCAAAATTGATTTTATTATTCTTTATATACTCAATTGGTTAAGAAGATTTAGGATTTTTAGTTACATATATAGTGCCAGCATCGTCTCAAGGTTAGTTGATAATTTAAATGAAGCACCTGTAGGATAATGAATTGCTTGATTTGGGATATGTAGGTTCATTAAGCTATATGTATGTTGTTTACATTAGTTGATTGGACACAGGAGAAGCTCTACATAAAGCATAGATTGTTGTTTATGTTATAATCAAAGTTATTTGAGCAGTGATCAAAATCAATAAGGTTTATGCATAGGCGTTGTTGATCAGTAAATCAATCATCATAAAATATATTCATTGTGTTGCTCTTTCACATGTCATTTCATTATTTGTGCAAACAATTAGACATGTATACTGGATGAGCCCTAGCACAACGACACTGGTGTAGTCAAATCTCTAAAGGGTGTTAAGGTTTATTGGTACTAGATTTATTATGATAGAAAACCACATGGAGTAAAATCAATATATAATAATGGTAGATAATATGTGATAATATGTCACAATAAATTTGGACTTCAATATTCTTTACTTGCTTCTTGAGTTCCTTGTTGGCTTTAAGTGAATCTTACATGATATGATTTACAATACAAAATAATAAGGACTTTTTCCATGTGATGAACAGTGGTTGAACAACTACTTTATACTTTGAAAAGTAGAAAAATATTGATGTGATTGCATAATAAGAAATCAAAGCTTCCAGTATGGAAGAATGAGTTTGGATACAAGGAGATTTGATTTTTTTAATTAAAGGGGGCACAAACATAGTGGATTTTAACAACTTAGATGATGTAGGTTTATCATCAATACAACTAGAATAAAAATTCCCATGTTAGCACTAACGGGGGGTGTTAGAAATTAGTGCTTAACATATGCTAGAAATTAATACTTAATAATGTAAGTGATTATATAATAGTCACTATAGTTATTTATTATTTAATTATTGGGTTGTTAAAAGTTAGAAGGATTTATAAAGAAATTGAAATGTAATAATGGTTTGTTGTTAATTAATGAAGAATTTCCAAGTTTGAGCCTTTGGCTCTCTCTTGTCACCATTCTAAGAGTTGAGGATTACCATATGTTTTAGGTGAAGACAAAATTTGTCCTACATAGAAGAAACCTTTCATATCATATTCCTCGTATCCTTTGTCATGTACTTAGACCTTGATCTTAGGAATGGGAATATGTGTACTGTATGATGAAGATAAGGTGGATGGATCTACATTGGATGATGAAGATGAGGAAACGTCATTGTTGGGTACTTGGTGGGTTTTATGATATTTTTTCCCTATATTTTTGCAATATTGGAAAGGGTGAGGTTCTACATCAAAGGTCACCTTAGTATAATTGTAGGGAAATTTTAAGCATTGGTGGTTGGTACAACCTGCATGGAATGTATTCATGGGTAACATCAGAGAATTTTGTATGGAAGATCAAGGTCCAAGACTTGACATGTACTATATGTGATGGTGGGACCAACTTATACAAGCAATTTGATTACTCCTTTAGAATCTCGCTTAACGTCATATACTTTTATTGTAATTTTGTATGCATCTATGACACAATTAGAGTATCCCAACTATTTTATCAATTTGAGGGTGAATATTTAAGCACAGTCCACCATTTATCAAGACTCTTGATTTTGTGTTTATTAATTAAGACCTCTAGGTATAGAGCTTGGTTATGGTGTGTTGTGGATGGAAGATCTTTCTTGGTGAAAATGAGATGATGGGATGAAGTAAGGTGCCCTACTATGGTCTAAAATTTCTTTATATCTATGTTAGTAGGTACAAATGACTCTTGAAGTGCTTTTTTGAGTATCTCCTTATGTACGAGAGATGTACATAGGATTTCTAAGATAGATATTTGAGTTGGTGTTTTCTTTATATGTTGTAATAGGTTATATTCATATAAAGGACAAAATTTTGCTTGGATCCTTGGAGATAAATTTTACCCTGACATGTAGTAACTACACATTTAGGAGTTTTTTTTTATGGATATGGTGGTGATAATTTCTTTTATATAACCCACAACAAAATCATATGAATAATTGACATCGTTATAATTCTTTCCTTTATTGGAGTCATTTTTCTTTTCATGGTCAAGGATTGGATCTTTATAGATGTCAAGATCATTATTGGATGAATTGCTAGGAAAATCTTCAATGTTGATGTCTCTATGATCAATGAGATCCTAGATGATATTTTTTAGTTTCATGCAATTAGTTGTGTTATGACCCTTTACTCTATGGTATTCACAATAGTCATTATCATTGTACCATGAGGGTTTAAACTATGGTTTGTTATATTGTCTAAGCTCTAGTAGCTTAATAATATTAAAATCGATATACTTTTTCAGTAGATTCAATCAACTCCCCTAAGGGAACTTGTATTTTCATATTTAGTTGTATGTTTGATGTTGTTTGTATGTTTTGTACAAACTTTGCATCTACTACACCATCATTGATAATATTTTTTGTTTTTAGCCCATAGGAAAGGTTTACTATTAGAATGTGAAGCATGGTTTGTAACATACTCAACTTTATAAATATTAAATACTTTAGGAATTATCATAGAAGTAACTAGTCACATGCTAGAATAGGATACTAAAAAAAATCTTTCATATATTATTTTTTAAATATGTACAATAAATAAATGGAAATTATAATAATTTGAATTTGAATTATAAAATTATCTTTCACATTACATAGATAAATTACATTTCTAATAAATAAATTTCCAATACATAGTAAGTGTTATAAATTCAATTCTTCCATATCTAGAAAATTGCATCTGTCTCACAAGTCTTGGCAAAGTCATTTGCAAGAGGAAAGCTTCACCCGAGTTCTTTACCTCCAACCATAGATCGATGGTCCCCACACACCTTGCATTTGGAAGTGGCCCTACCCTTCACTGTCATAATCCAATTTTTATTGCATTTAAATTAAAATATGATAAATTGAATTATTGAGGAAATTCAATATGTTGAGTGAAAATTTTGATATTTTTGAAATGTTTGAAAGAAAATGATCGCCTTTTGACTATATGATCTTTTGAAATATCTTATACTTTATCATTATTGAACACTACTGATGAACTATGTAAGTGCAAGTGTGTGCAAATGTAGGAAAACAAGTTGAAGGAAGAGAACACAATTAAGGTAGGATCATTTAACTAGATTGAACAATAAGCTTGACGGAATCTGGGTGCACACACCACAAAATGGCATGATAGTTGCATTTAAACTTTCATAAAGAAGATCATATTGACTTGATTCAAAATGATTCAATGTTTTTAAAAAATAGACTTGTGAAATAATATACATGTGATTTCTTATCTAATTGTCTATTTTGATCTTGTGTTTTCAAAATTTATAAGAAAATTATAGCATGGTTAAACATATTTGTATGTAATTTAAAAGGCGTGCTTGAAGGATAAGAAAACCACTTTATTCAAAAAATCATTATTCAAATAAAATAAAAGTTTATTCTTTGCTTGAAAGTGATTGAATACTATACTATTATAAAAGTGAAATAGAGATAAATATATATATATGTATGTATATGTATGCATTTGCATATATATATATATGTATGTATGTATGTATGTATGTATGCATGTATGTATGTATGTATATATAAATACATATATATATATATATATATATATATATATATATATATATATATATATATATATATATATATATATATACATATTCCTTATAAAATCGAATATGGGATCAAAATTATTAAAACCATATTATTGAATTTAAATAATATCTTAAAAAAGATATTATGAGATAGTGGCCAACATTCGAATTTAAGGCAAGATATTCAAATTTTAGTGTGGGGCGGCCAAAATTAATGTCAATCATGGAATGAAATGACTCCCATAATGGAGCGAACAGGGTTTTGCCATTTTGGTAGCACAAATACTTGGGAAGGAATCAAAGAGACTAGCAGTGGCATTGAAGAATCAGGAAGAAGAGAAAGCAAGTGAATTGAATCATCTGGAAAAGGAGGGAAAATCCGAGGAAAAGCCATGAACAAAGGTAAAAATCAATGTCTGATGATGTATATGCTTGATTTATTAGTACAAACTATTTAAAAGTTTCATTTTTCCCTTTCATTATATTGATTTCATTCGAGCTGATGGAAAATATTAAGATATTCATTTACTGCAAGTGTATTTATTTAGTACGAGGATGTTTTGATTTAATATCGATCATTTCTTGAGAAATATTTCAAGGGTCTTATCATCCAACCTTTGCATGCACTAATTATGTGCATAATCCTCTATCGGCATGATAGCTGAATCTAGTTAGCTCTATTTGTTTTATTGTTATCACCTCAAATTGATATTTCTTGCATGTAAGTTATAATAACCATTTCATGGTTAATTGGATGAATCCAATAGCTATTAGTTTTGTTTTATTTAAAATAATTTTAAAATCGTTTATCGTCTCCCTTTAAGGGAAACAACCGTTTCTCTAATGTTAATTCTTCACTGTTGATCTTCCTGTCGGCTAGGTCGAGCAGGTATATATGCCGCACCAAATGGGTGTGATGGATTCAATAATCATTCATAGAACAATGTTTAAATGCCATTGTTATTAAGCATGTCGCTTTGTTCCCCATGAATGAAGGCCAAACAATTATATCGTTTGATTTTATTTAATTATGATTGACATGATCTTTAAGATTGATTTACATTAAACCATTTGTATATGAAATTATTTTTTCATCAGAACAATCCCCTTTTATTTACAGTATTCCATTTTATGCTTACAACATACCATTTGTATATCGATTTACAATATACCATTTTATGCATACATGTGATGCTTGTAATGTTGTTTTCACCAGTCCATGTTATATGCACATATCATTCCCTTCAACGATGCTTGAATCATTCCATAGAACAATCACTATGAATGAGTCTTACTAGTTGGCCGTCGAACAATGTAAGCTGATAATTGACATTCTTCAAGGTTCGGCTAATGATAAATGTTAATGATAAAGCCAAATAGTCATTTGACTGTTAGTTGTTTTTAAAATGACAATAGCTTGAACTTATATCCATAACAGTCACCATTAGAAACACAAGTCTCTCCTAACCTGAAACAGTAATATAAATGTTCCAACTTTGTATTTGAATTAAAATGACAAGAATGGCGTTTGATTTATTTGTTTTCAGAAAAAGGACACTGGTATTGTTTGGAAAATTGTACATCTAGAATGATAGAAATATTGATCGTTTATATGTTGTACTGGTTAACTTGAAACTGTTAATGAGATGCATTGGCACAGTAACTTGTAAACTTCTCCAAACAAAATGGATTTATTACAAACAGTGTACTAGTGTGTAATAAATGTTTCAAACAAAACTGTTCTTCTTTCCTTGCAAAGGGAATTTTACATCTTGTATAATAGTCAAATAATATAACAGACTGTAGCATTATTTTGAATGAAAGCAAATCGGTTAAATGGTTTTTATTTTAGAATATATGCACAAATATAATAACTTAAGTTGGCACATATATGTGTATGCACATAGACCTTCATCTACGTACATACACATACTTGTGACATACCTTCTTTTGTTACTTATTTAATTCATTCTTAAATGAATACTGAATTAAGTTGAATGTAATCATGTGACATGTATATGAAGTGAATGGATAATGTATTGAACAGATCCATTGAATTATTTTTTTGATTTTATTAAGTTGAGGAAATAAGTAGACTGAATTACTTTTCCGTAGATATGTGTGTAAAGAATATTATCTTTATTAAGTAGAACAACAACTCCTAAGTAGAATAGAGCACCTCAGGGTAGATGCTGCTAGAGGGTAGAGAGTTTCTAAGGAATAAACTGTGTTATTGAAAGTTACCTTTCGAGACGGGTTCCGAAATGGAGTATTGAGAGTATAGGTTTTGCTTTACCCAAAACCTATATTTTTTTGTTGCAACTAAATCTTTATGCTTGGCCAAGCAATTAGCCCATTATGTATGTATGGACTTATATGTGATGACACTCTCTGCCATTCCTAGCATAGATCTTGCATTTTTCTAATTATTGATTGAGATGCATGTAGATGTTTGGGCATGCACCAAATTTCACCTTGCAAATTGTTCTCTTGCTAAACTTTCCATGCAGGGTCGGTCATTCTTCGAGTAGGAATAATCCTAGGGAAGCGTAAGCTTCGTGGTTGGGCAATAAAGTGCTTCAACCATGTTCTCATCCACCAGTGGAGGCGAGCATCAAGAGGAAAACCTTGGATGTTTTCATGATTATCAAAGGATTATGATGTAACCTTGATGTAAATTGTATATTGTATTGACTTTATGGCCCTATGAGCCAAGTCATCTTGGATATTGTAATTGACATTTGGAAATAAATATATATTATGACTCATATTTTAATTAGACATGTGTTGCTATGAATGAAAATAGTTTCTTATGTCTTTTTAAAATTTAATATTCATAATGTTATTTGCAATAAATATTTAAGTAATAATTAGAATGGGTTATTACTTTTGGTATTAGAGCTTAAGGTTCAACTCTAGGCCTTTTGAGTCCATAATAGCCATGACTAGGGGATAGTTGACCCTTGAAAAAATTGAGTTGTCCTAAGGATTGACCAAACCTGGATTGAATGTAGGTATGGGAAGGTCTAAGTCAAGAAGAAAGAAAGGGAAGACCGTTAGGACCTCGAACAAGAAAGTCGTAGTGGAAGAAAACACCAAGATTGAGGTTCAACCTAAGATTCCCGATTATGAGACTCTAGCTCAAGCCCTCACATGGCTTAAGGTGGAGAGGGGTAAGAATATTGAGGAGTCGAAGAAAAATCCTAAGATTAAGAAGCTTTCCATAATCAAATATTGGCCTCTAGGGTGTGGACCAAACACACCCTTATTAACTAAGGAGGAAAAACAAAGCTTGCGTGCTCAACCCCCCTCTTCTGAGAAAATTGATGTAAATTTTGATGAGGAACCAATGGAGTGTCCTCTCTCCGAGAATGATACAAATTACTAATGTAAAAATAAGATTTTGTAAATAAGGGACTATTGACCCACACTTAATATAAATAAAGCAAGTTGTTTTTAGTGTGTTCAAGTAAAGAACTCAAAAACATGTTTTACTATACATGAATGTGTATGTCTTCAATGAATGAGTGATATATGCATGTGTATGTAGTGTATGTGAATAAGAATGTTTACTTGTAGAACCTAGTGTTAAGTTATGATAGACATGAATGTGATGCAGGACGAGTGTGAGTCAATATGGTGACCACCAGACAAGAGATGAGCGGTGGTGGGTCAGAAAATGGACCAGACAAAAGGTTGGAATAGATTCTAGAACTCCTAAATATGAAAGAGGCTCATATGGACCACTTAAATTATGAGGTTTGAGGGCACATGAGGATTGAGTTCCCAAGAATGCGGAAGCCAATCAGGGAGGAGGCGGTCCAGGAGAAGGCCCTCGAGGTCGAATTAAGGAAGAACTAGGAAATGATCTCAATAGAGTAGCACCGCCTAAGTTTTATGGCAAAGTCATCAAAGCGGGAGATGAGGCATGCATCATTAAGATGGAGAAATATTTTTCTCTATAACCTATCCAATCAAACCAAGGATGTGTGGGCTACATATCAACTTTCAAGAGAAGCGACTACTTGGTGGGACAATGAAAATATTGAAAGGAATCTTCAGCCTGGTGAGATTACTTGGGAACTCTTCCTCTAATATTTTAGGAAGAGATGGTTACCACAACTCTTTTTTGACAAGAACATGACAACATTCCATAACCTAACTCAAGGGAGCATGATTGTGACCCAATACTGGGAAAAGTTCATCAATCTACTCAAATATGTGCCCCACTATCAAGGAGATAGATGTTTCCGTATTCGAAAGTTTATATTGGGACTTAGACCCCAAATTGTAGTAGAAGTGGACATGCATGATCCTCTCACCATGAATGAAGTCTTCTTGAAGGCCACCAAACAAGAGTAGAAATTGAAACAATTATCTAGTAACCACAACAATTCAAATCCTAACTCATAGTTTTGGAACAAGAAGTTTCAAAAAGGAGACAAGAACCACCAGATCCATAATCTCAAGAGGGGAAGTGAGTCACAAGAGAAAGGTGACGATGGAAATGGTGGAAAGAGCAAGAAGGAAAATAAAAACAAAGGCAAAGACGACCAAAAGTAGAAGGGCTTCAAAGAAGACAAGCCAAGAGGTCGCAAAGGGCCTTGCAACTAGTGCTATACTTGTGGAGGCAATCATTATGCCTCTAATTGTCCACAACGATCGAAGTCACAAAGGGAAGGAAACTATCAACAGTCTCAACATCATCAAATCTAAGTTGCAGTGGATAACAAGTAGGCAAAGTATCAGACTTTTCCAATACAGTTGAAGGGTAAGCTCTATGGCTGAACTGTCTTTATTTTAATTGATATCAGAGCTAATGAATGTTTCATAGACTCTAGAGTAATATACAAGATACCTATTAGACTTGGATACATGGAAAACTCATGGACAGTCCAGTATGGAAACTAAGAAGAGCGGAGGGTAGATACTTGTCTCTTTTGTAGTGAGTTAGAGCTTCCAACCTTCCAGACCCAATTCAACCTGTATGTAGCACCCTTAGGCTCATACGATGTAGTTTTGGGGATAAATTGGTTAACTGAGCATAAGTCTATAGTGAAATTTGAGGATAAGGTAGTTAATTGTCTGGATGATTATGGGAACCCAATCGAGATCTATGGGATGCAAAGACACTTAGCACTTAGACAGATCTCTGTTATGCAGCTCAAAATGACTCATCGAAAGGGATGTGCTATTTATGTTATGCATATTAATAACCCTGACAACAAGGAATCATATTTAGATGAATAACCTATTATCAATGAGTTTCAAGATGTGTTCCTTGATGAACTCACAGAGTTACCTCTGAAACGAGAATTTTACTTCTCTATTGACCTTGTACCAGGAGCTGTGCCTCAATCCAAAGCACCATATCAGATGAACAACACCAAAATCTATGAGTTGAAGGCCTAGTTAATGGAATTGTTGAACATAGGGATCATAATACCCAATGTGTCTGCTTGGGGAGCACCAATTATCTTTGTGAATAAGAAGGATGGAACCTTGCATCTATGTATAGACTATTGGATGTTGAACAAGGTGACCATCAAGAATCAATATCCACTCCCGAGGATCGATGAGTTGTTTGACCAGATGAACGAAGCGATATTGTTCTACAAAATTGATCTCAGGTTGGGATACCATCAATTGAGAATAAAGGAAATATATATTTCGAAGACTAATTTCTAAATTCAATATGGAAATTATGAGTTCACTATGGTACCTTTTGGTTTGACCAATGCACCTGCAACTTTCATGAATATCATGAATAGTGTGTTCAGAGATTGCTTGGATAATTTTGTTTTGATTTTCATAGATGTCATCCTAGTTTACTCAAAGTCTATTGAAGAGCATGATAGGCACTTGAGGATAGTTTTACAGTGGTTGAGAGAGAAGAAACTCTTTGGGAATCTAGATCTAAGTGCTCATTTTATCAATATAGGGTGCACTATCTAGGCCATATTATTTCACTCGAGGGAGTCTTTGTAGACCCTGAGAAGATTAAGGTGATTATGGAATGGCCAGTGCCTCAGAATGTATTTGAATTATGTAGCTTCATGGGCCTCATAGGATACTATAGAAAATTTATGTAAGGGTTCTCTCAGATTGCGTCTCCAATCACATCACTCCAAAGAAAAGGAATATGGTTTGAATGGACTAAGAAGTGTGAGAAGGCATTCCAACTCTTGAAGGAGAGGCTCGTAATGGCACCAATGTTGACCATCCCTGATCCTAATTGAAGATTCATTGTAATCACATATGCTTCAAGAGAGGCATTGGGAGCAATACTAATGCAAGATGGAAAAGTGGTAGCATATGAATCAAGAAAGCTTAAACAACACGAGGTGAATTACGTACCGCATGATTTAGAGTTGGTTGCAATATTTCATGCCTTAAAGATGTGGAGGCATTATCTCTTGGGGAAGCCATTTGAGCTCAAGATATACCATTTGGGATTGAGATACATTTTTACTTAGCCAAACCTTAAAGCATGACAAAGAAGGTGGTTTGAATTCCTTAGTGAGTATGACTTCAAAATTGAGTACATAAATGGAAAAGAGAACATAGTGGTTGATGCTCTTAGTAGACAAAGACATCTGGTAGTCATGATCTTGACAAGTTCCAATATGAGACAACAAGTGACACGACATTTTTCAAGGGATGAGCACTATGAAAGAGTGAAGAATGCCCTAGCAGAGAATCCATCAGATCATTGATTCGATGGGTATGAGATCAAACCAGATAGATTTTTGAGATACCTGAGAAGGATGTACATCCTAGACTCTAGAGAGTTGAGGAAATTGGTTCTAGAGGAAGTTCATAATGCACCTTACTTAGGACACCTCAGAGTATCCAGAATGATCGTAGAATTGAAAACTCTATACTTTTGGCCTAAATTCAAGAGGGATGTAGTGGAGTACGTAGCCAGATGCTTAGAGTGCCAGCGAGTCAAGGCTAAACATGCATATCTAGCATGGCTATTATATCCTCATGACATACCTGAGTATAAATGGCAAGTGATGAGTATGGACTTTGTACAGGGGTTACCTTTGAGCAAGAATCAACATGATGTTATCTTGGTTGTGATCAATAAGTTGACCAAGGTGGCACACTTCATCCCAAGAAACCTTAAGGATGGATTATTAACCCTGGCTAAGAAATTTGTCCAAGAGATCTTCCACTTACATGGAGTGCCAAAAACTATCATTTCTGATAGAGACACCCGGATGACCTCAATATTTTGGATGACCTTGAATGCCGCATTGGGAACTAAGTTGAATTTCAACTTGGCTTATCATCCTCAGACCAACGAATAGATGGAGAGGGTAAATCAGGTAGTCGAAGACCTCCTCCAAATGTACTGCATGAACCAACAATATAAGTGAGAAGAATACTTACCATTGGTAGAGTTTTCTTACAATAACTCTTATCACACATCTCTAGGTATGGAATCGTTCAAAGTTCTTTATGGGTGGAAGTGTCATACACCCATCAGTTGGGATAGATTGGAAGATAGGATCATAGTAGGACCTGAAATGCTCAAGGAGATGGAAGAACAAATGAGAGTTATTAAGAGTAGACTGCAGGAGGTGGCCGATTGTTAGAAGAGTTATATTGACAACAATATCTAACTCTTAGATAGTTTGTGGTGGAGATAAACTCTTCTTAAGAGTCAGGCCTCATAAAAGTTTAATTTCCTTTGGAAAGTCTTCCAAGTTAGCCCTGAGATATGTGGGTCCATTCGAAGTCTTGGAAGTGATCAACCCCGTTGCTTATAGACTCGCTCTACCACCTTCTCTGGCTCAACTTCATAATGTGTTTCATGTTTCTTTGCTTAATCCATATCATCTTGATGTAGCTCATGTGCTCGATTGGCAATCCTTGTAGGTATATGACCCAAGAGTGGTGCTAGTGGAGCCCATTAGAATCCTAGATAGACACAACGTTAAGTTACAGAGTAGAAACATTACTCAATTTAAGGTCCAATGGGACTAGTATTCATAAGACAATGCTACTTGGGAGGATGCAGAAGAAATAGAACACTCCTTCCCACATTTTCATTATTAGAAAGAGACTCTTGTTAATTTTGTTTGAAAATTTTGGATTGAATACTGTAATGTTTTGGCTTGGAAACAATATGATATAATGTTGAAAGAGACATATATGCTCTAATTTTTATTAAATAGACATTGAGACAATGTCTCTTCCAAGAGGGGAAGGATGTCATAACCCAATTTTTATTGCATTTAAATTAAAATATAATAAATTGAATTATTCAGAAAATTCAATATGTTAAATGAAAAACTTGATATTTTTGGGTAAAAGCACAAAGTTGTGTCACACTTTCGGCAAATAAATAGTTCTGAGCGAAATATTTTTGATTGGAAAAGTTTCGGTCAAATAGGTTTCGACCAAAACCACGTGGCCTATACGTGGCACACAAAGTTTCAGCCGAATCCCAAAAAAATAATTTTTTCCTTTTCCCGCTTTGAAATTCTTTTTTTTAATGTGTGAGGTTTCTATAGAAAGGGTTTCACCCGAAACCTTTTTTATAGAAACTGTTTCTACCAAAACTGTCTATGTGGCATCCTAGTTGGTAGCCAACTTAGCTTTTTTCAAAATTTTCTAAAACTTTCAAATTTAGCTAAGTATTTCTTTAGTCAAAATTATTTTTTTTTTAAAAAGAAAAATATCCTTTTATAGAGCTCAAAGTGGTGAATCCGAATATGTAATTTTTTTAATATTTTGATTAGTTTTAATATATTTTATTTTAAAAATAATGCAAGTAGGTTGTTAAAGTTAAAAAAGAGGTTGATTAGAAATTTAAAAAAATAGTAAAACATATTAATATTTTTTTTAAAAATATATGGGGCACAAGAGGAGAGAGTCTTCTTCAAAAGGGTATAATTTTTTTGTTTGAAAATGATTAAAAAATAGACAATAGTTGATGGCCTATGAAAACTGTCGAATTCTGACAAGTTTGACTTTAAAACGTTATTACGAGAAAAATATACATCAAAATTTGAATTTTTTTCCATGCACAAGATATTGAAGTTACCTATTTGAAGAAAAAAAAATAGGGAGAAATGAAGTATTTTTTCAATTTATTTCTTGACGGCCCGTGAAGTCACTTTTTTTCTGAAATTTTCAGCATTCCAAAATATGTTCTTAAATTGATAAAAAAGTAATAAAACATTTTTTTTTTAAATCTAAAAAATTACAGGAATAAACTTCATCAAAAGTTCTACATTTCATTAGTTTACATCATTTTGAAATTCAAAACATAAATACCACTTTTATGTGTTCGAAATTCAATTTTTTTTTTGCTATTGGCCGATTCTTTTATAAATTGTGACACAGGATTATGATTTTACCCTTTTGAAATGTTTGAAAGAAGTTGACCATCTTTTTGACTATGTGATATTTTGAACTATCTTATACTTTATCATGGCTGAACGTTACCGATGAATTGTGTAAGTGCAAGTGTGTGCAAATGAAGGAAAACAGGTTGAAGGACGAGAACACGGTTGAGGTAGGATCGTTTAGCCGAATTGAACGGTAAGCTTGATGGAATCTGGGTACACACACCAAAAAATGGCATGATAGTTGCATTTAAAATTTCATATAGAATATCATATTCACTTGATTCAAAATGATTCAATGTTTTAAAAAATAGGCTTGTGAAATGATATACACATGATTTCTTATCTAATTATCTATTTTGATCTCGTGTTTTCAAAATTTAAAAGAAAATGGTAGCATGGTTAAACATATTTGTATGTAATTTAAAAGGCATGCTTGAAGGATGAGAAAACCACTTTATTCAAAAAATCATTATTCAAATAAAATAAAAGTTTATTCCTTGCTTGAAAGTGATTGAATACTATACTGTTATAAAAGTAAAATAGATATATATATCTATATATGTAGGTATATAAATATATATATATATGTGTGTGTGTGTGTGTGTGTGTGTGTATAAATACATATATATGCACACATATATATAAATATATATACATATTCCTTATAAAATTGAATATGGGATCAAAATTATCAAAACCATATTGTTGAATTCAAATAATATCCTAAGATATTATGAGATAGTGGCTTGCATTCAAAATTAAGGCAAGATATTCAAATTTTAGTGTGGGGCGGCCAAAATTAATGTCAATTATGGAATGAAATGAGTCCCATAATGGAGTGAATAGGGTTTTTCCATTTTGGTAGCACAAAATACTTAGGAAGGAATCAAAGATACTAGCAGTGGTGTCAAAGAATTAGGAAGAAGAGAAAGCAAGTGAATCGACTCATTTGGAAAAGTAGGAAAAGCCACCAATAAAGGTAAAAATAAATGTTTGATGTTGTATATGCTTGATTTATTAGTAAAAACTATTCAAAAGTTTCATTTTTCCCTTTCATTATGTCAATTTAATTCGAGTTGATGACAAAATATTAAGATGCCCATTTACTGCAAGTGTATTTGTTTCGTATTAGGACGTTTTGATTTAAGATCAATCATTTCTTTAAAAATATTGCAAGGGCCTTATCGGCCAGCCTTTGCATGCACTAATTCTGTGCATAATCCTTTATTGACATGATAGCTGAATCTGGTTAAGCTCTGTTTGTTTTATTGTTATCACCTCAAATGGATATTTCTTGCATGTAAGTTCTAATAACCATTTCATGGTTAATCGAATGAATCTTCAATAGCTATTAGTTTTGTTTTATTTCAACTAATTTTAAGTCGTTTATCATCTCCCTCTAAGGGAAATGATTGTTTCTCTAATGCTAATTCTTCACTATTGTTGATCTTCTTGCCAGCTATGCCAAGCAAGTATGTCATGCCAAATGGGTGAAATGGCTTCAATAATCATTTATGGAATGATGTTTAAATGTCGTTGTTATTAAGCATATCGCCTCATTCCCCATGAACGAAGGCTGAATGATTATATCATTCAATTTTATTTTATTATGACTGGCATGATCTTTAAGATCGATTTATAGTAAACCATTTCTATATAGAATTATTTATTCATCAAAACAATCCCCTTTTATTTACAATATTCCATTTTATGCTTACAACATACCATTTGTATATCGATTTACAGTATACCATTTTATGCATACATGTGATGCTTGTAATGTTGTTTTCACCAGTCCATGTTGCATGCACATATCATTCCCTTGATTGATGCTTGAATTGTTCCATAGAACAATCATTATGAATGAGTCTTACTAGGTGGTTGTCAAACAATGTAAGTTGATAATCGACATTCTTCAAGGTTCGACTAATGATAAATGTTAGTGATAAAGCCAAACAATCATTTGACTATTAGTCATTTTTAAAATGACAGTAGCTTGAACATATATCCATAACAATCACCATTAGAAACATAGGTCTCTCCTAACCTGAAACAACAATATAAATATTCCAACTTTGTATGTGATTTAAAATGACAAGCATGACGTTTGATTTATTTGTTTACAAAAAAAAGGACACTGGTATTGTTTGGAAAATTGTACATCTAGAATGATAGAAACATTTATCGTTTACATGTTGTACTGGTTAACTTGAAACTGTTAATGAGATACATTGGCACAATAACTTGTTTATTACAAATACTATAATTGTTTCAAACATAATTGTTCTTCTTTCCTTGAAAAGGGAATTTTTACATCTTGTATAACAGTCAAATGATATGAAAGTCTGTAGTATTATTTTGAACGAAAGAAAACCAACTATAATTTTTTTTTATTTCAGAATGTATGCACAAATATAATAACTTAAGTTGGCACATATATGTGTATGCACATAGACCTTCATCTACGTACATACACATACTTGTGACATACCTTCTTTTGTTACTTATTCAATTCATTCTTAAATGAATATTAAATTACATTGAATGTAATCATGTGATATGTGTATGAAGTGAATGGATAATGTATTAAACAAATCCATTGACTTATTTTATTTTATTTTATTAAGTCGAGGAAATAAGTCGTCTGAATTATTTTTTGTAGATATGTGTCCAAATAATATTCTCTTTATTGAGTATAAGAACAACACCTAGGTAGACTAGAGCATCTCAGGGTAGAGGGTTTCTAAGGAATAAACTATTTTTTTGAAAGTTGTCTTCCAGGATGGGTGCCAAAATGGAGTACAAAGAGTATAGGTTTTGCTTTACCCAAAACCTATATTTTGTTGTTGCAACTAAATCTTTATGCTTGGTCAAGCAGTTAATCCATTATGTATGTATGGACCTATATGCGATGACACTCTCTGCCATTCCTAGCATAAATTTTGCATTTTTCTAATCATTGATAGAGATGCATGTAGATGTTTGGGCACGCACCAGATTCTATCTTACAGATTGTTCTCTTGCTAAACTATCCATGTAGGGTCAGACATTCTTCAAGAAAAAATAATTCTCAGGAAGCGTAAGATTTGTGGTTGGGCGGTAAAGCACTTCATCCATGTTCTATTCCACCAGTGGAGGTAAGCATTAAGAGGAAAACCTTGGATGCCTTCATGATTATTAAAGGATCATGATGTAACCTTGATGTAAATTATATATTGTATTGACTTTGTGGCCCTATGAGCCAAGCCAACTTGGATATTGTAATTGACATTTGGAAATGAATATATATCATGACTTATATTTTAATTAGACATGTGTTACTATGAATAAAAATAACTGCTTAAGTTATATCTTTTTAAAATTTAATATTCATAATGTCATTTGTAATAAATATTTAAGTAATAATTAGAATGGGCTATTACATTCACAAAGAGTATAGATAACTCTAGACAACTTTTAACTAAGTATGACCAATCTAATTGGATTAGGCAATATGGAACACTATGAACTGACTAAATGCAAGTAGAGAATTTTGTATTAATTTGGCTAAAGTTTTAAAATAAAACAAACACTTTCATGGAATTGTAGTTGTGAGTTCACACACCTCTAACTCAACTTGGAAATGACCTTTTTACCTAAGTTTTAACTTATGGTTTACTTGTTTGACTATTTGTTTAACTTATCATAAAAAAATATGATCAAAATGTATCTCTCTATGATCGATAAATGAACAAGATCACGGAAACATTTTCTTGACAATGAACATCCATTTTATGTACTCACAATATATCGGACCTTGGCTACTTCCACAATATTTTGCATTCACTTCCAAGAGTGAAATACTCTCCTAATTTTATGCACAATTCTTTTGCAAATTATGGTATTTTCAAATAATGACTCTGACTCAAGACACCTTGTCCTTCTCACGAGTTCTTGTCAACTTGAAACCTAAGTAAAATAAAAGTTTTATTCACCAATAAGAAAATAACTTCTTAAATAATTTTGATTTCTCTATGTTTTCCTCTTAATTCTTTGTACAAGAACATATTTAATAATGTTGGTAAATGTACAATAAATATTGCCAAAATTCTTTTACAAGAATAATCACGTTTTTAGGTATTTATTAAATCTTCAACTACTCTAAATATAAATCTGATTTATTTCAATCAACATGTCAGAATAAACATCAAGCTTATCATACCAATTTATAAATATATAATACAAATTATTCTTTACACACTATATATATATCAGACTGCAATTTTATTTTCCAGAAAATAAAATAATTTATTCAACTTATTAAAGTAGGGTAACATATCTCTTCTTTTCTACCATATATAGTTTTAAAAGAGAAATTCAATAATTACATGCACAGGTCTGTAAAAATCATACTACACATTCACTAATTCAACATATATGTTTCAATATATTTAAATGTTATTTTATCCTTTCAAATATGAAACTCTAGATTATACTATCAAAATTTAAAGAGAAAAAATAATGTATAAAAGCATTCCTGAACTGTTACTTTACTTTTGCACTTCTGAGTTCTAAATGGTCAGCTCCTCCAAGTTCCACAACTAGCACAACTCTTTCCTCTCTCTTCCCACGTTGAAGGTAAAAATGAATAATAATAAACAACAATGGTCTCTAAAAACCTTCAACTTGTTTTCAATAATCAATACTAACATCAATAAGTAATCTCCATGCTTGAAATTATGAAAAATTGTTTGTATATGGCGTTTGTTCTCTGTAATGAAACTCTCTCTTTTTTCACAGACTAGCACTCCTTTTCTCCTTCCTATCATTGTATGCATTGATAGCAATATTCTAAGGCAAGAATATAGTCTACGTTGGAGGCTCTAACCTCACGTGGAATTTGAAATAGTTAAAAGTTTATTTACTTATCCTTACATGCATTTATGGGCATGTCTAATTGCCTCAAAATTCCATGGCTCTTTCCATGGGTCATTGGAATTTATGCCAACATAATATATATTCTTAATTATATGTCTATTTATATTTCATATATATATTTATTTATATATTAAATGTATTTAGATAATAATTAAATAAACTTTATCGATCAATCGTAAAGACGAAATTAAAATAATATAACACCTCTTTTATTACGAAAGACCAGGCCAAAGATCATAAGATTTAACTTACCCTTACAACTCGACCATACTTAGTCAAAGCACAAAATAAACTCAACGACAAAACTAGGTTTACTTACTTGAACTTGATACATAAGCCTAGGTGAGTGTGTGTTCAACTCATTTGGCATTAATTTGTTTGTTTACCCATGTCTATACTATTTTCTCTGATGATACTCTCCCTCTCCCTCTAGGAGGGTAAGAATCTGATCGTACATTTAACTTAGAAAACCAATAACATAGTTAAAGTTTGTTATTAGTCACGACATCATAATCTTGATTAAATATAATAATCATTAAAATCGAAACACATTGAATTGCATTAAAATTTCATCAAAATATCAAATGACATATAATTATCTACTGATGTCAAAAACATAAAAATTAAAAATAATTGCAAATCAAAATTCTAGGTGTAACATGGTCTTTGCTTTCCTTCTAGATTTTAATAAGACCCTTTGCAATGAGACTTTTTAATGGATCCCTCTCTATGATTTCGTCAAATGTGTTAGTGAATTGCACTTGTAAGTGAAAACCCATTTCTTATTTGAGGCTTTGAACAAATATACTCACAAGTTATTTTTTAGGTATGGGCCATGATAATTTGCTTGCCATATTCATCCATTATTGTAGGAAGGTTGTGAATGATTCTCCATTTCATTTTTGTGTGTTAAATAAATCAATCATAGATATTTTATGTTCGATGTTATAGGAGAAATGGCTGGTGACTTTTTTGCCCATTAATGAAAGGTCTTGATGCCATGTGGTAAATGAGAGAACCATTTTATTTCTCATCCTCTTAAACTTTAAGGAAAGAGGTGCATTAAGTATGTGTCATTGTAAGCAACCTTTAAGAAAGCTATATATAATTCTCGTATATGTTCTTGTGTATCTCCTCTTCCTTTATACTTGTAAAATTTAGGCATTTCAAAGTTGCGAGGGAAAGGTAACATAGGGATTGACTTGTCGAATGGATAAGGGCATATATCTTCAAGCGTGTAGTTTTTCTTTGCGTTTCCTAGTTCCATGTTAGCTATTTTATTATGTAAGCTTTGGATTTACTTTCCCAAGTCATTTATGGGTATGATGGTGGACATGTTGGTAGATGGCTGATTGGTAGAATTTGAGGGAATATATGATTGTTGTTGTGGAATATTTGGTGAATTGAATTAATGATTATGACTTTGAGGGATGTAGGTGTTTATAAGGATGGTCAATGGAGAATATTAAGAATTATATGTGTTGGTAGGTATGTTGAATATGAAATATTGTGAATGATTTGGAATGTTGGTGTTTGTGGGTATGTTGAATGTGGAATATTGTGAGTGATTTGAGAGGTATGTTTTTATGGGTATGCTAAGTGTGGAAGATTGTGAATGATTTGGAATGTTGGTGTTTGTGGGTATGTTAAATTTGGAAGATTATGATAGATTTGAGATGTATGTGTTCATGGATAATGTTGGATGTAGAGGATTTTGAAGCATATGGGATATTTATGTTTGTAGATGTGTTAGATGTGGAAGATTGTGGAGCATATGGATGTATGTGTTTGTGAATATGTTGAATGTAGGAGGCTGAGAGTTTTATGGTATGAATGAAGAGATGGATGTAGTAATATTACTAGATGAGATGGGTCCTTAATAGAGTAGGTTGATGTATTGTCTAGAAAATGATATTGAGTTGTTGCCAATAAAATGAATAGAAGTTTGACTTGAAGCAATTGGTATAGAAATTTTTGGTACAAAGACATTGAATGATTGTGATACAAGGATGTTTGTTCTAGGTATGTTGGATCGGTTTTTTCCCTCTAAGGTGTTTGATGAATCAATGGTTGTAAGGGATGTTTCCCTAAGTGTGGCAATGTCAAAATCTAAGGGTATCTTGGCACATGTTTGTGCTAGCATAAGAAGATATATGTTAGGATCTACAAAAATAAGACAATCAATGACCTTCATTACATCTAGGTCTTGTTGCATCTCTAATAATTTTTTCTCGTGATAATTTAGAAAAATCTTGTGTGTTGTCCTTTGAAGCAGGTATAACCCATAATGAGGGTGGTAGTGGTGTTTGGTATGCATTTGAGGGAACAAATAAGAAATCATGTCAAAATCATGTTGAGTATCAACCACAATCATGGTAATGTTTGACTCACTTTGGTTAGACTCTATGAGTTCTCTATATAAAGAACATGTGATAGGCATACAAATAGCAAGACCTTCGTAAATGATATAAGATGAAAAGTGGATGATTTGATATGGATGTGTGGGATTTTGTATTTTTTAAGAAAAAGATTTAGGACCTGGACAAAGATCTGATTTTAGATTGTTGTTTTTGGTGCTTTTGATTGATAAAAGGATGATGTTGGGTAAAACCCCAATAAATCAAAGTTAATCTAGATATTAAATAGTGATGATAAGGTAGGCTCAACTAGGATGTTTCGACTTTTGTTTCTAGGTTTGTCTGGTCAAAAGACTAAAAGTTTAATTTTCACAGTGTTTTGGAAATTTAGGAATTTGTCAAAAGTGTCATTGTACTAATCAAAGATGACTTAGATGTGCAATACAAAGACTCAAAAGTGCAACTCTATCAAAGAGATGCACATGAAAACAATTCAAAATTACCATATAATGGGTTAAAAGTGTAATTCTGTAACTCAAAAGTGTAATTTTTTCAAACAAAAGTGCATGAAAATAGGTCAAAAGTGTGATAGAATGAACTAGAAGTGGAGGTCTACAACTCAATAGTGCAATTATATCATATAGAAGTGCATGAAAATAGGTCAAGAGTGCCATAGAATAACTTATAAGTGCAACATTATAGCTCAAAAGCATAGTTTTGTGACTTAGAAGTGCAGGTTTATGTCTCAAAAGTGCAAATCTGTCAAAGAGGTGCATAGGAATATAAATCAAAAGTACCACATAATAGATCAAAAACATAGTGTTATGATTGAGAAGCATCATTATATGACTCAAAAGTGAAGATCTATGGAAAAATTGTTCTTTTACTAGTGGATGATTATTTTGGACAGTTTGTTTTCTTTGGTAAGAGACAAAACAATAAATACTATGGTTGGTGACTTCAAGGAATTAAGGCCGAATGGCTTTCAATGGTTTTCACAAGAATACATGCCAAGTATGTTAACAACCATATAATTATTTAAGTAGGTGTGTCACATTAGTGTAGTCCCAAGCAATAAAATACCTTAAGGATTCAATAGGTAGGGGTCTAATGGCACAAAATTGACTCATTTTTCCCTTTACTTTAGAGGAAATGACACCTTTAATCCAATTATTTTTATCTATACTCAAAGAGGTACATGTTGAGTAACTTGATGCTTGATACTAAGTGTTGCACCACACTATATTGATGACCAATGGTTTTAGGCTTCTAAAAACAATGTTCTTAGTGGTATATGTGAATTGAAGGTCTATCTTCAAATGCTTGAGTCTAGGAGGGTCTCTCTTGTCCTCTTCACAAATTGAGGGTCTTGTGGCTTAGCTAAACACGACGATGACTCACTTTTGAGGTAAAATTTTTCTCTCCCCCCTTTATATACCCCTCCAAAAAATATGGTTGAGGTCATCTTTGAGGTGATGAAATCCCCAAGCAAGCCCCCTATGGGAAAGATTGAAACTAGTGCTTTTGATCCCCAAGCTCACATGAAGTGCAAGGGGAGAGTATACACAAGCTAGCTCAACCTTAGGTATGAACATAAAATAAATAAGTAAACTAGAAAGTGTTTTTGATATCTAGGCTTGCACGTAGTGCAAGGAGAGAGCATACACACCCAATAGATCAAAATAACTTTTATACCTATCAAATGTGCCAAGATACCTATCAAAAATGTAAAAATAACACATAGATGTATAAGGATTTCTCTCAAAAGCATAAAATTGTGTCTAGGTTTAGTAGATAAATGAAATGCACCATTACAAATATTAGAAGCACCAAAGAATTTGACCTTTAAAAATACCTACAAATGAAAAGTAACACCTTGTCAAACAGATGATCAATCAAATAAGAAGGTGTTATAAGGGTAAGATCTTAATCATAAACTTTTAAATAAATAGAAACCCAAAATTCATCAAGGATTTTTTAATTTAGCAAGTCAGTCATAAAATAGATCAAATGCACTAAAATAGAGATTAAAAGTATTGTTATGTAGAACAAATACGTCAATCAATAGATCAAATATGTTATTATATAGATCAAATATGTTATTCTACAGATCAAATACATTATTTTATAAAATTTTGTAGATTGAATGTGATATACTACAAATTAGATGTGTCGATTATTCTCCTAGAAACAACAAATTATTATCCAAATACACCAATCTATAGTCAATAGCATTGTTATGCGCCATACTTAAACACAACAATCTCCAAATAAAAATATTAAATTTAAGGATATGGGTCCCATCGGGCGTGCCAAAATGTGAGTGTATTAAATGTTGAATTTGATATTAAAGGATATTTCAATGCAAATACCCAATTCAACATTCAACATTCAACAACTACTTCAATAGAGGGTGTGCATAAATAAAGTAAATTAAATCAATCAATTTTACCTCCACAAAGAGCCTAGTTCTTACTCCATTATGTGTGATAGTATTACAAAATGGTGATATGTAGATTGCTCTTCAAATATAAGCATAACCTTGATATAGCCAAATGGGCATAATGATAGCACAAATTTATCAAATAAATTATGGATAGATAATGGCTTAGAATAATGGTGGATTTATAAATTTCACTGACATTGATCAATGATGGAGGATGACCAAAGAAATCGATGGATGAGATTGGTTGAGAGATCATGATGAATGGCTTGGATGATTAGTTAACTGGCTACATGGATGAGTAAGTGAGCGGCAGTGATTAGGAGTTTTCTTTTTTAGTTAACCCACTTAGAAGAATATAAATAAAACTAAATAAATAAATCGGTACTTTGATGTTATAATCGCACGATGTCCGAAGGAACAAAGGAGGGTGTGAATGTTGTTGTGAATGGAAGATGACGATGGAGGTTTGGAGCTGGCGTGAATCCCACACAAAAGGGCAAGATGCATTTGAGGAAGCTTGGGTGGAGATGCATGCAAAATTCCCACCTCAACTAGTTGCAATGAATTTACCCTTCGATTCTCTCGGGCCGGCTACTCCCCCCCTCATTGACAGTTGCAGGAATAGGAAAAACCCATACCATGTATGCTCTGAGTTCTATAAAACTTGGATCACTCAAGATTTCCCTTTTGCAGAACCCAAATTTTCCTTCGCTAGCTTCTTCAACCTCAAAAATATGCTCTCTCAAAGACTCAGTGGTTTGCTTGATGAATGTCCCTGTGGATTTTTATTTGATAGATTTGCGCATTAGAGAATTTTTAGATGAATTAGGGAATAAATCCCTATTTGTTTGTTGTCTATGCAAGATGCCCAATGTTGCTCAATTCGTTGACTGGATGATGACAACTTGGAATAATTTGACCCTTCCAGACATCGACATTTTTAAATTTGGTTTTTTTCGCTTCATTTCACCTCTATGGATGACTGTAACTTTTTTCAAACAACATGGCCCTTAGTTTTTTGGTTAGTCTAGCCTCTTCCTGGTCGATTGGTCCCCATTCTTCGATCCTATTGTTGCTAAGATCAGCTTGGTTCCCATCTAGATCAGGTTGTACAACCTTCCATCGATTATGCATGTGCTTGAGCTCAGTAAAGATATGGTCAAACAATTTGGATCTTTTGTTATTTTGGATACTGGTGCCTGCCATTGCAAATTCACCAAGGTTTGTGCCATCATCGACATCTCCAAACCAGTGCACCACTCTATTTCGATCCATTTTGCCTTCGAGACCTAGACTCAATTCCTTAATTATGAAGGTCTCCCCTTTAGGTGTTTTAACTGCAACAAGCTAGGGCACAAAATTGCTGGCTACACTACCCCCAAGGCTACAACAACACAAAATTTCAAGCTCAAGAGGTGGGTTAAGAAGTCAGGTGATCCCAATGCTGATTTCATATGGCAAAATCAAGAAAAGTTTTTTGCTCATTTGGAGCCCTCGCCTTCCCCTGATGCCCCGACTATGTCCTCTAGTGGCTCAGTTCCTCCTTCCTCTATTCCCATCTGTGATTCCAGTGAGGCACCACTACCCCTTCTCACTATTGACTCCCCTTGCCAATTGTGGTGGTCGGCAATGATTATGATTCAGAGGGTTCCTATCCCTTCTCGAACAACTTGGATGAGGATTTAGATAACTTCTCGGATCTCGACAATGTGGTTGTTCCTGTTAAAAATTTCTCTTACCCAAACTGTTAGTGCCATATCCAAACCAAACATATCTGCCAAAAGAAAAATGAGACGCAAATTTGAAGCTGAGAAGCTTCATATTGAGGGAAAAGATGTTGTGGATGAGGGAACACAATGGAAAATGAATTCCCTCCTCACCAAGAGTATGAGGAAGGGGAAGGCCAATAAGGCCACTTGAGATGTGCCCACAAGATGTGGGTTTTTGGTTAGGGTTTGTTCTATAGCAAATTTTTCGTCAGGTTCCTCTAAGCTTCAGGGTTTTGTTGGCTTTTTTAGGCATACTTTTGGTGTCCTTTTTATCTCTTTCATAATGTGTGCTCCCCATTCATGGGTCAGAAGCAATCAAATTATTTTTATTTTTTGGGTG
Source organism: Sequoiadendron giganteum (assembly GCA_007115665.2). Lineage (NCBI taxonomy): Eukaryota > Viridiplantae > Streptophyta > Pinopsida > Cupressales > Cupressaceae > Sequoiadendron > Sequoiadendron giganteum. The sequence continues at coordinate 752,179,970 of CM021100.1, forward strand.
CTGCCCCTTTGTAGCTATTTATCTATAAAAAAACTAACTAAATAAATTTATTTAATTTCATGTGCACAAGGGAGAGATATATTTAGGAAATAAATAAAATATTTATTTTATTTATTTTTAGAATAATTAAAGATATAAAAAAATAATTAAATTAATTAAATTGATTTATTTAATTAGAGAAGAAATCATTGTTAATTAAATATTTAAAATTATTTAATTATAGTGGGTAAGAAGAATTAATACATGAATTAATTAAATAATTAAAAATCATCATTTTCTATCATCAATATTAATTAAATATTTTTTAAATGTTTAATTAATTTCTTAATTTTCGTCTAACCACATTAATTGGACAATTTTTAATTATTTAATTAATTCATGTATTAATTCTTCTTACCCACTATAATTAAATAATTTTAGCCACCTTCAATTTTATGTTCCTCTTTTCTTTAGCTAAGAAGTGAGTTGGACATTCCTCATAAGCTAGAAGATAAGCTATATTAGAAAATCACTCATATGTAAGCCCTACCAACAGAGTAAGAGGAATATCTTTACTTTTTCAAGTTTGTTCTCTACAATCAAATTATAGACTTCATTCCCTTGTACTAATTTATTAGAATTGACATCTACATTATATTCTCAGAGTTTCAAAATCTAGGCTCCCCTTTTGTTACAACCTATCTCTTGTTGAGTCAACATAGTTTTAATAGCTAGGTTAGTTATATAAATAACTATGTGTGAATGTAAAATATAGAACATGAATTATTTCATTTTAGCCACAAAAAATGCATCCTTCTCCATTGATGACTAATTTAGCTCGTGCTTCTTCAGGGGCACACTCATAAGTGCAATTGGGGATTCAATCGCTTGATCATTCTTCTAGATTAGAATACTAGATAAGATATATTTTGATTCATAATTGTAAATTATGAAATCCTTAATAAAATATGGCTATAGAAGAATAGGTGCATGAGAAATAACTACCTTTATATCATTGAAGGCTTTCTTCCCTACGTCATTCCAATTGAAGACTTTCTTTTCTTTCATCATATCAGGAATTTATTTTGTTAGCTTGAAAATTTATGGGAAAAATCTTCTTAGAAAGTTTACCTAATCAAAGAAATATCTCACATTATGTCTATTGATAGGAAGATTGATTTGTTGAATTTATTTCACCCTTTTAGGTTCAATCTTAATCTCTTCCTTTGAGATAACGTGTCTTAAAAACTTACCCTCTATGATACTAAAGAGTAGTTTTCTCAATTTCAAGGAAATTCCATGTTCTCTACATATTTTTAAAACCAACTCTAAGTCACATAAATGGTTTTCTCTCTTCTTTGAAAAAATCATTAGGTCATCCAAGTAGATTACAATAATTTTATTCCTCGAGTCTCTAAAAGAGAGATCCAAATCTCTTTGGAATGTTTCCTCTGTATTGATAAGGCCAAAAGGCATATGATTAATTATATGTGAAAGTACCCCAAGATGTAATGAAAGTAATCTTGAACTAACCTTTTTTGGATATATTGATATAATTATATAGAAGAAGCCATTAAGCATGAATATCATTTTAGACCCAAAGATAGTTTGTAAAACATTTTCCATGATGGGTAAGGGTAGTTGTCTTTCAAAGAGATTGATTTAAATTCTTAAATTCTATACATATTCTTATCTCTCCATTATTCTTATGGATCAAAACTATATTGGCTATCATTTTGAATGATGGATGGGATATATGATCCTTGCTTTCAACATTTTATCAATTTCTTAGAAAATTATATCAGTGATTTTGAAGTTATATATATGTTATTTTTCTTGAATGGAGCAACGTGAGGTTTGAGTAGAATGTGTAATGTACATTTTTCAATTAATTTGGATTTGGGGACTAAAGTCCTATTTCCTATTCTCGATGTCTCCTTTGGTCCAAATTTACATGTATGTTCCCCCTTATAATTCCTCACATATTTATCAGGCTAAAAGGTTTCTAAGTGGGAAGATATGTTATACTTACTCAGTTTTTCTAGGTTGTTGGGGTTGCAAGGTTTCCCTTCCCAACACACTTCATCACCCAACTCTAATTTTATTTTACCTTCCCTTGTCAAAGAGTTAAAACTTCTCCTTACTAATGTGCCTCACTTCTAAACTCTGATCATTGATAAGAGTAAGAATCAAGTAGTATCCTTAGCCTCTAAACTCTAATGATCCCACCTTTTTCACTATTCATTCCTAGCTACCCCTACATGACTTGGAGTGTCATAATATCAATTTTATGATGTAACCGCTATAGAAGGGGATTTTCCCATCCAAATACATGGTTAAATCACTTTGGTACAAATTCGCATTCAACTACAAGAAAATAAATAAAAATCTAATTAAGTCAACCGATCCAAATGAAGCGAGAAAAAGAGATCCATTGCTTACACACCATCACTAGTCACTTGTTCCTTGGGAACCATTAATGTGGTTGTTATATTTATGGCTTACCATGATCTATGCATAGATTTGATCCATTATTTTGGTGGGATCTCTCGTCAATCATTAGTTGGATGGATATAAAATGGCAGGGTGTGTTCAAACAAGGATGATTGACTATTATACACATTGAAAGCTTAGCCAACATTATTTTGAGCACTAGTGTTTGAATAGTTAGATCTAAGGACAAAAACCCTTTGATTTATAGAAAAATAGAGGATAAAAACCCTTTGGTTTCCTAAGAATGAGGACAAAACCCCTTTAAATTATTAGTTTGATCTCACTTGAGGGTTATATGCATGAGCTTCAAGTTCATAGATCTTTAGCTAGGTTGAGTTACAACATTCTTATTGTTGTAGGAGCGAATAGTGTATTGTCAAATGATAACAATTGTTGTAGTAGTGTTTTGTATTATATATTTTACACATTTGATGATTCCAACTACATCAAGATTTTATAATCAATTGTTTGTTATGGGGTTGAGTATAATAGTTTAATGCCATTGTATCTACTATTTTGTAGCATCTTTTGACTGTGTTTGTCATGTTATTTTTGTTATTATTAAAACATTTTATAATGTATTTTAGATCTTCATGGTCATAAAAATCTTAGGAGTTTATTTACCTTTGTTGGATTCATTATAATATATTTTAATCTCATTAATCTAAGGAAGGCTTTGCCATTTATTTTACATCTTTGTGAACCAAATTTATAATCTGGGTTTTTATAAGATTAATTGTTATAGCCATGTACTAAAGGGGAAATTTTTGGGTTTGCATTAGATGTAAGTTAACGTATTTAAATCCAATTAATATATTTTATATTTGTTGTTATGTGGTATATTCTATGATTAGTTATCTGTTAGCTTCATGTTTTGGTAAGCTAAGTGCATTCTAAACACATTTAATATGTATAAAAAGGGTTTTGATGTTTAATTATAATATGGCATCATCATGTGTTAATTTGGATATTAAGGTTGATGTAAATTCATGAAAGCATATTGGGATTCTCATAAGTTTGGGGTTGCATATTTAAATCTACATTTTATCACCCAAAAATAATTGTTAAGGTTACTATTGTGGTTAATGTGTAAATTGTGAAGATAAATTAGTTATTGTTACTTGTGCAAATACAAAGGAAATTTTTGGGTCGACTACTTTCTAATAAAGTTGATTAGGGTTGTTAATTTAGGATAAAATATTGAAGTTTAAAGTATAATACTAGGTCGATAATGTTGCCAAGTCAACATTAATATAACTAGGGTTTTCTAATGTTCTAGTTTTAAATATTTAAACCCAAATTGTATTTGTCCAATATAAAGTTTATTTGCTAAAGTTTTTAATTAAATATTTCTAAGTATTTTTTTATGGGATATTACATTGGTACTAGAGTTGGTTTTCTTGCCAACCTATTGTTAGAGTAAAAGGTTCTTTACTTAATTATTTTAATTAAGTTACCTTTTATATTCCTCTTAAGATTAACTTAGATTGCATTTTGTAGGCATTTAATAATTATTCTAATTATTAAATGCTCTCCTTTTAGGTTACACTTTAGGGTTTCTTGATCTCCTTCATAAGGATTGATCTCATTGTATTATTTTACTCTCTCTGATTAATGCATCTTTAGCTTTCAGAGCACCCTTTGCTTTTTTGTCTCCATCTCTCCTTTCTGTGATAGGTTATTTGCATGCAGGTGATCTTCGAGTTCTGTGAAGTTGGCTTTCTCAACTTCTACATGGTATCAAAGCTCCAGACATGATACTTCTTCTTCGTGTTTTAAAGGATTTTTGGAGCTTCGAGGGTTTGGCATTTTGTTTTTTGATCCAGGGCATACCTCTTTCATTTGGTGTATTTTGAGCCCAAACCGACCTCACGGTTGTGCTCAGGAGGCCGTTTCCAAGTTTTTTGACATAAAACTTCCCCAGTTTCGGTGCAGTTGGCTCGGGAGGCAAAAAAATTTGCCCCAGGGCCGTACAGACCCCAGGGCAAGCATTTCCATGCGAAAATTTTAAAAAATAAAAAAAACAATGCTTTTTAAAGTGCCACCCGTTAAAAAAATGGGCGCCACCCTCTAGCTGCCTGACGATCACCGCACAATCACCATTGCGACCAAGTGGCCTCCCAGCCGCTGTTGGCTTGCCACCAGCCCACCGTCAGCTCGCTACTCTGCCTATACGTCACCTGTGCGCCGCCCGTGCGTAGGCTGCCGGCCACCAAATCGCCGCTCATCAACTTCAGCCCCTGGTCACTCACTGGACCAGGGGCTTATTTTTTATAGCTCCAGGTGCCTGTTCAGGGGCTTATTGGTCTTTTTGGAGGTGTTTTACGAAATCGGGTATAAAATGGGCGTATGAGTTCCATTTTTTGAAAAAAAAATATTGGCGAAAAACTAATTCGAAGCCGGATCTAATGGTGCAGGTATTTTTTTATTATTTTTCCATTTTGCTACATTTTTTTCCAGTCAAAGTCAAAACATGTTTTTTGCACTCTGGGGGGCGTAATGTTTGCGTTTGGACTCTGTTTCTCGAAAATGAATAGGCATTAGAAAGTTGTTTGAGTGCTCTCTTCAGATTTGTAGTTTATTTCATCAAAAAATTTATTATGTACACAAAGTATTGTCTGAAGCATATTGTGCTTTTTCTCATTTTTTAGCTTTAAAAATTGTACTGGGGTTTGGGTTTTTGTGTTGTGGGGGGTATTTTTTTCTTGCTTTCTATAATCTACATCAGAAAACCAGAAACCTCTTTCATAAAACATTTTAAAACTCATTCATTATAGCAGACACTTATTCTCTTGAGCATCTTTCCCCACACAATTCACACTTGGAAGGCACAAATTACCAAACTTCTCATGTCCAAAGGGTTATGGTCATGTTTGGATGATGTTCAACCTCAGTTGACATGGCCATTTGAGGTTTTTTAGCACATGAATAGAATGGATGAGGCCATGGATTTGATATCCTTGCATGTTTCAGATAGTCTTCTATTCCATCTAGAGGGTTGTACAACTCCCCGGGCTATGTGGTTGAAGTTTCAGACTCTATTTGGCACCATTAATCAGTTTCAAGCACTTCAAATTAAGGTCGAATTGACTTCCTTAGTACATAATTCATATCCTACCATTGAGGATTTTTTGATGAAGTTCAAATCACTGTGATCATTGTTACAGGGTTGTGGTAAGAACAAAACAGATGAAGAGTGCATTTACCTAATTCTCTCTAAGCTTCGTGGTTCATTTCATATTTTTTCCTCTATATTATATTCTACTATGGATGCCTTGGGTGCACACTTTACCATGCCTATTTTTGAGGTGTTCTGTGATCGGTTGAAATGAGATCAAGCCAAGATATCATAGTTGGATGCTCTCACATGATCTAAGAACCAAGCACCGATAGCTCAGTCATCTAAGGGGAAGCAGAAGTAGAAAGAGAAGTCGAAGATAGATTCAACTGGCAGTGAGAATTACTCCAAGACCCCTCCAAAATCTAATTCAAAACCACAGTCCCATCCTAAACAAGGAAAATCTTCTAACTCTGGCGAGTCTTCCTCCAAGACTAAGAAGAAATCAAGTGATCCTTGCAGTTTTTGTGGCAAGGAAGGACATCCAATTTCTAGATGTTGGAAACGATTAGAGGCTTTAGAGGAGGCCATGAAATAGCATCATATCACCTCACCTCAAGCTCCTTCTCCACCCATAGGGAAAGGTCATGCTCTTTCTGCACGAGCATTATCTTCAGGGTCTAGTTGGATTCTAGTTTCTGGTGCCTCTCACCATGTGACACACACAAAAAGGATTTGGTCACCGCACTTGCCCCTACTGGCACTACACACATTGTAGTTGGTGAATCAGTGCAACTTTCAGTTAAGGGTTCAGGTATTGTTTCATTGGATGATGGTTGTCTTCAGGATGTACTTGTTGTTCCTGACATTCAATGAACCTTATTTCTGTTTATTAGATTTTCCATTTTGGCTCTAGTAAGACAATTGAGTTCTGACCATATGATGTGGTTATTTGAGACCTTCATGATCCTGATTTGGTTGTGGCTACTGGGAGTGTTGATTTTGCATCTCGCTTATACAAATTTGATGGCTTTGAGAGTTCAGACAGTTCAAGTTATTCTCTTATAGCACATGTAGACTTAGTGAGTAGGATTTGGCATGAGCATTTGGACCATGTCAATTACAAATATCTACAGTAGATGAGTACTCAGGCACTAGTGATTGGGCTCCCTAAGATTTCCTGTACTAATTGTAACGCCCCGCCATGCAACCCTAGAGGAAGTTTTCAATTCACTATAAAAGCGTACTAAATTTTTTTTTTATTAAAGTGAATTAAACATACATGTTCATCTATAATTGACAACATCCCCTAGGGTTACATAACTGAGATCACTTATTTCCCCATTATCATACATCATTAAGATTCATTGCATTAAATTACTCAAGTAAAAACATTCATTCAACATAAATAAATAACCAGATAAAAAAAGATAACATCCATAGCATAAATCCATTAAATGAATAACTGTTTACAATTCTCATTCCCAGAATGAGTCATAAATACATAAGTGTTTCAATTACATAAATCAACCTCATAAATACAAGAGGGGTAAAATCTAATTAATACAATTTGACATACAAGGTACAAGAAATAATAAAAAGATCCGCGAGCTATCCATCTGGATGTCTCGCCACCAAATACTAAAGATCAAAGGGGACCCAACGGTTTTGGTGCATGTTCCTCCCAACCAAGTGGTACCCGAAGGCCCACTCCCCATGCTAGGAGATAGTAACAACGCAACATGGACAAGAAACTACTACCTCTAACCAAAGGCAGACTCATACTGACACATACTGACTCAACCAAACACATGTACAATATAAGCCTAACACTAACAAGGTCACATTGCTTCCAGACATAAAATTGATCAAGTATGATAAAGAATCCATACACACAACATACAACTCAATGTTATCCTAGACAAAGTGTCATCGCAAGGTTTGTCATGAGATCTCCTTTGGGCATTCTTCATAGGCTCCGGTAATCCTGGTGACCTCAGTTGAATCTCGGCCCTCATACTCACTCATGGGGAATCAACTACCTTTTTTATGGACAAGATAGTTGACCTTGCCATTTTAGGCCTTCTCACTCACCCCAAGTCTAAACAAGCCCTTGTGCCTATGAGTGAGGTTAATTTATCTTGATTAATGTGAAATGCATCCTAATCATCTAAGTACATTACTTTAATTATCACTTGTTAAAATCACTTCTGAAGGTTACCCGGTTTACCTCTTTGGGCTCCAACCCCTAACAAAACCACTCTTTTAATGGATAACATGCTACACAATTCTAGACTCCAAGGGTAACTCAAGTGCTACAAAACTGAACAACGCAATCTCTCCTATTCTAGGAGGTAACAATTAAGGAAATCCACTCCAATACTAGGAGGAAGCAAAACACTTATGACACTACCCAAGGAAAAACGAACATTAACTTAACAAGGGAATGACCCACAATCTCTGGAAGACTTAACAATTTCTAACACAATTTCCCGTTCCCAAAGCAAACAACATAAGGAAATTTAATATTAAAATGCATTGGCAATAAATTCCACTATATTTGGATATCTTAAATCCATTTCCTTATCTAAAGCTTTTCGTAGAAATTAAAACAATATAATTCTAAATTTTCATTAAAACAAATAAATTCCTCCATTAAATAAATATATTTTCTCTAACTTATTTTTTCATGCACAATAATCATATCAGTTTAATTTGTTGCCAAAGAACCTTGCATGCAATATTATGCCTAAAACAGAATCATCAAAAAGATATAAACTTAAACAAATATATGCAACATGCATTATATAGTCAAATACAATTATTATATTTATGCACAAACTATATCTAAAGCATATGCTTATATAAACATTATTTATAAAACCCCTGATTTCATTTCTAAAAATTACCAGTGTGAAGATTAATTAATTTTGGTTATAATTCTTCCCTAAAGATCCGTTTTCCAAAATACAAATATATATATATATAATATTAAATTATATATTTACATTTATTTTAACCAAACTATAAAGAAATTAAAATGATCTAAAATCATTTACCAAGGAAAATAATTTGAAAAGGAATTAAATTAAAAATTTAAACCCCCAAAATCAAAAAGGTTGAAGGCCAACAGTGAGCGGCCGGTACACTGGGCGCAGACGGTACCGCCACCCCCTGTCAGCATCCGTCGGTCCGGTGGTACGCACAGGATGCCAGACTATACATTGTACAGTCGGCCACCCCTCTTAATGGGCGCCGGTCTATACAATGTACAGCCCGGACCCTAGTGCATGAATAGCGCTTACACAACAGGGTACGGTGGGCGGTGGGGGTACATCCGCCCCCACCAACCACTGTCATTTTTTTATATATTATTTTAATTTTTTTTTTTTTTTTCCTTATGACAATAAAATTTTGGAACATTACAAAACAATAAAACAAACTTTTCAACGGGACATTTTCGAAATTCATTTTCCAGGTACGCCATACGAACGACATTAATAAAAAAGAATAGGATGTATTTAATCTATAACATTTAATTATTATGTATATATAAATATATTATGTGTATTTATATTCAAAGATATAATACATATAATATATAATTATATATATTTTAACCCAAAATAAATCTACTGGTAAGACTGAGAAAAATAAATAAATGAAATAACTAGTAACAAGAATCAATAATCATTTTCCAGAATTCTTTCCTAACTTCATAAAGATTTAAAAATGGACTTTTTTTAAAACCATTTCTTTCAAATTCCCAAAAATACAAAAATGAGAAAACTAAAGGAGATCTAATTTTCTTCTTTTTAAATTTTCTACAGAAGATTTGTTTTCACAGCCAGATCTAATTGTTTTCTAAAGAGGTAAAAATTTCTTCAATAATCTACATTTGATGCACAATCTAAGATTTAATTTTAACAATAATTCTACGATTTCCTCAATTACAAAATTAAAACCTACAATAAATTTGTACAATCTCCCAAATTTCCCGATGAATTTAAATCTAGTTTTCATTAACAAATCTTAAATCCTAATGAATTTAATCAATAGATTCTTTAAACAATCTAAATTTATTATAAACAAACCAGAACAAAATTCACAGCATAAAAAGGAAAACCTGGATTTCGAAGCTACAGGCAATGAAGAGGATCTTTGATGCAGAGCCTCCTCCAATGCTCTCTTGAATTTCTTTCGATCGTGCAATGAATCCCAGCAAGCAACGATCCAAGAGCTCAATCCACTTCAACCAAATTTCTTCCTTTACATCAATCCTACCCAATTTCTCAATTAATTCTACCCAATTTCTCAAAACAATTCTACAGCCAAAAACCCTCTCTCAATTTCTTTTTCTTTTCTCTTTTTTTTCTTTCTTTCTTTTCTCTCCAACTTTTTCCTTCCTCCCACATAACACTCATTTCTCCAAAAAGAAAACAAACTAAAAAAGAAAACCCCCAAAACCTCACACAAATTTCTCAAATTAATTTAGTAATTTTCTAAAACAATTTTTTTTTCTAAACTAAACAAACTCTTTTCATTAATAAAATATGCAATTGCCATAATTCAAAATATCTTCAACAACCCTAAATTTTGCATGCAAAATTAAAATTTAAATATTAATTTAATTTCCCTTTTTCGAAAACCCACTTGAAATTAAAATACAATTTCCAATTTTTTTCAGTTTCATTTGATTTAATCTAATTTAATCCAATAAACTTAATTCATTAATTTTAATTATTTAATAACCAAATTCAATCATTTTGAGATTAAATTTAATTAATTAAATAAATTAAAATTTAACTAATTAAATTTTATTATCCACTTTAAATATAACATCCAAGTATATTTTAATTTAATATACAATAATCACTACTTTTAAATCAATGCAATAATTCCAAAAATTGATTTAATAATTACGCATCATACCTAATCAAATAACATTAAAATAAGGTAAAACATGACTCAACAATCAGGATTGACGACACACTAAGGCTAGGGCATAGACTGACACATGTTACCTAGCTACTATCTCCCTTTCAACTTAACCGTTGGATCGACACGCTCAAACCTATGAGACCAGGTGGAGTCGATGTCATGTACCTGCAACTTAAAACCAAATAAACATCATACAGTATATCCAGCATATAATACACACTGTGAAGAAGCAATCACGGATTCACAGGGCGCTCGCAAGCGAGTGATGCGAACCCGTCCTCTTCACCAATACACTCATCAAAGACTGACATTACATCATGATCAATAATCACATATAAATCTCATGCTAGCACTACTAACATCATTAATCCATTAAAGCATGTGAAACAATAATCAGATAACCACATCACACAATAATAGTTATCGCTCAAAAGTAGCGATCAAAATGTCATAACAAAATGTGTCCAGTATCAAAGTATCTGCAACCCAACAAAGCATAAAGAAAACTAAACAAGAAGCAAAATGGAGGGGTATTACACTAATGGTGTTTGTCGTGGTTGTGCACTTGGAATACATCACCACGATTATTTTCCTACGGGTAGAGCCACACGTGCTAAGGCACCCTTGGAGTTGGCCCACAGTGACCTTATATCTTTTTCCACTCCTTTTTCAGGGGCCCGATATGTGCTCACTTTTATTGATGAATTCTCTAGACGCACATGGGTGTGCTTTCTTAAGTACAAATATGGTGTCTTTGATTCATTTAGGATCTTTAAGACATTTGTGGAGAAGAAGTCTGGAATTTCTATCAGGGCAATACACATAGATAATGGGGGGGAGTATGTTAATCAAGATTTTAGGGATTTTTGCACTAAGCATGGTTTACAATATCAGTTTACAGTACCTTAAACCCCTCATTAGAATGGTGCTACTGAGAGAAAGAACAAAACCTTACGAGAGATGGAAAATTGTATGATACAGTCTCGAGCTATGAGTTCTTCATTTTGGGCTGAGGTAGTCAATTGTGCCAATTATATTAAGAATTGGATGCCTCATAAGGCATTGCGACATATGACTCTTGAGGAGGCTTGGACTCATGTCAAGCTAGATGTTTCTACATTCCAAGTTTTTGGTAGTGAGGCTTGGGCATTTATTCTCGATGCTCAATGAAAAGCCATGGAGAGAAAGAGTCGACCACTCATATTTGTTGGCTATTGTGAGGATGTTAAGGTGTACAAGTTGTTTGATCTTGATTCTAGACAGGTCTTGTTTCGGTGGGATGTCCATTTTGATGAGTGCTTTCCTCTGATGGATTCTCCCTCACTGCCTACTCCTCCCTCTTCATCTCTTGAGGATTGCTTATCTCTTGATGATGATGCAGATGATGATCCACCATCTCCACCACCACCAGGTACTTAGCATTTTCCCAAGTGGGTCCATGTTACTGTTGAGGCAGCTAGATCTTTGGCAGGTGATCCTTCAGATACTCGTCGCACTCGTGCTCAGACAGTTGGTACTATCCTTTTGATTCATGCCATTTTAGATGATCCTCAAAAGTTTTCAAAGGCGATAGGTCACCTTGAGTGGGATAGGGCCATGGATGAGGAGTATTCTTCTTTGATGAAGAATCATACTTGGGATCTTTGTCCTCTTCCTAAGGGAAGAAAACTGGTTCAATGCAAGTGGGTGTACCGTACCAAGTATGTTGCAAATGGTTCCATTGATAAGTATAAGGCACGTCTTGTTGTGAAGGGGTTTTCTCAGGTGGAGGGTATTGACTACTCTGAGACCTTTTCCCTTGTTGCCAAGATGAATTCTATTCACTTTGTACTTTCATTTGTAGCTTCACAGGGATGTATAGTTTTTCAAATAGATGTGAAGAGTGCCTTCTTGCATGGAGACCTTCATGAGGAGATCTATATGGAGCAGCCTCAGGGATTTTTTCAGGACACTTCTTTGGTTTGCAGACTTCGACATTCATTGTATGGTCTCAAACAATCCCCTCGAGCTTGGTATGAGAAGATGGACTCTTTATTTCTCTCCTCTCACTTCACACACTGTCATTCTGATCACACAGTATACATTCAGCGTCAAAAGGGTGATCTTTTGATTCTTGCGCTATATGTTGATGATATCATTATTACAGATAGCTCATCCTCCATGATTCAGAGTGTTTAGAGAGCTTTGATGGAGCAGTTTGAGATGACAGATCTCAGTCTTCTACATTTTTTTTTGGGCCTGCAGGTTATTCAGTCTTCAAATGGGATTTCCATATTTCAACAGAAGTATTCTCTTGATATGCTCCAACAATTTGGAATTCTTGATTGCAAGCCTGCCCCCACACCATTTCAGTCAGGTGTTGTTTTGTATTCCACTTTCTCTACACCTCTAGTAGATCCCACTTTATACAAGCAGTTGGTTGGCAGTTTGTTGTACCTGACACATTCTCATCCCGATCTTTCCTTTGCGGTTGGCCTTCTCTCTCGATTCTCACATGATCCACATGAGAGTCATTAGAAATATACCAAATGTATCTTGAGGTACATTTGGGGAACCACTCATTATGGCATTCACTACACTTTAGGATCTCCTCACATTGTTGGCTTCACTGACTCAGATTGGGTTGGTGATGTCAATGATCGAAAGTATACTTCTGGATTTGTTTTTTGCCTTGGTTTTGGTCCTATCATATGGTCTTGCAAGAAGCAGTTTGCTATTACCTTATCATCTATAGAGGCTGAGTACCGAGAAACAGTGTTAGCTAGTCAGGAGATTTTATGGCTTCGACAATTGATGATAGAGTTTGGGTTTCCTCCTGATAGTCCCACTATTCTCTAGTGTGACAATCAGAGTGCCATCCACATTTCTTGCAACCCAGTGGAGCATTAGCGGACTAAGCACATTGAGATCCACATGCACTTCATTAGGAAGTTGATTTGGGATGGTTCTCTCATCTTGGAGTACATTCCTATAGAGGAGCAGGTTGCTGACATTTTCACTAAACCTTTGGCATTGTTTTTCTATCTTCAGTTGTGCTCCATGCTTGGGGTGAAGGAAGTTGTCCTTGGGGGATCTCTGTGAGGCCTTCCTTCCTTCATTTTTTTTTTAGTATGTTTTTTCATCTCTTTTTGGAGAGGAGTTTTCCCACTAGGTTTTCTCCTTTACTCCACTTTACAGAGATTTGGTTGTATTCGGGTACCTAATCAGGCCTAGTTGTTGGGACCCATGTTTGCTTTCTAGCTTGTAGTTGCATTGCTTTCATGCATTTAGTTTTTAGCTACTCCCTAAGTTCATCTTAAGGGTGGGTGTTAGAGTAAAAGGCTCTTTACTTAATTATTTTAATTAAGTTACTTTTTATATTTCTCTTAAGATTAACTTAGTTTGCATTTTGTAGGAATTTAATATTATTCTAATTATTAAATGCTCTCCTTTTAGGTTACACTTTATGGTTTCTTGATATCCTTAATAAGGATTGATATCATTGTATTATTTTACTCTCTCTTATTAATGCATATTTAGCTTTCAAAGCACCCTTTGCTTTTTTGTCTCCATCTCGCCTTTCTGTGACAAGTTATTTGCATGAAGGTGATCTTCGGGTTCTGTGAAGTTGGATTTCTCAACTTCTACACCTATGAATCATGGGAGGATTATTAATAAATGTGTATTATGGAATGAATTCTTCAAAAGCCAATGGTAATGAGGACAAAGGCTCAATCAAAGAGGAAGAAGATATTGAAATTATTGCATTCAATACTTCCAATGAAGAATTACTTATAAAAGAGACTATTAAAGTGTATGTGAGCTACCGGAATCAATTTGAAGCTATGAGGATAGCATTAAAATTTTAAAAATATGTCGAGTTAGCAAGGAAAATTATATTATATAAAAAGGATCAAGGAATAATTAAATAATGGAAAATAGGGATCTATAGAATATTTTGTATCAAAAAATTTCTTCTATTTGATAGGAGAACTAAGATGAAATGCTTATTAGGAAACTAGAAGAAGAGTTTAATATATTTTTTAAAAATATCAAAAGCAGTCAGATAGTTTTAAATTTTTGCTACCTTTTGAAGGGTTCTTAAAGGTGTCAAGAAAAAGATATGTGTAAATACCTAAGAAATTTGAGAAAGGAAGAAGAGAAGTTAGAATTGAAAGAAGAATAGCTTAAACCAAAGTCTCAAGAATCTATCACACAAAATACGATCCACTAGGGTACTCAAGGCCCAAATTTTTTTTAATTACAAAGCACCTCTTTCCAATCATGAAAGAAAAAGGAGCTCCCCTATTGCAAAAAAATATGATAAAAAAAAACTTGGAAGACAAAAAAAATTCTTATCATGCAAAGAATTTTTAGAATGACACTACAAATGCCAAAGCAAATAAGAGGTGAAATTATATAAAAAATATTTTTTTTGATAAGAAGCTAGAAAAAGAGAGGATACAAACTTAACTTACGAGGAATATACTTAAGCATTGTAAAATCAAAGATGAAAAGAAAAAAGAAAATATAGATTTGCAAGAATTTGAAAGAGAGCAAACCTTAGAGAAATTTGTAATGCAGAGGGAAGATATAAAATTTAATGAAGTACTAGATATATGTGAAAATGAGAGTGAGAAAAATATCTTGAGCCATAAAGAGGAAGGCACTAATATAATAAAATCATTAATGTAGGAAGACCAATATTCAAGAAAATGTGATTGGAGTAGGAATTCACACAGTCACATATTTGAACTACTTAGGTAGACATACATACAAAATGGGGAAGCATAAACAAGACACATGAATCCTTTGACATAATGCCTCAATATGATGTGGTTTCATATAATGCATATGCACAAAATAGATTTTGTAAATAGAGTTATAAAATTATTGATAAATAGACATAAATCCATTTTAGCATCCCTAAAAGGAAATTGGTCTCATGGAATGTCGATTGAAGAATACACAAAACTAAAATTGTTAAGAAACAAGAAAAATTCTATGCAATATAATTGTAGGCATAATGAAATTCAATCAAACATCCAACTCTCTCCCTTACCAACATCCAAAAATGCAATCTAAATATTGAACGACACATCTAGAAATCCTATGCTGATTTATCTTTTCCTCGCACCTTTTGTTTGATTTTCTACCTAATATTAATTTAGGATCTTGATAATAACAATGGTTGAAGATGAAAACAATAAATAAAGGGGAGAACACATTGCAAACCACAAAAATGAACATCAAATACTATTATAGTTACTAAAATGATGAAAATTTATTTACAAGCAATCTCCAACTATTACATGCTACTAGAAAGGAATTTAGGCTAGGGTCCCATAGATGGGGGCTTCCTTAAAAATCTCAATGGGTGTCATTGAAAATTTTTAGGAATATTTTAAAACTAGTGGTCCCATGAATTTAGTAGTGCAGTTCAACTTAAAAGTTCAAGCTCTTAAATTTAGGGAATTTGGTGGTCTCGTGAATTTTAGTTTTAATACATATATAGAAAAATCATTTTCCCTCCAATTTTTTTTCTAGGTGGGTGTTTAAAAATTCAAATGATTGACAAGTGGTAAAAAAATTCCTAAGCTATTGAGGTGATTTCGAGCCCTGCTCCAATTTCACCTACTCAAACTTGTAGTCCTAAAAGTAGGGGCTACTATTATTTAGGGAAAAGTTCCAATTAATCTTGTAGCATCCTTTTTTGCTTTCATGGGACTTGCTACTCCTTGAAAACAGATCCTAAAGACCCCCCATGGGAACCCAACCTTAGAATCAGAATCCCTCACAATACCACCCTCTACTTCAAGATTTTATTTATAAAAATTATAATTTTAACTAGAGTCTTCCTCTTCCTTTGTTCGATGATGGGCCATCCATTATCTTGTAGCTATTATACTAAAATAATAAAAGGAACCTGAAGATAATGATGTATGCAAGGGATAAATAGTTAGGGTTGTGACATAATTCTTTTAACATTTTCAAAATTTAAAAATAGATTAAAATATACCCTTTGGATTCAAATGCACACAACTACATATTTTTGTAATAAGTTCTCATTTTCTAAATTTTAGAAAAAAATCCATGGCCATAATATAAAATGAACATTTAAAAAAATCATAACACTAAATTAACTCAATGAAAATGTGAGAAAAAAACATCCATAATAGAATTCTTATGCTTCCACAAGGATAAGCATGGAAAAAATGGAATGAGAGCTCAAAATAAGATAAATGAGGTGAATTACCTTGAGTTTGAAGCTAAAAAATATATCAATTTTCTATAAATCCTCTCTAAAGCTAATAAACAATCCAAAAAAACGAACACACCTTCAACCCTTTCTTTCCAATTTAATTCTAAACCCAAGCAATACAATCCTCAATCATTTTCAACCAGTTTCTAATTTTGAGGAGAGAGTTTGTAATTTTACTTTATGTTGTTTTCCATTTTTTATTCTTTTCACTTATTTCATATATTTTTTATCTCTCATTTTTCCTTTTTATTAAAATATATTTTCAAATGACTTAAAATTCTTAAGTCATTTCTTCTTTCCAAGGGTTGTTGAAGTAATTTGAATTAATTCCTTTCTAGACAATTTAAATAATTTGAATTAGCTTTTAAACAATGGACATTTTCCCATCACAATAAAATTAATTGTAAATATTTAAATATACTTCCTAATGCATTTAACTTAGATTATTTTCACAATTCCTCAATTTCACAATACATCTCATATCATTAAAATCCAAGGATTCAATATTTAAACTACAATTGAAAACAAACAATAAATAACCAACCATAATTGAAATAATGAATTTATAGGTTTTTCCACAACACATGGATTCCTGAATCACCACCGATTTGGATCTAAAAATCATAAGGGAAAGCATGACTCATTTTGCAATCAAATTGAGTGTGATAGTGACTACCATACACATTATTCCAAAGAGATGTCTCCAATATAACCACCATTGGGGAAATAAATTGTTGATCTATAAAGTTGATGCTTAGGAGATACAGTTTATGGGAAGTTTTGCAAATGGGGAAGTAAGATGCGCTCTGTAAAAACCTTCGATATTTTAGAAGCCGACTCTTTGTTGTGTTAATAGTGGGGGAGGAAAAGGGAGAAGGAAAGAAAATCAATTTATAAAATAAACTATTCTAAGGCAATGCACCAAGCTTTTACAACATTTCAAACCTGATATAGCATAATAGAATCTCAATTAAATAAATCTCTGTACAAATTCAAAAGAGTATTAAACATGGTCCAAAACTCCACATATATTAAAGTAACTGAGACTATAAAAGCTGAAAGGGAATGAATTATAACCATAAACACTTTGATAGACACAAAGCATGAATTCAAATAGACAAATAGAGCTAAACACATAGAAAAGAAAACATGGCACAATTATTATGAATTCAATCCTTATTCTTCAAAAATAATAACATACTAAGGTCTATGTGTTATAGAAAATAATAAATTCTTTTTGAGTTTTTTATTAAGTGATTGAACAACCAAAGAAGAAGAAGCCCTCAAACAATACCATGTGGGGCTTAAATATGAAAATCCATCCCTAATGAGATGGGAGCCGTCACAACCAAAAATATTCCCCACTCATGTGCCTGTCAGCCTCCCCTCCATCCAGACTGTTGAAATAGCCATACTGGGCAATCATGAGCCACCCCCATGAGGGTGATTATGCCACCCGTTCCTTCATGATTTGACCAAAAACCACCTGCGAACCTTCATAATTGAACACCAATGATGAGCATTCATTCCTAGGATGCACATGGGTATGCCACTCATTGGTGTTTGCCTTTTACTCACAGTGACTCACCAAGATTTCCAACCCACTGTGCATCAAACACTATTGTGATGCTTAAAAGTCCCTTTAGGTTGTGCTCCTTTGACACATGCCTTGTAGGAGGGTGAGCACTTGATGAAATGAAAACATTTCTCATTTATTTTAGTTAGTGCATGGAGCCACCATGTGGCATCTTGACACATCATGCATTGAGTATAGTCCCCAGACTTGATTACAACTATGTGAGCTTGACAAGTGGATTTACCTTGTGTGAAAGTTTGAACCCTTGAGTGCAAAACCATCTTAATCATTAAAAGAAGGCATTATTGCCAATAATTCCTCAAAAAGGAAAACCCCTTTAGAGAAATAGGGGTGTGGTAGAAAAATTCTACAAATTTTGGTGACTCGTGGGGAACTCCACCCATGGAGGCGAGATCCCAAAATTTTTAGTTTCATGCCTAAAAACTCCCAAAAATAAAAAAAGATGAAGTCATTTCTCCTAGTGATTTTGGAGAGTGGATTGCATGGAATCCCACTCATCGTTAGATGGAAACACCTTCCTTTTTAGTTCTCTAAAAAATTTATCCAAAGAAATCATCTCTTTAAAAGAGAAGTCATTCATGATGTGTGCAATGACCTACATGTGAAATTCTAGCTAAGCCAGTGGCTATAAGACTCCTTCCAGTTCTACAATATTTGGGGATTGAACGAGGCCTGGAAAAGTGGCCTAATCCTATTGCTTCTCTTTCAACATTTATTTTATCTTCTCCTCGATCATGACACTAACATTTGAGAGGAAAGGGGATGGAAAACCTAGTTGAACTAGCTTCTTGATTTGCTCCCTCATACCTGTAATTTTTTGATCCAAAGCCCCCAAGAATGCTTTACATTTAGAGGTGGTTTTATGGTAGTTGATGACCTCGTTGGCCTTTTCGGACAAAAATATCATGTTACTCACTCCTATAGCATTCAAGGCATCATCAGTCGCACCATATAATTTTTGCGTCCATGAATTTCAAGGTGACAGATGAGGACATGAGGTCCACCATGGACCTAATTTTTGTGCTAGCCTTTAGGAATCTACAATGAATCTGATTACAAGCTTTAAAGAAGCAACTATGACCTTGATTCTTTCCCATCGTGATGTATATAATTATTGAATCATCAGAAGAATGTTGATTTGCTATGAGTTGTGGGATAATTCATCTTTCAATTGCTGGAGCTGCTGATCTTTGTCTTAGATTTTTTGCTGATTTTGTTTATCTAAAGAATAAATGATTTTTGTATCCTGTGCTTCCAATTATTTTTCTAATTCCTGCCAAAAATTAGATTCAACCAAATTCTTGTCTTCCTCCTCTCTTTGAATGTAGGACTGAATCTCCTTTGGCTCCTCCCAGAGCTTAGCATTCTCAGCCTGTACTTTAGTCAGCTACTTTTTGGAACTATCAACCATAGCCTTTACCTTATCCATTTCATCTTGAAACTTGGTGTAGGCTTCCACCAACTCCTCCTAGAGTTTAACCTTTTCAGCTTGTTCAACCTAGAGGGCCTCCTTGGAGGATACTTCTTGAAGATCCTTGTGCAGCTCTACAATTTCATTTTCCTTAGCTCTAACGTTGGAAGTCAAATCCTCCATGGCAACTTTCACTTGGGCGAGCTCTTGGTCTTTCTTATTCATTTGCTTGCTGATTTTGAGAAAATTGGTGGAGACAACCTTTGACATCTCCTCCATGAGTTCAACCTTATCTTGGGGGTGAAACTCTTTCAAATTTAGGCCCACTACTTGGGTCTCATAATCATCTGGTTACATCTCCCCCTCAGCCTTAAATACTTTGGACATCTTGTGAGCCAACACTAGTTTTTGATGCTTAGGATGAAATGTAGATTCAACCCTTGGGGTAGCAAGCTTCAAGTTGCCCTTTCTTTCCTCTTTAGAGCTCTATCCTCTTAGGCCTTCTGAGTGGTTTCAATCTATTGATAGTAGCTGAAGGAAATGGGATATACTGTCTTGCGATAGGGGTGTCGAGAGGGAGGTTGAATGTAATTGGGACTTGGGAAATGACCGCTTGTGCTCCCTCTAGGGAAGACAACAAGGAGCCTAGGACAGATGGAGAAAAGGGAGGAATGTGCTACAATACATGAAAGGTAAAGGGAGGTGGCAGAGGCATAGAAAGCTACATGGGAATCAATGTAGAAAAATTCAAGAAAATGGAAGGAGATACTAGGGGTTATGAAAGGGTGGAAAATTCAACGACTAGAGTTTGAGAGGTAGTAGGGATTGCCATCACAGAGGGGATGACCAATGAAAAAGAAGAGAGCAAAGGGTCAGAGAAGAGTACCTGTGTGGGCGAACCAATTGGGGGTTGCGTTGTGGTTGTAGTCGTTTGCTCCTCCTCATTTGATTGTTGGTTGTAGTCAATACACCTTTGCCTTCTCATTTTTGTTGGTTGCAATGAGGTACCTA
The DNA here is from genome assembly GCA_007115665.2 of Sequoiadendron giganteum. NCBI lineage: Eukaryota > Viridiplantae > Streptophyta > Pinopsida > Cupressales > Cupressaceae > Sequoiadendron > Sequoiadendron giganteum. The sequence goes on from CM021100.1 coordinate 752,200,701, forward strand.
AAGAGGACTCCTCTCTTGTTGAAACAACAAATGTTTGACATTGATTAGGATTCAAAGATCATAGATGAATTTTGATGTGTGGGCTCTGGTATCCCATGATATTGTAACTTGTTTTAGATTGCACCAACGAGGGACCCTCTGGTCTCTCTTTTGTTTGATTTTTTGTGAAAACCTCCTTATGAACATGGCTTGACTAAGCCAACGAGGATGACTTAATATCTCCAAAATTGTCCCAAAAATTTTCAAACTGCCCATTGGTTGGGACCTCATCATACCCTACATATAAAGTATCATTTTCTTGTTGGTATCTCTAAAAGGAAGTAATATTTTCATTTCCCCAACCCTCACAGTTGAGCCTGGGACAGAGTCCCTTGGGCATTTTTACCGATGGATCAAAATTTCACTTGGGTTGATAAAAAGAAATCCATGGGGGCCTCTCTAGTCCAATGACTATCCAAATCAATGTAAACCGATGACTCCTCTTTTTTTGAGGACCTGAACTCTTCCCAAAATGGGTGTGCCTCATGAATAATTTATAGGAACACCTTCAAATATGCCATACAACCATCAGAGTCATAAATCCATTGGTTGTAGATCATGTCCAAACCTAGATCTACAAGCTTCATGGTGAGAAATTGTTCAACATGCCTCTTCTTTACATGTATCCTATCTTTTTGGTAAGGGAGCTCGTAGATGGCCTTTTCCTTCCAACCAAACTTGAACTTCGAGTCAATAATTCACAATTGTCGAGTTAATTCCAATTCCAAGGTTTTGTTAGTTAAATACATGGGATCCTAAAGGGTTCCCCTTTAAATCTATGTAGTCGAAGCAAAGAGAAATGGGCACCAAAGAACTAGTCACAAGGAGGTTTTTGATTTTTCAACCAATTCTTCTAGCGGTCTATGATTTGGAAAATAATATTTTTAGAGTTCAACTCCATTAAAGAAAGAGTAAAAAATGAGTCAGAAAACTCATAATAATCATGCATAATTGATAGGAGATGGGTCCATGCAGATACATGGATTTTTTTGGGGACCTCAGAGGAGTCCACAATTTTTTAAACTATATGTGGACTGAATAAATCCAAATTTTGATAAAGAAAAAGATGAGCTAAGAAAAAAGAGTACCTGAACCTTCACTCATGCTTATATTTCACCAACTGATAGTGTATGTTGTCCACAATTACATCCACAAAATCCATCTTGAATCCCTTCTACTTCTTGAGGAGGAAGGAAACCCCCATTTGAGACTCATAAACACGGTCATCTTTATTAAACCTAAAAATAAAGGTGAGCATGGAGAGTGCATTCTGCATGTTTGGATATAATTATTTAAGGGCTAGCAAAAATTTAGGCATTTGGGTTTTGTTTCAGTCCCTCCCAAGCTTAGAATTGAGAAACTTGAGTTGGGTTTTTCTTCTTCCCTAGAACTTTTCCATTGCATCTGGTGAGCAGACCTCCATAACATGATTAGGGGGAATGCAGAGCATGTTGTAGATAGTCGTGACACTGACTATGAGCTTAAGATTCTTTATCTTCATAGTTCTTCTAGTTGGATCATATAGGAGAGCACATGCCTCCACCAATTCTGGGTAGGGGTATACCAATGACACTATATATTTAGGTAATGTCAAAAACCACATCTTAAAGCCAAGAGAGTTGAAATCTTTATTTTTTGCCTTTTCATCCATTCTAGCATAAGTAGCTTCTCTAAGGCCCTTAGGATTTTTATTCAATTTAGGCTCATAGATTTCATCAACAAAATCTAACACTAAAGAAGAGTCTCTCCAATCCCCTTTCATTATAGTTTTTATATTGGGTAGCTTAGCTTTATCCAGCATGGGATCTGAACTAAAATACCTGCTATCAAGAAATGATTATTGTGTCGCTGCTTGGCCCTGACCAGTGTCAAAAATTGACTCTTCTGGGTCCATGTCTTTTTTGTTCTACAATTACTAATTCTTTGCTTTATTCAAAAGACATTGGTAACTACTTAGAAACAATAGTCATTTAGGTTTTCTTTAAAGCTTTGGAAACACTCTTCACCAAACTTCAACTGCTTCTTTTATTTTATTATAAAAAAGAAAAGACTCATAAACACAATCATCTTTATCAAAGCCAAAAATAAAGGTGAGTATGGAGAGTGCATTCTACATGTCTGGATAGAATTAGTTAAGGGCAAGAAAAAATTTAGGCATTTGGGTTCCGTTTCAGTCCCTCCCAAGCTTAGAATGGAGAAAATTGAGCTAGGTGTTTTTTCTTGCCTAGAACTTTTCCATTGCATTTGGTGAGTGGACCTCCATAGCATGATTATGGGGAATGCAAAGCATGTTGTAGATAGCCGTGACATTGACTATGAGCTTAAGATTCTTAATCTTCATAGTTATGCTAGTTGGATCATATAGGCAGGTACATGCCTCCACCAATTTTGGGTAGGGGCGTACCAACAACAACATATATTTAGGAAATGTCAAAAACCACGTCTTCAAGCCAAGAGAGTTGAAATATTTTTTTTTGCCTTTTGATCAATTCTAGCATAAGTAGCTTCTCTGAGGCCCTTAGGATTTTTATTCAATTTAGGCTCATAGATTTCATTAGAAAAATCTAACACTAAGGAAGAGTCTCTCCAATACCCTTTCATTATAGTTTTTATATTGGGTAGCTTAGCTTTATCCAACATGGGAGCCAAACTAAAAGACCTTCTATCAAGAAATAATTATTGTATCACTGCTTGGCTCTGACTAGTGTCGAAAGTTGACTCTTCTGGGTCCATGGATTTTTTGTTCTTCAATTACTAATTCTTTACGTTGTTCAGAAGACATTGGTAACTACTTGGACACAACAATCATTTAGGTTTTCTTCAAAGCTCTAGAAACACTCTTGACCAAACTTCAACTGCTTCTTTTCTTTTATTATAAAGGGCTCACCAAAAAAATTAAATATCAACTTACATCATGCCACTTTTTGCAAATTTGATTTGTTTCATTGAAGATCACACCTCATAAGGGAAAGAAGTACAAAAAAATCATCACACCATCTTTTTGGTAACCTCAACTAGTGTGTGATGCAAAAAATACAACTAACTACTTTTTGCATAATAAAAACCTAGCCCAAAGGGTGTTGAGGGAAATATCTCAGAAGGAATGCTAAGGACAATGAGACACTTGGCAAAAGGACCAAAACTTGTGCGAGCAACACTTATTGAAAGGAAAGTGCAAACAAAAATCAAACTAACATATTTATAAAAGAAACCTCACATGAGGTCAAGCATTAATTAAAATGCTTCAGATGAATTTTGTTCATCAGAATCCCAAGAGAATTTCTCTCTAAATCTTCAAGCTTGAACGCATTGCTTTCTTTGCAACTAGTAATGCAGAAAGGGCCCTTCCACAGTGAATCAAATTTTGTGTGCTGACTTGGCTTAGCAGCCCGTTCATTGTATTTCAAGATAAGATCTCCTTCTTTGAAATCAGGGTCAGATGCTTTCTTGTTGAACCATCTCTTGACCACCTACTGACTACTATTCATAGCATCATGGGATTTATCTTGAGCTTCTTGGATATTGAGTGGCTCTGCCAATCTCAATTCCATAGCTCCACCTATTTAAGTAGTCATAACGTTGGGATCTCTATAGAAATTAGCAACACAAACTCTTTTGCATAAACCAACTCATATGGAGATGTCTTTAACACCTTCTTAGGAGTAATCTAGTCTTCCTAGAGTGTTGTTCTCACTTGTGTTCATGACATTCTGTCTGATGATCTGCACCAATCCACTTGATCAGTCTTATTAAGTTTTTATTCGTGGATTCTGTCAACCCATTACCTTGTAGATAATAATTGGATGAGATCTTGAGAAAGATCTTGTTCCTTAATGAAAAATTAGGAACCTTTGAGCCAAGGAAAGCTCTTGCATTATCCAAAATAATGGTTTAGCTCTTGCATTATCCAAAATATTGGTTTTCGAAGAGTTGAATTGCACCACCAACTCCAAAAAATTGAGGATATCGTTCTCCATGGCTCCTTTTAGGGGAACTACTTTTGACCATTTGGTGAAGTATTTTGTCGCCATTAGAATCCACTTATTCTTAGCGCTTGACATCAAATTGATCATTCTAATGAATTATAAACCCCATTGAGCAAAAGGCTCATCAATCACTATCAGATTGAGAGGCATAGCTAATTTTTTCCACTTGCCCACAAAGAATTAACACTGCTGACATTTCCCGACCAGGCTATGGCAATCTGCAAATTGGGTCAGCCAATAGTATACCACACACATTATATTCATGGTGATTGTTTTTCAAATAAATGACTGCCCATTAGACTATTGTGAAATTTGTGCAAAATTCTACTAGTTTGGTGTCCATATACATAACCCAAACCTGCATACTTAGGTGGGGAGATAACCTTGTGCCTACACATTGAATTCATAAATCAAACATACCTTCTCCATATATATAGTAGCTAAGGAGATATAAAATCATCTAATGGGGTAGAAAATCATATAGATTATATAATCATCCTATTCAAATAACTCAATTGCAATATGCATCATTTATAATTTTGATACACAAATAATAATAGAATAAAGTAAGTTATGATTGACAAGTCATAAAATAATAATACATGCATCTCCAAATAAATAACATGATTTGAATTGATCACAACATTAGTGCATAATGCTTTCACATCTTCAATGCATATAAATACTCGTATAATAAAATACATTAAGACCTCACAAGGATCTTGGCACACCACCATGCTTGCATCCAAACACAAGCAAAACACCAATAACCTAACATGTAAAGGAACACCATATCTAGACATGTGTCTATTGTCTAAAAACACAACAAAAATAGATATAATACATATCTTGTAGAAATAACGCCACTCAATGCACAAATGTCACAACATGATAACAATCATCACATCTCCTACAAATCACCTATGACTAGTAGGATACAACACATCAATTTAGAATAAATAATTATAAAAATATCTATATATGAAAATAATGAATTTGAATCACTAATCAACACTCAAAGCAACATACAGAAGAATGAATTATGCATGTACCGTGATACATAGTAAAAAACACAATACCAATGACATGCAACTAAAATCAACAAACATGAGGGTATTACATGCACACTTCCAATGATGTAATATTACAAGTAGTTATGTCTTGCATAGATTTATTTGCGTACTTGAAAGTATATTAGTGTTTTAACTAAACATCCTTACCTTGTTGCAACCATCCTAGAGAGTAGGGTCTTTGATGTATTTCAAGATAAAGGCATAGGCACTTGGCTGCATCTTGGATGATGATATTATTTTGGTTGGCATTGTTGATTATGGAATTCACTAGTTATCTAGTAATCCAACACTTCATATGGAAGAGATTCTCACACTCCTTTTAAGTATCAAATTTTTGTGATGCTTGTGTTAAGACACTACACCTCCTAATCAATCTGCTTAATATATGCAAAATTTAATGTGGTTTATGGAATAATATATTGTTTTTTATGCTATTCATAATTACTTTGTATTTATTTGTCACAAATGTTGTTTCTTATTTCAAGTTTTGTGTGAGTAGTTCCAGGTTCTATTATTATTTCTACATGGGGGAATTTTATTTCTATGTGAAGGGCTTAGAAATTGTTGCTTGTATTGGAGTGTTATTATGTAAATGAAACTTATACTTGAGCTTAGCCTTACATTCAAATTTGAATGCACCACATAATTCTTGTCCTAATTTCTTTGAAGTGAAGAACTCCATCTTTGTGTGAATATAAGGTGATAACACACTTCCGTATTTGAGTAATTTAGTTTTCTTGAGAGTGTTTTCATATAGGTGCACAAGGTAGTTATGAAACATGTTGGTGTTGTGTTCAATTAATCATTCTTTATGTTTATGCAAATACTGAAATTTTACGAAATCATACCCATAGTGTATAGCAGGGATATGATCATCTTGTAAAGTGTTGACAAAGCAATATGGTGCCTAAATTATATCACAAACCCTCTCCTATTGAGTGTATATCAACAACATGAAAATACAATGTGTAGAACTTCCCTTATGTCCAATCAATTGATGTAGATAACATACATATAACTTGATGGAGCTACAAATCCTAAATTAAGAAATTAATTGTCCTAGAGGTGCTTAATTTAAATTATCAACGAAGGAATCATAATATTGAGATGATGTTGGGACTATATATGTAGCTAAGAATCCTAAACCTTCTTAATCAATTGAGTACAAAAAGAATAAAAAAATTAATTTTAATTAAATATAACTTAACTAAAATAATTCCTACACAAAAAATAGATTAAATGAGTACCAATTGTTGTAAGTGACTACAATAACTGTTATGGGTAACTATTACTATGCAGATTATAACTTAATGAATCTCTATGTTGCAATGTGATTCAATAATAATTAATCGTCTATTAGCAACGCGACATAATAAGAATCAAAATTACAATTCAGAAATTAACTAATAATCTAAACTAATATGGATTTTTAGTACCTCAAGTGGCCCTTGCTTGAGTTGCTGCAATAAACAATGTCTTCCTTCAAATCCTAACTCATAGATTCATGAAACTGGTGTATTATTCTTTATTTCAATTCAAACATACAAAAGCTTAAGAATAGAGTGTTTGATAATAATATTTATGTTCAATCTATTTCATACCAAAAATCTAACTACTTAGTCTCTCACAAGATCATAAATATATAAAAATATTTGTGAGAGTCCTCTTATTCCAAAACTAAAAAAAAACTTTGAGAAACTATCAACTCTTCCAAAAACATAGGAAGAGGACCAATTCTTAGCTAAATAGTAAAATAAAAGCAAGTGGAAGTAAGAGTGTAAGAATCTAATAAAGATTACATCAATTAAGAATATTGTTATAATTGAAAATGTGGCTAACTTGATAGACTTATTACAAGCTATTATCTATTGTTAGAACAAGCCTCTTCTTTCCTCCATGATTTATTAATAATAGAAAGTGAAAAGATTAAGTGATCCATGAATAATTATGTTCACATCCTCTGACCATAACCTGCATCAACTTTGAGAAAAATGCACATGTTGTAGTTGATCACCTCCTCTGATTATGGCAGACCAACATCTTTCTGTTGCAAGTTGAAACTCCTTTCACGACGAGTTGACAAATCCTTCACTATAGGGGTTAGTTTTATTCCAAAGGCATATTTAATTATTAAGAATTATAACTAATCATAAAATTCCACTAAATTCTATAAGCATTCAAAGATCACACAATAACTTATCAATATAGTATATCATCTTAAATTCTTTTTGAATACTTAAAGTATATGAAAAGGCTTAGAAATGTCTTTGAAACTTAGCAAAAATAAAATGAAAAGTACAAAATTAAAGCAACAAAATTGAACATTTCTAGGGCTCATCATTCCCCCCCAACTTGGATTTTTGATTGTCCTCAACCAGTTTAGGGTCTTTGGTTGTATTACAATGCAAATTCCCTATAATCCACTATGTTAGTGACCCCTTCACCCTACTTCAGGTAGAATTTTTTTTCTTTGATATCCTCTCATCTAGTCTATTTTGTTTCCCCTACCTCCTCTCTTCTTCTTGTCTAATGTAGAATTAGAAACAAGAGAAGAGGAGGATGAAACATTAGAGGAAACTAGGTAATATGATGTTCAAGTGAGACTGTGATATATTTGTGGGCTCTTTTAACTGTTACCAAGTAGTTGAAGACAAAATGAGGTTCCTTATTTTTTGGGTCTTGTGTTAACTCTTTTCATTTGTGACTGTGAGACTTGGTAAGTTCTTCTCTTCCTGTCCCTACTGATAGTTCTTGAAATATTTTATAATTTTTCTCCCTGCATTCCAAAATATTCTTCTCCACCTGCTGCCTATCCACAAGGTCAATCCATTCTTCCACTACCCCTCTAGGATCCTCTACCTTTTCTCTAATATAGAGGGGAAGTGGATTCTTCCTCTCATGCTAATCTAGTTGTAGCTATCCTCTCTAATGTTCATTCTTGATGAATGAGGCTAATGCATTGATTTGAACATCTCCCACAGAGATAAGTGGGTTCTAAGCAGTGCCATAAGGAATGACCAAATTATGCAAATAAAATACACACAATTAATCTTGCATATCTAGTGTGGTTTGTTGGTATGCTTCTAAAAATAATGTAGGTGAAGATAGGGAAACTAGGAGATCACTGATTAGCTAACTGAATTGAAAAATTAAAAGATTCTCCTACAAAAATAGGGTGTAAACCCTAGCAAGTGGTCTGCATTTCAAAAGATGAACTGTTTTATCAACCATTTCTTGCATTTGTAATTTTAATCTTTTAATCTCTGCATCCTTCTTCTTAGTCTCTCTAGTGTGTATTGCTATCAATTCTAATTTTTCTTTGTCCCAATTCTTTTGCAAATGAGAGAATTATTCTATTATGTTCCATACTTTTATCCTAAGGGTAACCATAGTAGGAGTTCTAGGCATTCTTGGAGCTTCATTTTGGTTCTCAAGTTGTGGAGTTTTCTTACTAATCCAAAAATGGCTAATTGTTCCAATTTCTCCAAATCCACCCTTTGCTGCTCAAAAGCATGAAGTCGTTTCTCCAATTCCTTAATGTTATTCTTCAATCCATTCTCCCTTTGTTAGTATTCCTTGATCCATTCTTCTAGTTATTTTATTATTTGTAGAACTGCTTGCAACTCTTTACTCTCATCTTTTCCTATTAAAAATAATTATTCATTTTCCAAAAATATTTCTTCATCAACCTCATTAGGTGAAGTAAATTCTTCCTTAGAAGATGGGATATTCTAAGGTTTGTGCTTCTTCCTTGCTGTGAAGAAATCTTCAGAATTAGAATTAGAACTGCTACTCAGATACATAAATTATAATGTTTTAGATTGTTCTTAGATTACTGGACATATTTTCTTCTTGAGTCTATTTTAGATTCCACTACAACAACCTTTTCTTGTTGAGGCTTGGCCTTTCCTTTTACATGGCCCTTATTTTTGAGGTGATGTGATCGCCTTTTTGGCTGCACCGATCTCCTCTGCCTCTTTTTAGGTGTAGACGAAAATGTCATACTTTTTATTTATGTTGTTTGGGCTTAGAAGGGTTTTTGGTGGATGTAGGGATTTCTGATTCTGTAGGTGCTATGGGTTGCTCCTCAAAAGCTGTAGGTTAGGTTTCCTATACTTATGGATTTGTTTTCTCACCAATTTTTCTAGTAGGTAATGTAATGGGTGAGGAAGACTGTACATGTTCCTCTTCAGCAACCATAGGTGGCTCATTCACTTCTTGAGCCAAATGTTTGTTTCTTCCAACCCCAACCTCAAAAATATTTTATTAATATTGCTACAAGCTAGAAAATTCTCCCAAGACATATAAGTGTATTGAATTTTGAGGCTTATTTTAAACAAGGTGGATAATATTCAACGTACACTCGTTTCAACAAATTATACAAGAAGTTGGGGACTTTCACTGGCTTTTGATGGTATAAGTGACTCAAAAGTTTAAAATGTACTATATATAGAAGAGATTGTCTACCATCATAGTTTAAGTATTTAACTATATATATAAAGCAATAGATACCCATAACCATGGTAAGGAAAGTCTTTTAGTACATTATGCTGATGAGTCTAATTCCTCTCTTGGTTGTGTAAAGTCATTTTGTGTTGTGAATGCATCATATCGCACTAGAAATTATTCTCCTACCTTGGGTAACCTAGAAATTTTTGCACTTTTTTCTTCTAGAGCATCCACTCTCGAACCTCTAATTGTAGCCACACCATTTTGTAATGTACTAGTGATTTTTTTTGTCATTACTTCATTATGATTTTTTAGATGAAGAAAATAGCCTAACCATCTAACTTGTTGGAAGATGGCTAGGAACTGTTGGTCTTCTAATAAAATATTATGTGTTTTTTGTTCTCGTCTAAGAATGCCACCTCCCATCTTTAAGTTCTATAACCTTTCTCAAGAAAATTCTATTTCAACTGTACTTCAATTTGCTTTGCTACTTTTATGAACACTACCACCTTTGTGTCCACAAGTGTTGTGGCTTGTCAAGGAAATTGTCTATACCTACAAGTTCTATGGCTTGTGAAGGAAATTGGAGCTAGTGTATATGAATTTTTTTTTACAATGAAATTAGAAACGATAACCAAACAATTCTCCCCCAAGGTTAAAGTAGTTATTTGTCCTCAAATAGAAAGGTATGAAAAAGATAGAGGGAATACATTTCAAAGCATTGGAGATATTTGATATAATATAAATTACATGTGTGCATGAATGTGAATTCTAGAGGAAATGAATAGAATTTAATGTTAATCAAGTTTATAATAACAAAAGTACTTGGAATGGCGTGGTGATGGAAAAAGGTGGCACATGTGATGTAAGTTGAAATTTATCATATAGCTACTTGGAAAAAGAATTGAAATGATGGAAATTTAATGGAAGTACTATAGGTAGCTTCACCATATAGAGAGTTTATGTGAATGATGGCATATGTCCAAAAAGTCTTAATATGAGAAAATAAAGTTACGACATGTATGAGGTTTTATTCATAATGAAATGATACACTGCATGTAAATTGTGATGGATATGAGTGGTTGTTTATAGTAATGATAGAAGTGATGTGTAACTACAAGTGATGGTGGTTGTGGGTTTAGTGATAGTGAGCTAGAGGTAGTTGTTGCGAGTAGCAATAAAATATGTCCCTTTTATAAATGCCTTAGGGTTGTTGCTACAGGTCTCATGAACTTGTTGTGCATATCCAAAAATAGTTATTGTTGTTGATGGTGCATAGTGTATGTGTGTGCATGTGAGATTTTATTGTGAGAGTTTATACCTATTATACATCAGTAGGTGAGCTGGTTGGCTCATCTATAGATGTAGCAATTGGTGATTGATCCATGTCTACATGTTTTTAAAGTAATATTGAATCTCTATATGGTACAAACCGTTGCTACAAATTATGTAGAAATTCCTCCTTATGTAATGTTTTTTATAAAAATTTAGTCTATGTACATTGATCATTAAAGAGAATTAGACCAAATCAATTATAGTTAGTTGAACTGCTCCATAAATTGAAAAACAAATTTAATTTCATAAGGACCAAGCCACTGTGTTTGTATTTTTCCTTTGTGGTTCTTATACCTGGAATCATAAATCAATACCTGATCTCCTTCATTGAATTCCCTGGTTTTGATAAAATAGTCATGCCAATTGATTCTTTATTTTTGCAAAATATTTGTATGATGGATTGATTCCATCTTTATTTCATCCCAGAGTGTTGATATTATGCAATCTATCTTTCTGAGATTTAAAGAGATCCATTCCAAGTTGTATTGTTTTTTTGAGTGTTTTATGCTCAAATTCAATTGGAAGTACAACCTTTTTCCCATACACCAATTCATATGGTGTGAATCATGTGGTGGTTTTTAAGGTTTTACTATATGCACAAATAGCTTCAAATAATCTTGTTGCCCAGTCCTTTCAATGCATTTGAATTGTCTTCATTAGAATGCCCTCTATTTCCTTGTTTGTGAGCTCAACTTGCTCATTTTCTTGCAGATGGTAGGGTTTTGACTTTCTATGCTTGACCTCATATTCCTTGACTAACTATACAATCAAATATAAAGTAAATTGGGGTACTTCATCTATGAGTATCTCCCTAGGAACACCACACCTTGTGAAGATTTCCTCTTTAATGAATGTGGAAACATTGATATCGCTAGCAAAATGCAATGCTTTAACCTCCACCCATTTTGTAAGATAGTCAATACAGACTAGAATGTATTCCTTATTGTTAGATGTGGGAGCTATTGGTCCAATAAAATCCAAACCCCATTTATCAAATGGTGTAATGACCAATTATGGTTGGAGAGGCATTTTATCACTCTTGGTGGGTTTACCTATCATTTGGAATTTGTCACACCTCCTTGTATATTTAACTACATCTTTATGAAGTGTAGACCATTAATACCTAGTGGTTAGAGTATTTAGAGTTGTTCACTTGGCTACAAAGTTCCCTCCACAGGGATCATCATGAAAAGCCTTAAGGATATCATATACTTCATCTTCCCTTATCCATCTTCCCATTACATTGTTTGGTCGTGTATAAATTAGATAACCAATTACCCATGAATATTAAAAGTTATGTTCAACTAAATGGTGCATTTCTCTAGGTGAGAGATGTGGGGGTGTTTTTCTAACAAATAATTAATTAGCTATGTATTCATACCAAGGTGTTTGTATTGAGAGAGAAAACAAGTGTTCATTTGGAAAGGAATCATCCATAACTTCTTTTGTTTTCATTTGCAGTTTGGAAAGAAAATCAGCTACCATGTTTGCTTTTCCTAGCTTTTCCATAATGGTTATATCAAACCCCTACAATAATAATAACCACCTGACAATTCACCCACCAACTATTGGTTTGTTCATTATATATCTGATTATTTTATTATTTGTATGAAAACAAATCCAATGAAATAAAAGAAATAGTGGATGGCCAAAATGGAATGAATGATATAGGAAGACCTAAAAATGAGGGACCTATGCCAAAATGCACAAAAGGGGGGTGTCCACCTAATAAAAAATCCACCTTTTCCTATTTCATTGGGAAGAAGGATAGTGCCACAAGAGATTAGAATTGATCTACAACCCTTAAGGTGAGTCAAATCCAAGTTTTGGGGCACGATGTGGTCTCTTCTACCTTATGACAAAAAAATGTAAAATATGACTAAAAAGTAGTTTTAGGAGAAGAATAAAAGTGCATTATCAATCCAATATCTAATATCTACCACTTGGAATATAAAGTTCCATGATAAGGCTACTAGAAACAACAATCATTCAAAAGATTTGAGAAGGTTAAGATAGTTTGTACTTGGCCTCAAAAATATCGTAAAGTGTCTTGTTCAAGAAAATGTGTCCTTGTATCTTTTTTTGAAAATTCAAAAGTTGATTTTGTAGTCCTTAGTCTACACTCTGATCTTGTACCTGCACATATTCAATCACGATTCCAGATCTGCAACAAAAACTAAATTTTTTGGTTGGTTTGTATGGGGGTTTACCTTGATCAAACCCCAAGTTTGGTAATTAAACCTTAATGGAAAGATAAAAAATTGATAAATAATAGTGTGTGAAAGCCCTAACCTTAAGTGCATCTAAGGTTCTAAGAGATAAAAATGAAAAGAAACCTTATTTAAGTGTGTTAGAATAATATCCCTAAATGAACATAAAAATGACAAAGACCTAGTTAGGGAGAAGTCAAAACACCCTAATAGATCTAAAATTTGATGCTACCTTGCTTGAGGTATCTAGTAGAATGAAGATAGAAGATGGGATCAATTAGAAAACAAGTCATTAGGTTAGGGAGAATGGATAGGTGCATGTCCCAAAATCTAGAATCCATCATGATTTTTCATAGGTATCAATCTTCAAATCATGAACAATGTTTGATCTAACTTGGCAAGATGAACTTGAAGACCTGCAAAAACAAATGAAATGTTGCTCCAAGACTTTAAATTTGATTTCTTGAATGTTATCCTTGCTCTTGACTGCTAATATTGTGAATATATTCTCAATCTCTCGTCAACCTAGTTTGAAATGGTGAAAAGACTAGGATTTATGGGCTTAATTTCCTGATTATTAAATGTTGATAATCAACTTTTTCAACTTGAATTTAGATCTTTAAAATGCCGCCAAAACATATTTCAAATTTGGTTTTGGCACCTAAAGGGGACCAATTCACCCTTGGGAAAATGGGTCTTGGCCTAAATTGCCAAGACTCATTTATTTTGGGGCCTTTAATTTATTAAATGCATTTGTTCAATGCATGTTGCAGTGTCGGAAAATGATAAAAATAGGCCTTGGGATGCATAATAAAGGGAATTAGGGGCATATTTTGAAGGGTAAAAATGCATAAAAGGGAGGTCATTAAAATAGGTCCAAATTAAGTGTGAAATTGTACTCACTTAAAAAGGAGTACCTTTTTCTACACAACATTTAGCCCCCACTTTAGTGGCCATATGATAATACATTCATATGCAAGCTAAATCACTTAGAAAGTAAATTATGCTTTAAAAGGATACTCATATGGATTCATTTGCAAATGGGGAAAATGAAGCCCCTAATGTAGTTATCTACAAAACCACAATGTTAAGAACCACATCTTGCAAAACCGATTTGTTATTCATTCAAAATCATCTTATAAAACTTCTACAAAGAATTGAATTCAAGCGTAGATGTATTCCCCCTGATTCTGCTTGCTTTATGGAGGTGGAATTAGGGTAGTGAAAAACCTCATCGAATTTCTTGTTATGTGAAGAGAAATTATACAATAGGGTATTGAAAGTATAATACAACATATTGATAATCATTAGATAAAATCGGGGATGAAATTATGAATCCAACACAACAAACGACATTGAAAACAGAGTTCACCAGACCCCATTATGTTGATTTGAATGAAATGTACTTAGACAAATATGCTTTATTTAATAAAATTAATTATATATGAATGAAAATGAAAATTCTAACTATCATTTTAACATTTACCTTTTGAAAATTATATTGTTGTAGAGAGGTGTAAACATGCCTAGCCGACGACATTACCAATACCCCATATTGGATGATTTATGAGATAGGGTCGCATGAGGCGAGTAATGACACATGGTAATTCCACTGTACACTCTCTTTTGATTCATTTGTTATGTTTTATATGATTTTTTATTCATTTTTAGAGGTTCTAGGACCCCATCCAAAATTGTCGCAAAGCGTCCCATTTTGGCATAAAGCATCCTAGAATGGCTAAAGTGTCTTGGACCCCTCGTCCAAAAATGGCCCAAGCATCTAGTTTTGGCCAAAGCATCCCAAGATGGCTTAATTTTACTTTTAATGGTTTGATTGGATTTTTTAGATGTATGATTGATGATTTATTCTATTTTTTCATGTTCCACCACATGCACGAGAATTCCTAGGTGGTCGTTTGTTTACCCTTTTAGAGAGTAGGTGACCCAAATGACCGTAGAGGATGAGGAGATATTATAGGAGACAAGCCTATTTTGGATTTATCTTATGCCTCCCATGAGGTATCACGATGCTACATTGTTAGCCCTCGTCGAGAGATGGAATGTTTATACATGCACATTCCATCGACCTATATGCAAGATGACAATGACACTAGAGGATGTCCACTAGATCCTTAGGATACCCATTTGTGGACATGCAGTCTATTTTCAGGAGGTCAAGATTACTGATAGATGTGATCGGATATTTGGTATTGTCTCAGTCGCCCTATAGCTACAAAGTGTGTGGGACCACATGTCGAGCTAGAGTGGATGTTGTACTCCTATGTGCCCCTATTGCGACACATTATGATCATCACAATAGCCTTGGAGTTGCTTCTAGATGGATGACACACTCATCTAGATGGAGGCCTTGTACACATTATTCAACACATGGAGCAACATCAGATATTGTATTCTTGGGGTTGCAGTATGCTAGCTCATCTGTATTATGATCTTAGGTGATTTGTACATAGAGAGTGCCAAAGCATCATGCATTGTACACTTTTATAGGTGTGGGTCTTTGAGCATATCACATGCACGAGGCTGACATGATATCCCACAATAGAGGTCATTGGTTACCCTTGAGCGTACAACTATGGATATGGTAGTTTTCGAATTTATGGTTTTGGAGGGTTAGATTTGATCAATTTGATGAGGATGACATAGTATGGAGATGCTATAGGACCATAACCCAACAACTAGATTCCACACGGTAGTTGGTTAGGTTACAATAAGATAGGCTCTTAGTAGGATGACATGATTATATAATTTTTATTTACTACTATGATCATGCCATGTGATAGTTTGGACAGAGATATATACCTCCTAGGCCACAACCTATGTATCTGAGAGCAACACAAAGTGGTGCCTATCCAAGAGACATTCATTACCCTACTATTGATAATGTACATTCTAGTAATTCAAATGAGGATCTTGAAATTCCCTTGAAATTAGATTAGGATGATGTAGGTATCATGATAGCCTACGAGCAGTGGTGGAGGGTAGCATATGAGGAGGCTATGAGGGCCCTTGAGGATTACAGAGTTTTGGATGAGCATATGAGTGCTACACTTATAGAACTTTAGGCTTCTTATGAGAAGCTTTGAGCTACCCGAGCTCTAGTTGAGAGCGAGCTAGTGGTTTTCCTACGGTTGAAGGTCAATAGACTACAAGGAGACGTTGGTAGACTAAAAGAAGATAGGGATTGGGTGGAGTAGGAGCATGTTGCACTACTCATACACACAACTACTGCAGAGGATGAGTTGTGAGGTATACAAGAGCGATTTAGTTCCATGAGCCACACATGATCTAGTATCTCTTGGAGAGGGCCACCACTAGGCCCTGAGGGATTCGATAGTCGCAAACCCTATTAGATGTACTTATGTTTGTATTATACCATATCATGGTGATGATGTATATAAAATTTTGTGATTAATATATAAAAAAAATTCTTCTATATGTGTTCTTATGTAGATTAGATGTCAATGTGATATATTAAACAATCTTGGTGTAGATTATTTAATAGATGTCTCCATGATCTTATTTTATGCATGTGACCTAACCTAAACACTTATGCTTACATTAGATACAACATTTTGGTTAAGTGTAATTATGTTAAATTAAATGCTCTTATGAAAAATTAAAGACATATAATGATCTAATTTAACACAACACACATGAATTTGAATACCATGTAAAAGAAAGTAATAATCCAACTAATGAATAATTACTTTTTAATTCAAGACACACAAGGAATTTTTTTCATGAACAAATCAATGCGAGGTAAAATAGAAAACTATCTACTAAATCTAATAGCATGCTATAATATACATACTATTCAAAAGATATGTTAAGTGTAATATCTTTGTAAATGTGCAATATTGATAGGTTCTTTGAGAGGTGATCCATCCATTTATTCTAATATATGCGCTAGAACCATAGTTCTCTTGAATTACATAAGGTCCTAACTAATTTGGACTAAACTTTCTTTTTTCACCTGGGGCGGCATTAACATTACGTTGATTTTCATATAACACTAATTCACGTTTGTTAAAGGAGAATAGGAGCACATTATCATTGTAATTGCATTGCATTATTTTTTAATAGACCCGAAGATGCTTGAGAGAATTAATGTGCTATTCATCAAGCATTTCAAGTTTTTGCAACCGTTTCTCTTTATAAGTGGTATCGTCAATAAGTCCTTGATAAGCAATTCGTAATGAAGGAATTTGTAACTTCAAGGGCATTATTGCGTCAATGCCTAAAAAAGGTTATAAGGTTTATTTCTTGTAGATGTATGAATACTAGTGTGATGATCCCACAACACATATGATAATTGAGTGTGTCAATCCTTATTATGTTTGTTTACCATTTTTTGCAAGATTTTTTCAAGTGTTTTTTTTTTTTGCTTCTGCTTGATAGTTAGATTATGGGTAATAAGGTGTTGAAAAATGGTGTTGAATGTGAAATGTTTCCAAAAATTTCTTCACATAATTGTTCTTAAATTGTGTACCATTGTTTGAAACTAATGCGAAAGGAAGACCAAAGTGAGCAATAATGTGTTCCAATATGAAATAAAAAATTGCATCACCTGTTGTGGAACGAAGAGGAATTGCTTCTACCCATTTCATGAAATAATTTGTTCCAGTTGTTATAAACATATGTCCCAAAGAAGAGGGATGGGATATCTTTCCAATGAGATCCAAACCCCAAAGCGAAAATAGCCAAATAGGAACTTGGGCACGAAGTTCAGAAGTAGGAGCATGAATTTAATTGTTATGCTCTTGACATTTGTGACATTTATTAACATTATCAAAACAATCTTGTTCCATATGTCTCCAATAATGTCCCATGTGGATTAATTTTTGATCTATTGATCTTCTCCCAAAATTCCCCCCACAAGAACCAACATGAGCTTCCCGAAGGGCTATAAGGATCTTTGATTTTTTAAGACATCTAAGTAAAGGCCATCAAAGGATCATCTATATAAAACATCTGCTAGGATGGCATATCTAATAGCGAGTTTCCAAATACGAGCTCTAATATTCTTAGTGGATGGTTTAGGAAAGGTACCTTCTTTTAAATACTTAAATATTGGTGTGTACTATTCAATAGAGACCTCAATATTATTCACTAATGCTTCTTTCACTTTTTCATCTATTGATGGTTTGATAATCGTATGGATGACAAATATGAAATCCATAAAAGGATCATCGAGGTATACAAGGGAAGGACACTTTCCATTGCATCTGTATGCCGATTATCCTTTCGAGGAATATTGTCAATAACTATATGATTCAAAGCATTCCAACAATGTCATTGTGAGGTTTTTATATTGGACTAGTTTGTCATGTTTCGCTTGACAGGATCCATTAATTTGTTTAATGACCAATTGAGAATCACCAAATAAGTAAATGTGTTAAACACCTAAAGATAAAGCCGTACGTATTCTAACAATTAGGACCTCATACTCTATAGTGTTGTTTGTACATAAGAAGTTTAGACGGTAAGATAAGGGAATACACTCTCCTGAAGTCAGATTTAATATAACTCCCACCCTAGATCCAATTCGACACTTAGAACTGTCAAAGTATAATTATCATGTTTCCTTTTCAATTGTCAACACACTCTCGTTAGGGAATGAGTCCATATTAGGTAACATTAATGGAGAAGGAGCATCAACTAAATGGTTGGTTAAGGCTTTTCCTTTGATTGCCTTTTGAGAGGAAAATTTAAGATCAAACTCAGTTAACAACATAAACCATTTAGCTAAGCGTCTTGATAAGTTTGTTTTAGTGAAGAGGTGTTTTAGAGGATCAAACTTTATAACCACATGAATTTCAGTATTTAGTAAATAATGTATCAACTTAATAGTAGAAAACCCAAGGGATAAACATTATTTTTCTATTTTTGTGTATCAATTTTCATAATCAATTAGAGTTCAGCTAATGTAATAAATAGGATGTTCTTTACCATTATCATCTTGTTGAGCCAGAAATGCTACTAGAGTATGGGCAGATGCTGATATATAAAGGATAAATGGTTTTCCTTGAATATTAGTTTGTAAAATAGGAGGGGTAGTGAGTTACTGTTTAAAACTTTCAAAATCTTGTTTACAATCCTCATTCCATTTAAATTTTGATTCCTTCTTAAATTTTTTTGTAAAAGGTAAATTCCAATCTACCAATTATGCCACAAAATGATGGATAGCTTGAATCCTTCCTTGTAAAGTACGTAGTTGAGAAATGTTCTTCAGAGGTGGCATGTTAATGGTAGCATGAATCTTCTTTGTTTCAACCTCGATGCCTCTGTGGGACACTATAAAACCTAAGAGTTTTCCACTATCCACACCAAAGACACACTTTTTTGGATTCAATTTCATGGTATACTTATGCATTCTTTCAAAGATCTTTCAAAGGATTTTAACATTGTCTTGACGAGATAAGAATTTAGCTAGAATATCATCAACATAATCTTCCAAAATTTTATATGTAATCATGAAATATCAATTTAATAGCTCTTTGATATGTTGCACCAACATTCTTTAATCCAAAAGGTATGACAACCTAACATAATTTTCCCCAAGGTGTAGTCAATGTTGTCTTGTATTGATCTTGAGGGT
This sequence comes from Sequoiadendron giganteum, assembly GCA_007115665.2. NCBI lineage: Eukaryota > Viridiplantae > Streptophyta > Pinopsida > Cupressales > Cupressaceae > Sequoiadendron > Sequoiadendron giganteum. The sequence continues at coordinate 752,220,412 of CM021100.1, forward strand.
TGATAAAGATTTTATTATAGCTTGGAATTAAATCCATGAATGATAATAAGGCATGGACTATGTTTGAATCTAATATCATGTCAATATTAGTAAGGGGAAATCATCTTTCAAAGATGATTGATTAAGATCACAAAAATCCATACACATCCTAATATGATTGTCAGGATTTTCCACTGCTACAATGTTTGAAATCCATGGTGAATAATCAATAAGACAAATAAAGACAACATCTAGGAACTTCTCAATTTCAACCTTAGCTAATAAGGTTGTCTTAGGATTCATCTTGTGTATCTTTTGTCTTACCGGTTTAGCATCCTACTCAAGGACAATGTTGTGCGTAACTATCTTAGCGTCAATACCCAACATACCCGAACAAGTCCAAGAAAAAAGTTCAGGAAAGTCATGTAATAGTGTTACATGTTATTGTTCATCATCATCAAGGAAATTTCCTATTTGAATCACTTTCTCTTCATTAGATGTGTCCATTGGTACGTTAATTGTATCTCCCACATGTAATGCACTTTGATTTGGAATTTTAGGAATTTGTTCTTCTTTATCTTGTTCAATGTCACTTGTTTTCTTTTCTTCACCAAAGTATCCCTTAGTGATAAAGGCACAAGTGAATCTTTGTTTGTGGTGATGAGTTGGTAAATTTTCATAAAATCCCAATGTTTCTAGCAAGGCTTCATCATGTTCAAAATAATCCAGTGATTCATCACTTGTGGTATCGATTAATTCGGGATGCTTTAAAGTGAGAGTTGTCTTAGAAGAATCTTGCATAATGGTGTTGATGTTAAGTGAAGGATATTTTTATGATTTTTTATCTTAGAAGGGAAATATACAAGACCACTTTTTGTTTCTTATATGTTAGGCTCTATAGGGACACGAATGCCTTGTTCTTTCACACCACATCCTTTTCCACTATAACCAAGTGGCTTCAAGAGTTGATATCCTCTTCCATAAAGAGCTTCCATTGTTTTTGAGGATGGCGGTTGCTCATGATCAACATCATCAAAACTTGCTGTGTAACTTATGTCTTCTTCCAAAATTGTTGAGTCAAATTTTGTTGATGGTTTCACCATGTGTTGTGTTGACATTACTATACTTCCTTTTTCTTTTCTCGATTCTTTTGTTGTGATTTATATTCTCCCATAAACGTAGGTGTGAAATCCAATGAACCTCAATCATCATCCAATAACTGTAATTGTTTCAAAACTTTTCTCTTGTTCTTCTTTTTGCACAGGTTCTACTTGTGAGGTTGGTATTAATGTTTTCAAAGGACTCTCTTTATTTTTCTCAGTTTGCAAGAAAATTTCTGCTTGGAGGTCAGCTTTGATTGTGTATACATTATTGTTATAAACATACTTCATTAAACAATGAAGGGTTGAAGGGACTCCATTCATTATATGAAAGCTCATGAGGCATGACATGGATAGTATTTTTGAAGGTAACTTTTCCAACTGTCACAGGTAATGTTATCAAACCAAGAGGTTACTTTCCCAAATTATCAAACCCATAGATAAATAAGGGATTAGGTTCAATCTTAGGATTATCCACTCCAATATTATCCAAAAGGTTTACACAACACACATTAAGGGTCAAACCACTATTGATGAGAGTTATTTTTAAATTCCTTGTCTATTTATAACAACCAATATCATCAAGGCCTCATTTTATTTATTTATTTTTATCTCCAATGGAGGTAACTCATCTTGATGAAAGAAAATATCAATATTGACTGAATTCATACCTTGGATTAGGGTTTCTACATCATTTGGTTGCACACTAGGAGTGACCACTACTTGTTGTAAGGCATTTTGAAGCATTCTATGGTAATTAGGTGATGCCTGAATGAGATCCCATAAATAAATATTAGTAGGAGTGTCGTGAAGTTGTTCCACAAGGTCATACTCCTTTCTACTATGCAAAGGCAAACAAGGAGCACTAGGAAAAATAGGTTGAGGAAGTTGTAATGAAGTAGGTATGGTTTGTGGTTGCCTATTATTTCTTGTGTTGTATGTATGAGCAACATTATGATAATTAGATTGCTACTAGTGTGTTTCCTTGCAAAGTTCAAGATACTTCCAATAGGTTTAGACTTGTTTTGAGGTGGTCCTATGATAAGCACAAGTTTGGTTTGAACTTGGTGTTGGTGTGAGGGTGGGTAAATGGTAAGTTGAGGTGTGATTGCATTTACTTCCCTTTGTTTTGTTATGATAAGATTTAGTGGATGAGCTTTGTGAGATGAAATCCTCAAGGAATTCATCTAACATATTGGAGTCATCACTACTAAAAGGCTTGAGGGATATGATAACTTGTAGAAAGAGATTCGACATTTTCAAATAACTATGCTTTCTCCAAGTGTTTTCATTTAGTTTATGGATTTTTATTTTGATATTTTTAAGGTAGTTTTTGGTTTTCAATAATTTAAGATGTAAATTAATCTACCTAAACTATGAAATGATTCTAAAAATAAAGCAAATGTATACAGATTTAAAACTATCCACAACTGAAACATGCAATTTTTTTCCCAATTTGTCTCAAGATTTAAGCAAAAAGATAACTATCTTTGATATACAAAACAAACTATTTTAGAAACCCAATTTACAAATTTGATAAGAGAAACAGTAATAAAAAATAGAGACCAAGATGCACCCAAAAATTGGTCAAGACACCTACACAGGGACTTATTCACCTAAGGGTGAATGAGTCCTTGATTAGGGTTTTGAAAAATGAAAAATACAAAGTCTGATTTAATGTCTGTGTTCTTTGTTTCAGCTTGCAGAAGGTTGCTACTATGATAGAATTTTCTAGATTTAGGTGTCTTAATGCCAATGCAAATAGTGATAAATAGTGAAAAAAGTGACAACTTTTGGAATGAAATTTTGAACTAAAATTGGATCTAAATGACTGAAAAACACTCTTAATATAACCGCAATGCAAGATATATGCAAAATGAAAGAAAATTTTCTGATTTTTTTATGAATTTAGATGATGCAAACATGTAAAACTAAACCCTAAATGCAATTCAAAGCACACTAATGTAAAACTCACTAATGCAAACCTAGATCGAGGGTTTTGAATGTCTCCAAATCAGAATTTAAGATTTACAAAGTTGGGTTCACCAAATGAAATAAAAGAAATGGTGGATGGCCAAAATAGAATGGGTGATATAGGAAGACCTAGAAATGAGGGACCTATGTCGAAAAGAATAAAAGGGAGGTGTTACACCTTATCAAAAATCCACCTTTTCCTATTTCATTAAGAAGAAGGATAGTGCCACAAGAGATTAGAATTGACCTACAACCCTTAAGGTGAGTCAACTCCAAGTTTTGTGACACTATGTGGTCTCTTCTTCCTTATGACAAAAAACTATAAAATATGATTGAAAACTAGTTTTGGGAGAAGAATAAAAGTGTATTAACAATCCAATATCTAAGATCTACCACTTGGAATGTAAAGTGCTATGATAAGGCTATTAGAATCAACAATCATTTAGAAGATCTGAGAAGGTTAAGATAGTTTGTACCTTGCCTCAAAAATGTCATAAAGCATCTTGTTTAGGTGAATGCGTCCTTGTATCTTTTTCTAAAAATTCAAAAGTTGATTCTGTAGTCCTTAGTTTGCACTCTACTCTTGTACCTATAAATATTCAATCCTGATTCCAGATCTGTAGCAAAAATTGAAAATTTTGGTTGGTATATATGGGGGTTTTCCTCGGTCAAACCCCAAGTTTGGTAATTAAACCTTAATGGAAAGATTAAAATCTGATAAACAATAGTGTGTGCAAGACCTAACCTTAAGTGCATCTAAGGTGCTAAGAATTAAAATGCAAAGAAACCTTATTCAAGTGTGTTAAAATAAGATCCCTAAATGAACATAAAAATGATAAATACCTAGTTAGGGAGAAGTCAAAACACCCTAATAGATTTTAAATTTGATTCTACCTTGCTTTAGGTAGCTAGTAGAATGAATATAGAATATGGGATCACTTAGAAAAAAATTCATTAGGTTAGGGAGAATGGCTAGGTGGATGTGCCAAAACCTAGAATCCATCATGATCCACCATAGGTATCGATCTTCAAATCATGAACAATGCTTGACCTAACTTGACAAAATGAGCTTGAAGACCTGCAAAAACAAATTAAATGCTACTCCAAGACTTCAACCTTGATTGCTTGAATGTTCTCCTTGATTTTGAGTGCTAATCTTGCGAATATCTTCTCAATCTCTTGTCAACCTAGTTTGAAATGTTGAAAAGACTAGGATTTATAGGCTTCCTTTCTAATTTAACGATTATTAAATCCTGATAGCCAACTTTTGTAACTTGAATTTAGATCATTAAAATTTTGCAAAAAACATATTTCAAATTGGGTTTTGGAATCTAAAGGGGACCCATTCGCCCTTGGGTGAATGGGTCCTGGCCTAAATTGCCAAGACTCATTTATTTGGGGGCCTTTAATTTATTAAATGCATTTATTCAATGCATGTTGTGGTGTCGAAAAATGATAAAAATAGGCCTTAGGATGCATAATAAAGGGAATTAGGGGCCTATTTTGAAGGGTGAAAATACATAAAGGGAGTTCACTAAAATAGGTCCAAATTAAGTGTGAAATTATACTATCACGTAGAAAGGAGTACAATTTTCCACACTACATTTAATAATATAGTGTCTAAAAATTTTAATGACATATACCACTGCTAACATCTCCATCTTAGTAACAGTGTAATTGAGCTCAACTGTTTGAAGGTTTTTAATGATACAATAAATGACATACTCCAAATTACCTTCATTTTGTCTTAAGACAACACCTATGAAAAAATCTAAAGCATTTTTATGTATATGGAAGGGAATGGTCTAGTTAGGGCATATCAAAATAGGTGTCCTTGTGAGAGTTGTTTTGAGGACTTCAAAAGATTATTGGTAGGCAATAGTCCATTTAAATTCAATGTCTTTAGATAAAATAAAAAATAGGGGGTTGTAATTTTACTAAAATATTTAATAAACTTCTTGTAATATCCTACATGGCCAAGGAAACTCCTCACATATTTTTGCTTCTGGGGAATAGGTAGAGTGGAGATCACCTCTATTTTTTTAAGATCCACCTGAATCCCCTTGCTAGACACAAAGTGTCCCAAGACCACTCCTTCAACAATCATCATGAAACATTTTTCATGACTTAAGGAGAGGTTGTGACCTTGAAACCTTTGAAGGAAATTCTCCAAATTTACTAATGCTTCTTCATAAGAGTTTATATAAGTGGTGAAGTCATCCATATATATTTCCATGGAGTCATGTGCAAAGTTTGAAAATATGCTCAGGAAAACTCTTTGGAATGTTGCAGATGCATTACACAATCCAAATGGTAAAACTAAATAGGAATATGTACCCCATGGAGAGGTAAAGGCGGTGTTTTCTTAGTCTTCAAGAGCTATCTTTATCTGGTTGTATCCACTAAATCCATCTAGAAAATAAAAGTATTTCTTCCCTACTAGTGAATCTAACACTTGATCAATAAAAGGAAGAGGAAAATGATCCTTCCCCGTGGTTGCATTTAGCTCTCTGTAATCTACACACACTCTCCATTTACCTCCTTTTTAGGCACTATCACCAATGGAAAACCACTAACTATTTGATATGGGATAAATGAACCTTGCATCCAACAACTTTTAGAATTTTGTCTTCAGTATATCTTGCACAACTAGTTTCATCCTTCTTTGTTGCTACTTGACTAGCTTGTATCCCTCATTGATGTAGATTTTGTGCACACAAAGACTAAGGTCTATACCCTTCATGTCATGATATTCCTAGCTGAATGCTACTGTGTGAGCTTGCATCATTATAAGTAATTTAGATTGTTGGGAAAATGTCAATTAGTTATTGACATTGAGTGTTTTGCCTGGTGTTATTTCCATGGCTATGGAAGAACTCATGATAAAAGTGATATCCAACCCTAACAAATTAAGATTGCAACTGTGTGGGAGTAGTGTATGGAGTAGTTGGGAAGTTGATTCAAAGGAATTTGTAGGTATTATATTGTGTAAGGGGAAATATAAACATGCTAGATAGTAGTGTTGTTGTAGGTCCCTACCATAAGAGTTTTGCATGATATGGGAAATAATTTCATCTTCATCTTGAATTTTAATTATTGAACTCTATTTTATAGTCATGATTGTTTGTAGGGAGTATTGGTCATCTTGTTCTAGTGTTGGTCAAACAGTTTGTTCCAATTTTGCATGTGGTTGTGTAGATGGGTAGAGAACCAATTTTTTGGTCACATTCCCATTAGAAATTATCATGCTACTAGACCTACATCTAATAAATGTTTTTGTAGTGGCTAACCATGGTATACCTAAGATTAAGGGATATCCTCCAAGGTTGGATTTAGGATACAAAACCATAAAATTTTCTAGATATTCCCATGAATATAGTGTGATAAAAAAATCCTCAATAATACCCTTTGGATTGATGGTTGGCCTATCTACTAATTGTAGAACTATAGGTGTGGGTCTGAGATCCATCAATTGAAGTTGTTGCATTTTTTCTCTTGTCATTGCATTGATGATTGCCCCTAAGTCAATTATAGTTTTATTGATAAGTGTGCCATTAATTTTTACATCTACAACAAGAATCCCAAGGTCTACATACTTTGGGACAACTATGTTGCCTAACATAATTTCAACCAGTTATCCTAAAATATGGACAGTCTGGGGGTCTTTTCTTTACCTACCTAGATTTTTGAGGCATAATTCCCTCATAGTTTTTTTTTACATGGGAAATTATTTAGTGGCTTGAATCAAGGGTATCTTTACACATTATTAAATTGACTTAAGAAATTAAATTCAGGTTTAGAATGAAATTTTTGGGTTGTCAATCTCTAGGAATGGTGGTTCCTTATTTATGATGTCTTGATGTGACTTCCCTTGTTTAATTTTCTTTATTAAATTACCAGTGGTTTCTATTGTTGGTTCCTCATTAGTAAGTTTTGTGATATGAGGGTATGATGGTTTGACAAGCATTCTTCCTGAAAGTAGGTGGGCATCGCTGACCTCAATCCCATAGGTTGGGTATTGGATAGGTTCATTAGTGTGATCTTGTTGAACAAGCTTATTGTTAGGGTTTGTTGTAGGTTGAGTAGGAAATTGAGGTGCTCTTGGTTGTGTTGATTAGATATGGTTAGGTATGACATTATGGCTGGTTTTTGTTAAAAATATTATATTATGACTGCGGGTAGCTAACATTTTGGTCTTGCCACTATTGGTTCCTCTGCCATTGTGGTGGCCATTGGTTTTGAGGGGACTACCATTATGGATTGTATTTTGGGGCTTGGTATGGTTGTTGTGGTCACATCCCCTATTGTGGATTCCAATTAGATAATTGGGCCATGTCCATGGTTTATTTTGCATGTTACTCCAAGGTTGATTTTTCTAGTTAGAGAAGTTTGTATTGACCCCAAGAAAGGACATATTATAAGAAAAGGAATCTTGGGGCATACCTTATATTTGTTACCATGGATTGCACTAAGAGATAAATAACACTTGTCCTTCCTCATCCTCTAGGGTACAAAATTTAGGTTTCCCTTGCTTCTCATCGGAAATGCTGGAAATATTTTTGCATTTATAGTTGACCCTTTTCTAGTGATAGTGTGGACAATATTTTGTGAGAGCAACCTATGCTTCTTCTTATTTATTTTTTATATTTAGAGTATCTAATGGGTAGCTATATGTATTATTATATCCTCCTTCATATTGGACAAAAGGTTGTTGAGTTCGACCCTAGAAACACTCATGGATGTTTTAATGGAAGAGAAAGCTATAGTACCCTTGGTCTTCTTCATAGATGGCCTTGAATAATTTCTACACACATGATAGATTTCCTCAAAAAACAATTGAGAAATATCCCTTGCTCCTATGAGGTTTAATGCATCCATGCAATCTTCATTTACTGCTCACAAAAATAATAGCTTTAGGGACTCTGAAGAGATCCTATTCTAGTGTGACTTCCTTAGGAAAAATTGGAACCTTTCTACATAAGTCTTCAAGTGGTTCTTATTCCTTTTGTGACATCTTGAATATGTCATCTCTCTTCATGTCTACTCTACAATAATAATCCTCCTACTTTGGCAGGAATTTTTCTTTCATTGTTTCCCAATATGGTACTGCATTTCTTCCTAGCCCCATGAACCACCATAAATCAACATCTTTCAATATGGTCGAGAAGAGTTTTAATCTATGAGATTTTTTTGTGTAGTCATAACTTCTTCATAGAACATCAAACTCTTATAGGAATGTGTGTGGATCTTCTATAAGTAATCTATAAAAAATTGGCAAGGCCAAGGGGGGTATATTCTTGAGAGTAACCGCTCATTCTTGATTTGTGATTGGGAACTTGAATATAATAGGCTCTACTAGATTGTCCACTACTTCTTCTACTATGATGTCAATATTCCTTATGGGAGTTCTCCCTAGGTTTGGAGCAAGTACTGGTGTGAGGGGTATTTCTATATCATTGATTCCCTTAATTGGTTCTTCACTTACACCAATATCTTCAAATTATTCTTGGTTCAAGTGGAGAAATCTTCCTAAAGCGTCTCTCTTCCTCTATATACAATAGTATATTGAGCTTTAAATAACTTCTCTTGCACATACTTAGTGAATATTTCGTGGTCAATTTCGAAAATGTATACTAATATTAATTATTTTAATTAAGAACTTCCTAATTTTGTAAAGAAATGTTAATGAATTAAAACACATTTAGGAATTTTAAAGTTAGCACCATCTACGGTAGATAACATACATACAACTTAACAGACCTACAAATCCCAAATTAAGCAAATCATTGTCCTAGAGGTACTTCATTTAAATTATCAACTAGGGAATCATAATCTTGAGATGATGCTGACACTATATATGTAACTAAGAATTCTAAACCTTATTAATTGATTGAGTATAGAAATAATAACAAAAGAGATACTAAATAAAGGCAACTTAAATGAAATAATTCCTACAAAGAAAACAAAATAAATGAGTACTAATTGTTTTAAGTGACTACAATAACAACTACGGGTAACTATTCCTATGCAAACTATAACTTAATGACTCTCTATGCTACAACATGATTCAATAATAATTAATTGTATATTAGCAACTCGACATAATAAGACTTAGAATTAAAATTCAAAAATTAACTAATAATCTAAAATAACATAGATTTTTCAGTATCTCAAGTGGCCCTTGCTTGAGTTGCTACAATTCACAATGTCTTCCCTCAAATCCTAACTCAAAGATTCATAAAATTGGTGTATTATTATTTATTACAGTTCAAACATATAAAATCTTAAGAAAGAAGTATCTAATAATAAGATTTATATTCAATCTATTCCATACCAAAAATTTAGCTACTTGGTCTCTCACAAGATCATACATAAATACAACATCTTTGAGAGTCTTCTTATTCCAAAACTAAAAAAAACTATGAGCAATTGTCAACTCTTCCAAAAACATAGGAAGAGGACTAGGTCTTAGTTTAAAAGTAAAATAAAAGCAAGTGGAAGTAAGAGTGTAAAAATCTAATAAGGACTCTACATCAATTTAAGAATATTGTTATATCTAAAAATGTGCCTAACAAGATAAAATTATTACAAGTCGATATCCATTGTTAGAACAAGAATTTTCTTTCCTCCATGATTTATTAATAATAGGAAGTGAAAATATAAAGTGATCCATGAATTTTCTTGTTCACATTCTCTTACCATAGCTCACATCAGCTTCGAGAAAAATGCACATGTTGTAGTTGATCACCTCATCTAACTGTGATAGACCGACATCCCTTTGCTATAGGTTGAAAGTCCTTTTGTTATGGGTTAACAGATCCTTCACTACATGGGTTAGTTTTATTTCCAAAGACATTTTAATTATTAATAACTATATTTAATCATAAAAATCTAGTAACTTCCATAGACATTCAAACACCACACAATCATTTATCAATATAGTATACCATCTTCAATGCTTTTAAATACTTAAAATAAATGAAAAAGTTTGTAAATGTCTTTGAAACTTAGCAAAAATATGATAAAAATTTATGAAACTAAAGCAAGGAAACAAGGAATTTCTAGGGCTCATCATAATGAACATCTTCAATCCCATAAAATAAATATTCTCTACATTAAAATAACATAAACAAAGTTTTCAGTTATATTTTAACTCTTTTCTTTCCTATGGTGCAATAAATTAATGCCTACAAAATAATATCTCTAACTTTTCAAACACTAACTTGTCACATGGAGATCATAATAGAGGCTACATAAGTAAGAAAAATGAAACTAAATACTGATTAAAAAATAAATAAGAGGATGCAAATGAACTTGGATTTGAAGTTTTTATAAAAGTTCTAGGCCAAATCTGAATAGGATAAATGCACCCATATGGGTATGGGGGTTGCAAGTGTCTTCAGATAAATGTTCTAGGGTGAGTACAAGGGGAATCAACATAGTGAATTAGCTTAGAATTAGCTCAAACATTCAAGTCTATCAAGTAAAATTCTAATGAGGCTAGGTACTTACAAGCTCCAAAAATAGTAGAAAAATAAGAAAGAATAATAAAATCAAATCCCTAATGTAAAATAACAAAGAAATACAGATAAAGAAGAGAGAGAAAATTTGAATTTTGAAACTTTAGATCTAATGAGAAATAGAAAGGAGACAAATGGTATGAAATAGTGTCATGAATCTATTTGGTAAAATTTTTGGTTTTATGATTGATATTTATTTGGGGTTAGTTATGCAAGAATTACTAATGGAGATGTATGTGTTATAGGATAATAATGTGCGGATGAATAGTAGGGGCACTAGTGAACTATCACAAAATGATTTAATTTTTTTGGGATGCTTTATTTTGATGTGGTTATTGAGTCCTTAAAATTTTTTTCTTGCGCAATATACTCTAGTTCTCTTTTAAATCATTGATAAGACAAATTTTGTTAATAAAAACTTTACAAGGTGGTTGGATAAATTGGGAAACTACTTTAGTAAACCCCTTGGTTTGTAATTTGAATTTTGATCCACATTATAATAATAAATGACAATAAATTAAATTTAAATTCAAAAACGTATTTTCCAATTGAAATGAAATAAAAATCCTAATATGCTTACCTCTTAGGAGATGTAAGAAAGAAAACTAGGACTTGGTGGGAGAAGGAAATAGGAAGCAAAATGGAAACAATGCTCAATAAGGATGATATAGGTTGAAGAGGAATGAAATAGGAGAGGAAAATTAGGATGGATTATAATGGAAATTGGATAAAGGGAAGAAGAATGTGTAATGAAATAACTTGCACAATAGAAGATATAATATGAAATGTGATGAAAATACTTGAGAATAGTTGAGAATAACAAGCCACTTCAAGGGGGGAAACCTCCAAATATCTTCAATGAGAACAAAATCCAAAATATGATGATCAAACAAGACTTGCGACCTCCTACATATACCCTACTTATACTTAGGATATCATCTAGGCCAACCTAAATAACTAAATAAGAATATAATAATGATAATATGACTTAATTAAGAGTTAAGGTAGCTACAAGCCAACTAATCATAACCTTGTATATACTCTAATATTAAGGGTGTAGCATTCCCCCTTATTCAAAGAAGAATTTACCCTAATGCTAATTAAGTGTGGTCACTTCTAAATGAATTGTTCATCCTCCCATGTGGCATCTTCAACTAGTAAATTCTTCCATTGGATAAGATACTCAATGATGTTCCAGTCCTTAGCTTATTTTTGTGTGTCTGACGAATGAACTTTGGTTAAAATATGATCCTTCCTTATTCATTGAGCTATGGTAATATTGTTTTAGTAGGGATATTATGCCCAATTACCCTCTTCAAATAGGAAACATGAAAATTTGGATGCATATTTGTTGTTGGAAAAAAATCAAGCTTATAAGCAACACTACCTATCTTTTGCATGATTTGGTATGGGCCATAATATTTTGGGGACAACTTGTTCTTTATTTTTTGCTTCAATGATTTTTTTTTGTAAGGTTACAATATGAATAAAACCCAATCCCCACTTTAAAACTTCTTTCACTACAATGTTGGTCCACTTGCTACTTCATTCAATTTTGTGCCACTATTAGATTCTCTTTGAGTCCTGAAAGTACTTGTTGCTAATGAAGCATGTGGTCCTCCACAACCCAAACTCTTGGTGACACCTTCAATTATGGTGTGATGGAAGGAGGTTGATATTGTTGGATATTAAGGTGAAACTTGCAACAATACAAACATAATTTAATGTGTTTTCAAATATCAAATTATGTATTCAAGTTAACCAATTATGTGATTATGTGATTAGCATATCCAAGAATGAAATAAAAAAAAACAATACCACAAGTTGAGAATCACAAGTAACAAAAGATATACGTGGATAAAATTTTTTCGGGAAAAAATCCACACCCAAAGAAATGCAATGCTTGTATTAATCTTCAAATGAAGTATACATCAATATAACACTCCTCTATGAATATCGACAACACTTCATTTCTTTGACAACCTGCAAAAAAACTTATGAAACCACCATCTCAAGGCTCCAATATATAGAGATTTGTGGGAGATAATACCACTTGTGGTATCCCAAAACAACAAGCATAAGCCACCTAGAAAAACCCACGCCCCTCTTAGTGGTTAACCCATAAACATAGTGAAAAATATTAAATAATCACATGGCCTTCACATGCGTGCCTAACCCATAGCCAATCATAATTGGTCAATCTCGAGTGCTCCATTACTCTCCAACGGCTCATACCCAGAACATGCAAACTTGGGTGCCCAAGCCAGGATAGCATGGAAAACATGTGAATGAACATGCAAGATCATGCACTTTTGGGTGGTCCCCACCCAAAAAGTGGATGCCTAAAAGGAATATTCTATAGGGAAGCTTTGTAACCATAACTGTAGTGGGTCCACCTTTATGAATTAAACTATAATTTTTCATAGGAAAATAAATAATAAATATTTTTCCTCTCATGTCCTCTAGGACACTTTCCAAATAATATGGAGACACATAAAATCAACTTAGGATAGCAATTATAATGTCACCTATCCTAACATTCTCCCACTTGACATTATACATTGGAATTACATCCATGAGATACATTAAAATTGTAATCAAGTACAGTGATCAAGGTCCATGGCCTTTTTGCACCAAGAGAGCTTATACGTGGTCATTGGCTTTGTGAGATAATGCAATATTATCCAAAGTGTCAACCTTCTCAATAAAGACCTAACCATTCTCAACTATTTCTTGCACAAAGTGATACCGAACATCAACATTCTTAGTACAAGAATGATACATAGGATTTTTGGTTAAACATATGGCACTTTGACTATCACATCCAATCCTCACCGTCCTACAATCAAAACCAATACCTTCACCAAGTCTTTGTAACCAAACTACCTCCTTAGAGGCATGTATAGAAACCATATACTCTAATTTGATGGTGGAAAATGCAACCATATGTTGTCTTTTACTCATCCAATTTATTTCACCTCCAAACAAAGTAAAAACATAGCCACTAGTGGACCTTCAACTATCCAATTCACCTACCCAATCTACATCAACAAAACCCTGTATGTCCAATGACTTAACCACATCATCAGTACCATGATAAACCAAATAGTAATCAAAAGTACCTCACAAATATCTAAACACCCTCTTAACAAAATCCTAATGCTCTCTACCAAGGTTAGACATAAACCTGCTCAAAACTCCCACTGCTTGGGCTATATCTACTAGTCTAGTGAAAACCATTGCATACATCAAAATACCAACATGACTAGCCTAATGAACTTTAGACATCTCTTCAAAATCATCATTAGAATTAGGACACATGTCTAAAATCAACTTAATACCAACCAAAAATGGAATATTTACTAGTTTATAGTCACACATATTTAACCTCTATAAAATGGTATCAACATACTTACTTTGAATTAACCAAATATTTTTGTGAACTCGATCCCTACTGATCTCCATCCCAAGTATATATTTAGCAGCCCCCAAATCCTTCATATCAAACATGTTAGAAAGTTGAGTCTTAAGCTCTCTAATCATCACCTTATTGTTACCAATAAACAATATATCATAAACATAATTAGGATCCAATCATCCATAATCTTAATGTAAACACAATGATCCTCCTTACTTTTAAGAAAACCCAATTTTAATGTAAAATCATCAAACTTCTCGTACATCTTGGGTGTCTGTTTCAAATCATATAATGATTGTTTTAACCTGCAAACCAAATTTTCTTTTCCTTTCACAACAAACCCATCAGGTTGTCCCACATAAATTTCCTCCTCAAGATCCCCATGCAATAAAGTAGTTTTAACATCCGTTTACTCTGTTTCAAAATCATAAGCAACAATAATAGATAATAAGAATCTAATAGAAGTTAACTTAGAAAAAGGAGAACAAATTTCATCGAAATCAACTCCCTCTCTCTAGGAGTAGCCGTTGGCCACCAGTTTGGCCTTATACCACTCTAATCAACCATCTGCACCAAATTTATTTTTAAATACCCACTTGCAACCAATGGGCTTCCTTCCTTTGGGAAAACTAACAATATACCAGGTATCACAACTATCCAAATCCATCATCTCCTCTTGCATGGTATGCAATTAAGACTCACTTTCCTATGAAGAGAGAGCCTCCCTAAAAGATCTAGGTTCATCGTCAGTCCTCAACAAAGCAAATACACAATAGAAATCTGGTGGGCTATACCTATCAACTGGATTTTGTTGTCTTGTGGATCTTCTCAAGGTAGGAGTAAGGGGCTATTCTTGTTCTTATTTTTTTTTCTGCTCATCCTACACAACATTTAAACTCTTTGAACCCTCTTTTTCTTCTCCATCGTCTAATCCTTTTGGTTGTTCTTCTACATGTGCATCTTCCTGCTTTACCATATTTGTCTCAAAGTGTAATTTTTTTGTCTTATCTTTCTCCTTTGGTTGTTCTTCACCTTAGTAAGTTGTAAAATCGCTTAAAATCACATCTCTAGCAAAAACCATTTTATGAGTTAGAGGATTCCAAAGCTTATAACCTTTTACATTCTGATCGTAACCAAAAAAAATGAATTTTTGCACTTTTGGATCCAATTTAGATCGCTTCTCTTAAGACATATGAACAAAAGCCTCACAACCAAAGACCCTTAAATGTGAAATAGAAGGCTTTCTACCTATCCACACTTCATAAGGAGTTTTATCAATAGGAGTTGAACAAGATCTATCGATCAAATAACATGCAATAGTTACATCTTTTTCCCAAAAGCATCTATTAATCTTAACACCACTCAACATGCTCCCAGCTCTTTCCATCAAGGTTTAGTTCATTCTTTTTGCTACCCCATTTTTTTGGGTGTATAATTAGTCTTTTTCCAAACAATACTTGCATGCTTATAAAGCTCATCAAATTCCATAGAACAATATTCACCCCCATTATCAGATCTCAACACCCTTATCTTACAACTTGTTTATTTCTCAACTAAGGCTTTAAATTCCTTAAACTTAGTGAAAACCTTAGATTTTTCATGCATAAAATAAATCTAGGTGTATTGTGATACATCATCAAAGAAAGTAACATAATAACGAGATCTTTCAAAAGATTCAACATCCATTGGTCCAAACACATCCAAATAAATGATCTCTAATAATCTCTTAGCTTTATTAGTTCCATTAGGAAATTCTGATATATTTTGTTTACCAAATACACAATGGTCATAAAAATCATTTTTACCAACAAAATAATAAAAAATATCGTCAACCAACTTTTGATTCAAAATGGTCTTAAGACCCTTTTCACTTATGTGACCCAATTTATGGTGCCACAAAATACATGCATTTTCAGTGTGAGTTACATTGGAAAAGTTACAAAAAGTGGAGGCATTAAGCCTAAAAAAAGTCCCTATTCTATATCCTTTAGCAATCACCAAACTCCCTCTTACCAACCTACAACTAGACTTGTTAAATATCACACACATTCCAAAATCATTCAACTTGGATATTGAAAGTAAATTTCTCGCAAGTCCTGGAATATGTAAAACATCATCAAGGCTTTAACCCTTTCATCACTAAAACATAAATTTACCTTTCCCTTACCAACAATCTTCTTTGTGTTGTTATCACCAAGGAAATCTTCTCCCCATCATATTTTGAATATGAAGTAAATCACTCCTTGTGAGGAGTCATATGCTAGGAGCAACCCAAATCAATAAGCGAAGCATCATTACTAATAGTGAGCAGAAATAAATAAAGCATCAAAATCACCATCTTCTAAGGAATTTTTCATGGAAGTATCTAAACTCTTTTTCTTATTTCTATTCTCCTTCACATGTCCTCTCTCACCACAATTCAAACACTTTACTTTGCTTTTCCCAAGGGTTTTTAAACGTCTTTTAAATTTGTCTCTCTTTTTATCCTCTTTAGGTCCTCCTTTTTCTTTGGACCTTCCTCGCACATTCAAGGCATCTTGGGAGCCCACATTCATGTTCTAAAAGAAGTGTATAAATGAGATTATCCATCTTTGGCTTTACACCACTACCACTTATGGCAACAATTAAATTTTCCCAAGATTGGGGTAAAGAACAAAGCAACAATATACATTTATCTTACTCTTCTATCTTAACATCTATAGATGCAAGCTGACTTATAACCATATTAAAATCATTTAAATGTTTTGAAACATAATCACCATCCTTCATTTTCAAAGAATATAAACGTATTTTGAAATACCATTTATTAGTTAGAATTTTAGTTTGATAAATATCACCTATCGTGATCTACAACTTGTATGTGGTAGATTATTTTGAAACATTCAAGAGGATGGAATTTGTAAGACACAACTGAATGGTTCCTTGTGCCTTCTTGTCCATTTTGTTCCAATCTTCATCAAATACATTGGATGGTTTCTTTTCATTTGAAATTGCCAACCACTGATCTCTCTCTTCAAGGAGATCCTTCATCTTCAACTTTCACATCTTGTAACCAGTGCCATTGAATTTATTAATATCTAAATGAGAGGTAGAATCCATGGTTTTTAATCTTCTTCACAAATCTATAAAACCCACAAAGCAAAATCTCCCACTGTAACCAAAATCCTTCAAAACTAAAAAGAAAGGTGTCCCTCTCTCAACAAAACCATTAGATTTGATACCAAATATTGGATATCGAGGTGAAAATTACATCAATGTGAAATAAATAATGTGTTTTTAAATCTGAAATTATGTATTCAAGATTACCAATTATGTGATTATGTGATTAGCATACCCAAGAATGAAAGTAAAAACAACAATACCACAAGTTGAGAATCACAAGTGACACAAGATATACGTGGAGAAACCCTTGTGGGAAAAAACTCCACACCAAGAGAGATGCAATTCTTGTATTAATATTTAAATGAATTATACATCAATACAACACTCCTCTCTGAATCTCGACAACACTTCATTACTCTAACAATTGTTGAACACCCAAAATAATGAGGGGGGGTGAATCAATATTCTTTTAAACCACCTAAACATTTAAGCATTCATTCCAAATAACATATTCAATATACAGAAGGAAAGAAAAGAATGTAAACAACCATCAATATCGCATAACACATGAACACTAGATTTTTTATGTGGAAAACCGAAAATGGGAAAAACCACGGTGAGGATTAACTCACAATATATTATAACTAGTTACAGTATATTACATAAGTGCTCATTGTAGGTGGACTCACTACCCACTGAAGGTAGAAAAGATAAAATATATTGTGGCACATAACCAAGATTTGAACTGTTAAAATTGGATCAGGCATATGCATGAATTACAATTCCATTGAAGCTCAAAATATAGACTTCACACTCTTCATTATAATCTGAATCAACTCTCTACTCTACTTTGCATTCACCTTATACTCACACAATTCACATCAATTTTACATCACATCACATCTCTCTCTTTAAAATTCCAAAAAAGATCTTACATATATATCTTGTTCATCCATAAACACCTATAACATCAATTAGGTCGACCTAATTAGATGTGATATACAAAATACAACTTGTCGGCTCATCATATGCATGTACATACTTCATGCCAAGATTCAATACACAAAAAATCAAAATAGGTAGACATGGACCCTTAATAGCTCCCACATAACAGATCAATACATATTCAAACTCTGCAATACACAAAAATTATTAGGTTGGCACCATTGATGGCCTAATAACAAAATTTTCCAACTATACAATCACATTCAGACACATGGACCTTCAAAATCTATGCCATTTGGAATACACACTCTACTAACACCTATCAACATCTCCATAAAACCTCAAAGCCAGATTCTAATTTTTTAAGAAGTGCAGATTCACCAAAACATATGCCCTAAAGTGGAAAACACTTGTTATTACCAGACCGATATAATGTTACTCATAACTTCAACACCAGACATCAAAATGATATGAAATTATGGAATTAGGCTTCTCTATCATCCAAAAAAAATATTGCAAAAGTGCAGAGTAATATCTTTTACAACAGACCAATGCGGACCCAAAAACCAAATGTCCTATACTTAGAATTACCTGGATTGACACTTAGTCAATTTTACCTTCATCTATCGTCACCAGATCAAACCTTCTTGAAAATTCACACTAGATTTCCATTTGATTTACATGATGGTATTCATACTAGAATACAATCTTGACATAAATCACAACACTGTAATACAATGCACTTATCCCTCATGCTCATGTTGCCAAAAATGCATTAATGGCAAACTCCTTATTTTTCCAATAACAACCTACAAACAAACTATGAAACCACCATCTCAAGGCTCCAATATATAGAGATTTGTGGGAGAGAATACAACTTGTGGCATCCTAAAAAAACAAGCATAAACCACCTAGAAAAATCCACACCCCTCTTAGTGAACAACCCATAAACATAGTGAAAAATATTAAATGATTACATGGCCTTCACATGGGCACCTAACCCATAACCAAATAAAATCGGTCAATCCTGAGTGCTCTATTACTCTCTGATGGCTCATACCCATGATAACATGAAAAACATACAAATGAACATGCAAGATCATGCACTTCTGGGTGGTCCCCACCTAGAAAGTGGATGCTTAAAAGGAATATTCACTCGGGATGCTTTGCAACCATCACCATAGTGGGTCCACCTCTAGGAATGCAATTAAAATGTCATAGGAAAATTAATCATAAATATTTTGCCTCTCATGTCCTCTAGGACACTTTCCAAAGAATGTGGAGACACATAAAATCAACTTAAGATAGAAATTATAGCATCGCATATCCTAACATTCTCCCACTTGATATTATTGAGTACCCAACCATGAGAATACATCTATCCAAAAGTGACTATTAAAGATAGAATCAGTCACTAACAATAACCTTAGGTGTATGTTGATTGTGTATATTCTCCAAAAAATATTTTTCCACTATAATTATTGTAAAAGGATGTGACATGCAATGATGTTCATATTTAGTAAGGTGATCCACTACTACCATGATTACATTCTTAGCTTTAGATCTTGGAAGTCTTGTGATGAATTCCATGGAGACCTCTTCCCAATGTTGGCTTAGAATAAATAAGGGTTGCAAATAGGAATATTAATCATCTCCCCTTTATTTCTTTGTAAAAAACTAAACATTCAACCACAAATTTTTGAGCATCGCCTTTATCCCTTCCCAAAATAAATCTTGCTTGACTTGATGATAAGTCTTCAAAAATATTGAATGACCACCCAATACAAACTCATGAATCTCTGTGAGAATATATTTGTTTGAAAGTGGAAAACTTGTAGAGATACAATCACTCTTTATACCACAAATCATCTCCCTTCCAACAAAACTTATTTAAACTAATGAGATCACTCTATAATTGATAAATGAGATTATGTGTAGCAACAACATTTAGCCACTCTAATTTAGTATCTGCTACCCAATTTGCTTGTAATATTAAAATGTCACACAATAAAGCTTCATCTTTCTCATCCTTCATAGATAGTGCATATGCCACAACATTTTCTTTCCCATTTCTTATATACAATCTCAAAGTCATATCCCAACATCTTAGTAACTCATTTTTATTGCTCTTCAAAAAATCTTTGTTCCAAAAAATATTTTACTCTATCATAATTTGTCTTAACCTTGAAGTGTCTACCCATTAGATAAGACATCCATTATTTTAATACATGAATAATAGCTAGCATTTCCTTCTCATAAATAGGTTTGAGTTGATTCTTACCCTTTAATTGATGAATCTCAAAAGAAATAGGCCAACCCTCCTACATGAGAATTGATCCTATACCATTTTTTTAAATATCACATTCCATAATAAAATCCTTGATGTATTATGGAGTGGAAATTATTGGATTTTATACATAATATCCTTCAATCTCTCAAATTTTACATTAACAAACTCATTCCAATGAAAACAATCCTTCTTCGATAAATTTATGAGGGGTGCTACTATACCATAATTCTTCACAAATATTCTATAGTGTCTAGTCAATCCCAAGAAGTCCCTCAATTTCTTAATGGTTTTGGGAACACGCCATTTCATGATAGCCTTAATTTTGTTAGGATCCACCTTTACTACTTCATGTGAAACTATGTGTCCCAAGTACTCCACCACGTTGAGACCAAAAATACACTTGGATGACTAAGTATAGAGTTGATGATCTTCAAGAACGTGTAAAGCTTGATCTACATGCTTCAAGTGCTCTTATCATGTGCTATAAATCAATATATCATCAAAGAACACTAATATAAACTTCCTTGAGAATTTATTAAAGATGGAGTTCATCAAACTTTGAAATATAGATTGTGCATTGGTAAGACCAAATGACATCACCAAAAATTCATAATGACCCTCATGAGTCTTAAATGTTGTCTTATAAATATCTTGTTCCTTGATTCAAATTTGGTGATAGCTCAATCTAAGATTCAACTTTGTAAAATACATAACTTCATTCAATTAATATAAAAAATCATCAATGACTAGAATAGGAAACTTATCTTTGATGGTGTACATTTTGAGCACTATATAGTCTAGGCACATGTGTCAAGTCCCATCCTTCTTACACACCATCACCATGAGCAAGGAGTAAGAAATTTTTCTATGCCTGATAATTCCCGCATCTAGAATCTCTTGAACAATCTTTTTAATCTCACTTTTTGGTATATATGGGTACCTGTAAGGCCTAATGTTGGGTGTCTGGATCCTTGGAACTATTTGTATGGCATGATCATGATCCCTCTTCATAGGAAGTCCTTTAGGAATATCTCCAACAACCATTTAATGATCTATAATCTCTTGTAAATTAGGATAGGTAGGAGCATTGGATTGATAGGGTTCTAATGAACATAATTGGGTCACAAATCCCTCAACTCCTTTCTTAAGAATTTTTGGAATCTGATGCCAGCTTACCCTATATGGGGACTTTACATGCACCCCCCTTAGATCCAATGTCTTTTCTTTTGACTGAAATCTCATGAATAGCTTTGAGAAGTTCATCTCAATCATCCCAAAGTAGCAAGCCATTATACTCACAAATATATATCTATTACACCCATGGAGATAAAAAACATTGGGCTATCAAGATGATAATCTACCATGGATAATTTAATGCTATGATATTTCTTGGAACAAATAATAGTACCACCATTTGTAATCAAAACCTAAAACTCTAGAGCTAGGTATATAAAATGATTTAGACGAGTGACCAACTTTTTGTTGATGAAATTATTACTTCTCGAGTCTATCAACACTGTTACTCTCATCTTATTTAAGAAATCCACTACCTTGAGAGTTTGTGGTGTGGTAAAACCTGAGAATGCATGACAAGAAATTATTGGTTGGGAATCTTATGATTCCTCATTTGATTCCCTATTACCCATTAATATTGTTTCCTCTTCTTCTTCATCACACTGGCCTTCAATATAAAATAAATTATTTTCACTAAATTTATGTCCTCAACTATATTTGCTATCACAATTGAAACAAAACTCTTTTGCTCACTTCTCCTCAATTTGTTGCAGAGTTGATATAGTAGTTTGAGGAAGATAAGGTGTTGAATATCTTTTCTCTCTTATCCCAATATCCCCTTACTTTCTAAGTATCAAATACTTCTCCTCTACCTTGCATGCTAAGATAAAAGACTTAGTTATAGAGCTAGGACTAAACATGCATACCTCAAGTTGAATGTGATCCTTGAGACCACCCAAAAAAAATCATTCAAGTTGTCCTCTGTAATTGTACCCACTCTTAAGGATAGATTTTAGAAGTGTTGAATACAATACTTAATTAATACTATTTGATGAATTTTAGCTAGTTGGTTGAAGAAGTTGTCTATCACACTATTGTTATATTATGATTGTAGCTCCTTTGTAAAAACTGACCATGAGACAATGAGATCCTTTTTTTGTCAACGATTCGATACCATAAGAATTGATCTAGTTCCAAATATAAGGAAGCTATTGTGACATTTTTTCCACTTGGGACTTGATGCACATAATTTTTTTTCTCCATTTGGTTTATCCATGTTAGTGTCTCCTTGACATCAAAATTATGCATACCCACCTTTGGTATTGAGTTCCTAGATCTTATACGAGTATTAAAATTTGGATCAATATTAGTTGACCTGGATGATTCACCTTGGTTTCTTGATACATCCTTTCTAGGTCCAACTATATAAGCATTTAACATGCTTCATATGTACAATACATCTCCTCTTAGGCAAAGTATATCTCCTTGCAATCGATTTAATCCCCCATATCTCCATCTTCACTAATAAAATTTATTCCTTAACCTTGTTGATTTATACATTGGGAGTGATATCATTAATTATTACCTCATACTTATCAAGATATTTTCCCAATGTGACAATATTCTTTTTGGATTTGCAACCTTGAGAGCGAATTTATTGAAAACCCTAATTTTGCAATAAGTCACTCAATTTTGCTTCAATTCCTTTGAAATATTCATTGTGCCAAGATCATGCTCTAATGCCACTTGTAATGAAATAAATTTCACAATAGAATATAATATGAAATGTGATGAAAATGCTTGATAATAGCTAAGAATAATAAGCCACTTCGAGGGGAAAAACCTCCAAATATCTCCAATGAGAACACAATTTATAATCTGATGATTAAATAAGACTCACTACCTCCTATATACCCTACTTATGCCTAAGATATCACCCAGGCTGACCTAGATATCCTTGTAGAAGACTTAGGTTGACCTAAATAACAATATAATAATGATAATATAACTCAATTAAGAGTTAAGGTAGCCACAAGTCAACTACTCATTCTCCTATATTTACTCTAATATTAAGGGTGTAGAAGAATGCCAATGAGGTGGGAGTGGGGCTACGCAAGCTACTCCATAAATTCAAAATGATGCATAAATAATCTCTAAATTTTGATGAAGATGCTCCAAAGATAGATAAATAATTAAATGCTTTGAATCTTTAAAAAATTTATGAGAAAAATGAAAAAAATTAAATCATATAATCTAGTATAATATGAGTGTGATAATAGTGTCATATCCCTCAAAGGATGGTACAAAGGCTCCTTCTATAAATATTTGGGGGCCACATTTTCTTTATTTTGGGAGGAATCTCTTGAATTGAACTTAGTTGATGAAGGATAAGGTTTCATTAAATTCTTAAAACCAGAAAATGGTAGGACATGTATGCCATTCTCAATGGGGGTAGGTGTCCTCTATCCCAAGGAGGATAAACTTAGATGAGAAGAAAAATGGGATAAAGGCATGTTTAATGGAGGTGGTTTCAAATCAATTGTAATTAAGATATGAAAGATGAAATAAATAAGGTAAAAATAAGCCAAGGACAAGAGAGGATAAGCAATAATTTGATTCTTAGAACAATCACCTTGGAAATGAAACATGGGTATCTTAATTATGAAGGAAAATAATAAATAGGTACTAAGGAGTGAAGACATGTGAAGGGGGTAAAATGACATATGGAGAGAGGGACAAGCTAAAGGGAGAAATTAAATAGGGTAGAAAGGGGTCAACATATTTTTTTAATAGGAAGAACACTAAAGGGAGCATAAAACATGTCAAAATAAAGTGCAAGGCATGCAATTTATTTTCTTACATGCATTATTAAAATGATTGATAGATAAATATATTTCCAAAATTTATATATACCTTGAAAGGATTTTGGGGTTACATGGAAATAAGTTGTTTGATGCATTGTAACATTGATCAAAGTTGGAACATGAGTTAATGGAATTATCCAAAAAATTCATAGCATTGTATCTCAAGGGATTTTTAGCATCTAGAGGCACTTTTAACAATTTCCTTAAGTTAGTCATTTTATTCTTGCTCAAACATTCATCTAGTAACTTAGAAGATGATTTTAATGGAAAAAAACCTTCCTTTTTTTGTTATCCATGCATTTGTATTAGCATGTGAGAACACATACTGTAATATCTAGATCATAGATCAAGGGTGGTTCAATGGATGAAACATTATTAAGAAATACAAGTTTAAAGATTATGCAAAATTATGACATTGGTAAACCAACACATAATTGAGAGAGGTGATCATAAGAGTTTTATCAAATATGTATTCTACTCTGAATCATAATTTTAAATGAATAAGTATTATAGATAAACAATTTATGTGATGAGGAATGAAGATTATTGTGACTAGAAAGGGGTGAACACATCAAACTATTTTACCTAGAACTATTCAGTATCTGCCCTCCTTCAATATGAAGAGATTGATGAATATTTATGTTATACTATAGTTACAAATAAGAAGATGAATGTGTAATGGTTCATGGCATAAATAGTTAATCTTCTAACTATTTATTGGTCTAATATTCCTAATAGTTAACACTTTGTTCTCAGGTAATGTGTAATAGAGATACTAATAACATTAGGTTTATGTAAAAAGGTTATGCAAAGTCATTTATAACTATGACATCATGTGTTGCATGCACAAGGCATGCAAGTTGTGTAGGATATTGTAGGTGTTTCAAACACTATCAAGATATGTACAATGTTCCTAATGGCTTACACAACTTCACTCATTAATCAATTAATAAAGGAATGCATCATGAAGAAAAAAAAGATTCAAATTCATTGCATCAACATATAGGTTGAATATACATATATGTATATGTTGTCTTTAATATTGCTCATTGTTGTTAATTTGGCCTGACAAATAAGTTTTAACTCAGAGAATTTATTTAGATATTGAGGTTGTAAACTCCTTAAATTTGTCATTAGATACCACCTTCATATATTCAACTATTGAGAAGGTGAAATATAAATAGTTTTCATGGGAATATTTTGTTAAATTAATCCCACACAACACAAAATAAATCCACATAGTAGATCAAGTCTACAACACTTAAGATCATATTTGTAACACTCAATATTAAAGAACATATATTTATGAGAATGAAAATATTTGAATACTATCAAATTTTAAACAACAATTAACTTTTCTCTACATAATTCTAGCATCATTATTCATTATTTACTTTAAGAGCTAAGTACCCCTAATTCTCACATTTAAATTTTGTACATTTATTAAAATAATGTGTTCTAGTTAAACTAATATAGCTTAAATTAGTACTTATTGATTACATTTATTTATTTATATTTGTAAATAATTTTATATTTCTCTACATTATTTGGTGAACCCAACACTCCTACACAACCTAATATTTTGACCTTAAGAGATTATCCTCCCTTCCTTTTTAAGCTTTTTTTTTATTATCTAATTTTCTAATTGTATATCTTATTGTTAGATCTCCTAAGGGTTTGGATTCCCTTTTTACTTGTGCTTCGTGTGTGTGTGTGTATTGGTTTTGTGATCCTCTGTGTGCTCTTTTTTCACCTTCTCTACCTACCCTTCTTTTTTCACATGTCTGGTCTCATTTACTTATTTATATTCATTATTGAGTGTTGTTTGTTTTTATATCGCTTATTACAACCTACTATATAATATTTTTAAAATTTTTGAATCTACCTTTTATTTGTGCACCATATATTTATTTTTATTAGGGTTTTATCTTTTACTATATGGCATCTCCTTGATCATTACGAACCCAACCTTTTCTGTAATTTGTTAATACAATTTTTTATCATGGATTCTCATAGTACATCATCTTTAGCCTCTATTCATATCTCTATTATATATTTGAAAATTTTATACAATTTGCTCATTTGATCCCATTATAATTGATGCATTCACATTATTTCATCATATGGATTGATGTTGATAGATAAGGTAAACTACTAAATCAAAGGTTTAAATAAATAGTAAATATTTTTGATTTATTTATTAAGGTAGTCTATGATTAAAGATAAAATAAACATGAAGAAGCATACAAGAACATATATCAACAAGCTCATATGAAGTAGATAACATAAAAAAATAAATGGAGAAACCTTATTGGGAGAAAAATACAACACCAAAGAGAACCTCAAGCTTGTATTGATTAGTTAAACACTATTACATAATATAAATCACCCAAATATTTAGTTTCATAGTATTCTAGTAGAATAAAAACATTTCACCTACAAAGACCCATAAAATCTCTATCCAATGAATCCAATTTGTAAAGTGAACAAAGGAATCCTTAAGTATTTTCTCTAAACCCATGGTTTACAGAAAAATCCATGCCCATGTGTGAAATTATGGACATAATCATGATATACATGATCATTAGAAGCATCTTCAGCCTCATTACTCTAGTTGGAACACTTACCCAAGTATCACATTCCATGATGAATATGTCAATGAACATGGCTCCCACCAATTATGACAAGACACTCCACTCTTCTCTATGTAACTTGAGCACCATGCTAAAGAGATGGTTAGATACATTAAAGATAATGATTGTGTAATTCCAACCAACTATAATCTCCTGTGTTAATGTGACTACAACAATATTCCAAGTCTTAAAGAATAATAATAAAATAATTCTTGTGGGCGGTTGGGAGGGCAGCCCTCCAAGCTGGCGGAGGGATTTCGTCAGTTCAAGATGAGTGGCATCCATGTAGAGGTGATTAGTGATGAGGTGGAAGTTGGCATGAAAGGTTAGTGACTTCATTCAAGGCAAGTACTAGTAATGATGGTCGATAATTTGAGCACGTTTTCTAAGGAAGGCCTCGCATATGAAGCCGAGGCTGCAGGACAAAATCACTGGCACAAGGACAACTTGCCTTGCCTAGAAATTATTTATCGTTCATGTGATGATGGAATTGCTTGGTGATCATGGGCTATATTAATGAGTAGAGGTGATGGTTGTGCAGCGTAGTAAAGGTTTTTTGGTGTTGATGTTTAGTTAATGGTGGTGAGTCGATTGGTGGCCTTTACTTGGCTTCTGGAGTTGTCTGTGGATGCCAATGGTCGAGCGCTCAAAGTTTATCATAGCAGTTTTGGTGGAGGGTTTGGTGAAGTTTGGAGTGGACACCCCAATCTCTCTACTTGTAACATTGAGGTAAGCTATGTTTCGTGAGATAACGAATTAGAGGTTGAAGCAAATTTTTCTCAACATTGATCCTATCACAGTTGTGGCAGTCAAAATGATTTTGGGCATTGGTCACCTCGAGCAATAGGAATATGGGAGGGACAACACACATATTTCCTCATGGTTTTTGGCCTCTCTGCTTGACAACCAAGTGCCTAAGATGGAGGCGAAGGAGCTTTTGGTGAAGCTATTCAGGAATGATTTGGTAGGTGGTGTGGAGGAGGTTTTGAAGGCAACAATTTTAGGCACCAGGATCCCGCATCTAGCTGATTTGGGGCTTTTGCAAAATATTGATGAGGTTGTTATTTTTTATCCCTTCCTCATGGACCTGAATGGTATGGCTCTCATGTGTCACCAAATGATTGTTGTTGTTGCAGTGGAATACCTAAAGAAGATGCTAGGGTTAATGGCGACCGAAAGCTTCAAATGGGTCAAGGATTTTGAGTCCTTTGGAAAACTTAATGGGTTTTGGTAATTTGGTTGGTTTCTAATTTTAGTCAAGAACTTGCTATGGTTTGGTGGTGGTAGTTCGAGTCTAGGGCTTTTTGGGTTGTAGCAGTGGCACTGCTAATTTTTGAATCTATATTGCTAATATCGTATTCTCTATGCTAGTTGAAGGTAGTCTAGTAGTATTTGGGCTTTGTTCAAGTGATTGATATCTCCTAATTAGCAGATGATTATATGCTTTCCTCTTTAAATTAATATAATAAAATAATCTTACTTATAAAAAAAAACTCTCATCTCTCACCCAAACATCCAAGTGCCAATTCTAATAAATTTGGAGGTACATACAAGCATTAGACATAGAATTACATGGTTAATAACCTAATATTATCATTCTCCCTCTCAATATTATACATTTTGAAAATAACAAAAAACATAAAATGAACCATATAAAAGACAAGGCAAGGCCCATGGCCTCCGTACACCAATAAAACCTATCAATGCTTGTTAGTTTTATAGGGGAATTTGAATACTATCAATAGTATTCACCTTCTAAATCATGAGCTTACCATTCTCAACCATCGCATAAACAACGTGATATTGTACATCTACATGCTTACTATAATCATAGTAAATGGGGTTTGTAGCCAAATAAATAGCACTCCAACTATCACTACCCATTCTCCCAATGAAATCAAAACCAATACTTGAGCACAACCTTTATAACCATATTTCCTCCTTATAAGAATTTATATTAATGATGTAATCTACTTCTATTTTAGATAAATTAACTATGGGACATCTTTTAATCATATAACTAACAATCCCACACAATAGAGAAAACACATAACCACTAGTGAACCCCCCTCTATCCAAGTCATTAGCCTTGTTTGAATAAAAAAATCCATGTATGTCCAACACCTTACCCACATAACTAGTCTCATGATAACATAAACAATAATCATAAGACTATCATAGCTATATAAATCCCCTCTTAACATTATTATAATTCTCACTATCATGGTTAAACATAAACTTACCAAGACATCTCATGTTGCTTGGGCAATATCTAGTATAATGCAAATCATTGCATACATCATGCTACCAATAACAATAAGGAACATTTTACAAATCCTCAAAAACATCATTTGACTTAGGACATTGTTAGAAGGAAATCCTAGTGCCTAGAAATAAAATAATACTCACTAGTTTATAGTCCTATGCATCAAACTATTTCAAAATGGTATCAACATACTAAATTTGACTAAAACAAATATTTATTTGAACTTGATCCCTACTAGTTTTTTTATAATAAGTATAATAGAAGCAAAAAAAACATATCATATAAACAAGATGTTCATACGTGGATCAGTTCTATCTTACCTCCCATTACAGAGTATCACCACTTATCCCCCATTACATGAGATCAAAAAAATCTCCCATTACATGAGACCAAAAAGAGTCCCTGTATCAGTTCTAGAGTACCCCATTACATAGTATCAACAGTTATCCCCAAATGTAAGATCAAAAGAGAGGATTCCAAAGGAAAAACCTATATCAAAGTATCATTAGTTACATTAGAGTATCAACAAAAAATATACAACTATATACCACTGTCTTATATAAAAATATATTATAGATAAAAAAGGATATATACAGAACATGCATGCTATCCTTTGATTGTTTTACTTAGTCTCGTTACCACCTCTTATAACTATCAGTGCCTCTCCAACTACCAGTCCTTCCATAGAGGGTTCTGGTGCCTGCCCCTCTTTGTTTTGGGTCTTGCCAACTTTAGTGTCTTGTCCCTCTACAAGGTCCTTCTAGAATGCATGAAGAGCCTTCAAGAAGAGATCCACACCTAGGTGACCCTCAGGCCACATATGTCCATATCTTTCTTCCATGATATCAATACTGATCTTTTTTTTCTCCAGATATTTCCAAAAAATTTCCTTTGAGAGCCCCATTGTGATTTAGACCTGTATGGCAACATTATAAAGCATGAGTCTTCTATAAGACTCAGTAAGCACCCTCTTCCTTCCTTGAAATCTATCTTCATTCCTTGCTTTCCAGATGGCCCACAAAATGTCAGTTGAAAGGTAGAGCCAAAATAAGGCATCAATTTTCCCCATTTTTACATTATGATTGAATAAAAAAAATCCAGGAAGGGGTTGTCCATGATTCCCCCAAATATTTTTCTCATTACAAAACAACTTCCATATTTCTTTAGCAAAAATACAGTCAAAGAAAATATGATTAATTGTCTCAGGTATTCTACAGATGCTGCATATATCAATATCATCAATTTTTCTTTTGAATGATAGTTTTTAAATTATTAGAAGCCACCTGAAATAGGCTTTTTTAGCCTCTGACTGTTTACACCAATTAGTCTAAAAGACCTTTTTCCATTGATTCTTGTTCCAATTAAGTTTCCAAATTTGATTCAAATATTCTATTAGATCAATGTGTTCTGTTAGCATGGAGTACATTTCCTTAGCTTTACTTTTCATTATGTTATTGTCATTTTTCCATTGAAAGTCTTTAAATTGATTAGTATCATTTTTTGTTTCCACTGGGAATTTTATCAAGTTGCAAGCTTACCTAAGGATTGTATAAGTCCTCCAATTGGTGGGAGGAATTGAATTCAGAGCTCATATCATTCCAATCTTTCAATCTCCCATCCTTTAAAATAACTTTGAACCATTGGATTCCTTTGTGAGCCCAACCTCTTGCTGAGCAACCTTGAATTAGAGCAAGTGGCTTCCCCTTGTGTTTTAGGTTCCACCAAATAGACCTGTTAACCTGGATGATCCCATTATCCCCTTTGGTGAATTGGTAGCTTGTTTGGCACTTTTTCATTAATTCCCAGGATTTCCAAATGGTTCTAAATACATTGGATCTTGTAGGTAACATAGCCCATTCATTGCTAAGAATATGACTGAGTGGCAGAGATTTCCATATTTTTGCATGCTTGGGAACAACACTAAGCACATTTTTCTTGATCTACACCTTCCAATTCCCCAATCACCCACTTTGCAGTCAAAGCAATACCCTGTAACCTTAAGTCTTTTAGCCCCAGACCTCCCTTGAGTTTTTCAATTGTGCACCAATCCCATTTCACTGAGTGTCTCTTTCTCTTTCCTTTTCTGTTTGACCACAAAAGATATCTTATCCTTTTCTGGATATTATTGATCTGATAAGAGTTGAAAAACCAAACAGAACCAAAGTAAATGTTGTATGATGAGAGTATCTTTTGACAGACCTAAATCCTACCAGCCAAGGATAAGAATTATTTGTTGCACTTGGCAATTTTATTTTCAATTTTATCCCTAATCCACAATCACATCTCCTTTATGTTGGGTTCCACAACAAAAGGAATACCTAGATATCTTACCAGTTTCTGAGGGATGCCCCACTAAATTCCAAAGTTGCTAACCCAATTTGGAGGTTCCTCATTCCATCCCAAAAGACAAGATTTTGAAGGGGAAATTTTAGCCCCAGAGGCTAAGCAAGAGATGTCTAATTTCCCCATTATATTTGCAAGGTTGTTTTCCTCCAGGGCTAACAAGATTGATGTGTCATTAGTAAACTATAGGTTTAAGATTTCTTTATCATCTGGCAGTAAAATGCCCCTTACCCTTGGGATAGATGAAATCTCCCTCAAAACATAGTGCAATGCATCTAAAGCTTTTACAAATAGTGTCGGTACAAGTGGGCACCCTTGCCTTATGGATCTCTCAAGGGAGATTTCTTTAGTAAGAACCTTGTTGACTTCTACCTAAGAAGTTGCATCTTGAAAGAGGTTTTTGACCATATGGAAAAAGGAATTAGGAAAGCCAAAGGCCTTCAGAACTAGGAGTACAAAATCCCACTCAATTCTATCATATGCTTTCTCAAAGTCCAGTAGCAGTATTGTTGCTTCTTGACCTGTTTGTTTTCCCAATTCATTGCCTCCTAGCTAGTAATCAGATTTTCTAGTATGTATCTTCCCTTAATGATTTTTTTTTTTTGTGGAGTTTATGATAGAGGGAAGGATAAGTTCCACCCTATCCGTTGATATATTAGCCAAAATATTATGAAACATTAAGTAGAGTCATAGGTCTCCAATTTTTAACTAGAGTTCTATCTCCCTCCTTTGGGATTAATTTTATTACCCCTTTATTGATCTTATTGCCCAATGTGCCCCTTTCAAAGGCTTCCTTGTAAACAAGGAATAGGTCTTCACACACCCAGTCCAAAAATGTTTTGGAGAATTCTGCAGGGAGGTCATTTGCCCCTGGAGACTTGTCATCTTTGAGCGAGAGTATGGTATTTTTTAATCTCCTCTTGGGATATTTATTTCCCTAGTTCCCTTGCCATTTTTTCACTGACCTTCCTTGGGACAATTTTTTTAATATGTTCCCTTGCCTCGGTAGTAGCCTCCATCTCTCCCTCCGAGGAGAAGAGGCCCTTATAGAACTGAAAACACTTCTCTCTTACCTCTTCTAGATTGACCAAGGTGGTTCCATTTACAATGATTTGGTCTATTTGCTCCCTAGCTTGCTTCTCCTTAATATATCTAAAGAATAATTTTGTTTCTTTATCACCATTCTCTAGCTAGTTTGGATCTTACTCTTAAACCCTATATTTTGTGATTTTGACGCCTCC
This sequence comes from Sequoiadendron giganteum, assembly GCA_007115665.2. NCBI lineage: Eukaryota > Viridiplantae > Streptophyta > Pinopsida > Cupressales > Cupressaceae > Sequoiadendron > Sequoiadendron giganteum. The sequence goes on from CM021100.1 coordinate 752,253,101, forward strand.
TTAGGTTGCTTTTGGCCATAGCCAACCTGTTTGCGAGTCTTTCATCCATAGGATTAGCTTGCAAGCCAATTTTTGCTTGGAGAAGTTTATCTTGGAGGAGGGTCTCCCTCCTTCGGTTATCTTTGGCTCTCTTTTTCCCAATTGTTTGAAACAAAACTTTACATCCTTCGATATTCAAGGACCATCTATCACTGTGGGATATGATTCAGTGCATCCAGTTGTTGATAAGATTGAGGGACAATATTGAATTTCTACAATCCTTGTCCTTAAGGAGGTTGGTATTGAGACAAAAACCATTATTTATGCTAGCACATTTTGGCATTCCCTCTTTGAGGCAAAACTTAGCCCTTATTGGGTGGTGATCAGATAAGGAGTATGGAGTCACTTCAACTTTACACCCTTCTTTCACTGGGGAGATCAAGAAGAATGCTTTGCTTATATAGAACCCATCAAGCCTATATTAGATTCTCCTATCACCATTTTGAGAATTGCACCATGTAAACCAAATGGTTTGGCTGTCTTTCTTTTTCCCTTCAATAGGATCTTCAAGCATTAGTTTGGATTTCATTCTTTACCAATAAAACCTCTCATTTCCTTTCCAATCCAAGCCTATTCCACCCCATTTATCTTCCTCTTTCTCTACAAAATTGAAGTCCCCTCCAATGAGCTAGGGAATATATTGCAAGCTGTATAGCCAGTTCAATAGGAGGATCCTATCCTTATACTCATTAGGGGCATATACTAAGCAGATCCTGAAACAACTTTCTTTTTTCTTAATAATCACCTAGATCATTTGATTACAAGGGGAGGTCCCAAAGATGTCCATAAAAGGTGACCAATTACTTGCCATAAAAATTACAACCCCTCCTTTTCCTTTTTCATGCTTGGTAGCAAACTGGGCCGCTTCTTTCCATATCATCCTCAGGCTAGTTTCTAAGGTGAAGCCAGTGGCTTTAACCTCTTGTATTAGGACAAAGTCATTTCCCTTCTTTTGTGCTAAGAATCTTCTTACAACATGTTTTTTATTATGAGTTTCAAGTCCCCTTCCATTCTAGGAAATGCAATTGACCTCCATTATGTTTTTTCATTGGGTGGGGGACCCTTATCACATTTTAAGTTATCAAAACATTTGGGGAGTCTATTATCTGCTTCCATCCTTTTAGCATTAGGAGGTAGAATCCCACTGAGTTTCTTTATTTTGTCCTTTTGGAGCTAGTTGGGATCTTTATCTAGGGGGGTTTACCCATCTCCAAACCTTTCTTTTTCCTATATCCTTGGGTATTTTTTATTATGACCTCCATGGGAGTCTCTTCTCCATAAGTTGTCTCCTTAGTAGAGAACAACCTTAGGTCATCTACAAAATCCATGCATGACTATGATGCAAATCCATTAGAACTCACCACTCCACCAAGGGGTTTAAGGGGATTCAATGCCAGATTGGGGACCACAATTTCATCAACTTTTTCACCCCCCTTTACAAAAGACATAGAATTGAGGGTAACAAAGTTTCTCACTCTGACCACTAGGCCATCGGGGTGGATGTTCTCAAGATCAACATCAATCCCTTCAGTGAGTATTTCCTCCCAGTCCACATCTTGATCTTGAGGGCAACACCTAAAGTCCCGGGCTTCACTTTCACCTCTAGAGGTATGTGTTGGCATCTCCCCACTTATTTCCAAGGGGCAGCCCTCAGGTTGAGATTCCACTATATTAATCTCCTTAAAGTATTTAGAGTTAAAGGAGTATATCTCTTTGGCTGGTTTTGGATTACTTTCTTTAAGTTATTTAACTTGTCTTATTTTTTGTAGGGCCAACTATTGGGAATTTAGTTTGACATTGTTTACCAGTTTATCAAACCTTATTTGATTGTCAGGTTCAGAGTTCTCCTTTCCATTCTTGGATTCCTCATTCTCCACATATTAATTCATTATACTATTGTCTATTTTCTATATTAGAGATGCCAGACTATCCTCAACACATGGTACACCTTTATTGGTTTTGGTTGCTTCCACTCTCTCCCATTGTGGAGAGTTATTTCTTTTCTTATTATTGATCATAGGGTTTGAGGGGGAATACCTCTCATCAAGTTGCTATGGAGTAGGACCGTGCTCCACAACTCCCTCCACCTTATTTTCAAATCCATCTATCCACCCATCCATTGTCGAGGGATGCTTATTATTTCTACTACCTCCACCAAAGGCAGCTTTGGTGTTGGTATTATTTCTTATTAATGGGAAATTCCTTCTAATGTGGCCTTCACATCTACACAAGTAGCAAGCGTTCAACCTTCCCAATGCTTCCAATTCACAATGATCACTGCCAATTTTCAATTTAATTTCCAAGATCTCCAAAAGGTCTACTCCTGGGGACAAGGATACCAATGCCCGCACATCATAGTGCAAGAGAGGTGTTTTAGTATCATCAACTTTTAACGCATTTCCATATGGTTCCAATAAAAGTGGAACAAATTTCTAGAGACAAGGAGGAACATGTTTGATAACTAGCCATCTAGGGATAGAGAGGGCCAAAACCTCCTCTTCCAAAGCCTTAGGAATCCATGCCAAGGCATGAAAGACAACCCTCCCAACATTCCAAAATATTTTTTTTATTACCTCCTCCTGAGAGTTATGATTTTAAAATAAAATGACATACAATCCCTTTTGCACCATACGATAGTAATAGAATTGCAACCCTAGTTTCTTTTCCCAAATATTATGAAACCACTCTTCCATATACTTCCTTGTCGAAACCCTATCAAGATCTACGACGACAAAACAATATCAGTTTTCAACAACCTACCATCCTCCTCTGCAATTGCCTCATCTAAGGTTTTATTAGGAATTAAAACAAATTTCAGTAGAGGAGATGAGGGATGCTTACCTTGTTCCTCTCTTCCATTTTCTTTCCCTTCGTTGACTCCCTCGAGCATAAACTTAGTGCCCTACGAAAGCCAATTTCGTTCACCTACAAAAATGTCTCTGAAAGACTTGGGAGCCGAGTTATTAAGATTTGTTTTGACAGATTTGTTAATGGAATCATCTGGGGGATCCGTATCCCCACCAATCAATTTAGATTAAAACCACACAGCCTCACATAGGCGGATCGACCAACAAGATGCCCCCATCACACCCACATCAAATGGATTTAAACAAAGATACCACCCGACATGAGGTGGGATCGCCGTACACTAGGAGGAATAATCAATAATCGTGGAGGAGGGCCAAGCCTCCTCCATAGCCTGCGGGTGAACCCCACCACCAAAACCATCACATGCACACCAGTCCTTCGTTGTAGAGCCCCTTTAGTGTCTTAAGTCCTCCCGATGTCGAGTTTTTCATCCCTACTAATTTCTATTCTCAATTGAATTCTATAACCCCTAAATCCTTCAACTCAAATGCACTATAAAGTTAAGTTTGAATCTCTTTAATTTCCTTTTTTTTCTAATCAATAACATATAACCATAATAGAATATAATAAATGACAAGTAATCATCAATAATTTTAAAATATACACAATGATTTTCCTTGCTTCTAATAAAACAAAAATTCAATGTAAAAGCATCAAAATTTTAATACCATACATGCATATATTGCTTCAAACCATACAATGAGTGTCTTAACTTGTAAAAAAAAATTTCCTTTCCCTTGACCACAAAACTACCAATCTATCACATATAAATTTCCTCTTAAAGATCCTAATGCAAAAATATAGTCTTAATATCTATTTGTTTTGATTAAAAGTAAAAAATGGGTTTTGAAGGTGCTCAGAACCCTTTACACAAAAAAGTAGCTGAAACGAAAGATAAATTCAACTACAGCAAAACAACTCAACCACAATAAAAAGTCAGCAAAAAAATAGGACCCCACCCAACAACATTATTTAGAATATCTATAGCCTCCATATCACAAGCCACATTCTTTATGCCTTCATCCCCAACAACAAACATATCGTGAGCAGGAGCACCTGCCTGAGTTTTGGTCTTGTTACGAGTTCTAACTCCAGGCCCACCCAATTTCACCTCACCAATCAAAACACAACCCTTACCAACAACCTTATCACCAAGCTTCTCCCCTTCCATCAACTTGCCATCAACATCATCATCATCAACACCCTAACCATTTTTAACACTATCCACAAGGGAAGTAATACCAACAGATTCAACATTGAACCCAGTTTTTTTCCCCTCCCTTCCTTTATCTAGATTAGCATAAATGATTTCAATGTGATTTTCCAAGGTGAGGATTCTTCCTTCAAGATTCTGCTTCAATAGAAGAATTCCTCCACCACAATCTTCAGGGAATTCTTTAGATCATCACTCTGATCCTAACCAAAGGAGTTCTCTGCTTTACTCAAATCACCCCTCACTTTCACGTTAGTCATATTCAGTTCATGGAAAATCCATTAAAAAGCTTATAAAAAATAATGAAACCCTCTTTGGCGGCTCCCAAAATATCAACAATATTTTCTTTACCAATATTAAAAACATCTTTACCCTCTTCATCATCCTCATGCAAGGAGCTAACCTTATCCATATCAGCAGCAACCCCTTACCCTTATTAGCAACATCCAATGTCACTGTAGGCACTTTTATTTTTTGGATGGACTCCATGATCTCAGCAGCAACCACCATCCTTTTCATCTACCTATTTGGGTCCCCCACAGGAGATTCCACAACAAATTGCCCAACATCAACAACAACCATCTTGTCCTTCTTCTGATCCTGATGCCCACCCGAGGAGACCACAACACCCTATTCCTTACCATCCGGAGACCCCACAACATCCTGTCCACCAACCACTTTAAGAGGAGTATCCAACTCGAGCATTTTACTAGCAGAACTCACCACCTTTTTCTTACTATCACCCATAATTATCTCCCTATTTTTCAGAATAGAGAGAGGTGACAACACCTCCCCAACCATATCCTTCATATCCTTTATTCTTCAACTTAGCATTTCATCAACAGGCTCTTCACTACAAGTGTCATAACCCTTGTTAGGGTACAACTGCTCTTTTTTGCGCTTCCCCAGAGTAGAGGATCTCATATATTCAACCATAGTAGCCAGGGAGTCTAGCACAAAATCCACATCATCCTACGACTTCGATTCCTTTTCCAGGATAAGTTTCTATCTTTTCCTATTTTTGCAAGTCACTTCCTCCTCAGAAACAGTCTCATAACCCTTATCCTCCTTATGTTTCACATCCTTAGGGGTAGAAAGTGGCTTAACCACCTTAAAGGATTTTTCATAATAAAAAATAAGGAGAATCAACCCCACATGAAGAATAGGGTTCTTCAGATTTTTCTTATGGTCAATTATTCGAGCATCCAAAGAGGCCAAAAGGTAAAAAGGAAAAGAAATCCTTTTCTTGTGATGGAAATGGTTAAGTAATGCAAAGTGATAAGCATTAACCGCATAATATTAGCCTTCAAGAGAAATGTATCGTATTATCTCCTCAACAACATCCCCCCACAAGGCCTTGATAGATTTCCTTTGATATCCCCCACTCTTTGTCACTTTAAGGTCCTTGGATTCCTCTCCTTTGAAGAAGATTTTCATGACATTCTACGCTTCTTTCTTGTCTCTAAATAACTTCATAACTTTTGTCGATAAGCCAGTAATGTGGGCTATGAGGTCTTCATTAACATCAAAATCTGTCCCTCCAAGTATCAGAACCTTGTTATTCCAATTTTTGGCAAACAAAGCAGTCGTCTGAGGGTTATTACCATGTAGTTTCTTAAGATAAGGCATCAACCCTCCCTTCTCAAGAATTATCCAAACCTCTGAATTCTTCTTAACTGCGTCGCAAGAGAAAGGCTCTGCATGATTTTTGTCTCCACCCATAGCAACTGAACTAACAGAGTCGAAAATGTTCACAACTCTCAAAACAGTGAAGAAAATTCTCGAGAAAGCAACACTTAGAATACCCACAATCTGTGAGGAAAGAGACATGGCAGAGGTGATTTATTAACATAGTAATCCACTCCCTATGAAAATATTCCTTAGTACCATCAGGGCAAGCCGAATCCTGATTACCACTCCTCCATATCATTACCTTCCACATGATGATAAACATGCACTCCCAATGCCAAACAAAATCATAATCCCCCTTAGATTTGTGCATCATGATTAATTGTGAGAATAGCCTCTATGGGAAGAGGGTCATTCAAATCCCATTCCTAGGCCCCTCTAACCCCAAATTAGCAAAGATAACAGGCACACTATTTCCTTCTCTCAAAATATGAGAGATTTAATAATCATCAAAATAATTAAGGATATCAATGGAATCCTTAATCAAATTTTCAATAGTCCAAGAGGAGGTAACACATTTTTTGCAAATTATTAATGATATTGAGAGAATCCCCCTCAAGCCAAACTTTCTTAAATCCTTTCTTTTGAGCCGTTTGAGTCCATGATAGGCAACAACTTAGCATCTATTTGCTATACTACAAAATAACAACTAATAATGATAGAAAGTAGGAATCTGAAGGAGATTAACTTAGCCACATGAGAATATATCTGACCAAAATAAAATCCCACTTTTTTGGAGTACCCTTTTTCCACTAGTATTGCTATTAGAAGTATGTTGTATACTTTTCATGTTGTATAGCTAGTTAAGACTATGGAGACTACCATACTTTTTTACCCCTAGTTTTAAAGCATACATGTAAATCGTAAAACCACTTTTATATGTGTTTATTAATATTCACACATGCACAAGGGTTGAATAAGATATTTTTTATTATATTGTAAATGGTTAAGTTTTTATGCAAGAGTAAATAAGGTTATTGTTTTAGGTTTTTACCTTGAAAGTTTTTTCCCAAGTGAAATACTACGTAATGTGTGTTTTATTTTTATTTACTTCAATTTTTGTGTGTATTGTTTCTATCATATAAGTTTATTGAGCTTCTTTCCCTAAAATTATCTTCTATCATTTAAAATTACCATCTACTCTAAATTTCTTCTTAAACACCACTTGCAATGGGCTTCATTTCCTTGATCAAACTCACAAGATCCTAGGTGTTAGATCTAGGTTCATCATCGATATAAGATAAAGCAAATATATAATGGAAATTTGGTGTGTTATGATTGTCTACTAGGTTTTTTTGTTTCATGGTCCTCCTTAAATGTGGAACAATAAAATCTTCATGTTTCTTCGCATGATCATCTATGTGATAAACATGTCTTGAATCTTCTTTTTACTCACCATAATTAGATCCAACCCACTTTCCTTTGACACATGCGTCTTCTTGCTTCTCAAAGTTTGCCTCAAATTGTGCTCTCTTCCTTCCTTTTTTATTTGGTTTTCTTGGATTAAAAAAATACACCAAGTTCCCTAAAAGTAACATCCATAGAATAAAACATTTTCAAGGTTAGAGGATTCCAAAGTATATTATAATTAATATAATCACCATATCCAATGAATATACACTTTATATCCTTGGAATCATACTTAGATTTTTTCTCTTTTGACACGTGAAAAAGACACAACAAAAAAACTCAATATAGATGTGAAATAGAGGGTATCTTACCTATCCAAACCTCATATGGCATCTTATCAAATAGGGCTTAAAAAGGATATATATTTACCAAGTAGAAAGAAATAATCACAACCTTACCCCAAAAACACTAATCCAACTATGCACCACTTAAAATAATTTTGGATCTATCCACTAATGTATGGTTAATCCATTTTACTACCCCCATTTTGCTATGGCATTCAAAGGGTTATTTTCTTCTACACAATACTTGTGTGTATACATAAATCATCAAATTCCTTATAGATATTCATATTCATTATCAAATCTCAATACATTTATCTTCCTATTTGACTAATTCTCAACCAACTCTTTAAAATCCTTTAAGTGAAAAAAACTTAGACTTATGTCAAAAAATAAATCCAAGTAAATCTTGAGTAATCATCTGTAAATGTAACACTATAATTATATTTCTAATAGAGTGAAAATATATTGGACCAAAAACACCCAAATGAATAAGTTCTAAACATCTTTTGGCTCTACTAAGTTTTGTAGGAAAAATAAATCTATTATGTTTACCATGCACAAAATGCTTACAAAAGTTAAACTTAGCAACAACAAAAAAAATCATTAACCATGTTTTTTATTAATCATGGTTCAAAGACCTCTTTCACGAATATGGTCCAATCTCTACTGCCACAACATACATGAATTATTAAAATTTCTAGCCATATTGGTAGACTTACAAAAATTAGTAACTTCAAGCTTAAATAAAGTCTCACATCAAGATCCCTTCATCAACACAGATTTCTCTCTTGCCATATCGTAACCAATATACAAAACATTGATAAGAGTTTTCACTCTTCCATCATTAAAGTGCTTTTTTCCCCTTTACTAGTGATTTATTGTGAATTTTTGTTACTAAGGAACATATCACCACCATTATAGGATTTGTAAGATGAGAACCACTCCTTGTGAGGATTTATGTAGAATTAACATTGACCAAATTAGTAGAAATAAGCAATGCATTACTAACATCATTATTAGAGGATTTCTTTATAGAGGAATCATTAAAGTTATTCTTCGAGCATTTTTGCATTATGGAACCACTTTTTTTACAGTTCCAAAACTTCACTGTACTCTTCCCATGGGTTTTGAATTATCCTTTTGATTTGGATCTATCCTTATACTTCTTCCATTGCACTTTTGATCCAGTTTTATCCTCAAGCCTTAAACATATAGTTAATTCCTTAGAACCTTCATCTATGGACTTGTAATGTCCCCATTTTAGCCATTCGCTCTTCGGTGACTGATAGCCTATTTTCGGAAGCCCGTAGGCTTGTCAGAGGTAAAATTAGGGTTCGCATGTATTTTTTGATACATGTCTGGTGGAGTTTTCTAGGTTTTTGGAGAGCTTCAGAAGGGTGTAACATGCATCTCCATCTAGCAAACTTTTTCAGAACTTGTTATTTTTAGCCAACGCATTGGAGTTTTGAGTTTTGGATTGCGGATTCTTTCTGGGTTTTCAAAGAGCTTCATAGTGGTATGACATGCAAAAGCATTGGGAATTTTTTTAGAATTTACTATTTTTAGTAAGTTTTATTTCTGGTAGTGCCATCTTGGGTAGTAGCATCAACAGTTAGCTCAATTTCATTTTTGGGTAGTGTAGTTTGGAGCACAATTGGATTTCAACATTTTGAGGATCATTTTGGTGAAATGATTTATTTTAAGTCATTAATGTTTAAAAATTCATTTTAGGCCCCATGGCCTAGATTAATGACTTAAGGTTGTTTTAAAAGGGGTCCATTAAGGGAAGACGCCTCATAAAGGAATTCAACAAATTAAACATTTAAATGTTTAATATTTCCCTAAGGAAACTTGGATGCCAAAATGAAAAGGAGAAAAAAGTGAATTAAATGTTTTAAAAATTAAATTGTTGCAAAAGTAAAATAGGCGTCCCTTTTGAAGGAAGATGGAAATCCAACAATCACCTTCAATTCTATAAAAGAAGGCCTTTGCTCTCTCATTTCTCATCTTTGGTTTATGATATCAAAATGCTGCTAGATTGAATTCAGAACCCGACTAAGGGGAAGCTTAGCTTTTTGTCACCATTATTCGGGCCTGAAACTATGGTTCCCTAGATGGTCAATTGGGAGTGTGCTTCATTCAAAAGTGCATATTGAACATTATTATTGATTTTGTGGTGCCCCCTTTGGTGCATTTGCAAATTTTTTTATGGAGTCTTCAATTTACTAGAGAGGTCGCCCCTCCTCTAGGGCCATACCATCTCTTTGCTCGATATTGGAAGTTGTGCCTTCAATTTATGGTTAGTTTGTATTGTATATCTCATGTGTGTTGGTCACCTAGCATTGGAGATATTGTATTTTTAGTTTATGGGATTTTTTGAAGTTTGGAGGGGGAAATGAGAATTTGGTGATGATTATTGCTTGTTGGTATGTACTGTGGTTTGTTGGAATTTTATATCAGAACTTGCTCCTTCCAAGTTAGGCTAAAATTCTTGGGTGTTTGTGCTTCTAGTTCAAGTGAAATTCTATTTGAAGGTGATATAAGCATTTTGGAAGAAGATTTGAGCAATTAGGCAAGTTTTAGTTGCTAGTCTGATTATTTCAATTTGTAGGTCTTGTATATCAGACTTGGTTGTTGACATTTCATGCTATATTTCTTGGTCATTCGATTCATAGTTGTAAACAAAAATACGATATAATCATTATAGGTGTTGGGAGCAGATTCTATTGAGAAAACATTGGAAATAAACACCTTGTTACTTGTAGATACTTAGCATTGTAAGGCTGCAACAATAGTACTATTCAGTCATTTATATTTCTGCATTTACTTGAGTTTTAATTCACACATTGTAACCCCTGGATGGTTTACCGCCAATGTGGAAGAATAAACATTTGTATCTCTCTATCTCACCTACTATTTAAGTGGAAAATCCCCACTGTTGAGTGGATGTTTGCTATAAAAGTGAATGAATTGTTCTTCATTGTAATATATTTCCCCCCACTATATAAGTGGTAGCATGGAATCTTCATGGTCGGATCACCGCCTACTCTCATTTCCAACATTGTAATTCAATACAGTCATTGCTAACGATCCCTTCCCATATGCTATCACCTCACCTTTCAAAGGATCTTGGTGAACATTCTTGGCAAAGGTTACATTTATTTTGATTATCTTTTGGAAGCTAACACTAATCAATTGGCGTAGTGCTAGTTTGTGTTGTGAAAAACATTGAGAAAAACTAAGGGGCACATTTCAGGACTTTCTCCTCACTTATTTATTGAGCAAGGTTGCAACAAGATATCCATCTTAGGATTTGAATTACCACCATTGATAGCAAAAATTAAAAAAAATTCACGATTTGGGCAAAGAACAAAGTAGTAAAACAGATTCATCCTTCTCATACTCCCTACGAAACCCTTTCAAGAAAGAAATCGACCACCAAAGTTATCTTTAATATTTTATTAGTTGGATAAATATTACTACATAATGCAATCCATCCATTTCCTTAGTTCAATAGTATTTTGAAAGTTTATTGTTTTGATAGTATGAGCTCATTTTTGGTGTCTTCCTCCATTTTATTTATAGTAATTGGAGGAATGGTATTTTGAGAAGGTGCATATAATCCATTTCTCTAAAAAATCTCTTATGCTAGAATGATAAAGAAATTTATTCTTCAAGATAGAAAAATATAGAGTTAGAGCTCTTTTGATAGCTTCCTACAATTTTTATGGTGTAAACTCTTTCAAAAGACCTTTGAGTGATTTAAGGAGTCCAACAACAAAAAGATATATGATTCTCTTTATTGAAATATATGTGACCATGATAACAATATTTTATAACTCTGCTAGATATGCACTTATTATAGTCCATTTCTTGATCTTGGAAACTTCTCTAAAATATTCTTTATCTTTAAGCTCAAACATATGATGTACCATTTGGCAGAACTCCTCAAAAGCTAAAAATTATTCAAGTCCTTGTGTGATGCAACCATGGTACCACCAATCATATGCATCACCTTCTAAATAAAAAGAGGAAGGTTTGATTGCATCTTTCTCCTTCATGGGGTTGAGTGAGGTAAGTCTATAATTTTTCCAACTAGGCTTGAGTTGAAGTCTTGTTAATTCCATTAAAATATGCGTGGATAGTTTATTTAAAATAATTTTTAACTCCTTGTTCTCTATTTTCTAGACGTTCCTTGATTTTTTTTTGTAAAATGGACTTTTTATTATCATCTCAACACATTTTTTAAAGTTTAAGGTTGATCTCAAAACTTTAGATTGGTTTTGATATCAATCTATTGATCTAGCTACTTCTTTATTAATATATTCTTCATGAGGGGTGGTGGGAATCATTTTAGCTTCTTCTTCTTGTTGTAAAAATGTTGGGTTCATGATTTTAAAAGGGTGTCACTTGTTTCTCTACTACTATGGGGCTTTCCCTTCTTAGAAGATTTCATGTGTTTAATTGTTTAACTACTTTCTTTATTTGTTCATTTGTCTCTCTTTGGCCTTGTTCGAGATTTTGAAAAGTCTTTTGAAAAAAATCATCCTTTTCCTCATATGTCATATTATTTCTCCCTTTTCTTCCTTTAGCCATAACTTATTTTCTTTTGTCCAAACCTTTAGTGCTTGATCTCTCAACCTAAAATTTCCTTTGTTTCTATTTGAGATATCTAGTCTCTTTATCACTAAAAATAAAAAATCATTGAAATACCCTAGAGGCCAGTAGGATCTTTTTCTTTAATACCATTCGATAAGTATTTTAAACAAATAAATTTAGAGTTTAATTATTTTTAATTAAATATCTGGATAAACTTGGGATTTTCCTTCAAGTTTCATATAAAAACATTGATTACCTAGATTATAATTTAGGTCCATAAATGATGGATAAAATGATAAGATTTTACTTGTATTAAATACATGTAAAATACAATGCAATATTTTATTGTACATAAACAAACCTAGCCTAAAAATATAATTGTTATACTTTATATTGAATGAGTGAGAATTACTAATGCAAGAGCATCACTCACAATGATTTTTTTATGCTTCTTTAGGTTGTTAGGAGTTTTGGTTGTATTTTTAGGGGTCTTAAGAGATCCATTAGAATCATCTCAGGTGGTTTAGATATCTTTGTTAGACCTAGAATTCAAATCATTTGGTTTTCTGCCAAAATTGTAAATTTGAATTTCTAGGTGGATTTTATCTTGGTACAAGGTTGGGGATCATCCTCAACTCTTGTTTTTGGATTTAATGGGTCTAATAAGGTCTTAAAAGGACCATGGGAATTCATGTAAGGGTATTTTGTGCTGATTTACTTCTTAGTTAATGGGAAAGGTTGCACAAAGGGGCACAATTATCAAATTTTATGACATAATCATTAGGTTTTGTAGGAAAAAGGACTAAATTCTCATTTGTAACTATTTTTGTAAGTATTTTAATGTTTAATCGATAGAAGGATAATCTCTGAGAAGTATTGGGAGTGGGATTTGATAAAATACCCTATTATTTTGTACTTTTGTGATAATTTTACTATGAAACAACCATAAATGAGCTTGGTGCGAATTTGTACAGCCTATTACATGGTCTGAAGGTGGATGGAAGTGTAAAGCTCTATTTTTAGATTCTAATGCAATTTATTTGGTTTAATTTCATGTTATAATAAGCAAGTTATGATGAAAATAGTGCTCACAGGTTAGTGATAGACCTAGGGTTTGCAGTGCCCAAGAAAAATCTATATCTTCTTTTCCAGCCATTGAAAAAATATAGGATCTGGCATATTTTTTTGTAGATTCTTTTTGCACATTTTTTCAAAAGGAGGAGTGTTAATTCATTGTTCTGGGTGACTTATGAAAGACAGTGTGTTCTTACTGTCACTTGGTTGTTTGAAACCCTGCTTCTTTGAGAGTTTTATGGAATTGATTTGTTTTGAAGTTAATCAATGCCAAGAATGGTGAGAAAGAAGCCTTTGGAGTGTGTTTAATGATTTTAGAACCTAAGAGTGCAAAAGAAAAGTGAGTTTGGATTCCTTTAAGGGTTTGTGTCTAGTGGAATAAGTTTTTTTTTGGAGTAGTACACATGGTATTGTCAGAAGCCACCATTGAAAGGTCAGATAACCTTGGATATAAAATTGTGGGATTCACATTTCTTTGTCATTGAAATTCCATAGTGTTTTCAAGAGGTTTCCATTTGCATCAATTACATTATAATAAGATAAAACAAAAAAAAATAACATAAATTTTTATGCTTAAACCCACAATAATAGAAATTTATATTAATTCAATCTAGCTGACATCCATAACCATGAAAATAACTCATGAAACTTTAGGTGAGATCATATTTAGAGATAAATGGGTTTCATCCTTTGACTTGTGAAACCAAAGGGTTTTCATACTTTGATATCCTACAAATCTAGGGGTTTCATCCTCAAATATGACAGTTGAAACCCAAGTGCTTAAAGAAATATTTTACAAGTTTTTTGGTGTAGACAACCAGTCCTTCCTAAATGAATGTGTCTACATTTTAATAGCCTCAAAAGTGATGGTAGATATGAGATCTCACCCACAATAATGGTTGAGATCTACACGAGGACAAGGGTCACTATGATTGCGACCACCACATTAAAGAAACCACCACTATCCTGCCACTAGTGTTGCAAGTACATGGAAAATTGTGCCCATACTTTGAAAATTATTTTTGGGTAGGAAAAATTTCTTCTAAGTGATTTCTGCTTCAAGCTAGCCATTATTGACACTTTGTGTTGTATGAGGAGGTAAGTGGGATGAAAAGAGAAAGAAAAGGTAGGAATGTTGGAGTTTAAGAGTTGGGATACCCCATAATAGGTACTTAGGGATGGGGAAGGTTGAAACATTAAATTTGATAAGATAATACAAGGGGTTGGGGAGTCAATGTGTCAAAGATTAGGGGGATAACACTATTTTAGTGGTTGGGATGATAGGGGAATGGTACTCAAGTATTAGAAATATTGAATATCCAACTTGAAGAAAGGAACCTAAGGCAAAAAGGTCAAGGTTTTGGGGGGAAAGGAACGCTAGGAGGGAAAGTTATAAAAGTCTAACAACTTGCATACACTTAGAATTTTAAACACAAAACTCTTCATACTTAGAATATTTGAGGTCTACGAGGATATCCCTATCAGTATTAGTCCACCAAAAATATAAAAAAATGGATTTAGGGACCAAAAACATGAATTTATTTAAAAAGGGACATTACAACAAGGTATGGTAAAGTGGAGTATACTCTACATATTTCACTTGGAACAATATTTGGGGAGAAGAGGGTTGACTTGGATCACCCACACTCAAACCCTTCCATACCTCATAATGGAATTTTCTTCCTATTATGGTTGAGTGAGTACTAAACTCATCGAATACTCTAGAAAAAATATAAAAAATGTAACTTATCTAGAGGCAATTGCTCAAGTGGGCTATTATTTTCATAGAAATACTTAAAATTCACAATTTAATTTTTTAAATAGTGTTACTAAGTTTTTGGTCACCCCTGGAAAATATGCCTATTTCAAATTTGGTTAAGTTATGGGTTAGCGATGTTTTGAGTGAGTAGTATAACTCGGGTGTTGTTTTATGAGGTTACTCTAACTCTCCCCTTGTCCGCCATGTAACTCATCTTGCTTGTTTTAAACACACTGGTGCTATTTTTTTAGGTTATATGAACTTTTGAAGTTCTTGATTTGCCCTATTTTTAGGCTAAGGAAGTGTTGGTGTTGTGCTGCTAAGTTCATCAAACTCTCCCTTTTACCACCCAGAGAGAAGCAATTGACTTGTCAATTCTTGTTAGAAGGTGGGTGATGTTTTGAAAATAAGGATGAACCTTGGCGATGATTTGCAAGGTTATGTGAACTATCCACTTCTTCGCTTGTATTATAGTCGTTCCTTTTCAAATTTTTGAAAAGCGATTGTGATGTGAAATCTAACACGTGCTTGCATGACAAGGGGATGTCATTTAATGGCTATCTACTTGTAAATTTCCCTCAAGGAATTAAAAGGAAATTCATGCAAGGAACAAAAATTCTTCAGTTGCGACAATGATATTGGAAGATATGACAAAGGAAAAAATTCTAATGAAAATTTGTGTCCTTAGAGTCTAGAGTTGTTCTAAGGTATTTACATCCATATCTTTTCCTTTTGAGTTTACAGTTTTTAAGCTTGTTTTCCTCTGTATTTCAAATTGTCTAGTGAAAGTCATTGCGAAACTTAGAAGTCTAGGCATGGCAAGAATCAAGTATTAGTGTTATGAGTATATGTCGAGGTTGAGATATGACATGCCTAAGATAGGAGATACCAAACTTGGGCAAGTGAACATGAATGAAATATAAAAAATCAATACAGCTAATCCACTACCCATCACACATAAGGTAATCGAAAGTGGATCGGTGGAAGCAGCTATGTTCCTCGTAGCTGTCTAATGTCTTGAGTTGATTCTTGAATCTATAAGGCATTACAATACTTAGAATCAAGAAATTATAACTAAAGACAATAGGTTGGTGTTTAAAATCCAAAGATCCACCTTTTCCTTATGCTTGAGAATTCTAGAAAAGTAGTCGTACTCAAACCTAGACTTTACTAGTGCTTAGATTGAGTTCTCACTCAAAAAGTGACACTATCAGAACATAGTGACAACTAATTGGTTGGAAAAGACTAGGTGGGGTAAATCTCAATTGCCTTGAAACCTGCATAGGAACCATTTTATGGATGAGATATCCAACATGGTGATGTTGTTACACAAAGTTCAGGGAAATGAGGATGCCCATGGTTTTTTAGGAATGGATATACTTTTTTCTTCCAGATTATACTCGGTGGGAGCCAGTTTCTAGATTGGGTGACACTCATTAGTGACAGGTTACACATTCTTCTTGTTTACTTCGCTATCGATAGGGTATTTTACATGTCTTCTTATTTAATCGATGTCATTGCAAGTACCAAACCATGGCTAGGTTTGAGGCCAAGCAATCCTCCTTGTGATCACGTACAAATTTTTGAGTACCTTGATAAATTGCAACTGAACAAGAGCTTTCTTCACCATAGGAGAATATTAGACACTTTCACTATGAGGGTTTCTAGAGAATTGCAAGGAAAAATTGAGATATGGATTTCGCCTGAAGCCATGCAGTTTGTTGATTTGAATGGGTCATTTTATCCAATTTCAAAGGTTCTCCTATATTAGGGTTGGTGGTTTCACTGGTTTTCCCATTAAACTCCCAAGGCACCTAGAAGAAAAGTTTGCGATGATCTAGGTCTATAGATAGTTGGCAGATGTCAACAAGAGGTGTCAAGAGCGAAGAAGAGTAATAGTGCAATTTTCATTGGGTTTCAGGACCTTCACTTGTGAATCCATGTTAGACGCCCTAAACATAGAAAGAGAAATAGCCAGGTATAATTTGCAAACCTATGATGAACATTTTCATTTTGACCTCAAGGATTATGTGAAGGATAATTTGAAACTAGGAAATGGTTTCTTCCATCTGCCAACTTTGGAGAATTATTGGGTAGACTGCTTTGATTAATTCAAAATGAGAAGAAGGAATTGGATGAGTTGTCTTTAAGATAAATAATTATCTATAATTTGGGTTCGGATGTACACGGAATTGAAGATGATGAGTCTGATTTAGTAGACCCAAATTTTAATGAATTAATAGAAAATCAACCCATCCCTGCTATGGATTGGAGTAATAAGGAAAAATAATCAATTGAAGCAAGAAATGAATATGTTTTGGAAATGACTCAAGAGTAGGTTACTAAAAATAAAATAGAGTAATCTCACCCCCAAACTAGATCAAAAAACACTCAAAAAATAGGAGGTAGTAGTCAACCATCTATGACTACAAGAATGTAGGAACCTCTGAGGTTGCCCCACTCTCAATGTCATTTGGAACTCAAGGTGATAGTGATAAAGAACCTCCTAATAGAAATGTATTTCAACCAACTTGTAGAGAAGACATCCCAAGTTTACCACATTATGATCAAGATATTAAAGGAGATGAAGGGGAAGAAGATGACTTAGGTAATATTGATATTAGTTATTCCTCTTCATCTCATCGATCATCAAGTGTCAGGGTGGTAAAATAACCTCCAAAACAAAGATCTTCTCCACTTCCATCACAGGATATTCAAAAAAATACCCCTCCTACATAGAGAACACTATTCAACTCCTATAGCTCCAAGGCAAACAACATCCCTGTTACCCCTATTTGGCTAGACGATACTCTATCAAGAAAGAGGAAGGCGGTGCAACTGGATCTTCCAAAGCAAGATATAGTGGGGAAATTGCTTTAAAGAACCCCAAAGCCTAAGAAATTGAAAACCATTGCTCGGCTAATTGATGATGCCAAGTCAAGATACTTATGTCTAGAAGTTGCACATCCCATTGTACAAAAGGAGGTCACTCAAGTAGTTGCGAGTGACTTCAACATTGACATAATTAACTTGGGACCCCCTACAAGGGATGGAGATGTGCACAACTTTCAGGTGGCTGTAGTGAGAATAGTTGAGAGGTCCAAGAAGGACAAAGAAAGTAAAGATGATCTAAAGAAACAAGTCCAAGTCTTGACCGAATGTTTAAAATCAGTTTTTGATCTCCCTCCTCAACCAATTTCCCAAGTTGAATCATCTTCTAATGCCTTATCCCTAATAGGGAGAGAGATAATAAGTAAAATGAAGAGCCACAAAACCTTCAACGAAGCTATTGAGGAGTGGAGTAGTGGGTTGATCAGAAGAGGTAATCAGATTATCTTTAAGTCTTGATGTCTCCAAAAGGTGAATTCTTCAAGATCTGAGGTCCAAGAGGAGATCATCACTGTCAAAAAGGAAGAAAGGGTGTGGAATCAGTATGCAAATGAAATCAAGGCAATGATGGGGTTTGACATGGAAAGGTTAGCTACAAAATAAATGATACCCAATGTTGTCGATGCGCATTGCATTATCTGGAAAAAAAGTGTGGAATGGAAATTGCAAGTCACAAGGCAAGGATTACAAAAGCTCCAAGAGGTCTCAACTGAATGTAACATAATCTTAGAGGAGATTCATAAGAATCTTACTGCACTCGGATTGCAACCTAGCAGGGGAGGATATGAGAATACTAAAGCCTTGGAGAATGATTTCTAGAAGATAGTTGATGAATGTTTCAACTCTCAATCTTTCGATGTCGAGCATTTGAGGAAATTAAATGAGTTGGACCTCATCCTATCTCAGGCAACAAGGATCATGAAGACTTATGGCCAGAGAATTGAAGTCGTTTGAGATAGCTAGCTGGCGTGGAGGTTATGAATGGGGAACATAACCATTTTGCATCATAAGGAGCTTCTACCTATCACAAAGGCTTTCCAAGCATTGTGTAAAAGACTCACCACGTCTGTGGAGTTCAGAAGCGAATTTCCACCGTCTTGATTTTCAGTTGCTCTTATTTATTGAAAAGACTTTCTAATTCTAGTTAGTTAAGAGCAAGGGAAGAAGCGGTTACTCATCCACTTTATATATATGTTTATTTTTAAAACTTGCTATCTCTGGACATCATTAGATATTATACTACTATTTTGAATATAATTTTGTGGTGAATTGAAATCTCTAGTTGTCTGTGTGTATCTAGTTTACAGAGATAGTTGATATTCTTAAATCTGTGTGTTTGGGTACATATCTTGGCATTTATACTATTCTTGTGTGTGAGTGTATGTATCTATCTTCGTAGCATATTTCATTTTGGAAGTAATATTGGGTTTATATTTTTGTTTCTTCATCTTAAGAAAACAGATCTTTGTGACAGTATCTTTATTACTTGTTTCATGCAAACGGGTCTTTGCACCAGTATCTTTATCACTTTTCCTCTCCATCTGATATTAGAAATCTTTCTTGTATCAGGTTTTTCCTTTCCTACTTTTGGGTTAAAAGCATACATGTGTTTATTTAGTTTTAGTTAAATTCATTGTACATCATACGAGGGAGCTTTACCTCTAAAATTTAAGGGAAATTCACAAATGAAATTGTGAACTTTCCAAAGTTGTTGGGAACAATCGCACCTTTTGAGCCAAGAGTCAATATTTCTCAAGGTGCTCAATCTATTAGCCAATAGATTTTTGGCGACTATGTTGGGGACTGAATTAATCAAGATTATATTTGAGTTGTCATATCTAGGTTATACATATTAAACATCTTAAGCTCATCCTGGATTCCCAAAGATTTACTAAGGGAGAAAGAAGTAGGGGCATTTCGGATTTAGTTTTTGAGTCTCTACAAAGGAGTAATTTCCCTTACATTATCCCTTCTCGAAGAAGGGTTGGGGCTAGAAGTAGACCTACTTCTTTGACTAGAACACCCTCAGACTATTCGACTTCCCAAGCCTTAATATTACATGAGACTATTCTTTTGATTGTTGTAAACTTCCCTTACAATATGGATAATCAACCACCTATCCCATGTGGGGCTGCTATTGGTCCTTTGAGACTTGGAAATAATCTACATGATCTGCTAACAATCTCTCACAAAAATCTACCCAAGTTTAGGGGTGATGGAAAGATTTCACCTAAAGAGCATATTGATGCCTTCTTTGCAGCTTGTGGTGTGCTTGAGGTCCATGAGTCAGAATTTTCACAGAATCTTTGGTGGATGTTGCAACACAGTGGTTCTATCAGTTACCACAAAACTTAATCGACAACTAGGACACCATAAAAACTAAGTTTGAAGCCAGGTTTAAAAGTGTTGACGATGATCTTTCTTTGATAGCTCAAGTTACACAAATGGAGAAAGAAGAAAGTAAACCTATGAGAGAGTTCATTGCTAAATCTAATAGGCTAATATCTCAAATTAATACCCCTAAGAGGTTGTCAGAAGAAATGCAAAAATATTTCTTCATCAATGCACAACACCCATGAATTGGTTTACTTCTGAAGAAACAATTAGTGAATACTTTGGAGGCCACACAAACACTTGCCATTGAATTAGAAGATGATTTTATCATAGCTGGGAAGTAGAAAAAAGAGATGCATACAAACAAGTCACAACCAACTACTTCATCAGATCTTATGATATAGAGACTGGCGAATGATATTGTTGCTCTTAAAAGGAAATTACCTAAAAGCAATTAGCCAAATCAAGAATTTCACAAGAAAGGAAATTTTCCATTCAGGCAATAAGGCCCTTCCCCTACCTCTAACCTAGCAGAGGTTGAAAATAGAAGCTCCTCTGGGAGACAATAAAAGAATATGTGCACTTTCCACCTTACTTCTGACCATGATGGATCAAAATGTCTTGAGATGAACAAATTCATGCAGATGACTACTATGAAGGAGGTCATCAAAGATATTATTGAAGAAGGTAATCCTTCTAATTAGTATGATGACTCTATGAATGGGTACCTTGAGTTTGAACCTAATGATGATAGAGGCAGAGATGTCTACATCACTTTGGATGAGCCCACCTATGTCGTTGTCACAAGAGGATAGCAAAATAATAATAAAAAAGGTACTCAAAACTCTCCTAAATTTTTAGTTACTAGAGCTAGTGCCACTTCAAAAAGTGAAAATTTATCCCACACAGTTATAAAAGACTCTTCTAAATCTTCAAATGTATCATCCACTAAAAAGTCTTTGAAATTTTGATTTTTTGAATTATGCAAAAATTCTAATGTGCAAATCTCATAAGCAAAATATTTACGTATGAATCCTAAGGAATTAGATAGATTAATCGAGTATGTTAGACCAGGACAATCTGAGTCCCATGTCGATTTAGACGAACACATGATTAGTTCTTACATGTTCTTAGAACTCGGTTGCTAATGCAATATCTAGCAATAGAATATATTCATTGTACACCTTTGAGGATAAGCCCAACCATTTCTATGTGTCATTATTTGTAAATGGATTTAGATTGAATAACTATATTATTGACTCTGGCACTTCTGATAATGTTATGCCTACACAAACTGCTCAGGCTTTGGGGCTGAACTTAACCAAGATTTTTGGGAAATGTTATTCCATGGAGTCCAAGAAAGTTCCTTTGATTGGAAAGATTAAAGATGCACAAGTTGCACTTGTAGCTCATCTGAACAAATGGCTCAAGCTAACAATTCTGGTGGTCGATATACCTGCTAGCTATGGTATGCTATTGAGGAGAAGTTTTTGTAAAGACTTAGGAGGTGAAATTCAGCTGGATTGGTCTTATGCTACCATACCCATTGGGAATAAGAAGGTGTGCCTAGAGCTTGAGCCAAAATCCAAGATAATGGTTTTGAAGTCAGAAGACCCTAAGGCTCAAATTTTGTTCAAGGAAGCTGAGTTTGGGAACTATATGCTTTTTTTGGATGAAGATAAAGAAGCCAGTATGGTTGGGATGGACTCAAATTTAGTGCTTTGGACGATGGAATTTGATGGGAGCTACTCTAAATTTGGATCGGGAGTAGGTGTGGTAATTATTTCCCCTTCAGGTGAACAAATTCATTTCTCTTAAAAGTTAGAATTTAAAAACACCAATAATATTATAGAATATGAGGCCCTCTTATTGAGACTGGTTGAAGCGAGAGGTTTGGGAATTAAGATGCTCAGGGTTTTAGGGGATGCAAAATTAATTGTCAATCAGGTGCAGAAAATTTTCACTGTGAAAAATGAAAGGCTAAGACATTATAGGAACAAGGTATGGGATGTTATTGAATGTTTTGATGCATTTTCAATAGAGGCTATTCCTAGGGAACTAAACTTTAGGGAAAATTCTTTAGCCCTTTCCTCTTCCCTACCGTTACCTCATCTAGATTTTGAGAACAAATCCTATAGGATTGAATTGATTTATTGACCCAACATCTCTGACAATGTTAATCTTTGGAAAGTGTTCGAGAATGATAAGAAGATTTAGGCCTTCCTAGAGAATGCTAAGATATTTTCCCAAACCTTCTTCGAAGGGAGCACTAGCAAGTGTAAAGATTTTTTCCTTGATGATATCAGTGGCCTAAAAGATGGATTCATCTAGTTGAAAGGTAATTGAATTCCTAAGGGATTAGTTTCTTTAGAGGATTTGTTTAATTGGCATGATTGGTCTATTAAACGAAAGATGAGCGAATCTATTAATAGTTCTATAGATTTTGAAGCGGTAAATATCAGGAGTCCTGATTCTCCTAAGCTAGTCTATATTGGAAAATGTTGCTCTCCAGAAGAGAGGGAAAAATTTATAGCTTTACTCATCAAGTATAGGGAAGTTTTCGCTTGGTGCTATGATAATCTTAAGAATTTTATGAATGGAAAATTCCAACATCATATTCCATTGAAAGGGGGAGTAGCTGCCTTCAAGCAAAAACAAAGGAATTACAACCCTAAGGTAACTGATACAATTTTCAAGGAAATCAACAAGATGTTGAAGGCCAAAATAATCTACCTGATTCATCATTTGACTTGGGTAGAAAACATCGTTCCAGTCCGCAAGAAGAATGGAAAAATAAGAATATGTGTGGATTTTAGGAACTTGAACCGGGCCTCTCTGAAAGATAACTACCTGCTCCCAAATATGGATCATATCTTGCAGGTGGTCACTGGCTTAGAGATGATGTCCATGTTGGATGGTTTCTCTGGCTACAATAATATTAGTGTGGCAAGAGAAGATCAACATAAAACAACGTTCACCACGATGTGGGGAACCTTTTCCTACAATAGGATGCCTTTTGGACTTATTAATGTTGGAGTGACATTCCAAAGAGCCATGGAATTGTCTTTCAGAGACCTCAGGAATAAGATCATAGTCACCCGTCTTGATGACTTGAGAATATTTTCTAAGAAAAGAGTGAATCATCTGAGAGACTTGGAGTAAGTAGTGCAAAGGTGAAAAGAGCATGGTATCTCCCTAAATCTTAAGAAGTTAGTATTTGGAGTTACTAAGGGTAAGTTGTTAGGCCATATAGTGTCCAAAGAAGGGATTAGAATAGACCCTGATTGAGTTAAATCTATGCTTAAGCTAAGTCTTCCTTCTAGCAAAATGGGTGTGAAATATTTCTTTGGACAAGTTAAATTTCTGAGAAAGTTTGTTCCGAATTTCTCTGAGATTTACCAAACATATAGTAGAAATGATGAAGGGGCAACATGTCTTCAGGTGGAATGAAGCTCGAAAGTAGGCCTTTAATGACATCAAAGAAGCCATTGCCCAAGCCCCTATTTTGGTTTGCCCTGATTTTAAAAAGGATTTCATTATTTAATGTTATGCTTTAGAGCACACTGTATCTGCTATCCTACTCCAAGCTGACTAGAAGAATGTGCAAGCACCCATAGTCTTCATGAGCATCCTGTTGAAGAAGCACGAGCTTAACTACTCTTAGATAGAAAAGCATTCTTTTGCAGTAGTGAAAGTAGTTAAATAATTTTGTTTCTATTAATTGCACTCACATTCAATTGTATACGTACCAAACCTTGCTGTCAAAAGCATTCTCACTTAGTAGAATGTCAGTTGCAACAAAAGAGGAGGGTGGATCACTAAAGTGCAGGAATATGATTTAGATCTTAAGCCTACGAAAATAGTCTAAGGAAGAGGAGTCTACAAAATTATGGTGGAAGATCATAATGGACTAAAGGATGAGGAAAACCTTCCTCGGGTTTTAACTATCAGCCTCTAAGATGAATGGTTCTCGGACATTACCTATTTCCTCACTTACAAAGAGTGTCCAATGCAGCTTTTAGGAAAATAAAGGAGGAATCTAAAGTTGAAGGTTGCTAAGTATGTCATCTGGGAAGACACGTTGTACAAGAGAGGGTTGGATGGTGCATTCTTGAAGTGCATGGACAAAATTCAACAAGAGAGGTTGCTGAGAATGTTTCACAATGAAGCGTGTGGAGGAAATTTTTCCTTGAATATGACTTCCTTCAAACTCCTAAGAAATGGCTACTATTGTCTAGGCATGTTCAAAGATTCCTATTACTGGGTGGTGAGATGTGAAAAATGCAAGTTGTTTGCAGACAAACCTCAGTTAGCAATGCTTTCGCTTAGGCCTATTGTCATTGATGTACCCTTCCAACAATGTGGCCTTGATTTCATAGGACCTATTAGTCCTCAGTAGAGTGGAGGTCACACTCACATTCTCATAGCAACAAACTATTTTACCAAATGGGTGGAGGCAATCCCTATGAAGAGAACCACTATGGAGATGGTTTGGGATTTCATCAAGGAGAACATCTTAGTTAGATTCAGAGTCCCCTACAAGCTAGTCATTGAAAATGCAACAAGTTTCTCCTCTATTGAAATATCACTCTTCTGTTATGACTATGGAGTTTCATTATCACATTCAACTGTGTAACACCCCTCTGTTTTGCTTTCTGGACAGGACAATGTGTCCTTGTTTTTCTTTGATTTATGTTTTTGGATAGTCATATACTATATTTTATGTGTGTGTTATTTGATCGCTATTTATAGAGTGATGAACTATTTGATGTGATGTGGTTTATCTGATGATTTATTTTACATGCTTTAATGATGTAATGATGTAATGATGTTAGTAGTTATAACATGAGATTTTAATATGAGATCATTGAATAAGATGGAAATATCAGTCTTGATGAATGTATTGGTGAAAGGGACGGGTTCGCATCACTTGCTTGTGAGCGCCCTGCGAATCCGAGATTTCTTCTTCATGGTGTGTATTATATGTTGGATATATTATATGATGTTGTTTACTTGGTTTTCAAGTTTGCAGGTACATGACATTGACTCCACTTGGTTTCACATGTTTGAGCGTGTCGATCCAACGGTTAAGTTGAACGGGAGATAGTAGCTAGGTAACTTGTGTCAAGTCTACACCCTAGCCATAGTGTGTTGTCAGTTGTGTTTGTGTCGAGTCGTTGTTTGCCTCGTTTTAATGCTATTTAATTCTGAAGGGATTCTTGATTTGGAAATAGATATTTAGAATTATTACATTAAATTATGCTGATGGTTATTTAATTAAAAATTGAAATTGTGGATAGAAATTTATATTTAAATTAATTGATTAAATTAAATTTAATCCATGGGGATAAATTTAGTTATTAAATAATTAAATTAATTAATTAAATGGGATGTATGAAAATTAAAAGAAAGAAAAGAATTAAAATTAACTTGGAATTTAATTTCAATTTATAGGAGTTAAATTAGAATTTGGAATTGAAATTGAATTTTAAAAGGAAAGTTAGTTTTCAATTTTGGAATTAATTTGTTATTTAGAATTATCAAATTAAATGGAAATTGAATTTGGTTGTTAGAAGATATTTCAAGTTGCATGCAAAATTAGATTTTGGTTGTTTAAGATATTTTTGATTTATGACTCAAGTGCATGTTTAATTAAGGAGAAAGAGATTATTGAAAATTCATGGATTCACAGAGAAGTTTTTGGGAAGGGAAAAGCTTCTTCAAGGCAAATAAATTTTTTTGGGGAAAAATTGCATAGAGAAAGGTTTGAAGAAATTATTGATTGTAGAATTGATTTGAGGAAAGTCTGTTTACTTTGGTTGTGCTTTTGGCTTGTTTTCTTGCTTGGATTCACAGCACAGTTGAAAAGAAACTGTGGAATCTTTGGAGGAGGCTCTGCATCAAAATTCTCATTTCATGTAGCTTCATCACCAGGTTTTATTCTGTGATTTATTGTTCTTGATTTGTTTAAAATTAAATTGGTATTGATTAAAGAATTGCTTGTTTAAACTATTTGGGAAAAGAGTTTGTGATTTGAGGAAATAAATAAATTAATTAAATTTTAGAAGCTTTTGGTATACCCATGAAAATTCCTGAGGGAAATTGTAAAATATTCTATATAATTTAATTTTAGAAATTTGAGGAAATGATTAGTTGTTATTAAACCAAATCTAGAGAATTTAGTTATTGAGGAAAGTTGGTTGAGATATTTAGATATCTAAAGAAATGGTTAGTTTGTTATTAAACCAAACCCCGTAGATTAGAAAACTTTTGGTTGTAATTTAGCTTCCTTTTTATTATATTCATCTTTTATTGTTATGAATTCAAGAAAATGGTTTTAAATAATTAGTTATTAAACCTCAATGAGTTTGGATTTCTCTGGTAATTTCTTTATAATTCACTTGTAGGTGGATGTTTCTGAAAAAACTTCTTCAATTTGTTTTGTAGAGGAAATTATGGTTAAATATATATATACATTTAATTTTTGCTGTTAAAATTTTATTGTAAATTCCTGAGTCGCCCTTCATACAGCGTCTGAAATTCGTCCATACCAGTCGGCCGCATTTCCTTATATGTAAGGGTTTGTTGTTTGAGGGGGAGGCTTGGGAGGCGCTGCCTCCACAACCGCCTCCATGAGGGGACGACTGTGGAGGGAGACCTTTGTAGCCCCCTCCCTTGTTCCTCCTTGGCGTGGCCAGATTGGGAGAGGTTCAGCGGTGACATCCGCCCCTCTCCACAATACATGTGGATAGGGTCGGCTGTGATAGCCACCCCTCCCCACATTATCCTTCATTGAAACTTTGAAAATGGCGGAAGTACTGTTCGTCCACCCCTCCAATGGGGTTTCCTTGCTTGGAATAGTTTGCGGATGAAGTAAAATAGGTCTGCTCTTTTATTTCGGATTTTGTCATTTGATATATTATATAAATAATATATATATTATGTATATATATATATTATTTTGTATATATGTTTTATATTTGATATTTTGTAAATAATTGTGAATATATCTAATGTATATATAAGGTATATATAGTTAAATATATTAATATATATTTAATGTATATACAAGATAGCATATACATATATAGAGAGATATTTTAAGTGTATATTTAATATTGTATTTTATTTTAATAGGATGCATGCAATATAGTATTGAATGGATATTTTAAAAGAAATGATTTGTATGCATGGATAATTGATAAAGAAAGGGATATCTATTTAGATGAAAGAAATTACATGTTTTAAAAGGGAAAATTGAAAGATTATTTTTAGTAGATTTATGTTGGTTTTAAAAATGATCAAAGGTTTTGTTTCTGATTAAATTAGTGTTTCCTTCTCTGAATTTAATAAGGCAACTAGTTATTTTTTTAATTTTGTTTTGTAAAGGTGATGGGCTATTTACTAAAAAGTGTTAGATAGGAAATGAATTTAATATATCCAAAAATATAGCGTAATTTCCTTGCCTTGGCTTATTGGTATTATTTTTCCTTGTGTTCGTAATTAGGGAAAAAGGGTTATATGATTATTAGAGTTAACCCAGTTATTGTGTCTTTGATTTTGTCTATGTGACTTATTGATTGAGGATGGATTTAAGAAATCCAAATATTAGATTTGAATTATGACTTGAATGCTTTTGTAGCTATTTCGTCAAGTTGTGTTTCGAGGATATGAGATTAAGTGTTAGTCCAAAATTATAAGTCTTCCAGAGGATCTTAGAGGATGAGGGTTGTCTATTCTTTATGTCAAATAGTTGTGTTTTCCCTTGGGTAGTGCATGGTGTCTTTTCAGTAATTTACCCGATTTCCACGAACGAGGATGTTTTGTACCTCCTGTGAAAGGAGTGGACTATGTGTTTGTTGCTTCCAAGATGTATGGAGTGAGTTCTATTATTTTTTTCCTCCTTGAGTTGGAGTGGTTATGATGCCTAGGTTGCATGCACTTGTGATTCCCTTGGTGATTAGTTTGGTATAGTGTGTTGTCCATTAGAAGAGTGGCTTTTGTTAGGTGTCGGAGCCCAAAGAGGTAAACCGGGTAACCTTTAGAAGTGAGTTAATCAAGTGATAATTAAATTAATGTACTTAGATGATTAGGATGCCTTTCACACTAATCAAGATAATTTAACCTCACTCATAGACACAAGGGCTCGTTTAGACTTGGGATGAGTGAGAAGGCCTGAAATGGCATGGCCATCTATCTTGTCCTTACGAGAGGTATTTGATGCCGCATGAGTGAGCATGAGGGCCGGGGTTCGGTTGAGGTCACCAGGATATCCAGAGCCTATGAAGAATGCCCAGAGGATATCTCATGGCTAACTATGCGATGACACTCTATCTAGGACAACAGTTGGTTTTTGTTTTATATGTATGGTTCTCTGTACATACTTGATTTATTTTATGTCTGGAAGCAATGTGACCTATGTCAATGATGTGTGAGTTGTACTTGTGTTTGGCTGTGTTAGTATGAGTCTGCCTTTGGTTAGAGGTTGTAGATCTTTGTCCATGTGATGTTGTTCCTATCTCCTAATATGGGGGGTGGGCCTTCGGGTACCACTTGGCTGGGTGGAACATGCACCATAAACTGTTGGGTCCCCCTTGATCTTCAGTACTTGGTGGCGAGACATCCAAATGGACAGCTCACGGTTCTTGTGTTTTATTTTTGCATTGTAATATTCCAAATTGTAATAAGTTATTTTAGCCCTCTTGTATCTATGAGATGGAATTATGTAATTGTAACACTTTTGTATTATTGCCTCATTCTAGGAATGAGAGATTTAACTAGTTGTTTTAGTAATGAATTTATATCATGGTTGTTATCTTCATATCTTATGTTATTTATGTATGGTGTATTAATGCTTACTACATGAGTAATTAAATGCTATGGTTATATGTAAGATGTATGTGTGGATTTAAGTAATCCCAACCTTGTAGCCTTAGAGGTTGTTGTTAATTAGTAAGTGAATGTGTATGTTAATTACATTTAAAAAAAAAATTGGTTCGCTTAAGTCGTTAATTACAACTTCCTTTAGGGTTGCATGGCGGGGCATTACAAATTGATTATTATCCCTAGGGAAACGGTCAGGCCGAGTCTAGTAATAAGAATTTGGTAAGTATCATTAAGAAGTTGATGAATGAGAATCAAAAGGATTGGCATAAGAAGCTCTACGAAGCTCTACGGGTAGACATAACAACTCTGAAGAATGCGATTGGAATGACCCCTTTCAAGGTAGTTTATGGAGTGGGAAGTGTGCTACCTCTTCCCTTAGAACTATCGACCTATAAGATGCAGACTGAAATTAAGGATCTAGAGTTCTATGATGCTTTAAAGAAGAGGGTCCTATAATTAGCCAAGAGTGAAGAGAAATGTAATGAGATGGTAAACATGATTACTATGCACCAGGATAAGGTCAAAAAGATCTTTGACAAAAAGTCCAGACTAAGGAAGTTTATGATCAGAGACTCAGTACTATTGTCAGATAAACACAGGGAGCCAAAGGGTGCTCACATGAAATTTGATGCTATTTGGATTGGTCCATTCAAGATCACTCATGAGTGTGGACCTAATACCTTCTTTTTGGCCTATTTTGATGATAATTCTTTTCCCATTCCTTATAATGGGAAGGATCTCAAGCTCTACTAGATCTGAGTGCCCTTTGGGGCTTTCTCTTTGTAAATAGTTAGTTTAGGGTTTTTGCTTCAGTTTTGGTTGTCTTCTTTGTGTCTGAGAGTTTTGGTTTTAAATGATTTCTTGACTTTATTGGCGATTGGATAAAGAACTAATTATGCAATTTCACTTTTGGGTTCTTTTCTTCATCCTTGTCAGTCTTCGTCCCTAGCGAGAGCCAGTTGTTACTAAGTTTTTGGTCAGCCCTGGAAAATATGCCTATTTCAAATTTTGGTTAAGTTATGTGTCATCGGTGTTTTGAGTGAGCAGTATAACTCGGGCGATATTTTATGAGGTTACTCTAACTCTCCCCTTGTTCACCATGCAACTTTTCTTGCTTGTTTTAAATGCACTGGCGATGTTTTGTCTAGTTATATGAACTTTTGAAGTTCCCTCTTTAGCCTATTTTAAGCTAAGGCAATGTGGGTGGTGTGTTGCTAAGTTCATCAAACTCTCCCATTTACCACCTAGAGGGAAGCAATTGAATTGTCAATGCTTTTTAGATGGCAGATGGTGTTTTGCAAATAAGGATGAACCTTGGCGGCAATTTTCAAGGTTATACGAACTATCCACTTCTTCGCCCGTATAGCCGTTCCTTTTCAAATTTTTGAAAAAGTGATTGTGATGGAGTGGTGATGTGAAAGCTGACACATTCCTGCATGAAAAGGGGATTTCATTTAATGCCTATCTACTTGCACATTTCCCACAGGGAATTAAAAGGAAATTCATGCAAGGAACAATCATTCTTTAGTAGGGACATTGATATTGGAAGATGTGACGAAGGAAAGCATGCTAATGTAGATTTTTGTCCTTAGAGTTTGGAGTTGTTCAAAGGTATTTACATTTGTCTTTTCCTTTTGAGTTTATAGTATTCAAGCTAATTTTTCTTAACATTTGACATGCCTGAGATAGGAGACACCAAACTTGGGCAGGTGAACATGAATGAGCTTAAAGAAAATTTAATGCACCCAATCCACCACCCATCACACAAAAGGTAATCGAAAGTGGATAGGTGGAAGGAGTTGCATTCCCCGTAGTTTTCCAATGTCCTGAGCCGATTCTTGAATGCATAAGGCATTACAATACTCAGACCTAAGAAATTAGAACTAAAGACAATAGGTTGGTGGTCAAAATCCAAAGATCCACCTTTCCCTCATGCTTGAGAATTCCTGAAAAGGAGTTGTACTCAACCCTAGACTTTACTAGTGCTTAGATTGAGTTTTCACTTTAAAAGGGGTACTACCAGAACATAATGAAAAATAATTAGTTGGCAAAGCATAGTCGAGGTAAATATCAATTGCCTCAGAACTTGTACATAAACCATTTTGTGGATGAGATATCCGACATAGTGATGCTGTTACACAAAATTTGGGGAAATGAGGATGCCCATCGTTTTCAGGAATGGATGTATTTTTTCATCCAAATTATACTCGGTGGGAGCTAGTTTCTAGATTAGGTGACACTCATCAGTGATAGGTTACACATTTTTCTTGTTTACTTCACTATGGATAGGGAATTTTAAATGTCTTCTCATTTAATCTATGCCAATGCAAGAACCAAACCATGGCTAGGTTTGAGGCCAAATAATCTTCCTCACAATTAAGTACCATTTTTTTAGTACCTTGATAAGTTGAAACTAAACAAGAGCTATCCTCACCATTGGAGAATATCAAACACTTTCACTATGAGGGTGACCAGAGAATTGCAAGGAAAAATTGAGATGCGGCTTTCACCTGAAGCCATGCAGTTTGTTGATTTCAATGGTATTCATTTTATCCAATTTCAAAGGTTATCCTATATTAGGTTTGGTGGCTTCATTGGTTTTCCCATTAAACTCCCAAGGCACCTAGAAGACAAGTTTATGATGATCAAGGTCTGTAGACAGTTGGTGGATGTCAACAAGAGGTGTCAAGAGTGAAGAAGAGTAATAGTGCAATTTCTAGTGGGTTTTAGTCCCTTCACTTGTGAATCCATGTCAAATGCCCTGAATATAGAAAGAGAAATAACCAGGTATAATTTATAAACCTATGATGAACTTTTTCCTTTTGACCTCAAGGATTATGTGAAGGATAATTTTAAACTAGGATCTGGTTACTTCCATCTACCAACTTTGGAGGATTATTGGGTAGATTGCTTTGATGAATATGAAGTGAGAAAGAGGAATTGGATGAGGTTGTATTTAAGACAAACAATTATATATAATTTGGGTTGGGATGTACAAGGAATTGAATATGATGAGTCTAATTTACTAGACCCAATTTTAAATAATTAATAGAAAATTGGCCCATCTTTGCTATGGAATGAAGCAATAAGGAAAAAGAAAAAAATTAAAGAAAGGATTGTAGATGTTCTGGAAAGGACTCAAGAGTGGGTTACTAAAAAGAAAATAGAGAAAGCTCACCCCTCAACTAGATTGCATAACACTCAACAAGTAGGAGGCAGTAGTCAACCTTTTGTGACTACAGGAACCTCTAGGCTTTCCCCACACTCGGTGCCATCTAGAACTTAGGGTGAAGGGAAGAACCTCCTAATAGAAATGTATTTCAACCGAATTTCAAAGAAGGCATCCTAGATTTACCCCATTTGGATTAGGATAAAGGAGAAAAAGGAGAGGAAGATGCCTTATGTAATATTGATATTATTTCTTCCTCTTCATCTCATCAGTCATCAGGTGTCAGGGCGATAAAAGAACCTCCAAAATAGAGGTCTTCTCCACTTCCATCATAGGATATTCAAACAAATATTCCTCCCACATAGAGTACACTATTCAACTCCTCTAGCTCCAAGACAACCAACATCCTTATTACCTCTGTTTGGCTAGAGGATACTCTATCAAGAAAGAGGAAGATGGTGCAATTGGATCTTCCAAAGCAAGATATGGTGGGACACTTGCTTCAATGGACCCCAAAGCCTAAGAAATTGAAAAACACTACTCGACTAATTGATGATGTCGAGTAAGGAAATTTATGTCTAGAAGTTGCATGTCCCACTACACAAAAGGAGGTCACTCAAGCAATTGCAAGTGACTTTGACATTGATATAATTGAATTGGGACCCCCTACAAGGGATGGAGATGTGCACAAATTTTAGGTGTCTGTAGCGAGAATGGTTGAGAGGTCCAAGAAGGGAAAAGAAATTAAAGATGAGTTGAAGAAACAAGTCCAAGTCTTGACCGAATGTTTAAAATCAATTTTTGATCTCCCTCCTCAACCAATTTCCCAAGCTGAATCATCTTTTGATCCCTTAGCCCTAATAGGGAGAGAGGTAGTAAGTAAAATGAAGAGCTACAAAACCTTCAACAGGGTTATTGAGGAGTGGAGTAGTGGATTGATCAGAAGAGGCAATCGGATTATCTTTGAGTCTCTTAGATGTCTCCAAAAGGTGAATGCTTCAAGATCTGAGGTCCAAGAGGAGATTGTCTCTGCTGAAAAGGAAGAAAGGGTGTGGAATCAATATGCAAATGAAATCAAGGCAATGATGGGCTTTGGCATGGAAAGGTTAGTCGCAAAACAAATCATGCCCAACGTCACTGATGCTCATTGCATTATCTGGAACAAAAGTGTGGAATGAAAATTTCAAGTCACAAGGCAAGGTTTACAGAAGCTCCAAGAGGCCTGAGCTGAATGCAACACAAGCTTAGAGGATATTCATAAGAATCTTGTCACACTCAGATTGCAACTTGACAAGGGAGGAGATGAGAATAATGAGAATACTAAAGCCTTGGAGAATGATTTCCAGAAGATAGTTGATGAAATTTTTACTCTCAATCTTTTGATGTTGAGCATTTGAGGAAATTTAATGAGTTGGACCTCATCCTATCTCAGGCAACGAGGCTCATGAAGACTTATGACCAGAGAATTGAAGCTGTTTGAGATAGCCAACCGATGTGGAGGTTACGAATGGGGAACATAACCATTCCACGTCATAAGGAGCTTCTAATTATCACAAAGGCTTTCAAAGCCTTGTGTAAAAGATTCACTACGTCTACTGAGTTTGAAAGCGAAGCGTCGTGTTGTCTTGATTTTTAGTTTCTCTTATTTCTTGAAAAAACTTTCTAACTCTAGATAGTTATGGGAAAGGAAAGAAGCGGTTACTCATCCGCTTTATATATATGTTTATTTTTAAAACTGACTCTCTCTAGACACCATTGAAAAAGACTTGATATTATATTGCTATTTTGAATACAATTTTACAGTGAATTGAAATCTCTAGTTGTCTATGTGCATCTAGTTTACGAAGATATTTGATATTCTTAAATCTGCGTGTTTGGGTATATCTTGGTGTTTATACTATTCCCGTGTGTGAGTGTATGCATCTATCTTCCTACAATATATGTCATTTTACGAGTAATATTGGGTTAAATTTCTATTACTTCATCTTAAGCAAATTGGTCTTTGTGCCAGTATCTTTGTTACTTGTTTCATGCAAATTGGTCTTTGCAGTAGTATCTTTATCACTTTTCCTTTGCATATGATATTAGAAATCTTTCTTGTATTGGGTTTTGCCTTTACTTCTTTCGGGTTAAAAGCATACATGTGTTTTTTTAGTTTTTAGTTAAATTCATTGTATATCATATGAGGGAGCTATACCTCTATAATTTAGAGGAAAGTCACAAATGAAACTGTGAACTTTCTAGAGCTGTTGGGAACAATCACACCTTTTGAGCCAAGAGTCAACATTTCTCAAGGTGCCCAATTTGTTAGCCAACAAATAGAACTAAGTAAGAAATGATTTTACACTCAAAATCACATTTATAACATAAAAATATCAAGACATATGAAATACACATCATAAAATTCCTTGAAATAAAGTATAAACACTTGGGTTATACAAGGTTTATCACAAGAGGATCCTAGTCCACTCATAAACTAAGATTATTAGTATAACTAAGTAGAAATTATCAAGTTCTCATTAATTCATGAGTTAAATTAGGTATTATAATTAAGATTTTTAGTTGATCTCATTCAAAATTCGACAAATCTATATATATATTTGCACACTTGTTTCACACATCAAATATATTGGGAATATTATAGCCAAAATAACATGACTAAAGTCACACTATTAACACATAATAATCAAGATCTATTATGCATAGTAGAAAAAAATTTCATCATCATAATAAATTTAAAATAATGAATAAATAGTTTTAAATTCCATCATATACACCTATGTGTTGATCAATAACAATTCTTTTTTATTTATTGTAAAACATTACACTTTTAAATCATAATTTTAATGGAATTGGTAGGGATAACTTTGATAAATCCATTTTCATCTTCTCCATGCACAAGGGGCAATAATCTAATAACTTCATGGAAGGTTTGGTGATTCTTTTTTCCATTGAGAGAGCTTGTGCTCTTGGTTGGTGTAAGATCATCTGCGAATTTGACTCCCAAGTAATTGTGATTTTTTTGATCGAGCAAAAGTTGAAGGGGATTATTTTCTAGTTGGCATCATTTGTTAGGCATATTCTTCATATGAGCTCCAGGGCTGTGTCTGTTTCCTTTACTCATATCCCTCATGAGTGAAACAAGGTGGTTGATTGTTTGGCTAAATGGGCTTTTGAGCATGTTGATCGTTGGGAGTAGTTACCCTAGGATTATTCTCAGAAGTTAGAGAGGCTTATTTTGGAGGATTTGGTGGTGTGATGCTTTTGTTTGTTAGGATTTTTGGATGCTTTATTCTTCTACAATCATTTTATAGTTTTTGTTGTTTTGTATTGTCTCTGAGGGCTTGTTATGGGCCCTAACTACTTTGTACTAATTTTCTCTAGATGAATTAAATTTTTACCCTCATTAAAAAAATTCATAATTTTTATATTTTAAGCATATCATATCAATAATTAATCTAACATTCAAATAAATGTATCTATAAAATTGATCACCCATTCAAATCATACTCAAATTAATTTAACATTTAAATTCCCATTAAAGCACTAATGTAGGTAGTAATCACATCTCAACATATCTAGACAATTTAAATCAAATCAATTGAATATTAATAAATGATACCATATAAACATCACAAGAAGAATCAAATTAGTGCATATCCACTTATAAAGAACTAACTACCAATGATATTTTGTAAATGTGATAAATCATTCTAAGGAACCATACAAAAAGTCATAACATCACTAACTTGACCATCATATTCATCCCAACCTTTAATTAGGCCATGGTCATAATTACTAAAAAATACATTCCAAGGGAGATAGCCACATAAAAAATCGACATTTATTATAAGACAATAATAATAACATAAATATTTACCTCATGCACCATGTCCAAATTAACTCCTCTAAGAAGGTTTAAATATCTTCATCCAAATATAATTCAACAATCATAAGGAAAACTAATTAACATTATCTACCAAGTTAAATAAATATATATTATAATCTCGTATTTTAAGACAGTTAATGTGAAATACATGATCTAAATTTAAAATATTACATGTATCCCTACAATGACTAGAATTATCAAATGTGTTAATCATGTGGAGTGCAAGTGGGGTCACAAAATGGTTGGGCCTTACAACCAAACACTTTTATTTTGGATAATCAATTTTGTAGAGTATATTGTATTTGTCTGAATTTGTTTTCAAACATTGCCAAGGAAGGTTATGCCTAGTCCTGAGATTTGTGACCACCAACCATAGCAGATACTCAAGTTTAGTGAAAGGTGTACTATGGTTATATACAAAAATAAATAACTTAATCATAACATGATAGTTAATTGGATACATAGAAAAACTACTCGATGAGATTTTTTTGAAATAATACCCTAAGGGTATATTTTCCAAATGGAACCATAAAATTCTTCCTAGTTGAGAGAAATTGGCCCTAAATATTTCTAACTATCAGACCATATAGGAGCTAAACCCTGACATACAACTAGCATTATTCTTACATTTTAAATATAATAATCTATTGACCCACTATATTCTTGGATAAACATGCTTGACCTAGGCTAATCAACTCATGTTTGTGTGGATTGGTGGAACACTACTTGGATCAACTTCTCTTTACTTAATATGCCCAAATTTTTTCACTAAAGTTTAAAAGGGAAATTGCCAGGCTTCATTGTGTCTATTTTATAGGTTGTTTAATATACTTATGCTATTCATAAATAATGAACTAACCTAAATTTTTAGATATCTAATTATAGATGATTCCACCTTCTTATAGCCACACCCTCATTTCCAAGGTGTGACGAGAGTAACTTCTTGGCACTAACTACTAAGTAGTTTCTATAGATTGCAAACACCATATAAATTCCCATGGAGAGGCTTCTCTTAAACCTAAAGGGTCCTCTAATATAGTTGAAGGTATGTAGAAACTTAAGGCCATATAGATATGTCGTTTGAGGTTTATTGGTGGCTCAAGTTCCATCTCACTTCAATGTTGATTTAGTATGCTTAGCCAAAAAAGATAGTCATTACAATGATATTTGAAATTTTTTGGCCAAGGGTTTTTAGCCGAGAAAGCTATTGTATAAAAAATTAGGTAAAAATAGTTAATACCCCACTATATTCACCATATCTTGATCACTGAGATCCCATAAGGATGAAATGACAACATATGATGGGTAGTTGTAGTAAGCCACTAAATTTTTGTTGTTACTATAGAAAAAAACCATAGAAAGAGCTCTTTAAATAACAAGACATATTTGTACACATTTGTGTGGTTATTTGTTATGTCTTGTTATTTAAAGACATATTTGTGCATTTAAACAGGTCTTAGATCATTCAAAATATTTTAAGCAATTACAAGGAGCATTCATAGGAACATTTGGACTTAGAGCATTAAAAGAAACCATAATTTGCATTAATGTCATCTAGGACATCTATATGTGTGAGTAATGTATTAGATTTTCATCCATGATTATATAGTCTCTAATTAAGGGGGTTGACGTAAGAGAACACAATCTTTGCCATCCAACAATTTTCCTAAGGTACTTTTCAATACTGCTAGTCTTTTCACATTAATAGACAACATGTATTCTAGAGGACTAAGTTGCAAAATGCTACATTCACACATGTTAGAATTGTGCCCATAGATTACTTCTACAATATGTATGATTGATCTCAAGCCATGAGATTGATCAACTGAAGATTTTAGGTCTACATGGAGTTCAAGATATTCAACACAATGACATTAATTTTCTATATTATGACAAATTTATTTTATAGATGTCCAACATACAAATTATTATTAATTTAAGAGCTAAATATCTAATCCTCCTTATTTAATTTTGTAAATACCTTTCAATTTATCCATTTGTAAATACTATCATTACTTAACTATATCTAAATTAATTATACTTTTATCACTCTCACTGATTTAATTAACTTAGATTTAAATAGAAAGGATTTCGTTCCCTACTTTAAAAAGGAAAAAATATAAAATTATAACAAAATAGATTTTACGATTTCACTTCAAATTTTTACTTCGAATTAATTGAAAAGCAACTCTATTGATCATATAAATAGAAAGAGAAAAGAACAAAGAAGAGAAGAATGAAAAAACATAACACGAGGGGATTTAAAAAAAAAGAAAAGTAACAGAGGAGGGGTGGCGAAAATCTGTTATCAACATGTCAAGATCGCAAAAAGATCTAACAGTCAAAATTACATACACAATGGATACAAAATCTGTCCCTCTCCCCTACACGGCTTTCCAACCAAAGCACTTCACGTAGAGCTCATCAAAAGCTTTGCGTGTATTTACTTATTTATCGTCTTATCAATTTAGTTATAATACTTGTGTGGTACAAAACCCAGCGATTATTCAGTACACCGGAAAAGTGAGATTGACAAAAACACATTACGCAGGCAAACACAAACAAGTCCACTGAATAAGAAGGGCTTTCCCAGTGTTATGGAATTCAATTCTATTCATCTGCTGCCATTCAACGCCTCTCGGTTTCCTTAATTTGCAACTTCGACTTTTCTTCTTCTTCCTCGGGTATTTTCACTATTTGCCTTAATTATGGATCGCCTTGTATGATGCGTGACCAGATTTTAATTTTTCATTTTCGGGTATGGCTTTATTTCGATGTAATCCGAATGCATAGCTCTTTTGAACCATTTATATGACTGTCAAATTTTAATCCTCGGGGTTGAAACTAAATTCTCTGTCTCCATGCACAATGTTTGATGAATGCCAATTCAATTTATAAAACCCAGTGAAAACTACCCAGGTAAACCCTTTTTCAAGGGAATGTGGCATGCTTGCAAACCAAGCCCAAAAAAAATTGATGCCAGTGATTTGTTACAAGTACGTTTAGGCTTACTTCGCAAATAATTCAATTTAAAACTAAATTCTAATACACAGGCAATTCTATAATCGTTTACAACTAGTGATCATCTGTGCGTGCCTGAAAGTTTCAATTCACTTTACCCATGCCATGCCCAATTAACATGGTTGTTAATTGGCCTATTATTAAATTAACAACAAAGATACGAGTTTGGGTTTTGGCACCGCAATCTGTAGGGAATTTTGTCATTGCCAGGTCAATGTAGTTATTGAGCTGTGTAGTGTGGTAAGTACCCACTTCTGGAATCTGGTTCAAGCTTAATCCTCACATAACTCCCAGGAGTCTGTAATGGAAGAATCCGTGTTTATAGTTTTTTGTCAATTTAATTGAACGACGTTTTGAATTGTAACTATTAAACAACGGTTAGCTCTAAGCAACCACGAAATCAGTAGAACAACACTACCAAACCAGTAGTTCATCTCCCTCTAAAAAGGAAATCAATGCATGCATGCATGGAATGTTAATGAAGTCGTATGGTAAAAGCAAACATCCTTTCAAATAAAAACAAAATGAGACTTCGGAGAGGAGAGAGCTGATGTGGTTAGCTTTGGTGGGGAAATTGAAGTGTCATCCGCCATTGTTCTCTTTGTGGTAGCTTTCTTGTCTATCGGTTCCATTTGTGCCTCTTGTGTTTTGTTAGTTGGTTGGTTTGTGGTTATGAGTTTTGTTGTCTTTGTGATTTTTATGTTTTTGTTGTTGTTTGCTTTTGTTATTTTCAGCGTGGGTTGGTATTTTATTTTATTTTTTATTTTTATATTGGATAGTAATATAATCTTAGACTGATTCTTTTAGTTCTTAGAAGAAGTATTGCATTTATTCCAGCATGTGGAGTTATCTCGAGCTGGTTTCTTGCTGGTTGGCAGCATCCGGATACAGGTGCTTTGGTTATGGATGTGTATTTTGATGGAAAAAATGATAGGAATAGGAATAGTCTTAATGAGAAGTTTTGTTAAGCAGATGGTGATGGGTGAAGGAGCTTCGTTTTACATCTGAGATGGAGAGTCCCTTCAAACACAGGTTCAAAATGAAGGCTTGCAAGATGAGCATTTGGTTACATTATCCTTGCTGCCTAATGAAGAGATGCATGGTGTAATAGGAAACAAGGAAAAAAGATTGAAATCGATTGCTTTTTTTTGGTGTCTTACACTAGAAACATTGCTCGCAAGAAAGTTCTTTGATGACTAGCTATGTTCGATTTGGGGGGAAAATTGGGTCTCTATGTGATGTTTTGTTGCCTGATTTAGAAAGGTTTATTTTTTGTGTATTTAAAGAACAATAATATACAGAAAAGGATTCTTATGAAAGTCTTCTGGAATGTAGGAAAATTTTTATTTAGGGCAGGCCCTATTGTAGACACAAAAGATGTTCTAATTCTTCCTTGAAGTGGGTTGAGATTTGCAATGTGCCTCCTAGCAAATGGTTTTTGCTCCCACAACTTGAAAATATTATATAATAGTCAACAAAGAAAATAGGTTACACAATATGACCCATAGCGACCATAAAGTAGTTTTCTGAATACAAGTAAACAACTAGGACCAAAGATAATTTAGACAGGGCTTGGATACAAAAGGTGTTGAAATATTTTGTCATTGATGTCAATGTATTGGCTTTTAGTGTGGGCTGGATGTGTGTCTTCGACTGGTCATTGGAATTCTCTGCTGGACGTGGTTAATGTTTAATGTGTAAGTGTATCGGGAGGTACATGGTTGCTAGCTTGCTATACAAAGGGAGGTATCATTGAGTACTTGACATTGTGTAAGGTCAGTGCCAAGTCAGATGTTATGCCATATCAGCTTATGTGTAACGTCTTGATTATGCCTTGTTGGATTCTTTGTGTGGTCGACGACTTCAGTATTCTCTATTTCTATTGTGGGCGGCTATTTGCAATATGACGAATTTATTACTTCATCGTGTTTGGGGGCGACTTCTCCTTATTCAAGCCATTTATTTATTCATCTCTAACTCGTCCCATAGGCGATGTCGGCTTGGTTATTATCTACCCAATAGGCATGTAGGCAGCTTATTTATTTTTATTGGGTCTTGGTGTTTTTCTTGTGTGGTGGATTTAAACACCTTCAACTCCATGTGATCACTATCTCTTCCTTGGTGGTATGGGCTGCTAATGGCATTAGTGGTGTGTGCATGCATATTACTGGAAACGTCTTGCATTCATGACTTTGTCCGCATATTTATGCTAAAGACGTGAGTGTGTGCTCAGGCTCGTGGATATATTTTTCCAGTCAAGTTCGAATTTGAGCTTTTGGTGTGAAAATGCAAGATGATGGCGATGTTTTGATGAGATTGTGCATTGTAGTGGAGGACGCGATGATGATGAATATTTTCGCACGTTTTTATTTCTGAATTGGGTTGCATGATGTTTGTTAGCAGTTAGTGTGTGGAGAAGAGTTTGTGAGGCTGCTCAGAAAGCAGTGATATTGAATGTGTGTGTGTGTGTTGTATGCTTATGGGAGTATATTGCTGTGAGAGTCTCTTATGTTTTGTGCAGCGATATCGAATCTGTTTTGTTTCCCAGGTCTCTGTGTGAAGTGAGTGTTGGTTAACATTGCTTTAGGTCTTTATTCTTCTGAGGGTTGAGACATAGAGTGTTTTTGGAGTGGTCGACTTTTGTAGAATGGTGTTGCTTCAACATCATAAAATTTACGAGTTTATTGTGTGAAGATTTTGGAATTCGTGGGAGCATGTTTTTCTAAAGAA
Source organism: Sequoiadendron giganteum (assembly GCA_007115665.2). Classification (NCBI taxonomy): domain Eukaryota; kingdom Viridiplantae; phylum Streptophyta; class Pinopsida; order Cupressales; family Cupressaceae; genus Sequoiadendron; species Sequoiadendron giganteum. The sequence goes on from CM021100.1 coordinate 752,294,954, forward strand.
GTCATGAGGAGTGCCTCTTGAAGGCAAGCAATCATCGGTTGCCATATCTTTTTATGAAGAAAATACCTTTGCAAATTGTTTGAAGAATTTTGAAAGTTTAGTTTGAAAGGAGAACAACACTTATATTTATGGATATCAGCATGAGTATTTTAGTTGGTGTGTTGAAGGCAAATTTGTGTTAGAATGTATTATACCAGAATTGTGAAAATTATTTGTGAATTGGTGCTCACGCTAGAGTTGGTGCTTCGGGAGAGTTGGTGCTCTCAATGAGTAGGTGCTCACTTGTGTAATCTAGGTTGGTGCCCTTCGAAGTGAATAAAAACAATATTTTGCTGTGGTTTTTTATTTGAAAGGGTTTTGCACATAATATCGGTGTTCATGATGTCTAATGTTTTCTCTTATTGTTTTGATTTCTGATTTACATGGTTTTAAGTTTTAAAGTTTTGAAATATTGATTCACCCCCCCTCATCTTAGTATTTCCTGTGTGCTCTTCAATTGGTATCAGAGCGGGGTTCCTTGGATTGAAAGCTTAATCGCTTGGAGGTTGGTTTTGATAACACACATGGGTTCTCATGAAGGGCTTTCTACAAACAAAGCTCCCTTATTCGATGGCTCCAACTATGCATTCTAGAGTGTTTGAATGCTTAGTTATCTAATGTCACTTGGTTTTGATGTTTGGAGAAGTGTAGTAATTGGTTATACAATTCCTTCAACTCTTCCATTGGATGTAGATGGAAAGAAAGCTTTTGAAAATAATGCAAAAGCTATGAATGCTATCTTATGTGGTTTGTCTGAAACTGAATTTGTGAAGGTTATGAATTGTGCAGCTCATGAGATTTTGGATAAACTTCAAAAAACATATGAAGGAGATGCTAAAGTCAAGAAGGAAAAGCTTCAAACACATAGAAGACATTTTGAGAGTCTCAAAATGCAGGAAGAGGAAAATGTTGCTGCTTATTTTCTGTGAGTAGATGAAGTTGTCAACACAATCAAAGGTTTAGGAGAGAAGATTGAGGAGACCACTGTTGTTCAGAAAATATTAAGGTCTCTTCAGGTTTCAACGATTGAAGAGGTGAAGGATTTTGATAAGTTAATAGTAGATGAGCTACATGGTATTCTTACAGCCTATGAGATGAGAGCAATGCCTGACCAATCAATCAAAAGAGAGGCAGCCTTCAAAGTTTCGAAAAAGGGAAAAGACAAAGAGCCTACAATTAGTGATAGTTCAGATGGAGATTCAAATTCTGATGAGGCACACTTCATAAGGAAATTGAATAAGGGTTTAGGAAGATACAAAGGCAAGTTGCCTTTCAAATGCTTCAACTGCGGAAAAGTGGGACACTTTGCATCCAAATGTCTGTATGAGAAGAATGAGGACAGCGATAGTGAAAAGAAATCAAAACACTTCAAGAAGTGGTATCAAGATAAGAAGAATAAGTTTAAGAAATCTGCAAAATGTTTTTATTCAAAAGATCACAATAGTTCAACAAAAGATAGTGATGTGTCTTCAATAGATGAAATCTTATTTATGGCTGAAGAAGTAAATATGCCTGATTTTGAAGATGAAGATATTGAAGATTAGCAATATGATGAAGAAGGAGAAGTAGATTTTGAAGCAGAACTTGTGGGTGCACTAAGTGAAATCAGAAAACTTAGAAAAATCAGATGTTGAAATCACAACTGCAAGAAGACAATGAATCTAAGACATCTCAAGCACTTGAAGAAGCCGAAAAACTGATCATTGACTTGAAGGTTCAGATCAAAGAGGCAAAAAGGATCGAGAAAGAAATAAGAAATCAGCTCAGGATTAAAGAAGAGAATGTAGAGAGACTTGAAGCTGAAATAGTTTCACTTAGAAATTTAGACAAATCATTGACACAGCTGAATCATGAGAAGATAAATCAGAAAAGTTCTATGTCATTGGACAAGATTATTAGTGCACAAAAATCTTCAGGCGATAAAGGTGGAGTTGGATTTGAAGAGGGTCAAAGTTCCATGCCTACAAAAGAGGAACACCAAAAGAGTTGTTTTGATTGCACAAAAGGTACAAAATAAAAAATCAGAAACAACACCTTCAGAAGACCTCCTATCTCAAGGCAAGATCACATGACCAAGTTTAACAATTCTTTCTTTTATGGGTATTATTTTTCATGCAATTGTTTTGGTCACAAGGTAGTGAACTGTAGAGTTTATGCAAGAAATGATTTCAGATTTATGAATAGGAATTCTTTTGCTCTTTTAATGAATTACAATGTTATATGTTACAAATGCAATAATTTTGGTCATACTGCAAAGACATGTAGAAGCAATTTTGCAGAATCTTTCAAACAAAGTAAAAAGAAAGAGCAATAGGTGACTAAAAAATCTGTTAAGAAAGTTTGGAGGAAGAAGAAAGAGGTAGAAAAAGAGAAGTTGGGAGTGATTTAACTCCATCCTTGAGAAGGTGTTTAGACTAAGGGGGAGATTTCATTGTCATATTTTATCAACCCCGTTTCAGTTATGCAGGTTGTTCAGTTTGTCATTGATGTCAAAAGAGGAGTGGCATTGTTTCAAGTCAGTATTTGTTTCAGAGGGTGTTGCCAAGAGCAGTTTGGTTTCGGTATTGGTTTGGTTTCAGAGCGGTTTGGTTTCAGATGGTGTTGCCATCAATGACAAAGGGGGAGATTGTTGAAATATTTTGTTGTTGATGTCAATGTATTGGCTTTTAGTGTGGGCTGGATGTGCGTCTTCAACAAGTCGTTCAAATTCTCTGCTCGACGTGGTTAATGTTTAATATGTTAAGTGTATTGGGAGGTACTTGTTTGCTAGCTTTCTATACAAAGGGAGGTATCATTGAGTAGTTGACATCGTGTAAGGTCAGTGCCAATTTAGATGTTATGCCATATCAGCTTATGTGTAACGCCTTGATTATGCCTTGTCGGATTCTTTGTAACGTCTTGATTATGCCTTGGAAGTTTTAAAATAAGCACTTTTTTCAATAAAAGAATAGGACAGTTGAGACCTCAGGGCAACAATTTGTTATGAATATAAAAATTAAAAGTAGAAATATATTACTTTAAATGTTAGGAATGAGACTTGAGTCAATTAGGTTTCTACTCAGCCACCACTCACATTTTCAATTTTAGTACATTGTAGAGAATAATCCAAAAGGACAGTCTGGAGAGAATTCCTAAATGGGGCCTAAAAACCTTTGGTTCTCAGTCAACTAATGGCAGAAAGTAATTGCTACTCAATTTATCCCAGAGTCCTGATCACTCTTTTCATGCCTCTGTCAAGGTACAGAAACTTAATATTCACTACTTGCTCTTAAGCCTATTTGCTCCACTAAATTTAATATTAGTAAAAATAAAACTCAAACTATTGAAAATTTACTACAACTAGAAAGTAAAAACCAGGACATTCTTCCAAAACAACTGCAGCTAGAAAGGAAAACAGGGACTTCGTTTTAAAACAAAAGCTGATAGTGATCAGAGGAGGGAATTTAAATTCCATCTCTCAACCCACTAATGCTTGGCTCAGTTGGATTCAACATTGCTAGTTCTAATTTAGTGTACATCGACCTCGATGGAGAATTTGCATGATGGGTACCAACCATTTTTCTGTCAAACTTATCCTCCAGCTGACTGACCTCACCATGCAGATGCTTCTATATGGCAAAGGCTTTGCTGACCTCAAATGCCTTATTTTCCACAAGAATGTTTATGGTTACTGTGAAAGCATTTCAATGTGTTTGAGTGTCCTTGGGATCAAACATGATAAACTCATTCTATGGAAAGGGCTTGTGGTCTTCTGCTCGCTTTCTATTTTTCCTGCCATGTTTGATACCCTTGAAAATCCAATAATATTATAATAAGTATAGGATAATCGACCTTCTCCATAAGACTCCTTTTAAATTTCATCTCCAGAACTTCTGCAGTACCCCTAACACTAGGAGGAGAGTTTTATATATTATCAAAGTGAACACTACATATAGTAATCATTTTCCTCAACCCCAAATGTTTAACTTGTTTCACCGTCAGTAACAAGACCAACTGAAATGGCAGTGAGCCTCTTTGAAAACTGATGACCTTCTATGCCTTCATGCAGCAGGATCTAGATCCAATGGGAGGAGGCATAATTTATACTTACCAGATGCCTTGCTTCATGATGTGGGAGCTGTAACCAATGCAAGGATACATAATGCTCACTCTTACCAGTGCCCTATTCTCTGTATCTTGAAATTTAAGAATAGAAATCCATTTCAAGGGTTTAGAATATGTCAGAATGATCTGTAAACTATGATGGTTATATCATACAGTAGTCATCAACATATAAATCTATGTAAAGGAATTCAATGATGTACTCTTTAGGCAACAATTAAATCTGAACATGAAAGGAAATTGAGAGAAAACAACAAAACAATTGAAGAAACAAGGATTTTTACCCTAGATAAAACTCTAACAAAAGTGATACAAATCATAGTTTGCAAACTTGGACTTGACAAAAACTTAGTAGACCCAAAATTGACTTGGACTTAGTGACTTGGCAACTTAAAAAATACTTAAATTCAAAAATTGGCAAAACTTGACAAAACTCAGCAAAAATTTGGCATGCACAAGTTTGTCCTACGGACTCTATGAGTACTTGCAAGTTGCTTTGTAAACTCACTAGAAACTCGGCTCAGAAACTCAATGAGTTTGAGGTTGAGTTACTTGATGCAGAAAATTACTTGTGAGTACTTGGTGAGTTTGCAATCTATAATGCAAATTGCCTGCTTATCCACTACCTCCAATGATAAATACAATCTTAGGCCTCTTGGCCACACAACTAGTCTGAGACAACAATGTGCAGTTCCTAAGCTTACCTACAACAGCTCTCCAATAATTTAACTAGTTTTATCCACCTAGATACAGTCTACTTGTTCACTTGGAACACTTAAATTCTCTTGCAATTCACATCGAATCCTCCCACTACTGCCCAATATGCATTTACAATGTGTATTAATGCTTTTGCAAGCCAAAACAAAAAAGGAAAAGATAGGAAATTGAAAAGTGTAGAGTTTAAAGTGCAACATGCCATTTTTTGGACTTGTGATGAAATTGGCTACTTTGTGCAAACTGCCCCCAAAATTACCCCTTTAGTGTCTTTTTTGTTCTCCATCTTCTAGAAGATATAAATTTTCCATACGAACTTGAAACAAGGTGAATTTTTCTTGAAATTGCTTTTCTAGAGGAATTTGAATATGTAAGAATATTATAGCTTAGGTGCCACCAAAGTATAGTTTTTGAGATTTCTTCATCATAGAATCATACTGTGACAAATTCAAGTTTTGATTTGTTTAAAGATCACACCTCTACAATATGGAGGATTCTAGGCCCCAAAAGCTATGAAGACTTGGAAAATGATGGATGGCCCTCTCAATGGATGACATGGCTGCAACCCAACCTTGTACCACTCTAACAAAGAGCCTGAAAAACTATGCCTTCAACTGTTTGATGGTGTTTGAATGTTTAAAGAATTGAAACAAAAAATCACAAAAAAGTTGTGATTAGTTATGATTAATTGTAGATTGACATGGTTGGCTTTTTTCCCCTAATAAATTGTGTTTTTTCAAAACTCATGGTCAACAATGTTTGACCAATTTTTTCATGATTAATCTTGAAAAATGTTTGAAACAAGTCAGGAATGCAATTTTGAGTTCTTTTCCATGATTTTTTGAGCACTCATGGTGTATTTTTGGCACTAGGGTTTTACATGCTGTATTGAGCTGACTGAAATAGTTATTGTATTTTTGGGCAATGGTTGTATGAAATGGTAATTTTGGAAACACAGTGCGTATAAATTTTATACCTCAATGACCAGATGAGAATTACAAGATCTAACAACTTAACAAATTTTAGAATTTTATAGTTAAACTTGACCAACTACTCAGATTTGTTTTACAATGGAATGCATGCATACATAAAGAGCTGGAAAGTGATATAATTATGACCTTTGAACAGCTGGATAAATATTATCATAGAATCCAAAATCTTCACGCATATGAATTCCTTTTAGTGCTCGTTGACTTTTCCAAAATGGCAGAGGCTATAAAATTCCACAATTCATTGGTAGCTAATAGTAATCAAAGGAAGCTGCACTATATAAGTCTCTTCTCTCCTCCAAAAATCTGGCGGCAACCTTTTTAGCAGTCCTAATTACACTAGGAATCTTCCCTTCATTCATCCGATAAAGTCTAATGTCCACCAATTCCCATACTTTGGTTATTATGAGCTGGTGATAGGTTCAACAAGTCTTGTATGGATTAGGAGACTTTATTTAGGAGAACCAATAGTATTTGAAGAGCACAACAACCCAAACTCAGGATATGTAGTGTGTTGGAAAGCTGGCAGCTAGGTTAATTCAGTCCTATATTCACTAGGACTCTCAGCTGTTTCACCTTTTTAATCCCCCGACCTGTCTTCTTTAGCTGCTATGAACTTTGAACAGCCCGACCCCCTTAAATGGTATGGCAGTCACCAATCTTGATATATCAAACAATCAACATACTTATAAATTTATTTTTGATGACAAAACTTCCATAAATTTATTTCCTAACAATTGCTCCAAACTTGTAGTAAATTTGGCAATCTGGCTCAATATCTCCAATTCCTCAGTTCCACACAACCATGAATCCTGATGGAATCCACACAATATTGATTAGGAAGAAAAATCTGAAGCCAATAACCCTTAGGGTTTTCATCCTAGGGTTTGAGACGAACAAAAATGTCCAATCGTCACAATGAGAAATGAAAATAACCAAAAGATATCCAATTTCCTTTTACATTCCCTTTTTATATCCATCCGAACTTTCGAGAAACATTTTATTTTTATTTCTCATGAAGTGATCCCATTTATTTTTTGTTTTACTATTGGGCCCGAAAAGTCATTTTATATTTAAATGGCCACTTCATTGCACTAATTAATTAAATTAAAGTCATCCGTGAAACTTAGAAAACTTAATTTAATTAATTGAATTATTCCCTTAATAAAATTCCATTATCCGACAGGAATAAGAAATAGGCTAAGGATCAACTTCGAATGCCTACGCTAAAGGGGACATTACATACGCCTTATAACATTTGTTTTGAGGGATTTTACTTCGTTCACAAATGGATGCATATTTTGCATAGTATTTTACTCTCAGTTTCTTCTTCCTATGCCAAGTTTTACATACATTTTGCCATGACTTCATATGGGATGACACATTTACAACTGACTGCCACTTCAACAGCAATGACTACCAACTAACTTATTGCTTGTCTCTCATATTGCAACTTAGACCTCGATATTCATCCATAGGAAAGAGGTTTGATCATGATCATTTCAGGCCTTGTATTGATATTGATTGCTTCATCTATTGCTTTTTTATGTTCCGTCTAGGATGTGATTATGCTTCTTTGAGAATATTTCCACTTTGCTAGATAACTTGTGTTTTGTATTCATTATTTAGCTAAATATGTAGCTGGTCATGGCCCCTCTTTCATAGCTTAAATTTCAATTGCTTATAGTCAATCAACTATGGATGTTGTGCAACTTCTAGTTCAAAAATTTCAAATTTCTCACGTGGTACCATCATTTGTGAGAAGGGATGCCTTAGATCACCAAACAACAATCTTTAGATAAACCTAATATCATTGACACATCCAAATTCCTAAATTGGAACCATTTATGAAGTTTGTATAGAATGTGCATTTATACTTTGAATAATAGTCAACATTTTTTGTATGGTTAGTTGTCTATGTTATGAATAATAGTCAAATTCATAAGAATGAAGAAACCTTATCTTTTTAGACTATGGTATTTAGTTTTTACTCCTTTTTTTGCCAAAATAATCCTTATTTAACTTGTACATTCTTGACTTTGTTTTTATTCTAAAGCACTTGGTCATCATGTCATGATAGAGAGAGTTTAAATGAGCATGTTGCATGTTACTCTTGAGTACACCCAAGGTCAATGTAATTTTTGTTTGAAAGATTTAAATGGAGCTATATATCTATTCAAATGGCATTTGGCAAAGGAGGCAAGACAAGACATCATTGTTTGCCCAAAGTGCCCTATAGATGTCACATTTCAGGCAAAACATGTTCTTTAGGCAATTTTTTATAATAAAGCTAAAAAGGCAAGAATTGGGATAGAAGTGGATTTTAATTCTATAGATGGTAGGGGCAATCCTTTGGATAAGGCAATTGGTGCACAAGAGTCTTTGAAGGTGTAGTAGTCAACACCTACTTCTATGGCACGAGACACAAACACGGGTGGAGGAAACATTAATTTTTTCTTTCCACCTCATACTACACTAGGATCGCAAACCACTTTGGAGAGCATAAGATGGAGGTAGAACACCCATGAATGGAAGAAGGTGATTGTGATTTTATATTTCTATTCTAGCTTATTGTTCTATGTTTCTAGTTCTTAATATTGACAAGGTATGGTGGATGTAATTGCAGTTGTAGGTCTTGGGTTCAAAGC
>CM021100.1:752303544-752349246 GCA_007115665.2 Sequoiadendron giganteum
GATCAGAATGATGAAGAATTACAAAGTACTGAAAGTAAAGTATGGGCGGCTTGCCGACCCCTTCCGCTTGTTCAGCGAGCAGTACAAAAATGTAAATGCTGAAAGTAAATGGATGGCGAGGTCTGTCCCTTCCACTAAAAGTGGGAAGTACAAAGTAAAGAGCATAAATATGAAGTGACTGAATTAGTACTACTGATTTCAACCTTACAATGAGTATAATCTGCAAGTTACAAAGAGATATAGCTGTCCAATCCACTGCAAATGATATTAGATGATTCTCCAAACTTCTCAAATACGAAAAAGAAGCCAAAATCAGAATTTCTAACAATCTGATATGAAAAACCAACATACAGAAAACTCAAACCAGCAAGCCTAGAACACACCAAAATGCTCATAACTCCATCTATACACCTTCGAATGACGTGAAACTGAATGTAAATGAAGCCTAGGAGGTAGGCGCCCAAGTTTAGAACATGAAACAGTAGAAAATACCCTACATTATTTTATGCACGCTTTCCAAGGAACTTACAGGCAAGGTACAACCATCAAAAATGGGCGACCAACAAGATAAATTCAAGGAGTCCACAAAAATTCTACAACTTTGCAAAATGAGGCACCCAAGGGAGACTAAATCATAGGAACAGCAACCAAAACCAACAAAAATTCACCTAATGAGCAATGAGAAAAAACGTGCTTCAGCAAGCACCACACTAGCACACTGAAAAATTGAAAAACACACCAAACTTCAAAAAACATCAATATCAAACTTCTCCATTATGCTCAATCTGTTCTTCACTGTAAAGAACAGTCCAAAAGCTTAACTAGATGCTATTTTGCAAGCATGAAGCTAAGGTTCCTAGGAGGTATGCATTCCTTGAAGCAAGTCTGTAACCATTTCGGCAGCACTTCGTTATAATTTTCAATGGATACCAACAATGAAGCCCATCCCTCTTATTTATTAACTTCTCCACAAATTCAAACTGCTTTTCCCTCCAATTAGGGTGCCTAAATTGAAATCCAAATTCACCCTTTCTCAATTTTCATTTGAGTTTCATTAGCCTCGTTTACAAGGTCATCCAAGGCATTAGAGAAATAATGCTTTATCAAAAGAAAATATAACATGAGATGGGCGTTCAAATTGATATAAGTGAAAAACCTTATAAAAATTACTTTTTTTTAATAAAATCAAAGTATCTCTCCAAGCTAGGTAGCCACTATACCTTAGCAAAAATATTTCACTTAAAATAATAATTCACCCAAAGTACCAAAATTACCAGAATGAGTTCCAAAAGTGCGGGAGACCAACTGCTCCAACTGACTTGCCTAAAATAGCCTCTGAGCTGGCCTGTTGAAACCCTCCTAAAAATAGCAAGCGTTGGAAATACTGAAATGTGTCGGAAATGTTGATATGTGCCAGAAATGCTGATATGCGCCGAAAATGCTGATATGCGTTCGAAACCCCAATACTGCACTACTAAAAATAGCACTTACTATAAATAGCATACTGCTAAAAATAGTATCTCCAAATGCATTTTAACCACATTTTGAGTAGCCATCGTAATTTACTAAAAACAGTAAGTCCGGAAAAGTTCGTCAAATGCAGATGCATGTCATACCACTGCAAAGCTCTTTGAAAACCCAAAAAGAAACCAACAACCTATCTGCAAAACTCCAACATGCAAACCCCTGAATCCTCAAAAGAAACCTCCAAGTAGTTGAAAACCCTATTTCTGCTTTTGACTAGCCTACGGGCATCTGCGAATAGGCTAACAATCACTGGAAAGTGTAGTGCTAAAAATGGGGACATTATAGTCCGCCCTTCTAAAATTGCTTGTCCTCAAGCAATGCCACCACAACTCCAAAAAAATTTAAACCTGATCCATACCAAACCAAGTACGATCACAGGGTCCCATGTCCGTCTCAGAAAGGACCCACCATGCCAATGCTGCACCACTTTGATTACATTAGTGAAAACATCATGCCAAAACTGCACTAACCTCCCTTGTAACTCCAAAATGTTAGCATCCATGATACTCAAACTAAAAAATCTTGAAGGACTGAAATCAATATCATGCAGAATCTCATACCCAAAAGGCTCTGAGTCATCAATATCAACAATGCCACTGTCTATCACAATCCTAGGCAATAGGAAAGATAGTCTACTCAACTCAAAATCAAACTCCTCAACATAACTCCACATGGAGCTACTATGCCTCATCTGAATTATTCTGGTACAACCATGAAGAATTTTGAAAACTCCTACAATTCCAACTCCATGGTTCTTAGAATGTGTTGGCGTTTCAATTAGCACCTCTGGAGTGCTTATTGGAAACGGACAGCTATTGCAAGTGTGTTAATACATGCTCTTCGGATTATAGAGAGGAAGATCTCTCTTTGCTGATTTTCTACTGTAAAAAAGGGGTGTACTAAGATTTCCTATCTTTTTTACTCAGCGGTAGGACACAAGGGTGCATAAACCAATGCGCCGTAGCTAAGCTTTTTCTCTGGTTTCCGCAGATCTTAACTACGACTAACTAAGCTTCTAAACTATCCTACCTCCTCAAGAAAAACAGAGCATGAGGGCATAGGAGCGAAATGGTATGGTTGGATCACTTGAATCCTCCGTCTCAATGGAATATGGCCGAGGCTCTGAACCTTCGGATATATACCAAGATAGGGCTCGATACAAGCAAACACTCGTTACGGTAAACTGGATCTGAGACTTGCCAAGGAGGAGGAACCCCTATCCGAGGTATAGGCTTGGAAGCAGCTCACTGGAAACAACAAGGAACGATGGCCTTTCTAACAGGATTCCCGAGGAGGTGACGACACCTGTCCAAAGTCTAGGCTGCAAGAAAGATCATTAAACAACATCAAACGATAATGATTGATGACAAAATATCCAAGGAGGCGACGACACCTGTCCAAGGAGGAGATTGAAACAATGCACTATTTAAAAACAAGACTTTGAATAACTCAAATAATTAGATCAATCAAGCTTGCACCATCTGATTTATTTCTTTAAGATTCTTCAAAGAATTACAAAGGTTGGGACAGCAAAGGCACGAAATCATGCACAATTGCGATCAACCAACGAACTCTCATCCAAGAGTGAACAGATATAAACAAGCGAACTCTGGCAACAGTGGCGCAGCAATTTTGCTAGCAAATAAAGGTTAAACAAATAAAGAACCTAAGGCTCTTATTTATAGGAACTCAAAGGAGTAGGCAACCCTAAAATCTCCTTGAGTTAACAAACAGTTCTTGCCAATCAGCAAGATATTATTCTATGTCTAAAAGTAGGTGAGCAAACAGTTAACTGGAAATCTACTTCAGTTAACTGAAACTAAACAAAAGTCAAACTGGAAGTCTACCTCAGTTGACTGACACCTAACTAAAAGTGAACTTATGTTACAAATGTGTCTCCAAAATAGACATCCACCTTTAAAGGAGATCTAAGATCCACAAATCGTGGGAGTCAATTAGACATCCTAGATCGGTGGGATCTGACATGCATGATCTGTGGAGATCTGGAGTCAACTCGGAAAGGGGCATCAAGTTGACTTCAGTCGTATTTATTGCTACTTTGGAGGGTAGGACGTCCTTCTTGAGGTGTTTGACACCTCATCACCATTGGTCAACGGTGCTTTTGTTCATTCGTTGACTTCTTCATACGGAGACCATTACATGTCTGTCAATCGTCAGCTTACCGCTTGTCAGCAACTTGATGTATGTATCTCCTTCATTCTGCTTCCCTTAGGAGGGTTACTCCTTTTCTTTTTGTCTATGTTTCCACTTTGACGTGGAAGGTAGTGTAGTATTAACCGATGGCGGCTCTGTGTTGGGAATGACTACCTTCCGCGTTCTTTTGCAGCTTGGACGTTTTCCTTGATCTTTCTCAATGGAAGAATGTTGTATGGTGAAACCGCGAAGTTTGACCACGATCACTCTAATCGTGAGAAATGCACATGAACTTGCTGCATGTGTAAAATTCCAACAGTTACAATCCTCTAAACTGGCCTTGGAAGGCAATCAGATATACGAGGTGAAACTATTATGGAACCTGTGGACTTGTTTCTATGCTTGTCAATCTGGCTAGATTGACCTCTGGGTGTGCCTGACGCAGATCGGTGCCAGCCGTTTTCAGAAAATCATGGAGTAAGACCATTTTGGTCTTGTATTCGTCTTGGGAGAACTGCGTTCTGAAAACCTTGAAGATTGACTGTGCACACGATGCTGCTCGGACAACTTTTTCTGGAACTGCTAAAAATAGCCTTGCCGAGGGTAATTTTTACGAGATATTCTGAGACATGGGTTTTGTTGAGAATAATTCTCTAAACAAACCCAGATCGTCAGAAATTCGGAAAAATGAGTTTTTCTATGACATGCAAGAGCCCTTCGGTGGCAGAGGCAGCAGGGGCACCAGAAAGTGATTTTTCTTGAAAAAAATCTAACACATGGGTTTTGTTCGTGCTTCAAAGCCAAACAAACCTAGTTTGTCTGTTTTTCAATATTATGACTTTTTCCGGAAACCCTAAAAAATAGGGGCAGCAGGGGGGCAGCAGGGCTACTTTTTCTGGAAAAATCCAACATGTGGGTTTTGTTGAAAAAGCTATGCTGATCATACCCAGTTGGCCAGATCTGTGATTATTTGTCGTTTCCTGTGACATGCAAAGAAATATAGACAGAAATAGAGGAAGTAGACTGAAGATGGATTGGAAGTTATAAACTGCCACTTTGCAAGAATTATGCCTTTTGATGCAAACTCTGATAAATAGTCCCTCTGTGCAGCAGATCTTCAAAAATATGAAGAACGGTGAAAACCCCTCTGTCAGATCTTCAAAAATGTTGGAGAAGAAAAATATTCGTTCTTGAGCTCCTCAACCCGCAAAGAAATAATGAATAATGGATGCCTAGATGCTTTGATATGTCAATTTGGAGTTGCAAGCATCAATTGGGCATCCAACTCATGATTGAGCCTGATTTGGAGTTCAAAAAGGTGATTTCCACTGATTGTGGAGTTTTTGGCCTCTTTTTGCCTCCAAAATTTGTTAACTCAAGTCAACATTTGCTTTTGACTTTCTTAGGCTTCCTTTTTGGATTTTTGATCATTTTGCAGGTTGAAGTGCCTCTGTTTGATCTTCGATCCTGGCTACTCAGTTGATCTTTGGCAATTGCTGACGGATCCGTTGTTGAGATGGGATCAGCTTGATGAGATATGCCTGGGAGAGATTAACTCAGAAAACTGAGTTTGGACCTCCAGAACGAGGGGCGCCTTTCTTCAAGAGGGGCGCTTTTGGCTGTGCCTTAGTCAATTTTCATTGACTGTTCTTCGTTTTGGCCTTTTCAGACCCTCTGTACTCTGATCTGACGTTCCCGTTGATGGATGAGTCGGATGACTCTGCTTGACGATGCATCGGGTAGCCAACTCAATCTTGCTCAGGATGACTGACTTCTCAGTTGATGACAACAAGTTTTGGTCCTTCAAACTTAAGGGCGCCCTTGGCCAACAGGGGCGCTTTTAGCTTGTTGACTGATTTTGCTTATGCTGTGAACTGCCTGACTTTGATCTCCTCTATCAGATGACTGATCTGTCAGAAGTTTTTTTTTTTGCCGATGGTTTCACTGGCGAGACTGGTCATAGCTGAGAAGATCATCCTGGGAGGCAGTAAAGATTCTGAGTGAATCTGGATGCCTTCAAGAAAGGGCGCCTTTCTTCAAGAGGGGCGCTTTTACCCATGCCTTAGCCATTTTTGGCTTATCTTTCCAGTTCTTCAATTTTGGCTTTTTCTGCTTGACCTCAGCGTGTGATCGTTTTGCGTGTCCTGTGAACCTGCTGTCAGATTGATCACGTAGCTGGGAGGAAGCTGGAAAGATATCATGTATAGAGTTGCTGCTTATGGATTCATCTGGTGCCTGTAACTGAGGGGCGCCCCTGGCCTTGAAGCTCTCTGATTTGGCATCTCGGTCGTCAATGAATCCTCCATACTTTGCTGACGGTTGGTCAATGATCCTTGAATCAGATGATCTTGCTGATTGTTTCGTTGTCGAGCTAGCATGAAAGTGAAGAGGATGACTGAGTTGGAGGTGCCAAATGATTTGATTTTCCCTCTGAGATCCAAGGGCGCCTTTCTTCAAGAGGGGCGCTTTTAGCCACTGTAGACTGTGTTTTGCCTTGGTAGACAAAACATGCACCTTCCAGACTTAGCTAAATTTTGGCCTTTTCTGTTTTGAGAATCTCCTCCGTTGAAACAACATCTTTTCATCCTTTTTCGCCATAGCTTCTTGGTTGAAGCTTTTGAGGTTTAGCTTTCAGCACCTGGTACTGGCCAATCTGCCATTAATGGCTGCGGAGCTCCTAACTTTGTTCCTGAAAAATAGAAATAGACCCACTAGAGTAAAACATATTTTTTGATAATTTTGACTTGATCAGTGTGATCGTGAAGGCAATTAATCCTATCAGAATTATTTTCAAACATTTCCGGGAAGGTCCTATTTTTTAGGGTTTCCTTAAAAATAGGGGCGTAAAACCCTAATTTTCATTTTTTCAAAATTTTAACCATAGGTTCCTTGACAGAAACCCACAAAGACTTCATGTTTGTTTTGACCTAAAACATACTTTCGATGGCAGTTTTACGTTGTTTAGCTCAATTTAAGCAGAATGCTAAAAATTTCATTTTGGGTACAACAGAATGTAGAATCAAAGCATGTGAGAGTACGCTATTTAGAACCAATATTGTAAGGAAACTATCAAATTTTGGTTCACAAACCTCCATAAGTTGAACTCGAAGGGTAGGATAGGTCTGAAGAAACAAATAATCACTGTTGTTCAAAGCTGGGATCAGTGTAGTACAATCTGATTTTAGATCTCTACACAAGGAAAGACAGCAGCACCAATGGAATTCCCAAGTGTGAGCATGTGAGATGAGAATTGAGTTGCAAGATAACACCTCAAAAGTGGCTGGAAAACACATTGGAGCAACCTCCAACTGAAAACTACCACCCCTTTGACAAGAAGTGATGAACCAACTCTCATGATTGAGAGTAACTCCCCATATAAGGTGGCTGGTCAGCCTCCAATTAGCAAACTCGTGTCTCAAAATATGCCCTTGTTTTAGCCAAGGATCACTCCCACAAGCAACCAACCGTTCATCTCTCCAACCCATACTCGAAATTTCTCTCCAATCCATTTATTGATGAACAAACGTAACCATCAAGTGGCTGGTAATGAAGGTAACAACACCACTAATTATGAAATTTTGATCATTATCCCTCCAAAATTCTTCTTTTCACAAGTAATAAGCTCCATCAACCCACGTTGAGGATCCCAAGCACAGATACCCAACTGAAAGTGATTTCCAACACACCGGAAAGAAAACTCAACACATCCCCAAGTGCCAGTAAGGACCAAGTGCATACTTAAGAAATTGATGTCTCCTGTAGTGAACCTCTAAAGCCTATCCAAGAAAGCTTCAACAACATTGGAGCATGACACAAATGTCGTTTTCAAATCCAACTCCCAAAATGAACTAGTATGAGCCGTAACATTACTCAACCCAAGGGATGGATTGTCAAGCATGTAATCATCATGTTTTGGTCCTTCTTTCTCCCATTCTTCATGAGTAACAATTCTGAAATCTTCACTCCTTGCTGCTGTAATGAAACTTTGAGTAGCTACCAAACTATGTTTGGACAACACCTTGATGTCAAAGATATTGAAATCATCCTGATTCAACACTTCCCATGTGGAGACTTCATCTTCAAACCCACTTATGCATTCATTATCAAACAACCGTCTCGGGAGATTATCATTTGCAAGGATCGGTTCACCCTTATGATTTGCTTGCAAATTGTCAATAAGCTGAAAGCCACATTTTGTATTGTGTTTGGAAACTTCATCAAGATCCCATTTCTTGCTATTGTCTTTTGTTGTTTCATCTTCCATCCCAAAGAGTGGACTATCATAAATTGTCTTGGCATTTACTTCAAAGAGAGGGTTATCCATAATTTGAAAAGCTTTTCCTTTCTCATGTTCAAGCCCAACTTACTGGTCCAAATCTGCACATGTAACTTCTGATTTACTTGTGAAGTTTTCCAGATCAAACTCCTCTCGAAGACTATCAAGCTCACCAATTACTTGCTTGATTTCTTCAACTCTTTGTGCATTCTCTTGCTCCCTGAAAAGTTTGAAATCAACAAACTGATCTTTTACCTCCATTAGAGCCAATTGAGTATTTTCTAACATGTCCATTGTTGATTCAAGCTCAAGAGTGAGCTCATCAACCTTTCTCTCATTTTCTTGGAAAACACCAATGGTCTTCTTTGCAATTTCGAAGGCATAATCTTGATCTCTAATCAAGTGTAAATATTCTGATTTCATAGTCTCCAAAGAATCTTTAACAAGTTGCAACTTAGGGAGAGTGACTTCATCCTTTTAACTCCTCTTCGTCTCTCTTCAATCTGAGCCTTCCAGTAGAGTTTTTCTATTAAACTATGTGTTTGGTCAAATCTAGATAGAGCTCGCACCTCATCTTCAACGAACACCTTGAAGTGACCTTCCCACTCATAAGAGTGCGAAGATGGTGAACTGCTGATAGGCTGCAAGAAAAAAACAGAACTTTGTTTCTTGCGATTGCTGCCCCCATAGTTGCTCCAAGACTCTTGTCTTTCTCCATCAACTAGCTGAAAATGCTCAATATCAAGAAGAGGATTAGACTCTACAAATTCTTTGAGCCTTTTCTTACAATCAGCTTCATCAATAGGTAAATCAGATTTGTGTTGGAGAACCTCTTTAAACCTTTCATCCTCAAGAGCCATATGGTCTTCTAGCTCTACTTTCCCCTCACCGTCTCCATGATCAAAGGTTATGGCAGCCCCCAACTTGATCAGTGATTCATTATTGTTCGTTGCTGAAAGTTTTTTTTAGCAACAAACTCTTCTTTAGTGGCTGCAATCATCTTAAAGGGGTTATCATGGAGCTTTGCCAAAGAAAATTCTTCTTCAAAGGCATCTTCTCCTCCAATGGCCACCGCATAGTTTGCAATGCAATCTGAATTTTGAGCTTCATTAGAATCAAAGGGAAATTCATCCCACATAGTTTCTTTGTCATCCCTAGGTGCCTTCACACTCGGATCCCAAATGGTAAAAGGCTGATTGTTTTGATCAAAAGAAAAGTGATCTTCGCCCTTCTCTTGGAGTGTTGTCTCTTTGAATAGGTCACCACCCCACTCACTTAAACTGATATCTTCATAAGTACCTCTCTCCAAGGGCTTAGTTTGATGATCAAACCCAAGGCCACCCATGTCACCAACATTATAATGAAGCAAAGAGTCATCTATGCAAGTTGTTTGGAAAACTCTATCAATTTTATCTTCAATGAACCCATCAGGAGTAGGTATGTTACTGATTTCATCATTAGCAGTCCCATACATACCAAAAAGGTCTTCTTGGTTACTTGTCATAAATTCTTCATGTGGAAATTCTTGGGAAGTTGGGACAACAACAAGAGAAAAATCCTTCATCACCAAATCTTCAACATGATTTTGCATGAACTCATTGGAATCATCACCAACATCATCACTATAGTAATGGTCATAAAGTGGTTCTATGACACCTCCAAAATTACCTTCAACATGCTCTTCATTAGTGAACCCATTAGTCTCAAGACCTTCATTGGATGAATCCTCATTAGGACTCAAGACTGCTGATATGTTCTTTTCACCAAACACATCTTCATTACTTCCTACCACATGCAAGTCTGAGGGAGTTTTTTGGGGCTCTTCCACACACTCTTCAATTGTCAAGGTATATTCTTCAAACCCATGGTCATTTCGATGTGTCATGTGCACCTTGGTTGTGCCATCTCCCAAACTCGTTGACTGATTTTTCTCTCCAACATGCTTACTTGTGGGCTACAACCCACAAACATGCACCTTTTCTTCCTTCCTTGACCCTTCAACCATGGCATGTTCTCCTTTTTTTATCATTTTCTTGATGTAGTTGACCATAGCTAGCCTTCCAGGTTTCAAAATCAACACACAATTCAAGAAAGAGTCAAAAGAAACAGCGTTCTTAAACTCATCCGTCATGTTTTGATAATCTTCATGGAGAATGGAAGCCTCATGTTCCCATTGCCTCTTGAACTATTCGACAATTCTATTGAATTCCATTATGGGAACTCAAATTTCTTTTTGTTCTCCCAACAGGTTGGTAGGAACTTTGGCTTTGATACCACTGAAATATTCCTAACAATTTTTTTTTCAAATTTTAGACACAACACTTCACCCGTTAGCGTTAGCAAAACCAAATAATCAGCTGAAAGGAACCCTTTCACTTTCTGATCAACCTAGATCCCAGTGTGGGTAAGGTGAGAGCATACGGTAGAAAGGGAATCGTTAGCATATAAATATGAAACTGCTGGAAAAGTACAATGCATATGCAACTAGACCACTTATTCAGCGGGAGTATTTTGATGGCTCAGCCGATCAACATGATGAAGAATTACGAAGTATTGAAAGTAAAGTATGGGGACTTGCCGACTCCTTCCGCTTGTTCAACAGGTAGTACAAAAATGTAAATGTTGAAAGTAAATGGACAGTGAGGCCCGTCCCTTCCACTAAAAGTGGGAATTACAAAGTAAAGAGTAGAAATATGAAGTGATTGAATCAATACTACTGATTTCAGCCTTACAATGAGTATAATCTGCAAGTTACAAAGAGATATAGCTGTCCAATCCACTGCAAATGATATTAGATGATTCTCCAAACTTCTCAAACTTCTCAAATATGAAAAAGAAGCCAAAATAAGAATTTCTAACAATCTGATATGAAAAACTAGCATACATAAAACTCAAACCAGCAAGCCCAGAACACACCAAAATGCTCATAACTCCATCTATACACCTTCGAATGATGTGAAACTGAATGCAAATGAAGCCTAGGAGGTAGGCGCCCAAGTCTAGAACATGAAACAGTAGCAAATACCTTCCATTATTTTATGCACGCTTTCCAAGGCACTTACAAGCAAGGTACAACCATCAAAGAGGGGCGATCAGCAAGATAAATTCAAGGAATCCACCAAAAGTTCTACAACTTTGCAAAATGAGGCGCCCAAGGGAGACTAAATCATAGGAACAACACCCAAAACCAACAAAAATTCACCTAATGAGCAATGAGCAAAAACGTGCTTCAACAAGCACCACACCAGCACACTGAAAAACTGAAAAAACTCACCAAACTTCAAAAAACATCAATATCAAACTTCTCCATTTTGCTCAATGTGTTCTTCAGTGTAAAGAACAGTCCAAAAGCTTAACTAGATGCTATCTTGCAAGCATGAAGCTGAGGTTGCTAGGAGATATGCATTCGTTGAAGCAAGTTTGTAACCATTTCGGCAACACTTTGTTATAATTTTCAATGGATACCAACAATGAAGCCCAACACTCTTATTTATAATCTTCTCCATATATTCAAACCGCTTTTCCCTCCAATTAGGGCACCCAAACTGAAATCCAAATTCACCCTTTCTCAATTTTCATTTGAGTTTCATTAGCCTCGTTTACAAGGTCCTCCAAGACATTAGAGAAATAATACTTTATCAAAAGCAAATATAACATGATATGGGCATCCAAATTGATTTAAGTGAAAAACCTTATAAAAGTTACTTTTTTTAATAAAATCAACTTATCTCTCCAAGCTAGGCGTCCACTATGCCTTAGCAAAAATATTTCACTTAAAATAATAATTCACCCAAAGTACCAAAATTACTAGAATGAGCTCCAAGAGTGCGAGAGACCAACTGCTCCAACCGACTTGCCTAAAATAGCCTCTAAACTGGCCTGCTGAAACCTTGCTAAAAATAGCAAGCGCTGGAAATACTAAAATGCACTAGAAATATTGATATGCCCCGGAAATGCTGATATGCGTTGGAAACCCCAATACTGCACTGCTAAAAATAGCACTTACTATAAATAACATACTTCTAAAAATAGTAAGTGTCTCCGAATACATTTTAACCACATTTTGAGTAGCCATCATAACTTACTAAAAATAGTAAGTCCGGAAAAGTTTGTCAAATGCAGATGCATGTCATACTACTGCGAAGTGCTCTAAAAACCCAAAAAAAAACCAACAACCAATATGCAAAAATCCAACTTGCAAACCCCCGAATCCTCGAAAGAAACCTCCAAGCAGCTAGAAACCCTATTTTTGCCTCTGACTAGCCTACGGGCATCTGGGAATAGGCTAACAATCACTGGAAAGTGTAGTGCTAAAAATGGGAACATTACAACCAATGATGTCCATATCTCCTTCAAATGGCAACATCTCAACCATTGCCTCAACCTTGAATTGAGATGTTCTTGGTAGATTTGATTCATCATAGATTTCTTTCTCTTCTTCTGAGTGCGCTTTCCCCTTGGTCTTGGTTTTCTCCATTGAGCACAATTTCACTATGAGAGCTTCCATGAGCCCTTTCATAGTCTCAATTGATTGAGATATGCTTGTAACATCAACTTCTAGATTGAGGAACCTTGCTTCTTCATGAAGGGTTTTTGCATCTCTTGCTATGCTTCCTAGTTCTCTCTTCCTACTTTGGGGCATGTTGGCATTACAATTCACACCTTTGGAGTGCGTATTGGCAATGAACAACTATGCACAGTTGAACTGCTCTTCAAATTAGGAGGGGAAGCTCCCTCGTTTGCTGATATGCTTAAAAAGTAAAATATTCTAAATCCTATCTTTTTGACTTAGTTGGAAGAAGCACAAGGTTAAGAAAACCAATACATTGCAGCTAAGGTTTTTCTCTGGTTTCCACAAATCTTAACTGCAACTAAGTTAATGCTAAAACTATCCTAGCTCCTCTAGATAAACAGAGCAAGAGGAATTAGGAGCAAAGAATTGGTATACAATAAACTTTAAATCAGGATTCCTAAGGAGGAGGAACCCCTATCCGGGGTGTAGGCTGAAGTAAAGGTTATTGGAAACAACATCAAACGGTAAGCTAGTTTGCGGGATTCCCAAGGAGGAGGAACCCCTATCCGAGGTGTAGGCTGAAAGTAACTTACTAGAAACAAACACTTAGACGACAAACTTTATTTCTAAATTCCCAAGGAGGAGGAACCCCTATTCGAGGTGTAGATATGAAAGAAAGCTTATTAGAAACAACATCAAACGATAATCTTTATTTCTAAATTCCCAAGGAGGAGGAACCCCTATCCGAGGTGTAGATATGAAATAAGATTATTAGAAACAAATAAACCTTGGACAGCAAATTGCATGAAGGACCTATCACACAAATGAATGATCAAACCAACTTTATATTAACAAAGTGAACAAGTACATAATAGCAATATTGCACGGCAAGGTGGGCACAACAATTTGTTATTGTAGCAAAAGTTCTAATTACAATGTGAACAAATATTGAATAGCAATATTGCACAGCAAGGTGGCACAACAATTTGCTATTATGAGCAAAAGTTAAAGTACAAATGAGAAAGGATGCTCTTATTTATAGAATCTCGGAGGAGTAGGGAACCCTAAAATCTCCTCGAGTTAACATGAGTCTTGCAAGCATGCAAGATTTATTCTTAAGTCTACAATAATGCAACTTAACAGTTAACTGGAAAAATTACCTTAGTTTATTGATTCTAAACTAAACTAATTGGACTACGTAACACGCAAGTCCTTATTGATATGAGAGTTAACTGACAACTAACTGAAAGCTAAATGAGAACTCCAACTATACATAGATGATTCCAAAATAGACATGCCATGATATGTGGGACAGTGAGTTAACTCGGAAAGAGGCCTCAAGTTAACTGTTGTGTCTAATGTCTATCTTGGAAAGGTGAAACGTCATGATCTGTAGTTCATTGGCCATAATCTTGAGCAATTAACTCCTCCACGAGGTTGTTGATAGCCTCTTTATCTGGAGGTCTGATACTCCTATGAAGTACTCGGTGTCTTCGCAACATCTCTTCATTGTCTGTGATCTGACTCTGCAACAACTTGAGCAATCCAGGAAATATCTACACACTTCAACTTGCAGTTCACTGATTGGTAACTTTGGCGGATTTGTAATTGGAGTGATGACCTTTGTTTCTTTTACAGCTTGACACTTTTGACACTTTTCTTGATTCTTCTTAATGGAAGAGTGTTGCATGATGGAACCGCGAAGTTTGACCGCAAACACTCTTGCTGTGAAAAATGCACACGAACTCGCTGCACATGTAGAACTCCAATGGTATTCAACCCTCTAAACTGGCCTTGGAAGGCAATCAACTATATGAGGTATGAGACCTTGTGGATTTTGAGTGACTACGCCTGTCAAATTGTCTGAATCAACCCTCCAGATGTGCTTGATGCAAATCGGTGTCAGCTTTTGTTATCGTGAATCATGACCGATTTGGTCTTGAACTCAGTCTAAGTGAACTACATGCTGAAAAACTCACTTGTTGACTGTGAACATGGCTATATTTTGACGACTTTTTTCGGAAAGCTAAAACAGCTCCCGATGAAGCTAAAAATAGCCTATCGAGGGGCAATTTTTAACAAAAAATTCGAGACATGGGTTTTGTAGAGAATGAAATTTTAAGCCAACCCAGATCGTCAGAAATTCAAAAAACTGATTTTTACTTAGGCATGCAAAGGCTTTTCATTCGAGAACTACAGTGGTTGTAGGGGCTCCAAGGGCAATTTTTCCCGAGAAAAACTAGCACATGGGTTTTGTAGGCGCTGATGAGATGAACACACCTAGATTCTCCGTTTTTGAAAAAGTTGACTTTTAGGCCCACATGCAAACGAATCTTCGGAAAAAAGCATAGTGCTTCAAAAATGGAAGCAACGGGGCAATTTTCTCAAAACATTTTGGAACATGGGTTTTGCTGCCGATGCTGCGTTGAGTGAAGCCATATGACTAGATTCTGAAAAAGATGCCATTTACTCTGACATGTGAGAGAAAACCTAAGACAAGGATAGAAGAATTTAGAGAGAGAAAATATAAGTTATTCTGCCTCTTAAAATGATGCCTATGCCTTGAATGAGATTTGTTGAATCTGGAAATGCATGCACTCGAATGATGAAGCCTGGAAAATAAATCCTCTAAGTAATCTAGACCTGGCACTACGAAGAACATTGAAAAATATCACCTATAGCGCCTTCAGATCTTGCTTGCATGAGAAAACAAGTGTTTGCGTTTAGCCTGTGATGAGAAAAATGGATGCCCAAATGCCTTAATGAATAAATTTTGTGAATTAAGGTGTCAATTTGCATGCAAAAAACCCTAAAATGGGACGCCAAAATATTATTGGATCCCATTTTAGTTAACTGAATGAAAAATAAACCCAAAATGGGTGCCACCTTTGAGCACTTCAGTTATTCGCCACATGGAAGTAAAATTTAAGTCCAGTTGAAGTCAACTTAGAAGTTAAACTGGAGATTAAATATTATTTTAAGTTGAGTTAACAAACTCCTCCAATATAGGGTGTCCAAGTTCACTTCAGTTCAAAAAGTCAAAGTTTGACTTTAGGCGCCAACTCCAGACTTAGAATTTGTTTGAGAATTCTCATTTGCAAAACGTCATTGGAGGCTATGTTCGATCACTGATTTTGATTGATTGATGTGTCCAATTGACTGGCTAATAGTTTCATTGAAGAGCAGGATCAAAACTAATAAGGCGCTCCTTGAGGTGGCAAATGCTAATTTTGACTTTTGAGGCTTCAAAATTTAGGGCGCCCTTGGCTTATAGGGGCGCTTTTTCTCCCAGATAGTCAAATTTTCAATGATTTTCATCATTTTGAAGGTGATAATGCTAATTTTGACTTCTGAGGCTTCAAAATTCAGGGCGCCCCTAGCTTATAGGGGCGCTTTTTCTCCCAAACAGTCAAATTTTCATCAATTTTCATCATTTTGAAGGTGATTCTGACCTCACTTCATCTGGCAACTCTCGATACTTGGCAAAACTTTAGAGTTGGCTGACAGGCTCACTGCGGAGCTGGCTCAATTCTGAACATGATCTCCTGGAGAGCACTTTTTCCAAAAACATCATTTGGCAGGGGAAAAACTTGGGCACCCCTGGCCTCCAGGGGCACTTTTTCTCCCAGAGCCATTTTTTGCAAAGTGTTGAATCTCCACTCAATCCCCGATTGTAGGCTGCTGACAAGTCTTCTGACTCAGTTGAGATATGCAATGGAAAGCTGGAAGTGTTACATACAGGATGAGTATTCGAGATAACCCAAACAATTGAATTTAAGGACCCAAAACCTTGGGCGCCCCTGGCCTCTAGGGGCGCTTTTGCTCTTTTTTGACATTTTTGACCATGATAAAACCTCATGTTTGACTCTTGATTCCGACAATTCAACAATTCAAATTATCTTGCTGACGGATTTGTTGCGAAGCCTGATCAAGTTTGAGGCAAACATCCTGGGTATCATTTGATCAAAAACCTTCATCTGGTACCTCAAAAAGTTGGGCGCCCTTGGCTAGTAGGGGCGCTTTCTGCTCCAGTGTTAGTCAAATTTTCATCTCCCTCATTTCTCGTTCAATCTCCAGTTTCACATGCTAGACAAATCCTCTGGACTGGCTGGTAGGCTCATCGTGAAGTTGAAAATATTCCGGAGAAGTCTTCTTGGAAGTGACAAATCTCAAAATGATAATCTGGGCCTCTGAAATCTAGGGCGCCCCTAGCTAGCAGGTGCTCTTTTCATTCAAGACTAGAAATTTTTTCGGCATCTTCTCAACGAAAATCCCCTTCGAGACGAAGCATCATTTTGGACATAACTTGCCATAGAATCTTCATTGGAGTGTTTTAAGCTTAGATTTCGACATTTGGCACTTGGCCATCTACCATTGACGACCTTGGGGGTCCTAATTTTTAACTTGAAAAAGTGAAAACTACCTACTAGACTTAAAACGACTTTTAATTGAATCTGACTTCACCACTATGATCGTGAAGTAAAATAAGCCAATCAAAACAATTTTTAGTCAATTCTGACTAGTTTCAATTTTAAGGGTTTTTTGCCTAAAAACAAGGGTCCATAAACCTTGATTTTCAAAATTTTCAAATTTTACCAGTATCTTACTGACATCAAACTGACTAAAATCCCATACTTGATTTGCTCAAAAACTGACTTTTGACATCATTTTTACAGGATTTAAACCATTTTAAGCAAAATGCCTTAATGAAGCAAAAAATTTGGTTTGGGTACAATAGGACTAAATGTCTCTTTGCAAAACAATTTTTTCCCACTTGATCTTGTTGTGGGCATCAACCTACAAAACCACTCAATTTCCACCAAAAGAAAGAACTTGCTCTTATACCAATTTGATTCATAAACTACAATGTTTCTACCGTATAATAGTCAACATACAAATCTATGTGAAGGAAATAAATGTTGTACTCTTTAGGAAACAATTAAATCTGAACATGGAAGGAAATCAAGAGACCACAACAGAACAATTGAAGACACAAGGATTTTTACCATTGAGAACCCAAATTTGAGGAGAAAACTCCAGAAAAAGTGATGTGAATGACCTCCTTAATCACTATGTCCAATAATAGATACAATCTCAGGCCTCTTGGGTACACAACTAGCTTGAGGCAACAATGTTTTGTTCTTAAGATCACTTACAACAGTTTTCCAATACTCTTACAGTTTTTTCCACCTAAATACAGTCTACTTGTTCGCTTGGAACACATGAATTCTCTTGAAATTCACTTTGAATCCTCCCATTGTTTTGCAACATACATTTACAATATGTATTTATGCTTTTGCAATAGAAGCAGAAAAGACACTAGGAAGTTGATAAGTGTAGAATTCAAAATGCCACCGGTCGTATTTAGCACTTGATTTGACTGCTGCTTTGTGTAGACTGGTGGTTTCGTAATCACCTTGATGGCTATGAAACCACCACTATGAAACTGCTCCTTTGATGAAACCACTCTTTCAGTGTCTTTTTTACTAAATATCTTTTGGAAGCCATAACTTTTGCATACAAACTAGAAACAAGGTGTCTTTTTTTTGAAATTGGATAACTTTTTGAGAGGAATCTGAATGCTTAAGAATTTCTACTTTGGATGCAACTGTAGCATGGTTTATGAGCTTTCTTTGTCATGGAGTCATAGTGTGACAAATTCATGTTGTGATCCATTCACGGATCACAAAAGCTCCACACTATCTGAAATTCATGTTGATAACTTCTGTCGTTGAATCACAATGGCTATTATCATTGTAGATCGTGGCCAGGATACTTTGTGTACCATTTCCACTCCCATTGGAGGCCCTCATGGATGACAATGCACTATGGACAAGTGTCTCCAACTTAGAGTGCTACATGATCCAAGACAATATATACATCATTTTTGAAGATATACCCCATATCCCCTGTTTGAGTTGCATTATTTTCTATTAGTGTTGATTAGTTATTCTTGATATGACCAATATTAATACAAGGGGATATGTAGGAATATAATCAATAACTATATTTCCATTGGTCCGCATTCCTTCATATGACCATGAATAAATTTGATTATAAATATTTGGTCTAGGAGCACTCTTTCATTGGCTAGGTAGTCTGCAATTCTATTTGGCTCCAGAAAGCAAATCAGTTATTGACATGATGCAGTACTCTTAGGGATTTTCTTGTATTGGCTAATGGTTAAACTTAATGTTTATAGAATATTACTTACAATTAAATTCCTTAATCCTTCAAGTATTATATATTCACACAAAGAATTTAGAATGCAAATAGTTCATTTTGGCTTATCTGAGATGCATAGTCTTTTTAAACAGCAAGAAGTTAGTTTTACTTCCACTGATGGGAAATTATAGTTAAAAATCACAACTTAAATGAAATGCAATCTTTAAGTACATGATGACTGAGCTTCTTATTGTACTTAGAAGCAGCTCTTTTCTCTACTTCAAAGATATTGAATGGTATCCTAGTAATGGGGTTTCTCTGAACAGGACTTTTGAATTAGTGAGTTGTATATTGTTCGATATGAAATAATTTTTTTCAAATCCTCTTCACTAATTTTAAATATTCCTGTGACATGTTGCATCATGTGAGGTGCCCCAAATTACAAAATTCTTTGTTTCTTCTTATTCATTATTGTCTAGATTTCTTGTTTAAAATGATTTTTTTTCTACGACTTTCTCTTATCATCATATCCTTTTCTATCACAGGATATGGCAGCATCATTATTAACTGCTTTCCAATGTTGTGCATATCATTCTAGTTGTGATAATCGCACTGGAACTCTAAGTGTGAGTAGAAGTTTGCCTTGTTCCGTTGCTCTTACCCCATCATCAGTCATGTTTTTTCCTCGAGGGAGCTATATTGGAGGCATCAATTCAAGGCCTTCAAAGACCAAAACAATAGTTATCAGAGCAACAATAAGTGATAATGATCCAAATGAGAGTGACAATGAAGATTGTGATCAATCAGCTGCTGATGAGAAATCTAATGATGTGGGTTTGTATTTGTCTGCATTGCATCTTTTTTTTATATTGTATATAAAACTCACATGTCAAATTCAGATAGGTTTGTTTACATTCATATCTTTAATTACCATAGATTATGAGAACATGGTAGTAATGACTTTTTCTTCAAGCATCCCATGTCACATTTGTTAACACACAAACTTCAAGTGATAATTATCTTGGGAGTTTCTTTTTGACAAGTTTTAGTTTTGGCAAGAACTTTGTTCATTGTATTCTCAACCCTTCATAATCATGAGATTTTAGAAAAATATTCTGTGCATCTTTATTTATTTGTAAACTTCTAGGGCTTCTTGTTATATTATGCTGCCTATAACTTATCAGCAGATGCTAGCAATCGGTCTTCTTGACATTTCAATCAAGTGTATACACTACTGTTATATGCCAGTGTACCAAAGATTTATTTTCCGAGAATACATAACTCTTTATCAATATGGTAAAGTTTCCCTAAATTGTAGATAAGTAAATACTCCACTTTTTTATTACATCTCCTACTTTCTTCCTTTGGGTTATGTATATACTAATATTTTCAAAATATCTCAGATTTGGAAATTAAAGTTTTCTATTGAGGTAAGGATTATATATCATGCCAAGAGAAAATTCCCCTGAATAGAAGAGACACTGATAAATATCCCACCTTTTGTGCATGTCATGAGTTGTAAAATTCAGGTTCCCTTACATCAAAGGGAGTGGGAAAAAATGACTTCATCATTTTGGTGTTGTGTTTGATGGCAATATTGTCTAGTATGAGTGGGTGGAAAGAATTCTGTCACGAGCATCTAACATGATCTTTACGACATCTCTGCATCAAATGTTACGCACAAATGGAATCATGCTTTCCTTAGAGCTTTTTTAGTTTCTCATTGCATATGACTTTCATCCTCTGCAGGAGATTATCATTGCATCAATTCGCATGTATTACTTTCCATGTTCATTCTCTCTCTCATTTTGCAAGATGCAAACGAGTTTGAAAAGATTATGTAGAGACTGATGGTCTCTATAGTATACATCTGTAGTAGTGTCCTAATAATATTGGAACCTACGATGAACTAATTACATAGCTTCTGAAATTGTTTATTCAAAAAGATATAATCATGCTAGTTATAATCTTGTTGTCTGTAGTTTGGTTTGTTACTTTGAAGTGAAGGCATTGAAAATATTCTGAGGATGGACAATTGTAGATGGTAGTATCTATAGACTCACAAGGCTAATTTTTTTTAGATTAAAGACATACCTTGCAATCACCTCTTAGTTTTCACTTTCTAAAGCTATGAAGGAAACACACAAACAGGACAGAAAACAAAGATATGGCTGCCAAACTGATTACACTTTTTCATGAGCTTGGACCAAATAGATCTACAAGGATGAGGTCTGAATCAGATCAAGCACATTGCAAAATCTAATTACAAGGATGCACATATATACAAGCAAGTGATTCTTAATATTTCCTTCTTATTGAGAGGATGTTCTCAATTTCTATGGTAGAGGAGGAAAATTATATGCGAAAATGGTGTTAGAGATCAACATGGCTTTTGTTGATAGAGAGTGTTATTAGCTGAGCAAGTAGTAGTTTCCATCTTTTAATGGGTGGGAACATGAACATTGAGCAATGTATTCATAGCCTACGATTGTTGAAAATTTGAAATAGCAGCCTCCAAATGAGTGTGTTGGTGGAGAATTATTTTCTTGCATTTAGTTAATTACTTTTTTGTGTATTTATGCTTAGGATAAGCTTTCTTAGGTAGCTTGCATTTGCACATGTGACTTGTACTTCATTTGTTTGGTCGAGTTATACTATACACATGTGAGTACATCTCTTTTATCCCACATTGGTTGTACCATTGTACATTCACATCTCTTGGTGGTGATCCTATATATGCCCACCTCATGTACTCTTTTATATGGTCTCATTTGTATATTTGCATCCTTTGATAGGATAGATTATTCTCTCTTTTTGGGTTCTTTTGTGCTTTAATTGAAATACCTTGATCTTGGATGGCTATCTCCATATCCAAATCCTTGTTCCATGGGGACACATCCACCCCCCCAAAAATCTCCATGTTTATAGGACATAGGGACTTGGGGAAAACATCACCCTGCGGTCCCTCCACTTTTGTTGATGATCGAGGTTCGTTTTTGGAATGTCCCCTTGGTTTGGGGATGACTTGGGTACTTCAGGCTAAGTTACCGGTCTGGCCCCTTCAGAGCTCGGGTCTTGGTTTAGTCCAGCTTGAGTTTGGGGTTTGGATCCGATTCTCTATGGATTCAAGAAGGTTATTGCCAAAAGCTTGCGGGTCCATCTCGAGCGAACTTGGGCAAACCCGGGGTGAATTTAGTAGGTACCATAGTGTTGTGACCTATTTCACACATCGCCCCATTGCAAATGGGGACCCCCTTCTTTTGCTTTTCGGGTTTTTGCCTTGGCAGTGCAACTGCTTATCACCATTTTATTTACAATGAGGAATTGGAGTTTTTTTTAATCATCTGACCCAAGTAGAGAATTCAAGCCCGTATCAGTGCCTAGATGTCATGGAAGGGCTTAGAAGGACCGGTAGACGAGGAACGCCATTGCTTTGAGTCAATTCTGACACTTCCTATTTTTTAGGGAATCTGCTTTTTTGCTTTTTGGCATTTTTAGGCCATTCTGGGGTTCCTATTTTTTAGGGATGCTTTTTTTGCTTTTTCTATTTTTGGAAAGTTTCTATTTTTAGAAAGTTTCTATTTTGGGAAAAAGTTTCTATTTTCGGATCCCACAGAGCATGAAGTCAACACGCCTCTAGAAATCATGATAATCAAGGTAAAATGGCAAAAGTTTGGGAAAAAAATGACTAAGTCTGAGAAGGGCGCCTATGAGGAAGGAATGGCAGATAGAGCATGAAGTCCGCCCTACCTTTGGCATGCCAAAGGTAGGCACTGGCAAGCCAAGGCTAAAGTCCGCCATGGCATGAGAGGCCTCCAAGTCTGCCATGGCATGAGAAGCATGAAGTCCGCCCAAGGAAGAGGTGAATGGCACAAGGAAGCTAAAGTCCGCCCATGGCAAAGGAGAGGCCAAGTCCGCCCTTGGCAAGGAAAGGTCAAAGTCCGCCCAAAAAGTCAATGGCATGAAGGCTAGCAAGTCCGCCCAGCAACATGCAAGAAATAAAAATGGCTAAGTCATGAGCAAGTCCGCCCAGCAAGGTAAAAAAAATGGCAAATGACATGTGAAGTCTACCATATGTAAAAATGGCATGAGAAGCATGAAGTCCGCCCCAAGAAGGTTGGAGAAGGGTGGAAGTGTGAAGAGGTCCGCTCCAAGATGTTTGGAAGTGGTGAAATTGCAAGGAAAATTTGCCATGTGTTGAATTAAATGGCAAATTGAAAGTGAAGTCCGCCATTGGACAAGGCAAGGATAAAATTCGCCATGGCAAGAAAGGAGTGAAGTCCGCCCTAGACAAAGGGAAGATAAAATACGCCATTGGCAAGGAAATATGAGGAAATTCGCCCGACTTAGGAAAATAAATTTTTATTTTTCTAAGGCATGAAAAATGGAGAAATATCTAGAGGGAGAAGAGGTTAGGCCGGCACGAAAATCACTCCTCGGCATAACGGAATAAAATTCTTTGGCATAAAATGAAGAATGTCTGGCAGAGCAAGTATGAAGTCCGCCCCTCTCGGCTTGGATGAATTCCTAAGGCACAGTGGCAGAGAAATCTCCAAGTTCGCCCACCCAAGAGGAAAATTGGCAAATCTACTGAGAAGTTCGCCCAACTTTGGAGGCAAGGAAAATTTCTAAGGCATTGGCAAAGTGCGCCAAGCATGAGAATGTCTAAGCACTCACCAAGTTCGCCTAGTATGAAGATGGCAGGTCGAAGACAAAGTCCACCCAAAGAGAAATATACATGGTCTAGCCAAAGATGAAGTCCGCCATGAAGATGTCCAGCCATAAGGTCAAGTACGCCCAGAGGAAAGTGCATCTTATCCGGCCAGCTTCAAAGTCCGCCTTGTCCAAGACACAGCCAAATCCGCCAGGGAGAAAGGAAAAGAATTGGCTTGCCAATGAGGAAGTCCGCTTAGGCATAATAAAAAATGGCATGTCAAGTCCAAAGTCAGCCAAGGTCAGAAACAAGCATGGTAAAATTTGCCAAGAGGAAGCAAAAAATGGCTAAGTGTGGAATTTTCTTACAATAAAAGGATCAAATTTTGACTAAGTGTTGGAAAGAAAACAGGAAAAATGAAGAGGAAATAAATGAAATTCTTGCCCAAGGATGGAGTCTACCCTACTTAGCACAAACCAAACTCATAATTGAAGACAAATCCACAGGCAAAGTTCATTCGAGCATAAAGATGGCCAAACTCTTGGCCAAGTGTTGAATGGTCCACATGAAGGCATTACAGAATGAAATTGAATAGCCAAAATTTGGCTAAGTGTGTGAAATAATTCACAGAGAAAGTTCCAATTTCCTCCATTTTGGCGAAAGCATAGGAGAGCTCATCTCCAAATTCAGGGCACTTGAAGGAATTTCACAGCAGTTAGGAAAGAAAAGTTTAATGACTTCGAGTCTAGACATTTTCTCTAAGGGGAAACTTCCAGACTTCAAATGCAAGTGAGAAGAAGAAATCAAAATCTCAAAGGAAATCCAAGGTCAAAGCTAGGAAGAAACAGGCACAAAGGACAAAGTCGTCAGCAAAGAAAGATATTCTAAGGCAAGTGCATGGAGAAAGAACAAGGAGACCAAGGAGGACATCCAGTACGTTGAGGTGGCGCCTCGTCATCTTCCAACCAATCAAGTTGTTCCAAGTCAACTGGTCTAGGTTCAATGAACCTGACTTATCCATGGAATTGGTTTATATTTAGCAAGAAGGACGAGTGTCCCAAAATATAATTTTCTCATTGGTCGAGAGGTAGCTAATTACGACAAGCCCTAATTAGGGTTTTATTTTGTAATCTCGACCATTGAGCCTAAATCAATCTTGACCATTGAATTGTAATTGGGGAGCCTATAAATTGAGCTCGCCCCTCATTTGTAAAGTGTGAAGTGAGTTGTATAAGATTGTTGCGACAAAACTATTTCCGTTTATAAAAGCTCTTGTGCATGATTTGCTAAGAACCACTTTTATTTTCAAGTAGTGTGCGAGGTTTTCATATTTCTCCTTCAACACTTAGAATAGAATTAGATTAGTATTTGATTTATATGTTGGTTAGTGAATGATAGATTTGATAGCAGTGGTGGATAAAATCTAGCTCATACTTTTGTCGAATGGATGATTTGCATTTGATGTGTAAAGTTAGCTTGAGCCAGTAATTTGTGGATGCTTTACTTCTGTTTGTTTTGATTATCAACTCAAACATGAAAATTATTATCACTTCCGTTGAAAATTGCACCCACTTTGCGTAGTTGTCCGAAGGAGGCGAAACAAAGTGTGGTTACCCTACTTTATCTAGTCACTGCCGTCTCTTGAGTTCTTAGGAGTAGCTTAGACTTCTAAACCCTTGCCTTTTTGCATTTTTTTTGGAAATCTGAAATCCCCATCAAAAAGAGCTTCAATGATAAAACTGTCTAAGTCCTAAACTTGCAAATAGATCTTAGCGTAAGTCCCCTTGTGATTACCAGCAAATCACAACGCCCACTGGCCTTATCCACATGTCATGACCTGACCAAAGAATCATTGGAGTTATTGTATTATCTTTTAGGTATTTGCAATCACTTTTCAAGAGAGGATAAACTGTCCCTTGGGCATTTTACTTTGTGTTCGGTGGCGTACTCAAAACACACACCAACAAATAGTTGGCAGACTCGCAGAAAACTAGCCGAGTTTTTAAAAACTTTCCCGGCGAGTCTTTTCAAAAAAATTGCGAGTTTTCACCAAAAACTCGTGAGTCTTTACAAAAGGCTCGACAGATACATTAAAAATGCGAAAAATGCAAAAAAAAAATGAAAAAGTTGTCGAGTTTTTGTTGACTCACCAATTTTTGGCTTGGCGAGTTTTTTTCTAGGGCGAGTCTTCCAACTATGGTAGGTACCCATGCCAAAATGACGAATTTCGCCTTTTTTTAAAACTTTTTTTAAACTTTTTCTTACATTAAAAAGTCTATTTCACCCCTAAACCCTGAAAGGTGGAATACAAAACATCTAAAAGGCAAAAGCAAACTCATTTTTCATATTGTGAATGAAAAACAAAAATATTGTCCTCCATTGTTGAACTTATATTCTTGCTTGCCATTGCACGAATAGAGTTGAAGATTGATCGTTGAACACCCCAAGCTGGTCTTTGTGCTATTCCTATGCATTTGCAAGAGTTCATTTGTATTCAAGGAGATTGTAGAGGAAGATTTATTCAAAAGAGGTAGGTTTTTTGAAGTTTTTGGTTTTTCTTTCCTTCACTTTTTTTTACAAATGAACTCTCTTGTTTTGTTTTGAAGTTTTTGGTTTTTTTTTTTTAAATTCTTCTAGGTATCTATAACACATGCTTACATTTTTAAAATGAATTAAATATTAAGTTGTATTTATATATTTTTATTTTCAAATTTCATTTGTTTCAATTCTTTGAATGTGTTGTTTATTGAACTTGTTGTTTTAGGCATAGATGGAAGACTCGCCAAAAACTTGCAAGTTTTTTTCCAAAATGAGTTTTTGGAGCAAGTAATTGCCAAGTTTTAAAAAAAACTCGGCCTCTTAGCAAGAAGAAACCTGCGGCCGGAATCAAGGAAATTTCGATTCATTTTTTGTGGTTTGTATGGTTTTGAAGGTCTTAATTTGGGCTTGGTGGCGCGGGTTTTGCCCCTCGACCCCGCCCTATATTGTGATAGGGAGTGCTTCAGGGGCGCTGCCCCCAAATCTTGCAAGGGGCACTGCCCCTTGACTCTGCTGGGGGCATTGTCCCCAGACCCCCACGAGGGGCGTTGCCCCTTGACCTCGCTGTGGGTGTTTCCCCCAAACCCCCATGAGGGGTGCTACTCTTCGACTGCACTAGGGGCGTTGCCCCCAGACCCCCACGAGGGGTGCTGCCCCTTGACCCTGTTGGGGGCTTTGCCCCTAGAGCCCCACAAGGGGCGCTACCCCTCGACCCCATTGGGGGCATTGCCCTCAAAATCCCATTGAATTCATTTGATTTTCTAGGTACTCTCCAAGTCCAAGTTTCCAAGTTTGCCATTTTCATTTTGTTTCAAAATATCAACATCAACACATTCCACAAGGATGCCATTTTGTACCCAATTTGCTTTCAAATCTATCAAATACAACTAGACTCAACTTGTTTCTTTATGTACTCATTTATTGACACATTGGATGCATCTTTTCATAGAATTTTGCAAAAAAAATGCGTTTTTAATGAAATTTAAGCAATTTTTTAAGTTGCCGAGTTTTCTGCCGAGTTTTTTCTGAATCGAGTTTTTCGGGCTTGCCAAGTACTTGCAATTGGCGAGTTTTCCAACTATGGTTTTAGGTATTACAATGGCAATTGGTTCTAGCTCTGTAATGTCCCTTTTTTATTTACTTTGAAGGTAAAGTCTAAAGATATCAAAAAATATGCTAACAATCAATAGACTTAAGAGGCCACAAAGTGATGCACCTTTGGGGCTCTTTGGGGAGTACTTTAAATGTCTAACATTAGTTGGATTATCTGATATTTACGTATTGGTAAGTGTTGTGACCTTTTTCACACATCACCCCATCCAAGACGGGGACCCCCTAAATTTTGCTCCATTCTGGTCTTTTGGCTTTGCGTCTCTCTCTCTCTGGTCCTCCGGGGATGTCCCGTCGTTTGAACCAGGTTGAAATATTGTTCAAGTCTGTGAAATTAGGGTTTTCATCCTTCAGGCTTATTTAAGGTCAAACTGAGTTATAAAATTGAAATCCAGGCTTGGTACAGCAGTCAGAAAGCTTCCAGCGGGGTCCCGTTAAATTTTCACTGTATTCCGGCAACTTGCTATTTTTAGTAAGTATTCAATTTGGGGCTATTTTGTCGAAATTTTGGAATTCTGTCAGTTCCACCACCATCAGGTAACCTCAAGCTGCTTGCACATAAATTTTGAGCCAGATCGGACAACTTGCTATTTTTAGCAGTTCAGGCTTTAGGAGCCATTTTCAGGGGTCAAATGTATGATTCCTCATTGCATGTCCAGAGATTACTTCTGGGTTCCTCGAAACCTTCGCAACGATATAACATGCAAACCGAGACGATCACTTTCAGAGTTCAGCCTTCGGAGGCTATTTTTAGGGTTTGCATGCAGAGTTCTTCAACGCATGTCCGGATATTCCTTCTGGGTTTTTCGAGAGCTACGCAACAGTGTGACATGCAAGCGGAGAAGATCAAATTTCGAGGACTTACTATTTTTAGCCGGTACATGCATGCAGACCAGTTTTCTGGGTTTCTTGAGATCCCACAGGCAATATGACATGCAAAATCATCCGGCGGTGGATGAGTCACTTTTTAGGCAGTTTCTATTTTTAGCAGGTGCATTCTGGCAACCGCCTAACACTCCAGTTCAGCAAGTAGAACAACATGCAGAAGGAACGAGGACAAACGGAGACCGTTCGGGATACATGCAAGTCAAATTAGGGTTTCCACTTTTATAGGGGGTGAAATCCAAAAAATAGTCTAGGGGGTGAAATCCAAAAAATAGTCAAGACAGAGTACCCCACCCATGTCAGCACACTTCAAGGCACTTGCTGGCAAAATTTGAGCAGAATCGGAGAACTTACTATTTTTAGTAAGTCAGGGCATGGCTATAAATAGCGGGTCTGCACCCGAGGTTGGCATCAGAGCGACACTCAAGTTCTTAGGATCAGGCGTTGCAATTTTTGTGCCAAACGGAGCTACTGAAGTCAGAAAGTCAAGAACTTACTATAAATAGCAGGTGGCTATAAATAGCAGGCTGACATGTGGGACTGACGAAACGGGTTCACAAGGCAAAGAGGGTTGTGTAACGAAATTTTCAGGCAAAACGGAGCTATATGGGTCAAAAATCAAGGGACTTTCTAAAAATAGCCTGACTTACCCAAAATAGACGGTGAAGATGAAGGCAGGCAGAGGTATGAAAAAGTTTCTAAGTATGAAATCGAAAGCTCCCCCCATGAAATGCGCCCTCAAGTCAAAGCTTGCATCTAAAAAATGCCTAAGGCATTGCGAAAATAAAAATGGAAGCATGTGTGTGAAAATGCACCCATGATAAAATGGAAGCTTCCCATGTCAAATGCGCCCATGTTGGAGGATGCCTGAAAATATTCTAAGGCAAAAACGGGAGTAGCCATGTTAAAATGCGCCCAAGCCTAGATGATGCTAAGAAGAAGAACGCCTAAGGTAGAAGGAAATAGAACTTGCAAGGGTGAAATGCGCCCTCAAGGTGAGGAGGTCTTAAAATTTTCTAAGTCTGGAAAATCAAAGTTCATGTATGAAAATGCGCCCACCTAGTAAAACAAAAGCATGGGGTCTCATTTGCGCCCAAGGAGGATGTTGCCTAGTAAAAAATTGTCTAAGGCAAAAATAAAAGCACCACCCCTCATTTGCGCCCATGGAGGTAATGAGGTCTTGAAAACGCCTAAGTGTGAGAAAATAAAAGCTAGCACATACAAATGCGCCCTCAAGTGTGTGAAAAAGCGGCTAAGGCATGAAAAGAAAGTAGAGGGGTGGAAATGCGCCCTCAAATGGAAGCTCATCCCCTTATTTGCGCCCAAGGCAAAGTGGAAGTAGCCATGGCAAAATGCGCCCAAGGCAAAGTGGAAGTTGCCTAGTGGAAATGCGCCCTCAGATATGTGAGAAAGCAGCTAAGGCATGGAAATGAAAGTATAAGGTGTAAAATGCGCCCAAGCTCCTCCCTCATATGCGCTCAAGGTTATTGAAGCCTAAAAAAACGCCTAAGTATGAAATTGAAAGCTACCCTTCTAAAATGCGCCCACCTTGATGAGTTGCTGAAAAAGTCTAAGGCGTGAAGAATATGCTAAGGCATAGAATGAAAGCACATCACCTCATTTGCGCCCACCTTGTGATGATGCCTTGAAAAAGTTCTAAGGCATGTAAAATGAAAGCTCATGTATCAAAATGCGCCCATCTCCAACAAGGAAATGCGCCCAAGTCAAGGGGTCAAGAGGGTGGAAAAACGCCTAAGGCAAAAAAAATAAAAGCTTCAAGGTCAAAATGCGCCCCCAGTCAAAAGGAGGAGTAGAAGTCTAGAAATTTCTAAGGCACGAAAATAAAAGTTGCCTAGTGGAAATGCGCCCTCAAGGTAAGTGGTGATGGAAAATACTTCCTAAGGCGTGGAAATTTAAAGCTTGCCTACTTAAAATACGCCCAAGGGAGGAGGAGAATGTTAATAAAATTTCTATGGCATGGAAATTTTTAATTAAATAAAATAAAATGCCAAGGGGAAAGATACGCCTAAAGGAGATGAAAATTTAAATTTTCTATCAAATGTGTGAAGTGGAGAAATTCGTAAGGCGTGAGAATTTGAAAATTTGAATAAACGGAAAGAGTGGGTGAACATGAAAATTTTCCAGACATTTAAATGGGGTTGACGACTTGATAAAATATTTTCTAAGTGAAAATCAAATGAACCCGTTTAAAATGCACCCATGAGTTAACAGAGTTTAAAAATTAATTTCCTAAGGGAAATTTTAATATTTTCAGAAGGGATTCGTTTTGCCTAGATTATTTTCCTGACGGAAATTAAGTCTCAGAGGATGAATTATTTCGAGCATGCAAGTGATTTTAAATCACCCGGGGTTGAATATTTTAAAAAGAGAATTTAAAATGTCTAAGGCAAATTTTATGAAATCGAGGATTTAAATGACAGACATTTTAAAAGTTGGAAATAAATTTACAACTCCCACGAATTTTCGAGTTGGATTCAATTAAACACTGCGAGATTCTTAAATGAAATTTTCAAATCAAATCAAGTGATTTTTCTCGCGAGTTGTCTAAATTACTAGCAAACCAAGAGGAAAAAATTCGAATTTTTACAAGGAAGGAATCATTGTTAATGGCAACTGCCATAATGACTGGTTGACAACTAGCCCACTACTGCGTTTGAATTAGAAGATTCCGAACGAAGAGAGTGGAGAATTGATGAGGGTGCTAAAAATAGCCCCAGCCTTACTTGGCAGGATTCTTCGAGAAGAATTATTTAAACAGTCTTGTTGTGACCTTTTTTCACACATCACCCCATCAAGATGGGGACCCCCCTAAATTTTGCTCCAGTCTGGTCTTTTGGCTTTGGTTCGCTCTCTCTCTGGTCTCTGGTCCTTCCGGGGATTGTCCCGTCGTTTGACCCGGGTTGAAATATTGGTCAAGTCTGTGTAATTAGGGTTTTCATCCTTCAGGCTTATTTAAGGTCAGACTGAGTTATAAAATTGAAATCTAAGCTTAGAGCAGCAGTCAGAAGACTTCCAGCAGAGTCCCCCTAAATTTTCACTGTATTCTGGCAACTTACTATTTTTAGTAAGTATTCAATTTGGGACTATTTTATTGAGATTTTGGAATTCTGTCAGTTCCACTGCATCCGAGTGACATCAAGCTGTCTACACGTAAATTTTGAGCCAGATCAGACGACTTACTATTTTTGGCATTTTGGGCTTTAAGAGCCATTTTCAGGGTTTCCACATGGGCTTTTCAGATGCATGTCTGGAGAATCCTTCTGGGTTTTCCAAAACCTTCGCAGTGATGTAACATGCAAACCGAGACAACCACTTCCAGAGTTCAGCC
The DNA here is from genome assembly GCA_007115665.2 of Sequoiadendron giganteum. NCBI lineage: Eukaryota > Viridiplantae > Streptophyta > Pinopsida > Cupressales > Cupressaceae > Sequoiadendron > Sequoiadendron giganteum. The sequence continues at coordinate 752,334,716 of CM021100.1, forward strand.
TTCGGAGGCTATTTTTAGGGTTCGCATGCAGTGTTTTTCAACGCATGTCGGGTTTTTCTTCATGGGTTTTTCGAGAGCTTCGCAACGGTGTGGCTTGCAAGCGGAGAAGATCGAGTTTTGAGGACTTACTATTTTTAGCCAGTGCATGCATGCAGACCAGTTTTCTGGGTTTTTCTGGGTTTTTTGAGATCCCGCGGGCAATATGACATGCAAAACCATCCGGCAGTGGATGAGTCACTTTTCAGACAGTTTCTATTTTTAGCAGGTACACTCCGGCAGCCGCCCAACACTCCAGTCCAGCAAGCAGAACGACATGCAGAAGGAACGAAGTCAAACGGAGACCGTTCGGGATACATGCAAATCAAATTAGGGTTCCCACTTTTATAGGGGGTAAAATCCAAAAATAGCCGAAACAAAGTACCCCACCCATGTCAGCACACTTCAAGGTACCTGCTGGCAAAATTTGAGCAAAGTCGGAGAACTTACTATTTTTAGTAAGTCAGGGCACGGCTATAAATAGCAGGTCTGCACCCGAGGTTGGCATCCAAGTAACCCTCAAGCTATCAAGATCAAGCGTTGCAACTTTCAGGCAAAACGGAGCTACTAAAGTCAGAAAGTCAAACTTACTATAAATAGCAGGTGGCTATAAATAGTAGGTCAGGGCAGAGGACTGACAAAACAGGTTCACAAGGCAGAGAATATCATCTGATGAAATTTTCAGGCAAAACGGAGCCTTAGAGGTTGAAAATCAAGGGATTTGCTAAAAATAGCACAACTTGCTAAAATAGAATGCAAGAGCAGGAACAGGTAGAGGCTTGAAAATTGTCTAAGGCAGAAATAAAAGTAGACCCATCAAAATGCGCCCTCAAGAAGAGATGCCTTCAAAACGCCTAAGGCATAAAACAGAAGCTCATACCTCAAAATGCGCCCAAAGAGGAAGGAGAGAGGTGAAAAGTTTCTAAGTCATGAAAACGAAAGTGGAACCAAGGAAATGCGCCCATGGTGAAAATGAAAGCTCACATGTTGAAATGCGCCCACCTAGCAAAGCAGAAGCATGGGGTCTCAAATGCGCCCACCTCAAGGATTGAAGCCTTGAAAAAGTTTCTAAGGCAAAAAACAAAAGCTCACCTAGTAAAATGCGCCCACCTCAAGGATTGAAGCCTTGAAAAGTTTCTAAGGCAAAAACAAAAGCTCACCTAGTAAAATGCGCCCACCTCAAGGATTGAAGCCTTGAAAAGTTTCTAAGGCAAAAACAAAAGCTCACCTAGTAAAATGCGCCCACCTCAAGGATTGAAGCCTTGAAAAGTTTCTATGGCAAAAACAAAAGCTCACCTAGTAAAATGCGCCCACCTCAAGGATTGAAGCCTTGAAAAGTTTCTAAGGCAAGAACAAAAGCTCACCTAGTAAAATGCGCCCTCAAGGAAGGTGAGGATATGAAATATTTCTAAGGCATAAAACGAAAGTGTCAAGGGTGAAATGCGCCCTCTAAGGCATGAAATGAAAGCTTGGCCTAGCATTTGAGCCCATGATGAAGAGGAGATGGCCGAAATTTTTCTAAGGCATGAAATGAAAGCTTGGCCTAGCATTTGCGCCCATGATGAAGAGGAGATGGCCGAAATTTTCCTAAGGCATGAAATGAAAGCTTGGCCTAGCATTTGCGCCCATGATGAAGAGGAGATGGCCGAAATTTTTCTAAGGCATAAAATGAAAGTAGAGAGGTCAGAATGCGCCCAAGGCAAGATAAAGTGGCTAGGACTTGGAGAAATTTCTAAGTCAAGAAAATGAAAGTTCAAGACCCCATATGCGCCCAAGGATATTCTAACTGTTTGAGAATTTTCTAAGTGAGAAATCAAGGCTTGCATGAGTAAAATACGCCAAGGTTGCTGGAGAAAATTTCCAAAGGCAACAAAATAAAAGTAGACACATGAAAGTGCGCCAGAGGTGTAAAGTGAAGGAATTTTTTTTGAAATAAATATTTCATCAAAATGTATACGCCTATGGTAGAGAAAGTGTTAGAAATTTTTTTCTAAGTGATATAACACTTCACTAGGGAAAAATACGCCCTTGGCAAGGAAGGATGATTTGATGAGTTTTAAAATTCTCCGAAGGCAGTTGAAAGTTAACGAATCTTTTTTCAAGGGGAAAATTTGATATCGACGAATATTTTCCATGGGTCAAGTGAAAATCAAATGAACCCGTTTAAAATGCACCCATGAGTTAGCAGAGTTTGAAAATTAATTTCCTAAGGGAAATTTTAATATTTTCAGAAGAAATTCGTTTTGCCTAGATTATTTTCCTGACAGAAGTTAAATCTCAAAGGACGAATTATTTTGAGCACGCAAACAATTTTTTAATCGCCCGGAGTTGAATGTTTTAATGAGAGAATTTAAAATGTCTAAGGCAAATTTTATGAAATCGAGGATTTAAATGACAGACATTTTAAAAAGTTGGAAATAAATTTGCTACTCCCACGAATTTTTTCGAGTTGAATTTATTTAAACACTGCGAGATTTTAAAATGGAATTTTAAATCAAGTCAAGTGATTGTTTTTCTCGCGAGTTGTTTAAATCGCCAAGAGTTAACTGGCAGATTAAGAGGAAAATTCGAATTTTTTTACAAGGAAGGAATCATTATTAATGGCAACTGCCATAATAACCGGCTGACGACTAGCCCACTACTGCGCTTGAATTAGAAGATTCCGAACGAAGATAGTGGGAAATTGATGAAGGTGCTAAAAATAGCCCCAGCACTACTTAGCAGGATTCTCCGAGAAGAGTTATTTAAACAATCTCTTCTCTCATTTCTCCTCACATTATTTCGAAGTTGAAGTTGCTGAAGAAGTTCTGGAGAGATTGAAATATTTTCCAAGTGGTTGAGGAGAGAAATTCTGTGAGAGTTTATTTTATTTCGGAGTGTTGAGTTGCTGAAAGTACGAAGTGCTGGAGAAAATTTCATTTGCCGAGACTCTTTCTTTCGAAAAGCTGAAAGTGTGTTGCTGCGACTTCGAAGTTGAAGGTTGAAGTTATTTTCCGGAGTTGCTGGAGAATTTAATTCTCAAAGAGCTGAAAGTGGAGTTGCTGCGAAGTTTAAGCGTTGAGAAGTTGAAGAGGTTGAAATTTCATATTGCTGGCAACTCTTTATTCCTCTAACTGCTGAAGTTGACAAAGTGAAGTCAAGGTTCGAACAATTTGTGCTGGAGAAATTAGCTACATTGCTGAAAGTTATTAGCTTGCTGCGTTTCTTCTTCACCAGTCAGAAGTGCAGTTGCTGAGAGTTGTCTCTAAACTCAGAGATTTTTATACAGTACGAGGTTTGGAGTTAGAAATTTATGCTGAGAAATTTTATTTTCAAAGCTAACTCCGTATTCGCAGCCATCTCGGGAATTGTTTTATTTTATTAATCTGCAGCCTAGCTTATTCTTCTATTTTATTTTGCAGATGGCTGGCGCAAAGGATGTTGCAGGAACAAGCAGAGCCGCAGGCAGAGCTGCAAACACTGAAGCAGGCAAGGCTGGCTCATCCCGGCAGGCAATGATTAAGAGGCTCGCTAAGCCATTTCTCCCAAAGTCAGCAATAGTTTCAAAGTTGGCGGGATTGAATGACACCAACCTTGGTTCATTTAATCTGAATGCACTCAAATCGAGGATGTTCGGGCTAGGGGGCCATCAACCATCCGTCACGGCACATAATATAATGAAGAGTGGAATCTACGCAGCTGCTAGTTTTCCGCCAGCAATTCAGTGTCCGGAGCTAATTATGGAGTGCGCCAATCACTACAAGCCAGAACGTAGGACGATTGTCTCTCCGGATGGTAAACTGCTCGCCAACTTCACACCGGATGCCATCGGAGAGGCATTTGGGATTCCGACTGCTGAGGAGATGTTATACAGGACAAATAAGAGGGCAGATAAGATGTACTCTTCCTCTTTCGAAAGAGTCACTGCAGTCATCAACAGAGTTTGGATGCAGAAGCCGAGGCCACCCCGCACTAAGCTCCCAAAGCAGATAATTGCCGAGGACGTGAAACAAGAATACTGTGATTTGATAATGATGCTGAGCCGGGTGAATGGGAGTGCACAGGCTTACATTTTCGAGCCTTGGATGTTCTACTTCATCGAGATCATCTTGGAAGGAAAAGAGTGTGTCGATTGGGCTAGGATGATTAGCAACCACATCGATGAGCAATTCAGGAGCTTGAAGGTGACGAAGACTTTCTACATGAGCTCATATGTGATTTACATGTTGGCGAGAATGACTAAGTACAGAGGGATTTCGTACAAAGAGCCAATCGGCTGTGCCCCTGGTCAATTCAAAATTCATGAAGCCTGCACACAGCTACATTTGGCTAACATTGCCAACTATAAACGGGCAAATGATGCATTCACAATGCACATCGCGAGGACGCTTCAGCAGAGAACGCAGCAGAGAATATCTAAAGAAGCACAGACACTGATTGAGGAATATGGGTATTGGCTCATCAAATTCCCGAAATTCACATATATTAGGCTGCAGGGGTTCACTTCGTATCCGTATCGGTTACCACGATACCCCACTGATCACATAGTAATGCTTGAGATATCTAGGCAATTGATTGCCTACGATAAGATTCAGAAAAGGAAAAAGAAGGGTGGGCTTGATTTCCCTATCACCATGGGAAATTCCATTGAAGTGTGTCCCTCTTTGCAAGCGGCCCGAGAGGCAGAGGATGAGCTGCAATCTTATCATTTGTCATATCACACAGGCAGGCAGGATTTCGATCCTTACGGGAACATCCGGATGGTACAGAACGTTGAATACCGGCACAGAGCTCATCTGGAGGACTTCTGGGCAAATGCAGTGGATGAGGCTGAGATAAGAAGAAGGATGTTTTCCAGACTTCCTCTCAAGTTGATTAGAGAATGTGAGATTATTCCAGTTCCCGACCAGGTGGAGGAGGATGTCAACGTCATGCAACCCGACTATGGGTCAGTTAGGGATACTCCTGTCCCACCACCTGATTGGTCCGAGCCAGAGATCATGGACTTGGACACTCTTTCTATCCCGGTGATGACTTTTACCAGGACTTGGGTCGACAGACATGTATGCAGACTTAAGAGCAAGTCGATCGCCCTTACTTACAGCTTGATGGGTGACCCAAGGCCGTTATCGGTAAAAAGAGGGAAACAAATTGCTCAGACATCGAGGGCACAAGTGGAAGTGCCAACCCAGCCGATACCGTTGAGGATAGAACAAGCATCACCCGTGCACTCACAAACTCAATCTTCGAGTTTAAGAGTAGTTTCATTATTTGCCGATCAGAGGGCAGGATTAGAGGAAGAGCGGGGACTTGAGGAGGTAGATCAGCCCAATGCCCGGGAATCAGCTAGTGTCAGTCTATCCAGGGGCGGCCAACAGGAGGAGGAAGAGGAAACAATGGCCGACACCCATTTTCAGCAGATGTTGGACACAGCTTTGGAAGAAGAGGAAAACACAGAACAAGGGACCCAAGGGTCGGGAGATACCCAGATTATAGAGGAGGATGAGCCTGAGCAGACCAGTGCAAGAAGAGAGGAAGTGCACGAGATGGAGGCAACAGAAGAACAGCCCCTTGTCATTTGTAATCCACAGCAGACAGTGCCTGATTGGCTTTCCGACAGAATGAGGAGAGAACCCGAGGATGACACGGATCCGGCCATTGAGATGGAGGAGTTCCTTAGGAGGATCAGTGCGCCACCAGAGAAGAAAAGGGCCCGAAAGTTTTCAAAGATCTCGACCGACGAGTCAGGTTCCCGCACGCTTCAGGTGGCTATTCCGAGGGAAGATTGTGATCGAACCGAGGAGAGGCCTGAAAATTATGTGATCACCACAGTAGAGTTGGGTCGTCCTACGGGAGCCCAAGTTATCGAGGAGTTCGATAACTCCTATCAGGCATTGAAGGATCAGTTGCTCCGCACGGAGGGGAAGTATAAGAAATTGAAGAAGGAGCACAAAACCTTGATAGGATATATGCAGAATCTAGCACGTCCAGGTGAACCAGCAGACCCAGCAGTAGAACGTCCATCGGAGCTTCCGAATGAGTCAATTGTTGCCTTAGAGGATTTAAAGAAAATGGAAACGGAGGCAGACAAGTGGGTTAGCCGTGTTCATACTGAGACAGGAAAATTCATGGAGGACCTTGCCGATGCTTATCGACAGGCCTCAAATATTTTGGCACGAATGGATATAGTAGATCAGGCCTGGGGTGATACTCGCATCTATCAAACGAAGACTGTACTTCGTTTGGGGGCTTTGATGCATGTACCTCTAGAAACCTTAGTGGATGGAGGTGTAATTCAGAGAGGTGATAGGTACGATTTCACCAGTTGGTACTCCTCGGTGGTCACAGGCCGTGGATTTCACGACGCAGCAAGGGCAGATTCAGCTAAAGTGAAGAAGGCAATGGGCAACATCTTGGGGGGAGTCCTCAATACATTAGAAGCCATATTTGCTAGAAAGTTGGTCCCAGAGGAGATAACTGCTGATGGTTTGAAAAGTAGACTGCCTCCATTCTTCTCAGCTGCGAGGTCACTTGTCCTGGATGACTTTGAGAATGTCTCCACGCTCTCTAGTATAATTCAGCATACCCAGGACGCCTTGGTGACATGGAAGAAATCTTGCATCAGATACGGACAGACGGTAGCAGTCTTGGAGTTCCAGCTCAACCATATTCCACCGATCTCTACACAGGAGGTTGAAGCAGTAATTGCCCGGTTGATCGAGTTTGCTATCCGGGAGAAGGCCGGTGGGAACGCGCTGCTTGATGAGGATCTTCTTGATGATGGTAGTGGGCATTAATTGCTCATTATGATTCCTGCAAGGGAGTGGAGAATATTCTGTGCATTCATTGCCCACTCCTCTCTGTGGCGGTTTTTAGGGCAGAAACCCTAATCAGGGCATAGGTGGCTCGATCTGAGCCCTTCATTGTAATTTGATCTGAACCGTCCATTGAATTGGACTTATTATAAAAGGGGCATCCCCCCTCATTTGTAATAATTAGAATTAGAATCAGAGATAGATCAGAGCTAGAGAGTATTGGAGATAGAAGTTAGAAAGTAGAGCTTAGAAGTTAGCTTAGATTGAGGAGGAAAGGAAGTTTTCCCATTGAGGACTTTGTAAGAAGTTGTTGTGAACACTCTCATAATATAAAGATTTATCATTGTTTGGTGGTTCTATCTTCTATTGTGAGAAGCTAGCAAGGCTTGTTCGTCTTTCCAATTCAAGGTAGATAGAGTAAAATAGATTTTATTTCATGCAAGTAGTTGTTAGTTGTGGAGTGTGGCGTTGTGATTTGAGCAAGTCTTCTCGTCCATACCACTAGCGGACTTGCTGATGGTAAGTTCGCCTTGCGTGGTCAACTGGAGTATCAGCACTTAACTTCGATTATGGTTCATGTGTTTGTATGCGTCGTGTTGACGGTATGAACGTGTTGTGTCATAGTTTGAACATTTTCTCATCCTTTGAAGATTGCACCAACTTTGTCGGAGTTGTTCGAAAGAAGACAAAGCGAAGTTTGGTTTGAAGATTGTTTAAGTCGATCTTCGTCCTCCACCCTTTTAGAAGTAGATCTGTAGAATCCCTATCCCTATCCCCTTTAAATTCTGCATTTTCCGAGTCAGTCTAGATACCAGAACCATATTGCCAAATCATTCATGTCCTAATTGCTTCACAAAGTCGAACAACTACGTAAGTCCCCTTGAAATAACCAGCAAAACACATCAACCAACTGAGTCTATTCGCGATAAAAGGAACCTTGGAGTCGAACACATGAACTTTCAAGCAATCTTAGCATGTGGGACACTTTGATCAAGAGAGAATAGAGTGACCTTTGGGCAACTTTATTCTGTGCTGGCGCTGTCACAAAAGGCACGTCAACAAGCCGCTTGATGCTTTAGATCACCGTCTTCTGCCATGAGTTGACATAGACCTCTCCCGCAGACGAGTTTGGTTGGTTTGATATCCAAGTTATATTCCTGGAACTTTGCGATCCAGTTGCCTCTTTTAGTTCCCATCTCCTGCTGAGTTAGAATACTCTTGAATGCAGGATCAGTGACATATACTGTTGTGTGAGCATTTAAGATATAGAATCTAATTTTTTTTACAGCTCTCACAACAACATAGGCGTTCTTTTCAATCTGGGAGTACCGGAATTCGCTATCTTTGAAACTACTGCTCATGAAAGCAATTGGCGATTCCGTCTCCTCGTTCAACTTCTGAGTTAGTATGGCAAAGAAAGTGTAATCCGACGCGTAACAATAAAGAATGAATTCCTTATTGAAGTCGGGTCGGACTAGCACCGGTGACTTTCTGATGGCTTCTTTGATCTTGGCGAACGCCTCCTTTCCTTTGTAAGTCCATTTGAAGGCGGCTGTCTTTTTCATCATTGCTGATATATCCTTGGTCAGCTCTGAGAAATCAGGTACAAATCTTCGTATGAAATTTACCTTTTCGAAGAAGCAATGCACCTGAGTAGTATTGGTTGGGAGAGATAGGTTCTTGATTGAATCCACTCGATCTGGATCGATTCGAGTTCCCTCTTTGGAGACGACATGGCCCAGTAGTTTGCCTTCCGTCATTGCAAAGATAGATTTCTTTGGATTCAAAGATATGTGGTGATACCTACATCTCTCAAACACTTTCACTAAGTGTTGAAAATGATCTTGCCGCTTCCGTGAGAAAGCGGTAAGGTCGTCAAGGTAGATGACTATCACTTTGTTCTTTAGATCTCCAAATGCCAAGTCCATGGCTCATTGAAAGGTGGCACTAGCGTTGATGAGGCCAAAGGGCATCCTCTCATAGGTGAATGTTCCCCACGGGGTGGTGAACGCTGTCTTGATTTGATCTTCCTTAGCCACCGCAATTTGATTGTATCTGGAAAATCCGTCAAGTAATGACAACATCTCCGATCCGGTAACCGTTTGCAAAGTATGCTCCATGATAGGTAAAGGATAATTATCCTTTAATGACGATTGGTTGAGGTTCCTGAAGTCGACGCAAATCCGGATCTCTTCATTCTTCTTGCGCACAGGAACAATATTGGACACCTAGGTAGAATGATGGATTGGAAATATGATCTTGGCGTCCACCATCTTCTGTACCTCTGCGTAGATTGTATCTTGGACACGCGGGTTGTAGTGCCTCTGCTTTTGCCTAAAAGGCTTGATATTTGACTTAAGTGGAATTGTGTGAGACAATTCTCTTGGCGTGAAGACTTTCAGATCTTGATAAGTCCATGCAAAGACATCTCTGTACTGCTTAAACAAGGAGATAAAGCTGTTGCTTTCCTCCTCAGTGCAACACTTTCCCAAGTTGACAAGACGAGGCTTATCTTCAGTGCCAATGTTGACCTAACTATAATTAGTAGATGTTTTGCTGGCTAAATTTCTTTGATCTTGCACGTGTCTATCATGCTTGTCAAATATGTCCTCCAAGGATACTAGACCCTTGGGGATGTTATTACCTCTTAGCTGGATGATGCCGGATTTTGTTGCTTCAGAATCTTCCGCTATAGATTCTCTGAAAGGGGGAGTACTTCCCTCAAAGAATAGTCCTTTATAATTGTCCCCCATGTAGAGGAACTCCTTGATGTCATCATCATCATCAAAGACCTGCCAATTTTCACAATTGTCAGGGATAGATGGCCTGTACACGAGCTCAATAGCGAAGTCATTCTGACGGAAATCAGAATGGGGCATGAAGAGTGCAGCCGACACCGCAAGGGCATCCACTCTGCTATTCTGCTCACGTGGAATGTACTTGATGTTGAATGCTTCGAACCAATCGATAGCATTCGACACCCTTTGTCGGTAAGCCTGAAGGCAGCCTTTTCTAACTTGATAGTGCTCTCTGACCTGTTGTACGATCAACTCTGCGTCGCCTTCGGCTTGAAGGTATTTTATACCAATATCTCTTGCATTCTTGAGGCCTGATATGAGCGCCTCGTATTCTGCAGTGTTGTTTGTGTTATCGAACTGCAAGCGATAAGCAAATGGGTATAACGTGCCTTCAGGAGAGGTAATGACAACTCCTGCTCCTGAGCCTACTGTCGAGAAACTCTTGTCAAATTGCATTGTCCACATCTTTGATCCTTCATTCGATGTACTTGTGGCAAATGCAACCTTCTTTTCCTCTTTGGTTACTTCGGACAGCATGGCATATGTACCAGGACCCGTACTTTGATGTAGTACTTGTGCTTGGGGGTCCTGAGATTTCACCACTGTGAATTTGGACTTAGCCTTTGGTTCCAACTTGAAGGTACCTTTCTTTAATGGAATGGTCACGTACGACCAATCCAATTGAATCTCGCCTCTGAGATCCTTGCAAAAGCTTTGGCTCAGTAACATCCCATAACTGATTGGAATGTTAGCTATGAGGATGGTCATCATGATCTTCTTCTCTGGACAGGACGCTAATCTTACTTGTGCGTCTTTCAGTTGGCCGACTAACGACACCGGTTTTGATTCAAGTGAGTAGCACTTGTCATGGGTTTCGGTGCACAATAGTCCCAATGCGTTCATGATCTACAACGACATGACGTTGTCCGATGCTCCTGAGTTGATGATGCAGTTGCTGAGTTTATAACCTCCCATATACAGAGATATGTAGAAGGGCTTTGGCTTTTCTCCCGCTCGTACGGAAGATTCTAGCAATGTAGGCTGGATGACAGCCCGCTTCTACACTACTTTGAGAATCCGATCCATTTGATTGGGATGATCCTGGAGATACTCCAGCTGTGAGATCTGTACCTTCGTCTTCACCATAGATGTCACAATGTCAAAGTTCGTCAAGGACGAGTCTTGAGCATTTGATGTGATGTTCTCTTGTGTAGACTTGGGATTAGAAGTGGAAGCTTCTTTTCCCTTTTCATTTGGCTTCCGTCTTTCTTTTTCTTCTTTTTGTGCTTTGAAATGTTGAGCATGTGTGAACATAGGCGTCTACATTTTCTCATGGTTGACAGCAAGACAGTACTGACGGTAGTCTTCTTCTTCTCGATTTTCGGGTTCACTATGAAAGTATCCCGTTGCCGAGTCACCATTGAAGTTGTCCTTTTGTGGTGGAGCAACGTTCACATTTGAAGGTACGAAACTTGAGCTTTGGGGTTGATCTTTGGCATATCCCATGATTTGGTCCATTCTTTGATTCTCAAGGCATGTGGATCCGGTGTGTTCGTCTGTATCATGGAAACAACATAACATATTAGAATTTTCGGCCTCTGCTCCTCTTTGCGGAGGTCCTTGATTTCGAGGCTTGTAGTTATTGAAAGGTTGGAAATTATTCCTCTTTGGCTGGTACAGCTGCTGAGGTTGGTACTATTGCTGAGGCTGGTACTATTGTTGTTGTTGATATGGTGGTGGTGTGGGCAGTGCTTGCTGCCCTTGATTGGGTGACTGTCTCTTGAAGATAGTCACTTCATTTGCTACCTTTTGTAGCAATGGATCTGCTGATGCTTGGACTAGCGGTCTGATAGCATCACCCTTCATCTTTCCCGTGGTCATCATGTGATCCTTGATCTCGATAGCCTTCTCTTGTGCAATTTGTAAGTCCTCTTCATGGCTTCCTTTGATGAAAAAGGCTATCTCTGAGGGAAGGGCGTTGATGAAGCTGCTCATCAAGATCTCGTCAGATGGGTTGAGTGTGTGAGAGAGACGTGTAACTAGGCGATTAAACCTTGGTACGATTTCCCTCACCGGTTCTGTAGGCTCCATCTTAGAGTGTGATAACCGGGCAAATAACTTGTGGCTATCTTCGGCGGGTTTGAATCTCGCCAAGAACTTCTCGCTCATGTCCTCCCAGTTTCTGATGACTCCTGGTGATAAGTGATGGAACTGTTGTGACCTGTTCACACATCCCCCCCACTCAAAATAGGGACCCCCTAATTTTTGCTCCATTTTGGTCTTTTGGCTTTGGTTTTGGGTTGTTTTGCGTCTCTCTCCGTTCCTTTGGTCCGTCCGAGGATGTCCCTATCTTTGACCTAAGTTGAAATTTTGGCCGAGTCTGAAGTGCATGTTGATGAATTAGGGTTTTCATTCTTTAGGCTCGTTTGGGGTCAAATCAAGTTGGCAAATTGAAATCTGAGTTTGGCACTACAATCAGGAGGCTTCAGGCAGGATCCCATTAAATTTTCACTGCATTATGACAACTTACTATTTTTAATAAATACTTAATTTGGGATCTTTTCCTCAGGATTTTGGAATTCTGACTCCTTCACCACATTCAGGACACTTCAAAGTACTTGCATGCAAAATTTGAGCAAATTCAGACAACTTTCTATTTTTAGCAGTTCTGGCTTTGGAAGCAAATTTCAGTATTTGCATGTGTGATTTCTCAATGCATGTCAGGATATTCTTTCTGGGTTTTTCAAGAGCTTTGCGATGATGTAACATGCAAGTCAAAATGATGACTTGCTATTTTTAGCAGGTGCTCGCATGCAGACCAGTTTTTTGGGTTTTTTTGGGTTTTTTGAGATCTCTCGGGAAGTATGACATGCAAATACATTTGGCAGTCAATGGATCACTTTTTCAGGCATTTACTATTTTTAGCAAGTTCACTCCAGCAGTCCCAACACTTCAGTTTCAAGAGCAGAGCAGTGCAGGACAGGAATGAAGTCAAATGAAGGTCAATTGAGGCACATGCAAACGAGATTAGGGTTTTCTACTTTTGTGCCTAAAATGGGGGGTGAAATTCGAGAAAGTGTCGAATTGATGTGTCTCACTGAGATCGACATCTTTCAGAGGGTCTACTGGTGAAATTTGAGCAAAATCTGCATACTTACTATTTTTTAGTAAGTCATTTCCAAGGCTAAAAATAGCAGGTCAGCACGAGGGGCAGGTGTGAATAGGTCAAACAAGTCATGAGGGTCACGCTTGGCCAATTTCAAGTCAATAAGAGTTGCAGAGGTTTGAGAATCAGAAGGTTACTAAAAATAGAAAATGAGGGCAAGCAGGCTAAAAAATTGGCCAAGTATTCAAGAGCCACCCCCAGAAGTTTCCTTGACACTCTAGATGCAAAAAACGCCTAAGGCATGCAAGATAAAATCACCAAGGGTAAAATGCGCCCAAGATGAGAAGAAAGAGGTTTGAAAAATTTCTAAGTTATAGAATGGAAGTGAGCCCTCCCATATGCGCCCAAGGAGGAGTCTTGGTAATGAAAATTTTCTAAGTCATGTGAAACATGGAAGCTGGGCACCTCAAATGCGCCCATCACAAGCAGGGTGCTAAGAAATTTGCCTAAGGCAATGAAATTGGAAGCACCACCCCTTGAATGCGTCCATCATGAAGAGGCAACTTGAAAAGTTCCTAAGGCATCAAAACGAAAGTGAGAGGGGTCAAATGCGCCCAAGGTGGTAGAGGAGTTGAGAAATTTTTTCCAAGGCAAGCTAAGGTGGAGGCTCCCCCTCCTAAATGCGCCCTCAAGGACATGGAGGCTAAAAAATTTATAAGTATGAGAAAAATGGGAGCACACCCTTCCAAATGCGTCCAAGTTGAGAGGAGGTGCAAGGAAAATATTCCAAGGCTTTGCAAAATAAAAGTTGACCCCTCTAAATGCGCCCTTGAGGGAAATGAAGAGGCAAAAATTTACTAAGTCATGAGAAATGGAAGTAGGACCCCCTATATGCGCCCTAAGCAAGTGGGATGAGATGAAGAAATTTCTAAGTAAGAAAAGTGGAAGCTCACACCCCTAAATGCGCCCTGAAAGACATGGAGGCCTAAAAAATTTCTAAGTGTGAGAAACATGATACTAGAGGTGATGAAATGCACCCTCAAAGGAAGTGGAGATGCAAAAATTTCTAAGTATGAGAAAAATGAGAGCTCCCCTCCCAAAATGCATCCTCAAGGTGGCTAGAGGCATGAAAAAAATTCTAAGTCATGAAATAAAAGAAGGCCCTCCTAAATGCGCCCTCAAGGTGTAGTGAGTTGTCTAAGGCATGGAAGATGAACCTCAAGGGGTCAAATGCGCCCATCATGAGCAAAAGGTTTGAGAAATTTTTCTAAGGAAGTAAAATGGAAGTAGCCCCCTCTAAATGCGCCCAAGGGATAATGTGGAGTCCAAGATTTTTCTAAGGCATGGAAATTTGAAGTAAGCCCTCCCTATTGCGCCCAAGAGAGGACAAGAAGTTGGGAAATGTTCTAAGGCAATGAGAATAGAACTACACCTCCCCTAATGCGCCCAAGAAAGTACAAGAAATTGGGAAATGTTCTAAGGCAATGAGAATGGAACTACACCTCCTCAAATGCACCCATCTTAGACAATGAAGGCATAAAAGTTTCTAAGTTATAAAATGAGAGTAGACACCCTCAAATGCGCCCAAGGAGAGGAGGCAAGGGTTAGATGCATGAGAATTTTCTAAGGCATGGAAAATGAAAGCATAAGGGTCCAAATGCGCCCAAGGAAGGAGTTGGATGAGAAATTTATTCTAAGGCACGGAAATGTGAGCAACACCTGTCAAATACACTCACAAGGAAGAGATGAAATTTGTCTAAGGCATTAAAAATAAAGGAGTCACCTAGTGAATGCGCC
>CM021100.1:752349346-752462668 GCA_007115665.2 Sequoiadendron giganteum
GGTTTGTCATTAAGGATAAAATAATCAAGTTTGAAGCATAAAATGAGTCATTAATACTATGGAGTTTATACTAATACAGTTTAGGGTTTATAAGGCATTTTAATTATTTAAGAAATTAAGACCAAAATTTAAATAACGAAAATATTGACATAAATAAATGTTAGGGACATTACAATGGTCTTAGAGCCGGTTTTCCTACCAGCCTATTCTTCTTCTCAAAGTTAAATCTTTGTATGCAAAACTTCTATGCATTCTAGTGATGGGGCCAATAGGTATCTTCAAAGAGAAATAAAAAACAAAGGCATTCATTAGGAAGTCCAAAAGGTGAAACACTTCTTATAAGTACAGTTCCAAAACAAACTATTATGGTAGAAAAAGAGAAGGCCAAGAACCTAGAGGCTAGGTAGAAAGAAAGTTTGATATGAAGTTGAACATGTTGGCACAAATGCTTCACAAAATAGACAATAACATGATTGTCCCTAGGCAATAGACTAGTGAGGGGAGCACTTATGAGGCTGACAATTATAGAGCCTCTCCTACCAACACTCAAAAGACTATCCTTGTTTCATTTGCTAGACCTCTCAAACCCACTTTCCTTTCTAGGGAAGAGGAGGTCCATGATAAGGTCCTAAAGCCCAAAACTCAATCATTGAGTACATTACAGTTAGTTATGTAGGAGTTAATGGTGAACACCCAACACCCTAGGAATAGTTGCTAGATCAAAATATCTTTCACAAGAGAGAAAATGGCAAGAATAGCTTGTTTGATTATGGATGCAAGATTACAAGATTGAATATTTCAAATTTACATGAGAGGCCTTGCTTATCAAGGCAAGGTGACAGATAGGATTAGACAAGATTGTGACATGTGTCTAAATCCTATGTTATGACACAACTATCTTGACAAAAAGGTCAAAAAGATAAAATATGATAAGATCTTATCTAGACAACTAAGACTTCTAGGACATCTAGAACTTAAGTAAACTTAACATGTGAATAAGCCCCCTTACTAGGAATTAACTAGGTACAAGACTTTATTCACACCAAAACCCTCCCTTAAGTGCAACTTAGGGAGTAGATTATTATGCAAAGATGCAAGGATGGGTCCCAACTACAAGGCCATGTTAGGTACCCATGTACAAAACAATCTCACACAATCAGAGAAAAGGAGAAAGCCCAGTGGGACAAAACTCCTCTCCAAAAGAGAGAAAAGATACAAACAAGGATGATGTATGTGTTGGAGAGTATTAATTTCTCCCGTTTTTGTCAAACTGAACATTAAATACAAAAGTTTCTCCCAATTGCTGAGCATTAAATATAGAAGTTTCTCCCAGCTGTTTCTCCCGAACGTTCAAACTTAGCATTTAAAAGAGAAGTTTCTACCATAGACCTTCAGTCTATTTTCCACGCATGTGTTTTGGATATGTAGATCTCCAGATTGTTCTAAGACCTCTTTAAATAGAGGCATTTTGTAATCGATGAATCGATGAATAAAATTTGCCTTGCTTTTTATTTGTTTTCTCTGCCCTTCAGTTTGATATCGGAGCTGAGAAGAGCTTGGAGAGAGAGTGAAAGAATCCCAGCTGATGTTTGAAGGCATTGAGTAAGTTGAGTGCTGGTTTGAAACTTCTGTAGCAGTTGGAGGAAGTTGCCAAAGTTTGAATGATCGTTGTGCTGGAGTTGCTGCCCAACAGAATCGCTGAAGTTGGAATCTTTAGAAAATGCTGCCAGTCAAGGTTGCAGCTTGAAAGATCCTGAAGAGATCGTAAGCTTGTGTTTGAAAGATCTTGAAGAGATCGTAGCTATCAAAAAGGCATGTTTGAGCCGCCAATGTTTGAGAGAAACCAACAAGTGGTTGTAGAGCATTAGCCATTTCATCAAGAACAACTGTAGCTCCATTGTGGTAGAAGGTATGCATTTAAGAAGCAAAGAGGATTGTATTGTGAAGCCATATATTCTGTTATTTGACATTGGATTTTTGGTATGTTTGTTTTGGCTCAATCTTGGTTGGTATTTTGCTTTGAAAAGCAAATTGATATTGTAAGCAGCCAAAGTTCTTATTGTAAAAGTACAAAATTATAGTTAAAAAAAGAGGAAACAAACTAAAGTAAGCACTAGGGTAATACAATAAACAATATGGCATCGGGAAGTAGTATAGCTCAACCACAAATTCCAATTTTCTTTGGTAAAAATTATGAATTTTGGGCTATAAAAATGAGAACATTGTTTTGCTCTCAGGAAGTATGGGATCTTGTTGAAAGAGGGTTTCCTGAACCACCAGATGAGGTTGCATATCCTAGCACTATCACAACAGGATAAAGATAAATTAAAAGATAATAGAAAAAAGGATGCAAAAGCATTATTTCTAATTCAACAAGCATTAGATGAATCTATTTTTCCTAAGGTTTCTGTAGCCACAAAATTTAAGATAGCATGGGGCATATTAGAAACAACATATCAGGGGACATCAAAAGTTAAGGTTGCTAAATTGCAAATACTTAGGCGTGATTTTGAGAATCTATGCATGAAAGATTCAGATTCAGTTGATCATTTTCATAATCAAGTAATGAATGTGGTCAATCAGATTAGATCATATGGTGAAGATTTGACTGATCAAAAGGTTGTTGAAAAAATTCTCTGTAGTTTTCCTAGAAAATTTGATGCCATTGTTGTTGCTATTGAGGAGTCTAAGGATTTGACACAACTCTCTATAGATGAGTTAATGGGTGTTGCAAGTATGAATGTGTTTGGTGGTGTTGTCATTAATGTTGTAATTGATGTCAACACAGTTCATAGTGATTGTAGGTGGTTCATGTATAGTTGAGATACTGCGGAAATGTTGAGAGTGCATGGAGCTATATTTATGGTGTTGCAGATGTGCTGATGTCAAGTGCTTTTGAGAAAATTAATAAACAATGAAGACAGTGTTGTGTGTGTGTTCTGAGTGTGCTCCGGTAATATGCTCTGCATTTCTTCTGTGTTGATCCTATGCCTATGCAGATCTATAGTATTGTTTATGGGCTTCATTGGATAATATATCTTGAGTTTTAGCTTCTGAGTTGATGGAGAGTGAAAGATGTTTTCACTAGTGTGTGAACCGGTCTGGCAGAACTGTTTGTCTTGGACTGGGAGAGATGTCTCTGCTCTGTAGTCTTCTGGTGGTTTGTCTCAGATCTTGCGGATCTGGAAGAAGGTTAATATTGATGTTCTCTGTGTTTTGGAAAACGTGCTTGTGGTTTGGTGCTTAAGAAGTCTTTCTTCAGAGCTATTGTGTGTGTCTGCACGGTTCGGTTGGATTGTTGGAAAGGAGTTCGGTGTATGGAAGTTGTTGCAGTTGCTGTGGATGTATCTTAAGGTTTCTAAGAGGTGTTCCAAGTGTGATCATCTTGTTGTGGATGCACGTACTTCAAAGTTCATTGGTGTTTTTCATTAGGTTTGGCCAACCTGGTGTTTACACGTTACATGGAGATTAAGCATTGATTAAGGAAGCATGTGATTGATCCAAGATGTTGTTTGGGTCCTAATTAAGTTTGTGTATGGTCGACTCATTCTCATCCACCGCAGGAATGTTGAGTCATTGACCTGATTTGAATTTGTAAAAGGAAGAATATGTAGTTGACCTTGGAGAAAGTTTTCAAGGTTGAAGATGGTATAAAGGCAAGTCAAGATGTTGCGAATTATATTTATGAAATGAGATGAAGTGAAGTGTGCGAAACAAGAGCAGAGTGTGCGAAAGTGAATTAAGGCAAAAGTACTTTGATGTGTTAGATTCCTTAAAGCAATGAGTTGATGGTGTCTGCAATCCTTTGATCAAGCTGCGAATGTGTGGAACCTGTTGTGGTGGATTTTCTATTGTATTTCTTTGTTTATAGGCAGTGAGCCTCCTTCCGGATAGTGAGTCCTATCTGTAGGTAGTGAGCCTTTTATCTGGACAGTGAGTCCTTTTTGGGCAGTGAGCCCTTTGCTAGTGAGCCTTTGTATCCGGTATTGCATTACTATTATATTGTGAGTTAATCATCACTGTGGTTTTTCCCTCATTGGGTTTTCCACGTAAATCTGGTGTCTTTGGTGTTTGCTTTCTGTTATCTGCATTTCATGTTTATACTTAATAACATATTAAAGTTAAAGTGGAATTGATTAAGGTTAGAAGTAAAAGTAATTTGGTACAACTGATTCACCCGCCCCCCCCTTTCACGCCCCCTCTCAGTTGTCTTGTGTATTTCAACAATTGGTATCAGAGCTTTGGTTCCTCTGAGAAGAGCTTAACTGCTTGAGGTAGATTAGATGGCGCACAAGTTGCAAATCCCTATTTTTGATGGAGCTGACTACAGTGAATGGAAGGAGCAGATGAGAGGTTACCTGATTTCTCTTGGTTTCAAGACTTGGAAAGTTGTTGAGACAAAGTATGTTGAACTGGCTAGTGGTCTTTTTTCTGTAGATGAGATTTCTTCCTATGAGGAGAATGAAAAGGCAAGGTATGCTATTTTTAGTGCCTTATCTAGAACTGAACTGACAAAATTTATCTCTTTAAGCATTGCTTATGAAGTATGGGAAACGTTGAAAGATATCTATGAAGGAAATGATAGAATCAAATTATCTAGGAAGCTAACAGCAAAGCGCAAATTTGAGAACTTGAAAATGGAAGAAGGTGAAGACATTGCAAGCTACTATCAGAGAGTTGAACTTACAACAAATGAAATCAAAAATCAAGGTGGTACCATGGCAGATGAAGATGTAATAGAGAAAATATTGATGACCCTACCAGAGTGTTACAGTGACAAGGTCTCTGCTATTGAAGAATCATATGATCCAAAAACATTTACTAAAGAACAGCTATTTGGCACCTTGACTGCATTTGAGATGAGGAAGTTTGGAAGAGAAAAGGAGAAAGGTGAAACAACCTTCAAAGCAATTAAGATATAGGATGATCTGGATAGTGATGGTTTAGAAGAGTTGGAAGCAAACTTTACAAGGAAATTGAAGAAAGGTACCGGTAAGTACAAAGGTATCTTACCTTTTAAATATTTTAGTTGTGGAAATATTGGTCACTATGCATCAAGATGTCCAAATAGAGCTACACACAAGAAGAATAGAGATTATTATAAAGACAAAAATGACAGAAAGTTCAAGAAATTGTATTATGTTAGAGAAGATGCTGGAATTTCTGATGATGAATCTGATTTTGAGGATGACAAAGATGAATGTTTGTTTCTAGCCTTGGAGAATAAATCTGTGTCTGCTAACCATGGAAGATGTGCAAGAGAATCTAGTCCGGAGAACAAGAAGGATGAGATGGAAGGTACTCTGGTTACTGCCTTTCATGCTAGACAGGATGAAGACTATTGGGTAATTGACAATGGATGTTCAAATCATATGACCAAAGACAAAAGTAAGTTATCTAAATTTGAAAAGTATGATGGAGGATTAGTTATGTTTGGAGATGATTCTGGTGCTAAGATTGTTGGAAAATGAATAATTAGTCTTGATGGAAAACATAGTACTGATGATGTCTATTATATTAAGGGCTTAAGGCATAATCTTTTGAGTGTTGGACAAATGTGTAGTAAAGGATTTAAGCTTGTGTTTCAGGATAACACCTTTGAGATCAGAAAAGGGTCCGGAATTGTGGTGATTGCAGGAAGAAGAACTCATGGAAACATCTATCAACTTAAGAGTGGTGACGGTCAGTGCTTTGTTTCTCAAATTAATGAAAGTTGGTTGTACCACCGGAGGATGGGACATGTAAACTTTGACAATCTGATTAGGATCAGTTCAAGAGAAGTTGTTAGGGATTTGCCTAGAATCACAAAGCCTACCAATTTTGTTTGTAGAAGTTGTCAGTTAGGAAAACAAACAAGATGCGGTTTTAAAGGAAAAGAACAATCATCTATCGGAATGCTGGAATTGATTCATATAGACCTCTATGGTCCTACAAGAATAGGAAGCCTTAATGGTGACAGGTATTTTATGCTTTTGATTGATGATTACTCTAGAATGACATGGGTTACTTTTCTTAGGGAGAAAGCTCAAGCTCTAGATAGATTCAAAGTGTTCAAAGCAAGGGTAGAGAATGAAGTGAACCTGAGAATCAAATGTTTAAGATTTGATAGAGGTGGAGAATTCACTTCTGGTGAGTTTAATGCATTTTGTGAAGAGCATGGTATAAAGAGACATTTTTCTGCCCCTAGAACCCCTCAGTAGAATGGAGTTGTGGAGAGGAAGAATCGAACTGTTCAAGAGGCTGCAAGGACAATGATGAAAAAGGCAAATGTTCCTGATGAATATTGGAGAGAAGCAATCCACACTGCTGTTTACATTCTTGACAAAGTTCAGATCAAAGGTAACATCACAAAGACTCCTTATGAACTATGGACTGGTAAGACTCCTACTGTTAAGTACTTTAAGGTGTTTGGAAGCAGATGTTACATTAAAAGAGATGATGAGAACCTTAGAAAGTTTGATGCAAGATGTGATGAAGGTATTTTTCTTGGATATTCAACTAACAACAAAGCATATAGATGCTTCAATAAAAGACTGAGGAAAATAGTTGAAAGTGCAAATGTAAAAGTTGATGAAGCTATACATAGACCAGTTGAAATAAGTGAAGTTGAACCAGATGATCCTATCGGCAGACAAGTACAAGAAGAAATTCCGAAACCTGCTCCTAAGACTCCTAAGTATGTACAGAAGAATCATCTAGAGGAATAGATAATTGGAGATATAAGCGAAGGTCTAAAGACAAGAAGTAAAGTGGTTGAGGTAAATTTGTGTTTACTTTCTAAGATAGAACGTAAGATTGTGAGTGAGGCATGCAAAGATGAGAGTTGGGTTAGAGAAATGAAAGAGGAATTGCAGCAGATAGAGAAGAATCAAACATGGCAATTGGTTCCTAGACCTATAAACAAGAATGTAATTGGTTCAAAATGGGTGTTCAGGAATAAGCTGAATGAAGATGGTGAAGTAGTAAGAAATAAAGCAAGACTTGTATGTAAAGGTTATTCACAGGTTGAAAGAATAGACTTTGAGGAGACATTTGCCCTGGTGCCAAGAATGGAGGCCATTTGGATGTTTTTGGCATTTTTTGCTCATAAAGATTCAAAGTGTACTAGGTGGATGTTAAGTCTGCATTCCTGAATGGAGAATTGGAAGAAGAGATGTACATGGAACAACCAGAAGGATTTCAGTTACCAGACAAACCAGACATGGTTTGCAAGTTGAAAAAGGCATTATATGGACTTAAATAGGCTCCCAGAGCATGGTATGCAAGGTTGGACAGATATTTGACACAACAAGGATTCAACAAAGGCTCCGCGGACAACAATCTCTATTTCAGAGTTGAAGGTAAAAGAATGTTGATAGTGGTTGTGTATGTTGATGACATTATCTTTGGAGGAAATGAAGGTATGTGCAAGAAATTTGTAGATGAGATGCAAAAAGAGTTTGAGATGTCTATGATTGGTGAGTTGAATTTCTTCTTTGGACTTCAAGTGAATCAAACTGATAAGGGCGTATTCATTTCACAATCTAAGTATGTTAAAGAATTGTTGAAGAAATTTGGAATGGATGACTCCAAATTGGTCTGTACCCCTATGGTGACCGGATGCAAACTGAGTAAGGATGATGATTCTCCCAAAATTGATCAGAGCATGAACAGATCTATGATTGGTGGACTGCTATATCTTACTGCTACTAGACCTGATATCATGCATGCAGTATGTTTGGTTGCCAGATTTCAAGTAGAACCTAAGGAAACACATGTTACCGCTGTGAAGAGGATATTCATATATCTAAAGGGCACTTTGGATTATGGCTTATGGTATCCTAAGGATACTGATTTCACCTTGAATGCCTACATTGATATAGATTGGGCTGGTTGTGTAGATGACCAAAAGAATACTAGTGGTGGTGCATTCTTTCTTGGGGAAGATTGGTTTCATGGTTGAGCAAGAAATAGGATTCAGTTTCTTTGTCCACTGCAGACGCTGAGTATATTGCAGCAGCATCCTATTGTACACAAGTACTTTGGATGAAGCAAACATTGAAGGATATAGGTGTGATATGTGATGAGCCTATCCCTATCTTTTGTTACAATACAAGTGCAATAAACATTTCAAAGAATTTGGTGATGCATTCTAGGACAAAGCATATATCTATCAAATATCATTTCTTGAGGGAGAAGGTGTTGGAGAATGAAGTCAGGCTTGAATATGTATCTACTAAGGATCAAATTGCCGATATATTTATTAAGGCTCTTCCGAAGGATATTTTTGAGTATCTTCGGGAGAAGTTAGGGGTTACTGCCCCTCCTTCCTTGAACTAGGTGCACATGGAGGTGCATTAGTCTAGTGGATCTACAAATTCTTCATTTGTCTAGACTGATGATTGAGGTCTACTCCTCAGGGGGAGTAGAGACTATCATTGTTGCAGTATGAGATGTGGGTGCACTCCTAAGGGGGAGTGATCAGAGTTTTATATGGCAGAAGTTTCATGCAAAACTTTTCTTTTCCATTGATGTCAAAGGGGGAGAGAGAGTCATGTAAAAAAGCCTATTTATGTTTGGGAAGAGAGAGTCATGTGTAAAGTTGAAAGGGAGAGGGAATCTTGCAAGGAGAAAAAAGTGCAGAAATGTTGTGCAGGTTGTCTAATCTGAAAAGAAAGGGAAGAAGAAGCAGGAGAGTGTGTATGCTGTCTTTGATGGGTTTTCACATCATGTGTTGCCATCAATGACAAAGGGGAAGATTGTTGCAAGTATGAATGTGTTTGGTGGTGTTGTCATTGATGTCAACACAGTTCAGAGTGATTGCAGGTGGTTCATGTATAGTTGAGATATTGTGGAAGTGTTGAGAGTACATGGAACTATATTTATGGTGTTGCAGATGTGCTGATGTCAAGTGTTTTTGACAAAATTAATAAACAATGAAGAAAGTGCTGTGTGTGTGTTTTGAGTGTGCTCCGATAATGTGCTCTGCATTTCTTCAATGTTGATCCTATGCCTGTGCAGATCTATAGTATTGTTTATGGGCTTCATTGGATAATATATCCTGAGTTTTAGCTTCTGAGTTGATGGAGAGTGAAAGATGTGTGAACCGATGTGTGAATCGATTTGGCAGAACTGTTTGTCTGTGGACTGGGAGAGATGTCTTTGCTCCGCAGTCTTCTGGTGGTTTGTCTCAGATCTTGTAGATTTGGAAGAAGGTTAATATTGATGTTCTTTGTGTTTTGGCAAACATGCTTGTGGTTTGGTGCTCCGGAAGGCTTGCTCCAGAGCTACTGTGTGTGTTTGCACGGTCTGGTTGGACTGTTGGAAAGAGTTTGGTGTATGGAAGTTGTTGCAATTGCTGTGGATGTATTTGAAGGTTTCTAAGAGCTGTTTCAGTGTTTGGTGAAGCGTGTTGTGTGATCCACGTGTGATTATCTTGTTGTGGATGCGCATACTTCAAAGTTCATTGGTGTTTTTCATTAGGTTTGGCCGACTTGGTGTTTACACGTTACATGGAGATTAAGCATCGATTAAGGAAGCATGTGATTGATCCAAGATGTTGTTTGGGTCCTAATTAAGTTTGTGTTTGGTCCACTCTCATTCTTATCCACCGTAGGAATGTTGAGTCGCCAACCTGATTTGAATTTGTAAAAGGAAGAATATGTAGCTGACCTTGGAGAAAATTTTCAAGGTTGAAGATGGTATAAAGGCAAGTCAAAATGTTGCGAATTATATGTATGAAATGAGATGAAGTGAAGTGTGCGAAACAAGAGCAAAGCGTGCGAAAGTGAATTAAGACATCAGTACTTTGATGTGTTAGATTCCTGAAAGCAGTGAGCTGATGGTGTCTGCAATCCTTTGATCAAGCTATGAATGTGTGGAACCTGTTGTGGTGGATTTTCTATTGTATTTCTTTGTTTGTAGGCAGTGAGCCTCCTTCTGGATAGTGAGTCCTATTTGTAGGCAGTGAGCCTTTGTATCTGGTATTGCATTACTATTATATTGTGAGTTAATCCTCACCGTGGTTTTTCCCTCATTGGGTTTTCCACATAAATCTGGTGTCTTTGGTGTTTGCTTTCTGTTATCTGCATTAGATCACAGGTGTCATTTGGCAGAGGAAGAGGATGATCGAACTTCAGAGAAAGAGGAAGAGGCAAAAGCAGAGATGGACATATGAGTCCAAATCAAGAAGAAAGAACCAGCCAATCCAATCAGAGTTTCAATAATAGAGGACATGGGAGAAATCAACAATCATCAAGGTTTGATAAGTCTCTCATTCAATGTCATTACTGTAAGAAGTTTGGTTACTTTGCAAATGAATGTAGGAAGAAACAAGAAGAGGTGGACAAACATGGTGCTAATTACTCAGGTGTGTCTGATAATAATTCAAGGAGTTTATTCATAACCTGCAGTGTTGCTCAAGAAAGTTCTAGAGATATATGGTTTCTAGATAGTGGATGTAGCAATCACATGATTGGTAATAGAGAGTTATTTGCTAGTTTGAATGATTCCTTTAAATCTGAAGTGAAAATGGGAAATGATAGTAAAGTATTTGTAATGGGAAAAGGTGTTATAAATGTTTTAACTAAAAGTGGAGAAAAGAGATATATTCATGATGTTTAGTTTTTCCCTGGATTAAAACACAATTTGATGAGTGTTGGACAGTTAATGCAGAAAGGGTACGAAGTTTTCTTTGATAATGATGTTTGTACAATTTTGGATAGAAATCCTAGTGGGAGGTTGACTGCAAAGGTCAAGATGACAAGGAACCGGATGTCCCCCCTCCAAATTCACTACATCCAAGGAACGAAGGTAATCAATTTCAAGATAGTGCGGTTAGATAGAACATGGCTCTGGCATTTGAGGTATGGTCACCTTCATTTTGGAGGTTTGAGTTTATTACAAAAGAAAAATATGGTGAAATGATTACTAGTCATAGAGCATCTAGCTAGATCATGTTAAAATTGTATATTGGCAAATCAACATAGAGAAAGTTTTCCAGTAGGAAGTTCATATAGAGCAAGGGCACCATTGGAGTTGGTTCACACTGATATATGTGGGCCAATGCAGACTCCATCTTTAGGTGGAAGCATATATTTCCTAACATTTATTGATGATTTTAGCAGGAAGACTTGGATATACTTTCTCAAGTAGAAGTCTGAAGCCTTCGAAAAATTCAAGGAGTTTAAAGCCTTGGTGGAAAAACAAAGTGGCCTATATATCAAGGTACTTAGATTAGATAGAGGTGGTGAATTCAGCTCTAATGAATTTTTAAATTTTTGCAGATATCATGGAATCAAGAAACAGTTTACAACAAGATAAACACCACAACGGAATGGTGTAGCAGAGAGGAAGAAAAGAACCATAATGAAGATGGCTAGGAGTATGTTGAAGTCCAAGAATTTATCCAATGTTTTTTGGGTAGAAGCAGTGGCATGTGCTGTATACATTTTGAATAGGATTCCTACAAAGAGTGTCAAAAACAAAATTCCACAAGAGGCATGGAATGGTAAGAAACATAGTGTATCTCATTTTAGAATATTTGGATGTGTTGCTTATTCACTAGTGCCATCTGAATTGAGAAGAAAATTGGATGATAAAAGTGAGAAATGTATTTTTGTTGGTTATAGTGAAGAATCGAAAGCTTATGGATTGTATAATCCCATTTCAAAGAAATTAATCATTAGTGGGGATGTTGAATTCAAGGAAGAAGAATCATGGGATGAAAATGCTAACAAAATAGTCACAGGAGGAGCATCAATCTCTCACAGTGAAGAAGAATGAAAGGAACAAGGTAGTCAGCCAAATCAAACACCACCAAGTACTCCACCAAGAAATTTTGTGCAAGGAGCATCATTAGATCATCAAGATCATCCTATTCCAAATTCAAATGTAAGTGATGAGTCAAATCCTACACTTGCCTCATTAAGACCAAGGTATAGAGGTAAGAAAACAAAAAGCTTAAAAGAGATATATGATCAAGGTGAAGAGAATGTAGATATGTATTCAAATTTTGCTTTATTCTCTTATGATCCTACATATTTTGAAGAAGTAGTAAAAGAAGATAATGGATCAAAGCAATGGATGAAGAAATTGACTCTATTGAAAGAAATCAAACATGGGAATTAGTGAATCTACCTAAAGGTAAAGATTGTATAGGAGTCAAATGGATTTATAAAACTAAATTTAATGCTGAAGGAAAAATTGTAAAACATAAAGCAAGATTGGTTGCAAAAGGATTTTCACAACAGTATGGGATTGATTATACTGAAACATTTGCTCCAATTGCTAGACTTGATACAGTTAGAACAATTTTAGCTGTAGCTACACATAATAATTGGAAAGTCTATCAAATGGATGTAAAATCAGCATTTTTGAATGGTTTACTTGATGAGGAAGTTAATGTTCAACAACCACCCGGTTATGAGGTATATGGGCATGAAAATAAAGTATATAAATTGAAAAAGGCACTTTATGGTTTGAAACAGGCACCTAGGGCTTGGTATAGCAGGATTGATTCATATTTGATAAGCAATGAATTCAATAAAAGTAATAGTGAGCCCACATTGTATATAAAGACCAATGAGCAAGGTCAAATTTTGATAGTGTGTCTGTATGTTGATGATTTGATTTTCACTAGAAATTTGTCAATAGACATGTTCAAGTCAGCAATGAAGAAAGAATTTGAGATGACAGATTTGGGCTTAATGAGATACTTCTTAGGCATTGAAGTCATTCAATCTAATAAAGGTATCTTTATTTTTCAATCCAAGTATATCAAGGATGTGTTGAGAAGATTCAAAATGATAAATTGTAATCGAATATCAACTCCAATTGCAATAGGAACAAAACTTAGCAAAAAGGATGAGGGATCAAATGTTGATCCAACTATGTTTAAAAGACTAGTTGGAAGTATGATGTATCTCACAGCTACCAGGCTAGATATTATGTATGGTGTTAGTTTGATCTCAAGGTTCATGGAGTCACCTCAGAATTCCCACTAGCAAGTTGGGAAAATGATACTAAGATATATTGCAGGAACAACTAGATATGGAATTCTACATTCCAAAACTAATAATTTTGGTTTGATTGGTTATACTGACAGTGATTTTGCAGGGAGTATAGATGACAGGAAGAGCACTTCTGGATATGTCTTTCGTCTTGGATCAGGAGTTGTATCATCGGCATCAAAGAAGCAACCTATAGTGACAATTTCATCAGCCGAAGCAGAATATGTAGCTGCAACTACCACAACATGTCAAGCAATATGGATGCGTCGAGTTTTGTCAGATTTGTTGCATAATCAAGAAGAACCAACACCAATCTTTTGTGATAACAAGTCAGCAATTGCATTATCGAAGAATCATGTATTTCACAAGAGGAGCAAGCACATTGATACGAGGTATCACTTCATCAGAGAATTGGTTAACAATGGAGAGATCTACCTTGAGTTCTGTAAATCCGAAGATCAATTGGCAGACATCTTCACTAAGGCATTACCAAAGGACAACTTTGAATATCTACGACAAAATTTAGGCATTGTTGATATTGAATTAGTTTGTGGTAGAAATTAAGGGGGAGTGTTGGAGAGTATTAATTTCTCCTGTTTTTGTCAAATTGAACATTAAATACAAAAGTTTCTCCCAACTGTTGAGCATTAAATATAGAAGTTTCTCCTAGCTGTTTCTCCCGAGCGTTCAAACTTAGCATTTAAAATAGAAGTTTCTACCACAGAACTTCAGTCTATTTTCCACGCATGTGTTTTGAATATGCAGATCTCTAGATTGTTCTAAGACCTCTTTAAATAGAGGCATTTTGTAATCGATGAATCAATCAATAAAATCTGCCTTTCTTTTTATTTGTTTTCTCCGCCCTTCAGTATGGAGGACTCAATGGTACCCCCCAAGGACTACATCCATCATAAATATACAATCAATGACACGCCCCCCCCATAAGAGGCAAAAAGAGAGACAAGATATTTGTGATGATCCGTTTTATTTCCCTATATTGAGTGCTAGAAGACAAAAACAAAAAGGCACCGCTAGGATTGTCATGCCCTCCACCCATGTAAGAAAAGGAATCGCAACACTTATAAGTCTGAGAGAATGCAGCATTATGAATCACTGCAAAGGAAATGAAAGGGGCAGTGATCCCTGAATAAAATTAATTAATGACTATTGTGGAGCAATTTCTAAATAGATGCAATTTAAATTAACATAAATATAATAAGGCGGCAATTAGGAATAAAATAAAATAACATTAAGTTAACAAAAAGTCATAACCGTTGGAAAGGAAATGACTATTCCAAAGGGTGCATCAATTCATGAAGGTATGAGGGGATATAAGGGAGGTCAAATCATTTGTGAAAGGCATCAAATGAGAATCATCCAGGAATAAGAAAGAAGTCGACACTCATATAGCAGCAGTAGTAGATATAATCAAATTGGAATACATTCAACTATATATGCATTTAATATATATATTTGATATGCAAGGAATATATTCTGAGTATTATAGCAGATCGATTGAATCAGATCTGAACTGGCCAATCAACGAATCATCTTTAGAAAATATTTATCTTCAGGCCGATATTTGCACACTATAGAAAGCAGATCAAAGTTAATCATCTGCATTCAAGGACATAATTAATAATTATTACACCTACTGTTGTAGATATAGCAATCATATGTTTTCATAGATATTGTGGTATGCTCTATCATTATTGTAATGTATTTATTGTTGCATAATCTCCATGAATCTGAATGTATTTAATGTTTGGCAATGCTCATCAATGCAACCGTCAGTAGAATGGGCGAAATTCCAGTAGGGTGAGTAGTTACTAGATTTCTTTCTAAGTACGCCACTCCAAGCTGGTCACTTGGGGCCAAGAGGGTGAGTATTTTCCTTTGGGCTTAGGAAGGTGAATCTACGAGCCTCCTATTGTAGCTTCTCCACATTCTCCACATGGATTGGTTGTTGTTCGTAAGAGGGATGGATGAGGTAGCAAGGGTAGGAAATGCAGTTACAAGTTTATCCGCCAAGTACGCCACCCCATGTTGGGTGACTGTGTGTCTGCCACTTGAGGGCCAAGAGGGATGGTATATCCGCTCTTGGGCTTGGTATGGATAGCTTCGGGCGGACTTATCATGCTTCTCATCCAAGTACTGTTATGATCGAAATTCCAATATGCATTATGGGTATTGGGTGGTTTATATCGTTTGAAATAGTTATGTATCTACATGATTTAAATAGATAAGTCATTTATTATATATATGTTTGATCATATGAAGTATATTCCAATGGTATCTAACCTAATTGCAGGATCTAAACCAAGATTCATCTGGCTTAAGGCATTTAAATTGGTGAGTTATAACCCTAACTACATTATATTTGTGATTCTAGGGCAAGATTTAGGGTTATCCAAAAAGGGGACATTACAATTGGTATCAGAGCCTTAATCCTGCTAGCTTGCGGACAAATCGACTTTAACCACTATTCAATTAGAATTAACTGTTCAGCCTTCCTCTTAAGTAGGCCAATAATGCATTTCTATGTGTGTGCCTTTCATGTGTATACTTTGCGACTTATGAGTATTCAAAAGTATACTTTGTGACTTACGTGTATTCATGTGTATACTTTGTGACTTACGTATATTCATGTGTGTACTTTGTGACTTTGTGTATTCATGTGTACACTTAGTGACTTACATGTATTCATGCAACTTACGTGTATTCATGTGTACACTTTGTGACTTACTTGTATTCATGTGTATACTTTGTGACTTACATGTATTCCTATGTATACTTTACGTGTATTCATGTGTATACATTGTGACCCCGTGTATTCATGTGTATACATTGTGACTTCGTGTATTCATTTGTATACTATAATGTCCCCTTTTGAGATTGGCCTAAATCATGTCCTAAAATCACAAGCTTAATGTAGTTAGGGTTGTAACTCACCACTTAGAGGCTTCAAACAAGATAAATCTCGGCCTTAGGACCAATCTGATTGATATTTTTCGTTGTAGATCACTAAAATTCTTATAGATGATGCTGATTTGGTTGCAGATCACTAAAATTCTTATAGACGATTCTGATTAATATTCAACAGGTATTACTTATTGCTGATTGTTCCATTTTCAGAGGATATCTTTTATAAAATGATTGGCTGTTCAAAATATATATAACTCTTTTTTAGTTCGTTTTTCCTGATCCATATTCCTCTTCACATATATTTCTCTTTAAAATAAATCTGATTTACACTACATATTTTCTGCTGTAGATCTGCTTGAATACCCCTCCCCCATCTCCCTCAATTTCTTATTTAATTTATACCTTATGTCACCCTTTCACAAAAGATACAACTCCTGGTTTAAGATGCACCTCTTTGCATGACATAACCCTTCATTGAAACCACACCTTTTTGCATATTTCCTTATCTCACACTAATCGCACCATTTCATTTGTTGCTGATCGCTGCTTTTTTTTTTTTACAGATTCTAATATCTGCCTTATGAAACCACTGCTAATCATATCTGCACTTAGTTAATCGGTGCCTTGTTATTTATTACTGTTTTTTGGTAATGAATCGTTGCCATTCTAATCGCTGGCTACTATAATATGTATTATTTTATTTTATTTTATTATATGTTTATTATATTATTTTATGTTTTCTGTTAATATAATATAATTATTTATTTCATATCAGATTATATTATAATAATAATATTTAAGCTGTTAATGTTTATTTTATATTTGATAATTATAATTATAATAGTAAATTATAATTATAATAATAATATTAAATTGCTAACATTTATATTCATATTATATTGTTATTTATTTTATTTTATTTTTGCGTTTTAACGTCTATAATCCTGGGTCATGACCTACACTTTGTGACTTACATGTATTCATGTGACTTACTTTGCAACTTATATGCATTCATGAGTATAGCTTGTGACTTACGTGTATTCATGTGTATACTTCATGACTTGCATATATTTATGTGCATGCTTCATGCCTTATGTGTATTTATACTTCGTATATTACGTGTATCTATGTGTTTGCTTCGTGCCGGATGTGTCTTCAACAAGATTACTCCATGTGTGATTATGATTACTTTATACTTAAAAATTATGAAAGTGTTACAAATGTTATTTGTCAAAAATAATTAACTTATTTAAAATTGAATTATTATTAGTATCCAAATGCAATAATGAAGAGTTGTAACTATTCAAATGAAATGTTGTGACTCCTCAAAATGCGAAAAAATTGTGACCCTTCAAATACAAAAGACTACGACTCCCTCAACAATAAGATATAAAAGGGGAATCATTTCCTTGAGAGGAAATCATTAATAGGAAATAAATCTATCAGTCAACTGGGAAGTAAAGCATTATTTTCAAAAGGGGCAGCTATGAAGGGCGGTGATTCATTTACTATGAAAGGTGGCGATTCATTTACTATGAAGGGTGGTGACTCATCTATTGTGAAGGGTGGTGACTCCTTCAAGAAATTGATATAAAGGATAAATCAATTCATTGACATTTAATAAGCAATCATCACTCATCCATCCATCAAGAAATCAAACAATCAAAATATCAAAAAGATTTCCCAAGGAAGGAATAATTGATCATAACAAGTCAGCATAGTTGAGCATTACCATTTCCCCTAGGGTATACTCCTAACTGCTATACATAACATAGCTATTCCATGTATGGTCTATCATCAATAAGGAAACTCTAACATGTCTATGGACAAAGAATTTCCTTTGCTGTCAAACAATGTTCTTAATCCAAATAGTATCATGCCCATTGTTGGCGTAAGAACTAACACCTCTGGAGTGTAAGTTTGTATGGACAGCTATGCACACTACGTAATGAGTGCTCTTCAAATTAGGAGGGGAAGCTCCCTCGTTGTGCTGGAATGCATGAAATAGAAAGCTAAACTAATGTCCTATCTTTTTGTTCTCAGCTGGTAGAGGCACAAGGTTAAGAAAACCTAGAACGTTGCAGCTAAGTATTTTCTAGTTTCGCAGATCATGTAACTACAACTAAGCTAACTTCTTTAATATCTATCCAATTTCCTCAAGAAACAGAGCATGAGGAAATGGAGCAGGAATGTATTGTACGATAAACTCTAGGTGCGGGCTCACAACATGAAGGCAAGGTAGGCGCAACTATTTGCTAATCCGGGAAGAAGTTTATTAAAACAAACAAATGAACGGTAAACCTGGTACAGCTTCACAACATGAAGGCAAGGTAGGCGCAACTATCTGCTTGGCTGAATGAGTCTACTATAACACACATCATACGATAAGCTTTGAGTACAGTTTTGCAACATGAAGGCAAGGTAGGCGCAACTATTTACTCTTCTGAATAGGCTTATAATAAACAAAACAAAAGGTAAGCAACTGGGACAGTAGATTGTATAGACGCAACACGCATGCAATAACGATCAAACCAGCAACCCCATTTAACTAAGGTCGAATAAACACCATGACAGTAACATGAAGGCAAGGTAGGCGCAACAATTTATTATAACAACAATTACTCTTTGAACAGATACAATAATAGCAATACTACAGGCAAGGTAGGCGCAGCATGTATGCTATCAAGCAAAAGTTAAATTACAAATGAGCTTAAAGCTCTTATTTATAGACTTCAAGGTGTAGGCAACCCTAAAATCACCTTGAGTCAACTAAAGTCTTACAATGCATGCAAGATCTTATTCCTAAACCCTAATTGAATGAAACTATACAGTTAACCGGGAAACTATCATCAGTTAACTGAAACATCTAATCTAAATGGACAAGGTGCAACATGCACGTCCTTATTGAAAGCAAGTCAACTGGAATGCTATCATTAGTCAACTGAAAAATCTAATCTAATCTCCAAGTATATGTAGATGTTTCCAAGAAAGACAAGCATGCAATGTATAACAGCAAGTTAACTCGGAAAGAAGCCTCGAGTTAACTACTTCTGATGACTCATCATTGTAAGCAACTGCATGGTCTAACTGAAAGTCTACTCCAAGTTTATCATCTCTTCCAGGAATTTATCAATAGTATCATCATCTGGCACTTTGACGCTGTCCACGGTGATTAACTGCTTGTCCAACTCTTTGTCTCCATCTCGGATCTCCCTCTGACTATCTCTAACCTCTGTGGTCACCTTTCTGAAACTGATAGCGTTGGCTCTTTCTCAACTGGAAGTGTTGGCTCTCTCTCAACCTGTTTCCTTTTGGTGATGCTTTTTCCTTTTGAATTAATTCCCATCTTAACCCCTTCAAGCGGCCTCATAGTAACCTTGACTCGAGGTTTAGCCCTAGAAGTAGAAGGTAAAGAAGAAACTACCACTGCTGGCGGCTCTGTAACTGGGATCACCCTTCGCTTCCGCTTGCTCTCAAGGAAGTACATGGTGGTTTTGATAACAGACCTGGATAAGTCTTTCACTGAAGTGTTCAATGGGACATACCAATCAAGTTGGCGAAGTGGCTGGTGAGCAACTTGGTCTCTAATGAATGAATGAAGAAGTATCTCACCATCATCGTCAGACAAACCTTCCACATCCTCTGACAAGAAATCAGCAATCTGTGGAATAGCAAGCCTACAATAATGACGATGACGCACCTCAAATTCATCCTCACAATTGACCCAAAAGTCCTCAAGTGCTGCCGAATGTGAAACATTTCGCTCCAACCTTGCTGAATAATGACCCAGCGGATCATAGGCACGCTTCTGAGGAAAACACCCAAGCTGAAGTTTCTCTAACTCGTGTGCCATTAACTTGCAATCAGCAGCTGTTTTGCATTTGTAAATACCTAACTCAAACGGAAAGATGAAAGCTGGCTTATGTCGATTGCGAAGAAAAGTGTGAACCTCATGTGCCTGTCTCATGAACTCCATGAAAAGAACCTTATCCGATGGGTACCTCGGTAGCATCAGAGGCTCTCCTGTATATCCATATACACGAATATATGTGAAAGTAGGAAATTGGATAAACCAATCTGCCCAACTTTCCATTGCTGATTGTGCCTCTGTAGAAATCCTCACATGCATCTCGTTATCTAAATTTCTGACTGTTCTCATAAGAAAGTGATCATTCACTGCTGTAAAGTCCTGTTCAGCTTTCGAAAACTCCAACTGAGGGTAGTATTCGTACACTCGCTGAACACCCAGAACTCCATCGGTCTTTAATAATTTAAAGCTGCCTTGAAATGCAACTAAGTAAACCAGAAAAGTTACCATATGGAATTCGTGAATCTTTAGGAACTCTGTAATCTGCTGGTGAAGACACTTGTTGATAAACATGGCCCAGTCAAATGTTTCTTTTTTATCAATAACTCGTGAGATGAGGTAGAACATCCATGTTCGGAAAACGCTTGCATCTTCAGAACCTGCTAACCGGTTAAGGAAAGTTATCAAAATAGCAATCTCATCCTTGAAATCTCCCCGTGCAATCTTCCTTGGCATGTTGGTTTTCTGAATTTTCAACCACCGTTGAGCTACTTTCTTCTGTGATCTATCCTTGTCCTCCTCCCATATTCTGTCACAATCTGAAATGGATACAGCGAAATGATCTGAACGTGGAGGAATATAAAAACATTTTTCTACATCCCTCGGCTTCAGGCTACAAATAATCCTTCCATCTGTTGATCTGATTTGTCTGGTAGATGAGTCATAATGCTTGACACAAGCAAGTACGAACTCAAGATCAAAGACTGAGATAGGAATGGACGTTGCTGCAAATATCCCTGAACGTTCAAGATTTTTGATTGTAGTACTGCTGATACCCTCCAATGAGTTCAGATTGACGATGGGAAAAACATGACTTAAGTCGGTATCGGTAGTTTTCAGAAAGTTATGAAGAAAGACCTGTTTGGCCCTTATAATCTATGGGATTATACTACATTATGAAAAACTAGACTTTTGACTGTAAAGTCGGGTATGTTTGGACAACTTTGGAAAAATTGAAAAAGCTCGAGGATAGGCTAAAAATAGCAAGGGGAAGTGAATTTTTTCGAACAAATTCTAAGAT
Organism: Sequoiadendron giganteum; assembly: GCA_007115665.2. NCBI lineage: Eukaryota > Viridiplantae > Streptophyta > Pinopsida > Cupressales > Cupressaceae > Sequoiadendron > Sequoiadendron giganteum. The sequence continues at coordinate 752,370,369 of CM021100.1, forward strand.
ATGGGTTTTGTGCAGAATCAAATTCTAATGCAACCCAGAATGTCAGAATTTCGAAAAAATGGGATTTAGGCTTGCATGCAAAAGGTTTTCGGTTGAGATTTGAACTGGCAGTTAGGGGCACTGGGGGCAATTTTTCCCGCGAAAATCTGGAACATGGGTTTTGTGTAGAAATGGATCCTAAAACAACCCAGATCAACAGATTTGCGAAAAAACGTGATTTAGGCCCACATGTAAAGAGAATTCTGGAAAAAAGCACAGTGCTTCTAGAAAAGAGGCAGCGGGGCAATTTTCACAAAATAATCCAAGACATGGGTATTGTTGTTGATGCTGAAAAACTTGAACCCAGATGATGCTTTTCTGAAAAACCTGCCGTTTTCTTTGACATGCGAAGAAAACCTAAGACGAGAATAGAAGAAAGTAAGACAGAAGAATAGAAGTTTTATTTTTTGTTTTCTCTCTTCTTCTGTAAAAATTCGCCTATGCTTGAAGTAGAATTGATAACACCTGCTTGCAAAATAGAAACCAAGTCTGAAATAATCTTCCCTTGAACAATCTGAATCTGTAGCTACGAAGAATACTGAAATCTGACACCTGTAGCACCTGCAGATCAATTTTATGCTCAAGAAAGATGTTTCTTGTCAACTCTGATGAAGAATAATGGACGCCATTAGCAAAATATTTAGCAAAATATCTTCTAAGGCGTGTGAAATGCATGTCAAGCATTGGAAATGGCGCTTGAAGTACAACTGGTGCTTCAAAACTCACGCATGGCCTATATTTGGCTTCAAACTCAGTTAACTGGATGTAGAACAACCCCAAATTAGGGCACCATCTTGAAGATTCTGTTAACTAATGCATGCAAACTAGTTTTTGCCAGTTATGACTAAAAATAGGTAAAATAGAAGTCGACATGCAAAGAGTTTAACTGAAGATCTAAATTTGGTAAATTGAAAACTCTTTTCATGCGCACTTCTACTTTTGAATTTCAAAAAAAGTCAACCTTTGACTTTAGGCGTCCTTCCTTACTTAGACATTTTTTTGAAAATTTAGAATCTAAAACCTCAAACGAAGCTCATGTTCGATCACTGATTCTGGTTGACTGTCACGTCGGATCAACTGGCTGACAATCTCGATGAAGAGCAGGACCAAATCTGACAAGAAGATTCCTTGAGGTGGCAATTCAAAATTCAACCATCTGAGGCTTCAAAAAGATGGGCGCCCCTAGCCTCTAGGGGCGCTTTTGACCTCAGTGTTGGAATATTTTCAGGCATTTTCATCATTTTCACTGATAACTTGACCATATTTCACTTGACGTTTCTCGGTATTTGACAAAACTTCAGAACACGCCGACTGGCTCACTACGGAGCAGACTGAATTCTGAGCAAAGGCTCCTGATGAACACTTTGTATAAAAACATCTTTAAACCTTCCTAAATCATGGGCGCCCCTGGACTCCAGGGGCGCTTTTCCCAACCAATGTCATCCATTACTTCAACTGGCAAAAATTACTCAACTTCCGACTGCGGATTGCCAAGACATCTTCTGAACCGGCTGAGACAGGGAACGGAAAGCTGAAGCTGACACGAATGAGATGAGTATCTGAAATCATCAAACAGATTTCATTAAAGGTCTTAAAACCTTGCCAGGGGCGCTTTTGTCCTTTCTGATCAAGTCTGGAACCTCAAGTTTGACCATTGATGGCGGCAACTCGGCAACTCAGATTCACCTGCTGACAGATGCGTCGCGGAGCTGGACCAAAAATAGAAACAAACTTCCTGGGTGTCACTTGATCAAAAGACTTCATCTGAATCTTCAAAAAGATGAGCGCCCCTGGCCTCCAGGGGCGCTTTTTCTCTTCAAAGTCTACTTTGCATTTCCCTCGTTCTGTATTGAATTTTTGTTTTCAAGCGTTTTACTCCTCCGTCAGACTGGCTGGCTAGCTCATTGCGAAGCTATCAAGAAACTGAAGAAATCATCTTGGTAGAAAATCTCACAAAAAGTTGAATACAGCTTCCATAATGATGGGTGCCCCTAGTTGAGAGTGGCACTTTTGAACTCCAGACTTAGAATATTTTCAATCCAGACTTAGCCAATTTCACAGTAATTTTACCTCGTTGAAAATCTCCTCCGTCAAAAAGCATAATTTTCAACATCTTTCATCGTAGAGTGTTCTTCTTTGAGTTTCAGGCTTAGATATTAACACTTGGTAATGGCCAACTGCCATTAATGACCTCAGAGGTCCTAACTTTTCTCCTGAAATGGTTATAACTACCCACCAGCCTTAAACTGACTTTTAACTGAAACTGACTTCACCACTGTGATCGTGATGTGAAATAAGCCAATCAAAATTAATTTCAGCCAATTCTGACAAGTTCTTATTTTTTAGGGTTTCGGGCTAAAAATAGACTTCAGAAACCCTAATTTTCAAAATTTTCAAATTTTGCCAGTATCTCCGTGGCATGACATTGACTCAAAATACTTTATTTGCCCAAAAATTGAATTTTGACCCCACTTTTACAAGGTTTAGACTATTTTAAGCAAAATGCCTTAATGAAGCAAAAATTTTGGTTTGGGTACAACACTTTGAAGTTTAAGTCTAAAGATATCAAAAAATATGCTAACAATCAATAGACTTGAGAGTCCACAAAATGATGCACCTTTGGGGCTCTTTGGGGAGTACTTTAAATGTCTAACATTAGTTGGATTATCTGATATTTACGTATTGGTAAGGACCAATAATAGGAGGGAAAAGAGTGATGCTATATCTTGGATAAGAACCTCAAAATGAAATATAATTCTAGGTAGTTCAAGACTGAGATATATGCTCGATAATGAATTCGATGTGCTTGCTGTTGGTGGTTATTTCATGCAACAGGTGAACACTGATTGAGCTATTTAGAACCCTTATTAGGTTCTCTTATTCAAATATATACTGCTGTTCCTCATCCATGCCTTCAGCTTGGTGATTTCTGAGCTTTAATATCTTCCCTTGGCCAAGCAATACATCCCCTCAGTCGCACATACAGTTTCAGACTGTATTATCAAAGTCTCATATAAGCAGATTACATAAAGGTATGCATCACTATGACACTTACAACAACATGCATAACTCTTCCCCTAAACTTAGACTCAATATGTATTATTAGACCTTAATTTGCAGGTTCACACTGAACAACAACAATAAACAAGAGTTACAAACAACTTAGACCTTGGAGTAAGTTGCTTGGGTGAATGAAGGGTAATATTATGCTTAGAATGTCTCCAGATGTACTGCTACAGCAAGCAACTTAGACTGAGATGTTGGACACCCAAACTCTATCAAGATTCTCCCTTAGAATCCCCACGCTGCCCTTATAAAGAGACCCACGATACAACGGGGCTGCTCTTTGGAAGTGCAGGATCCAGTGAATGTAAAAGGCCGAACTATTGCAGAAATGCAAGGTCCTTCTTCAACTTGTCACGCCATGCTTTAGCAATGTAACACGTCCCTTTGATGGTGAGAAATGGGTCTGAGGTTAAAGCCACGATTTCACCACTGCAAATGATTCTTCATAATGTCCACGTTTTTCCTCATTAGAGCCAATAATCCTCCACAAAGACCCACGTCTTGGCTGTTGTATGCTTCAGAATTGGGCGCCTAGGGTTTATCAGCAAGCCACGCCCTCTTGGAGACTGAATTCACTCAAAAATACAAAATTCTGATGCAGATTTCGACTCAGTAATAAATACCCACGAAAATTAGAGAAATGCATTCTCATCCACCTCAAACCCTTGATTGAATTTCATCTTTGAAGTAGATTGATTCTCCTCCCAATTTGGTCGCTGAAAGTGACCATTAAATTTGCTTTGAAACACCTGTAGAAACACTGAATGGATTCCTCAACGATTTCCAACTAGGGTAGTTGCACTACCGAAACTGGTGCTGTAGGGTTTCCAAACCCACAGACCTGAGAAGGTTGAGAAAGCTCTCCAAAAGTGAAAGTGAGAATAATATCCAAAATGAGCTCTAAAAACCCCTTTTATACTTTTTCTTTGACTCTCCAGAAGCTTCCCTTTTTTAAGATGCACCTTTTAATTAAAACATCCTTTTTACTCTGAAATTGACCTTTTCATTAAAATAATGATATTTTGACACGCAAAGTCCCTGTTTAATGCATCCATGAGTTAAGGCATCTCATCCCGGTTCTGACGAGCTATGATACGAAGGGCCTTTTTAACTATTTTAATGAATTTTAAGCAACCTTAATAATTTAATTAAAATATAACCATTAATACACTCATTTTTGCGGAATTGTTGGAATGCACCGGAATTGGAAACTAATTGCACTAGAGTGATCCCAATGAAGAATAAAGATGATCAGAGCCAATTGACCAACTTTTTATAAATAGACGCTCTCTCCAAGAATCTTGGAGCCCAACCCAGAAGCCGAAAATAACATCCGAAAGCATCGAAATATCTCCTCTAAGCCATCTAAGCTCATTGGTAACATCAAATAACTCGTTTGATCAAGAAGATACAAACCCAAAAAACCATCACCATTTGCAAAGCATGAGAACCCTAAAATGGGGACATTATAGTCCGCCCTTCCCAAGGATTGCTTGTCCTCAAGCAATGCCAAGGTATCCACAACAACAACCAACAAAAATCAATTGAACCCAAATGTAATCTCGAGATCCCAAGTCAATATTTGCAAACGTCCACCATGTTGTTGCTGCACCACTCTGATTAAAAATTTAAAACTGTAAACTCATCATGGTCCATCTATGCTCTCAACCCTTGCAACTCGAAAAAGCGAACGTCACCAACACCGATATTGAAATACCTGCGAGAGTTGAAGTCTGTATCTTGAAAAATCTCTTGCCAAGGTGCTTTAGTCAGATCCATATATGAAATCCCACTGTCAAACTCGATCCTAGGCAACAGGGAATATACTCTACTCAACTCCAAAGAGTAACCCTCAGCAAATCTCCTCACAATGTCCTAGAGGTGATGAATTAGTCCTTGATCAGAGGCCAATAACAACAGTGTCATCCCTGACATCATGCATCCTGTCAATGCCATCTCAATCATAGACTAATAACGACACATCAATACCCAATCTCCAAGTGTCAACAGACCCATAACGAGCACACCAACTCATCTAACCAACTACAATCATCACAGTATCATCAAAAAATATACTCATCATAAACTCGGATTGAATGCAATTACTATCGCTCATATTGGTGAGAGTTGGAAAGAACTGCTCTAACTCCGTGGGTCCTCCCACAACCTGTTGCCATAAAGCCTGTAAGTACTTGAGGTCCAATTGCTCATAAATTGAAGTTGCTAAAAACCATGCTGGAATACTAGGGCAGTAGTTGTCATAAAGTATTACCCCGCAACCATTCAACTCCAACTGAGAATTTCTCCACTGCTAGGCTGGAGGTGTTGGCCAAGTTATCTGCGTGAAATCATTCATTGCCCCAAAGAAGCTGATTGGAAAGTGAACAGCGGCACCAACTCTGAGGTTTTGTCCACCAAACCAATTTTGAATCAACATCACACCCTAGAAAGCTGTACTTGGATCCCAATTTATATGATTATATCCAATCATACTCACACATACATCACCATTGCCGCTGCTACCATTGATGTCAGAAGTGTTAAGTCTGAAAATCTGATTTATCACCTTCTTGGAATTGCCTCTATTGTCATAAATTGGTAAGATATCATCATCATTCAAATTCCAATTGCTATAGTGACAAACACGCGCACACCAATCCAAGCAATTCGCTGTTAAACATCAATGCAAAGTCTGAGAATTTTATGATCAACATCATAAAGTGTCCCTTAAACATTAATGTGTAGGTAGGAAAACAAAGAACCAAGTCTGAACATTCTTCCACAATTTGATGCACTTTGCTGATATGAGTTTTCATTAGGTGAAGATTAGTAAACTCATTATGACGCATCATATCTCGAGAGTTACTTGTGCCTACAAACCCATTTCATGTTTAGCCATTAAATTTTGAATATTAACTAAATGGAGCCCTTTATCAATGTCAAACTTAAAATTCTTATCCACCATCTCATGATAAACAAAATCATTTTGAGATAATGGATTGCTGGTCACAATCATAAAATTAGCTTCCAGCTAATACCTTACATCAGCGTCTTCATGGATCTCATGCATACCTTCCTCAAATTCCGAATGCTCATCATTAGTTGTTGATCCCTGAAGCATATCATACTGACATCTTCCCTCATTACCTGTTATAACAGTAATATCATGGCTGCAAGTTGCACCTTCGTGTGAGAATTGATTTTCAAGCCTATTCCAATCTTTATCCGCATACTGAACCTCACCAACAGGGGAGGTACTGAAGTCATCATGCAACATCTCATCCTTATTGTGTTCATCAATCTCTCCAATAATTTGTTTAATCTCCGAAGTTCTTGCATCATGCTCTTGGACCATTGTTATGGCTGCAATAGGCATAGAACTCTCCGCTTTGTGTAAGGAAAAGTGAGCCATACTCAATTGTAAGCAAAGATCATCAATTTATTTTTCTTTGTCTTCAACATACTTGAGAGCAAGGTCCCTATCCACAAGCAATTGCATGTAATCAGATTTATCGTTTCCAATGCTTCTTTGATAGAGTACAGTTGAGTAAAAGTGACTCCACTTGCAACTCCCTTTTGCCTCTCCTCAATTTGAGCTTCCCAAATGAGGTGTTCAATGTACTTGTGCATATTGTTTGCTCTTGTTAAAACTTGCACCACTTTCTCCTTTATAACCACAAGTTGGTCCTTCGAATCTTGCAACACTAAAGGCATCTGATCAAACTCCTCAACGTGACTTGGGCTGTTATAAACAAAATTTTCTGTTTTTCTTTCCTGTGTAGGAGCCATATCATAATCGAAGTCAAATTTTCCACTAGTTGATGCCTTGCAATCCTCATGCGAAAATGTTGGGACAGCATTATAGGCAAACACATTATCTTCAAAGGAATCCGTCTTCTCCTCATAAGGCTTATTGATAACAATCTCTAAATCACCTACATAGAAACTTGGGCACATTTCACTTGTAGATGCAATAAGTAGCTCTTTGTATTCATCATCCAACTCAGCTGATTCACTGGATGATGGCCTATTTTCTTCATGTAGAGAAGGTGAAACCTATATACCAAGTGAGGTTAATTCTTCCGTAGTCAGCTGTTCCTTGAACTTCTCAATCTTCTGCTCAACTGATATTTTTGTGAAATCATATGCTGCAGTTGAGACATGCTGCTCTTTTCTCCAAATGACTAACAAATCAGATTGCAACTGTTTGCATATATCATCATCTTCATCAAGAATCAGGGACAAGATAGTTAGCATACTTGACTTGACTTGTCTGAATGATGTTTCCTGATTTTGGATATGAAACAGCAGAACATCCGGGGAATCAACTCATCACACCCAAGGCCATCATAAAGAGGCATATCCTAACTTTCGCCATAATCTCTAGTATTTTAACTCTCTGACCAAAGGTAGGGCTTTTGACATCATGTAACCCCTGGAAACGCTCCACAATCAGCTGAAGTATTTCTCTCATGGTGTCATCATTATAGGGTGCGTTAGGAGCTGTAATTCTTGCAACTTCACTAATACAAGTGACAACTTCCAGTCTTACCTCTTCATCCTAATGTCTCATCAGCACTGGCTTAACCAAAGAGTGCACCATTGAAGACATAGCTTTGCACATCGGTTGGGAAGGTGATTGACCAACCTTACATAGACTACTTTCCACTTCTTCCAATATGCTGAGAATAACTACTTCTGGTTGAGGTAAGTGTTTTAACTTCTTACCTATAAATTTCAACCTCTCTTGGAAAACCCTGGTAGCCTCCTGTTCTTTACATCCTGTATTCAAACTTTTTTCAATAGAAATCTGATTTTGCTTCAGTGGTTCAATCAAAATCTTCAATGGATCACCACCAGTAGCCATGTAGCCCAAACTGAAATTTCTGATCTGGAGTTGATTAGCTGAGACAAAGTCCAATTACCCAACAGGCTGGCAGGATAACTGAGCTCTAATACCATTGTAATGTCCCTCGCCAAATTGAATGATAATTTTTCCCAAACTCTTAATATGACATATTTCATTTGTCAATTAAGTAGACACAAACTAATAATGTTTTTTGAGCATTTGACATGATAAATATGGTGGATTTTAACATATATTAATTTGCAAGGCATAACACATCACTGGGTTTTGCAATATAATGAATAACAGCTCCAAAACGATTGAAAATTGAGAATATAGTGACTGAAACAGACTTTCAATATTATTCGTCAAACTCCACACACACGTGGTATGGCATTACATTACACAGCCGCATATAAAGTGACTGTAACAACAGATATATCACTAAATTCTGAACATTGCATTGTAAAACAACACACAACTCCACAATAAAAGTATGCAAGAAAATGAGAGACTTAAACTGATCTCATTACATTATATCATGACTGGAAACTATATTTCTTGAACCGATTTTGCTTTTCAGATTTAACACTTTCCTTTTGCTGTGCACAGTTACAGGCAGAAGATGATTACACAGTGATTTTTAACAGCAGATAGGACCACTGATGGGGCTGATATAGTGACAATATGAGCTTAGATTAAACATTAGAACACTCAGAATGCACATTCAGTTTCAGACTGTATTATCAAAGTCTCATATAAGCAGATTACATAAAGGTATGCATCACTATGACACTTACAACAACATGCATAACTCTTCCTCAAACTCAGACTCAGAATATGTATTATCAGACCTTAATTTGCAGGTTCACACTGAACAACAACAATAAACAAGAGTTACAAACAACTCAGACCTGGGAGTAAGTCGCCTGGGTGAATGAAGGGTAATATTATGCTCAGAATGTTTCCGGATGTGCTGCTACAACAAGCGACTTAGACTGAGATGTTGGATGCTCAAATTCCATCAAATTTCTCCCTTAGAACTCCCATGCTGCCCTTATAAAGAGACCCATGATACAACAGGGCTGCTCTTTGGAAGTGCAGGATCCAGTGAATGTAAAAGGCCGAACTATTGTAGAAATGTAAGGTCCTTCTTCAACTTGTCATGCCATGCTTCAGCAATGTAACACGTCCCTTTGATGGTGAGAAATGGGTCTGAGATGAAAGTCACGATTTCACCACTGCAAATGATTCTTCATAATGTCCACGTTTTTCCTCATTAGAGCCAATAATCCTCCACAAAGACCCACGTCCTGGCTGTTGTATGCTTCAGAACTGGGCGCCTAGGGTTTATCAGCAAGCCACACCCTCTTGGAGACTGAATTCACACAAAAATACCAACTTCTGATGCAGATTTCGACTCAGTAATAAATACCCACGAAAATTAGAGAAATGCATTCTCATCCACCTCAAACCCTTGACTGAATTTCATCTTTGAAGTAGATCGATTCTCCTCCCAATTTGGTCGTTGAAAGCAACCGTTAAATTTTCTTTGAAACACCTACATAAACCTTGACTGGATTCCTCAGCAATTTCCAGCTAGGGTAGATAGTTGCACTACCGAAACTGGTGCTGTAGGGTTTCCAAACCCACAGACCTGAGAAGCTTGAGAAAACTCTCTAAAAGTGAAAGTGAGAAAAATATCCAAGAATTCCCAAATGAGCTCTAAAAACCCCTTTTATATTTTTTCTCTAACTCTCCAAAAGCTTCGCTTTTTTAAGATGCACCTTTTAATTAAAACATCCTTTTTACTCCGAAAATGACCTTTTCATTAAAATAGTGATATTTTGACACGCAAGGTCCCTGTTTAATGCACCCATGAGTTAAGACATCTCATCTCGGTTCCGACAAGCTATGATACGAAGGGCCTTTTTAACTATTTTAATTAATTTTAAGCAACTTTAGTAATTTAATTAAAATATAACTATTAATACACTCATTTTTGCGGAACTGTCGGAATGAACTGGAATTGGAAACTAATTGCACTGGAGTGATCCCGATGAAGAATAAAGATGATCGGAGCCAACTGACCGACGTTCTATAAAGTATAAATAGTCACTCTCTCCAAGAATCTTGGAGCCCAACCTAAAAGCCGAAAATAACATCCGAAAGCATCAAATATCTCATCTAAGCCATTTGAGCTCATCGATAACATCAAATCACCCATCCAATCAAGCAAATACAAACCTAGAAAACCATCGTCATTTGTAAAGCATGAGAACCCTAAAATGGGGACATTACCACACTCACTGTCATGACCCCGAAATTACACCACTAAGATATCAAGCATTCAAAATATAAATAAATAAATAAAATAAATATCAAAATACATACTAAGAAATATTAACAAACTTAAATTGTAATTATCATAATATAATAATTAATTACAGTTACCATAATATGTTATTATGATAAAATGAAAAAAGGTAATATAAAAACAAGGAAATGTATAACGTGTGACAACAACAACAATATTTCATAAAGCAGTGCTGGTATGAGTATAAGACAAGATAACACTAAAGACAAAAAAGCAAATTCAAGCCATGATTAGTATAAGTTAAAACAGACATCAATAAAGAATAGTTTTGAATAATAGCAATTATTATGGCAAAGCAATGATTATTTAAGACAGTGATTAAATGATGCAGCGAATGTTTCTAAGCAAGGATAATATTAATAAAATTAATTTTCCTTGGATCGGTTAGTCAAAGCGATCAACTGAAAAGACACGTCTTTTGATAGTATGAAAAGACATTACCTTCAGCCCCAATGGGGGTACAAAAGGAAGGATATATCAAATGCAAAAGGCATCGATGGAGGAAGAGAGATATACACTGCAGATTAAGAAATTAAGAAGATATATACAGATATATGGGTAACATGTGTAAGAATATATATAGATTTGTAAGGAAGATGTATGCAGATTTGGTAGCAAGAAAATATGAATATTTGTAAGGCAGATATTGGGGGAGAAGGAACAGAAAGGAGAAGGCGATGCTGGAATGGTCATGCCATTCATTACCTCCAGAACAGGTGTATCTTTGCCACTATCATATAAGTCGATCTGAGTATGTATATCTACACCAATTGATTGTCTTTATAGCAGCGATCTGATTATATATATATAATTTCATTGTCTTCATAGCAGCAAATCTGATTACATACATGCACTGATGAATCACTCTTCACAACACAGATCTAATTATATATGCATTGATTACTTACTCATAACATCATTGATTGGCCGTTGCTTCATAAACATCGTTCTGATGTGCACTTGCAACAGTACTTCATGCATCAATAGGATCCCTCATGCATTATTGTTTATCACTCCATGTATCAATCTATATACTGTTACTTTATGCATGATTAGGAAACCTCGAATGTATACTTGCTATTACATATCAAGGTCAATTAGTAGGATTAAATCTGAGTGTTTGAATCTGATTGAAAACCGGCTTGGGGAGAGCGGTGCGTGCCTAGAGATCCCACTCAAGATCTGCCCAATCCTAAGGAGAGGATGGGCCATGGAGGGGTGGAAGTGCCAAGACTGCTTGTGAGCTCCGACCGTTCCCACAAGTGGGCAAAGTGTCTTCCGAGGTTGTGACATGGATGGGGAAAGTAGGTACAAGCCGACAACAGAGAGAGTTGTGGTATACAACCTCTTAGGCTTGGCATATGACTTCGGGCGGACCCTCCATGTCCCTCCTGTTAGTTTTAATATATTGCTTTCTTGAATATCTATAAATGTGTTGTAATTGTCTAATGATGACAAATAGATATACCATATTGTGGAATGTTGTTCAAGTGGTGAATGTAGGATTCCAATCCAAGATTACTTCATTTAAGAGATATTTATTCAACAAGGTGAAACCCTAACCCTAGTTTGTGGAATTTGTGATCAATAGGCGAATTCTAGGGCAAATTTGGATAGGGGACATCATACTCACACCCTAGTTGGTCTAGTCAAGTTAGTTCATGGAACCGGTAGGTAGCCTTTGGTCATTGAATAGGAATGCTTTGCAATGGTTTTGGATATGGTCTTGTTCTGTGGATGTTCTTGATTGGGGTTACGTGATTGAGTCTTTATGCCGAGTGGAAGTTCTTTGTGTGTTCATAGTTATATGCTAATCAATGAAGTATATACACTTCGTGTATATACGTCGATCGATGAAAATATGAGTATATGTGCTTAAGCATGGATGTTAAAATAATGTTATATATATAATATATTTATATATTAATGTATATGTATATTGTTATGTTATGTATATATGTATATACATATATATTAATATATGTATATAGTATATATATGTATGATTGTTTTAACATATGTTTATATATATAAGTGTATACCTAGATATTAAGATATCGATAAATGTATATACTATATAAATATATTAATATATATGTATGAGTATATAATTAAGTACATACATATTGTTATGTTAAGGTAATCGTATATACATATATATTAATATATGTATATAGTATATATATGTATGATTGTTTTAACATACGTTTATATATATAAGTGTATACCTGGATATTAAGATATCGATAAATGTATATACTATATAAATATATTAATATATATGTATGAGTATATAATTAAGTACATACATACATATATATATATATATATCCATTAATGAATATATAAGTATATGTTATGTGTGGATATGAAGATATCAAGATATATAAATGTTTATATATATATTAATATATAGGTAATAAACATGTGTATTAATATATATATATATTTGATATCAATAGTGACTTATGTGTATATAAGTATATATTATAATGATATACGTGATAATATATATATATATATATATATATATATATGAAAATATGAATGCTTAGTAAATATTTGCAAGATTAGAAGGGGTGCATATATGGCGCGGCCATATAGGAGGGTATGGCTTATTTAAAAGCCTGCAATATGGAATAGCAATGCACATAGTTCTGTATATGTATAAGAGATAGCACAATACTTAGAGCGTTGCAAACCTTAGCGCATTCTATAAAGAGGCATATATGCTGTGCATATATTGTATATATAGTGGAAGTCAACTTCAGTTTAAAATATATGAGTATAAGTATTTGAATGCAAAGTAAATGGAATAAGTGTAAAGTCAGCGCTGCCTTATATGCGCATAAAGCAAACATATGAATGAGTCAATGGAAACAATGAACCATGCATGGAAATAGGAAAATTGTTTATACGTTGCACAGTAAGTAAATGCAGATTTTGAAGGTGGAAATAGTCTTACCAGCAAGAGCGCATAACTGGTTATAATTGGTTAATCTTTCAACCTTTGGAAATCGAATTATTTCTGAATCGATTTAATATCATCATTAAACTTTGGGACATCAAATTATTTTAGAATTTGAATTGGAAACAAATACGGCAAAGTGAAATCATGCATAACTGGTTATGAGCACATAGGATTATAGGGAATGCATATATTGTAAAAAACTTAGTCCTGGAGATTGAAAGCACTGCCATATAATACTTTGACCATGGTAGTAAAAGCCGTTAGTAGTCATCAAATGACTATGATAATAGAAGACGGTTTGGAAGTAAACACGACACTATGTTAAACGAATCACCAACCAGAGAATATGCATAAGTAAGACAAAGTAATACGTCTTGAATCCACGAAAGGCGTTTAAATCTTTTGACCAAGTTAGAATCTAAAGCAAGAATAAATTCAACACAATAATTGAGTTTCATCAACTCAACCTTGAAATCTATCGATGCTGTGTATGTGTAAGTGAAATACAATTAACTTCTTCTCTTAATTATGAAATACCCGCCATATGATGAGTTTGGAGCCACCTTTGTAAACAAATTTTGTAGGTGTTGATTTATAAATTTCTCCGTGTGCTTTTGGAATTAGTCTTCATTATGTTGGCAGAATGGAAGGTCGACTCACCCTGTTATTTACTAAGTATGGACTGGAATTGGCGCCATCTCTAGGTTGAATATTTCAAATGGCAGTGGTGTCAATTCACATGCAATGGCTGTAGGGGATGTTGGAGGCTGGGCTCACTATAAATAGTCGCCCAACTCTCCTAATTCGGATTCATTCATTCTGATTCATACTCATTCACCATTCTTCATTTGCTTTCGTAATTTTTCCTTGAGTTTTCCTTATTCACCATATGCGTATAATTTGGTGCATCATTATTCGCAGCCATTATTCAAATTCTGAGTGACATTATATATACAGCTATACTTCACATTTTTGAGAGTTTCTATTATCTTTGAGAGAAACGTATTCTACCCAAGGAATACATCATTTCTGCTAGTGATTTCTGAGAGTGAGAAAGGGAATTTTTGTGAGGAAATTATCATCTTTTGAGGGATTGGGAACTTAATTCAAGAAACTGGATTGAGCTAGAAGTGGAAGCAGCTCTGCCATCAATTTGGGATAAGCGTAAATAGGCATGGGGTTTTCTACTTCTTATTGTTTGCAAGTAATTATTGTGTTTTCTATACTGCATGAAATGTCTTTTCTGCTTGTGCAATAGTATTTTTGATGTCTTTTGAAAAAGGGAATTGAAGCCTTTAGACTGCTTTTTATAATGTGATTTTAAGTACTCCATAATAGGAGAGCTTGCTTGACACAAATACTTAATTGTATTAAAAATGTCGATAAGACAACTTAACACAAGTATTTAACTATACTAGATATGTTAAAGAGATTACTTGACTGAGGAATTCAACTATGTTATAAGAGGTACAACATAGGTATTTAAATATACTAGATATGTTTGAACATGGGATGCAATGTGTTTGTATTTACTCCATAGTAGGAGAATGGTGTTTATACTAATTATTTACTAGGCTTGATTTGAATGCAAGAGTCACTTGAGGTACATCGGCTAAGTTATTAAGTTAACTAGGAAAGCTTGTGTCACTCCTAGGATAAGTATGGGAGGGTGCTTGTGTACTTACTTGCTATTAAACTTGCGATTTCTCCTAGGAGAGGGCATCCAGTATGGGAGAGGGATTAATATACTTACATGTAAGTCGAGTTATCCAAGTGTGTAGGTTATCTAGGATGATGGATTATCCATAGAAGGAATGCCTAGCTTGTGTACTTACCAGTTAAATAATTAATTCCAAGTAGATTAATATGGTTGTAGGTTATCTGGGATGATGGACTATCCATTGAAGGAGATACCTATGCGTAGTTAAAGATAGCCTTAAGTCAAATTGGCCCTGAGTAGTGTATGTGATAGATGACTCTCAATCGTTTACTGATTTAAAACTCTTTGATTAAAGTAGTGCAATGTACAAGACTCCACTGTAGGTTGTGTGACTCTTGAGACTATATTGTCAGTTCACCGTGATCCAGTATTACATGCTAGTTCGAGATTGTGGGATTACAAGGTTCTAGTTATGTAGGACACAACACTATGCTCAGTTGGTTGTTATTATCGGTTACTCTACCAATCTCTTCGTCGAAGGGAAGGGCCATCTATTGAATGATAGATGTGCGGGGGACTGCATTAAGAGTCCGTGATTGGCGGAAAAGCCCTTGAGTGATGCTTCTCCTTTACAACAGGCGACAAAAAAACCAAGATTTGAAAGGGAAGATCCTGGACCATCTTTCAACTATTAGTTCTAAAGCTCATTGGAGCTATGTTTGTAATGGTATGTATTCTTGTATTCTTGTTCTTGTGAAGTTATTGTAATGAAATGGAATCTTTATTGTAATATGATATGGCATCTTGTTCGTATATTTTCAATAAAAGAAAGAATTTTTTTATTGCAATGACTTGTTAGCATGTTTATTTACTAGCATGATGTAAATTTGATTTTTTTTATTTTATTGAAGGGTTGGCACGTTATAGACGGGGGGGCATGGGGATGTGGGGACGAGTTTTGGGGACAAGGGAACCAAGGACCTATGTTTGGGGATGGCGATAGGGCGGCGGCGAGGTGGCGACACTAAAATACATATAGTGTTGTGCAGTTTTGCACACACGCCCCATTGAAAGTAGGAACCCTCTTTGCTTGGTTTTTGGGTTCCTCTCTTTGCTTGCTCTTTTGGTCTTTGGTGGTTTGATCCTGGGATTCGGTCACTTTGCAATGTTCCTGAATGACTTATCTTGTTTATGCAAACACCCTTGCTGAGTAGCATTTTGAAAATCACGAGTTTTGGATCAATTTTGGGTTTTTTCTTGGTTTTGGGATTTTCCTCCTTTGGTGGATTTCCTCAGTTGTCTTCAAAACCCGACGTAGGCTACTTTACATTGTTTTTGGGGATTTCGGTCCTTAGCAGAATTCCTTGCCGATCGGATTTTCCCAAAATTCCTTTCCTGCCTCAAATCCCTGAGCTCGTTCCGAGTTGTCTTGTCATTGCATTAATGGCTTGTGTACGAGCTCTGCGGGTGGGTTTAATAAGATTTGATTTGGCCCTTTGTGCTGTCAATTGATTGTATGATGCCTTGAGTGAATTTGGAGGAGATTATTTTCTTTGAGTGATTGGTGTTTGGATTTGCAAATTTCCTTGCTTAGTTGTGGTTCTCTTGGCATTTTTGCTGTCATTGCCTGCTAAGGCGTCAAACTTTGCTTCCAGTCGTTGTTATCACCGAGTTTACATTTCATCAATGGTATGTATCCTTTGTTTCACTTTCAATTGATGAGTGTGAATGGTTCTGTGGTATCTAGGGTTTGCTTTGTGTCTGAGCTCTGGCGTGTTGGGGGTCTATGGTTAAACTAGGGTACGTCCTTTGATCTTTTGATGCCCCTCTCGATTTGGTATGCCCTATCTTGCTGCTTTTGCCTTTTCACGTGCCTGGTTTTCAGTTTGGTTTCGTTTTTGCATGAGGGTTTTGATCATTGGATCCATTTTGCATTTGGCGTAATTGAGCTATGATGGCGTGTTCATCTTGAAACCCTAGGGTTTGATCTTGATTTTGAATTCATTATCAATACTGTTAGATCACCGTTTGGGAGAATTAGAAAGTTGAAACCATTGATGAACGATTTAAGGAATGTGCATTCGAGCTTGAATTCCCAAAATCATGATTGGTCGATTGATTTGGGCGAAATCCTGGCAAAGTGAAAGATTTCGGGTTTCAGGTGTGTCGGGGATTTCCTCCACTTTGGGATTTTCTTGGATTTCCTTCGATCCACTATATTCTCGAAAACATGAAAACTGGACTTATTTCGCTAAAATCCATCACCTTAGGATATCCCCAGTTTGCATCTTTAGCTACCTAGGTCGCGGTTCGGTAGTTTACCTCGATACTGCGAAGGCTTCACCTTTGGACTACGGTTGTGCAATTTACCTCCATACCGCGAAGGCTTCGTCTTTGGACTGTGGTTGAGCGGTGGCACCGCCATACCGTGGGAGGCTTTGTTCGACAGTGCGGTAGAGCGGTGATACCTCAGTACCACGAGTGTCTCTGAGCTAGGTTGCGGTTGTGCGGTTTACCGCCATACCGCGAGGGCTTCGTGTCATGTCCCTCGAGAATAGGCAATGTAAAAACTTATTTAAAATAAAAGTATGACATTTTGTAATTATATATTTTGTAATCTAAGTAATCTTTTTTTTTAATATAAGACAAATGTATTATTAAATTAAATATGAATATAAAAATTATGAATAAATAAGATATCCATTCACCATCAAAATATTAGAATATACAAATAATCATATTTATAAATACTAATAAATTAAAAACATACGAATAAACCTGTACACTTAGGAAAATCCAAACTAAAACTAAATAAAATTAAAAGAAATAATCCTGCGACTCCTGAAAGCCAAACGATGGCTCGATTCACGCAGGAGAGGCGTCGGCCAAGAAAAACAACTCCCATATTTAATAAACATAGGCGTCAAAACCAGGAGGAGAGGAGACAAGGTCGTGAGCGGAAGAAGGAAGCACCTACGCGGCGGGATAACGAACCAGGTGAGATTCACTTAGCTCCCGTATCTAATTTCCATATGTTGAATAAAATAAACATCCCGTGACTTCATGCGCCTGACCAATAAACACATTTCTCATTTATACTAGGAAGATAAACGACCCAAGCTAAATTCGTATCTAGTTATAAGCTAGTGCAACTGGGTGGAATTTCAATTGAACTTGGACTGTGTAAACCCGATTTGTTATTGCTCGACCTTATCGGCATCATGCTCAGGAACAGTAAAAGGTATTTAATCAGAGACATCTAAACCGTATAAACTTCAGATCACCATGTGAACAAATCTACCAGTATGAGATTAATCTAAATAAGATTCTGCATATATTTTAACTAGGATTGTATATTCTAAAAAGCAACATATTTCTAGTCTTCCATTCTTTTAATGAATAAAGATAGTTGTCCATTAAATACTGTTGGAGTAATACAATATAGGTTAAGTGTGAATAACTCATTGATATCTGAACTTTTATGCTAATCACCTGTATTTGATTTAATTAGCTACCTACCATGAGAGGTCAATTATCACCTAAGAGGTTTGTTGTAAACCCCGTCTAGGCTTCCACCCCGTTGGTCTTGAGACTTGGGTTGGGCATACTGCTCCATTGGCCCAAGGCAAGGTTTGGGTCCAGGAGGGACGGGGGATTCCACATATGGTTAATTACCCCGTTGGCCTAAGAAATAGGTTGGGTAACATGAGGTGGCAGACCGTTGGCCCTTAGGGACTCTCCTCTCCTGATGGGTTGAGCATTCTTTGATAAAATATATTTCTTTACATGTTATTTTGCTTAACTTGTGGATGCTAGATATGTAAGCTAATACATTGGATCATGGTTATGCAATACACAATGTGATAGGTGCCTAACAGTTAAGAGGGAACCTTTTGGGAAGCAAGACTTGTGACTACTGCCCATCACCACCCAGGTATGGCACATTACACTTCGCGCTTAGCTCGCGGTGGCGCGGTTTATCTCCTTACCTCGGTGGTTGAATGAGCGGCTCGCGGTAGTGTGATTTTACTCACTTTGGAGGAGTTAGGAGGTCGGAATTGTCAGTCAATGGCGTAGGAATTGTGTTGACTTTTTCAGAATCCGTCGCCTTGGGAAAATCTTGAAATCCATTCCTCCTTCATTTTCTCGTGATGTGCTGAGTATTGTTGGTTTTGGCGATTTCCGTCCCCGTCGGTTTTTTCCGAAAATCTGTTATGTGTCGAAAACTGAAGGGATTCATGGTTTAACTGTTAATGATTTGTATTTTATGATTTATTTGGGATGATTTAAGGATGTGCAAATGTTTCTTGAGTTTTGCATGTTGATCGAGATGCTTATGGGTGTTACCTTGGGTTTCCATCATTGAAATCCGTCTGTCTTGGAATTCCTCGAAATTCCTTTCTGGCTTGAATTCCGCGAAGGGGTGAAAATCCCAAACTTTAAGAAAGGATGCTAATGTTATTTTTAGGGGATTCTGATTGATTGATTAGATTTATTTAGTGATTGGCATGCACTTATGATGGACTAACTTGGATTCCTATGCTATGATATTTATTTATTATGGTCTCTTGAATGCAGGCTGAATCAAGCAAGGATGTAACTGGAAGAGTTAAAGGCAAAACGGTGGATCCCAGTGATGAGGGAGCATCTGTCATCTTAGAAGAAAAAAGAATTAAGATAGATATAAAAAGCAAAGATCCTGAGACCAAGTTGTCTTCTGTGTGGTCAAGAGTCACTGATATTGATGTGGGAAAATGGGACTATGAAGAATTTAGGGCAAGAATGGCCATGTAGGATGCCCCATTGTTGGCTAGAAGTAGAGTTAGGATTGGCTCACGTAGCTAGGTTTGCTCCCACAGTTCAGTGCTATGAGTTGGTTCTGGAATGTGCTAGACATTATGATAGAGATACATAGAGGGTGATTGGTCCACAGGGCAGGGTGTTGGCTAATTTCTCTCCTCCTTTAGTGGCACAGACCTTTGATATACCTGACAGATCTCATGTGGTAGGCCTAGATCTAGATGTGGCCAAGAAATACTATGCAGATGATACAAATAAGGCTTTGCAGGTCGTCAACTCTTGGATGGAGAAGCCCAAGCCCCACATCTCCAAGTTACCTAAACAACTGTTTAGAGCAAAGTTCAAGGCAAAGTACTATGATGCCATCACACTCCTTAGCAGGGTTGTGGGCCTGAAAAGTGCAGGCGTCTTTGAGAATTGGATGTTTTATGTCATAGTAAGAATGGAGCAAAAAACTGATTATCATTGGGTAGGTATCATCAGTGCTATCATACATGAACATCTATGTAATGTGTTACAGACCAAGAGTTTTACCATGACATCTTATTTGGTTTATGCCTTGGCAAGGGTTCATCCTTATAAGGGATTAAGTACTAAAGGCGTGTTAGGGTAGGATGCGATCTATGAGGTGTATCCACAGCTGCATTTGTGTGAATCGAGCTACAAAAAGGTGAATGATGTATTCACCATGTATATCACAAGGCTATTACAGGGAGCAGAGCATGTAAGGATTTCTGATGCAGCCAAGGAGTTAATAGAAAGGTATGGAGGATGGTTTATCCAGATCCCCACCTTTTCATATATCAGAATTGATGGTTGTCAAAGGGCTCCTTATAGGTTGCCCAGGTATCCAACAGACCACATCATACTTTTGGAAGTCACTAGATAGATTTCGGCCTTTGATGAGATTTTGAAGAAGGATATGCATAAAACTGGCTTTGGGAATGACTTTCCACTGAGGATAGGAACTAATGAGGTCTATCCTTCTTTGATGTCAACCCACTCCTCTGAAGAAGAAATGAGTACTTTGGGTTTGACACTCCATTCTAAGAGACCTAGGTTTGACAGGATAGGGGGAGCTCAAAAGAAAGCAAGTAGGGATTTCAAGCATAGGGATGACATTGAAGATTATTGGGTAAATTGTAAAGATGAATTTGAGGTCATAAAGAAGAAATATTCCAGGCTGCCTGCCCACTTAATCAGATTGTTCAACGTTAAAATCTTTCCTGATTAGCTGGATGATGATGGAGAATTGATATAGAATCATGACTATGAGCCCATCAAGGACAAACCGGTGGGGGTAATCGATTGGTTGGAGGAAGATAAAACTGAATTGGAGCAAATGAATGCTCTTGTGATCAAGTATACTAAGCTGTGGATAAAACATAAGGTATGGGAGCTGGACAACAAAGGAATACAGTATACATACGATCTGATGGGAAATCTAGAGTCCCACTCTACCTCTGAGGATGATGAACAAGATCCAAAGGGTAAGGAGAAGGTGGAGTCTCCCTTCAAAGTCAAAATTAAGGATGCTCAGATAGAGACAAAGGTAAAAGAGAAGAGGAAGCCAATTGCTAAAAGGAGGAGGAAGGTCTCCAAGAATGATAAGTCTGTTGTAGAGGGGAGACTAGAAGATGAAGGTGAGAAAGGTGATGTCCCTGTGCTTAAAAGAAGAAGATTGGTTAGGACTGCAAAGAAGAAAAATGATGAGCCTTCCAAGGAGGAAGAGAATACAGCTCCTTAGGTGATAGAAGTGGATAGCTCTGAAGGAAAGACACAAGTTTATGCAAGGAGATCAAGGACTCCTTCTCCAAAGGGCAGTATATTGAAAGAAAAGGTTCCCATGGATGCTCCTGTGATGGAACAACAAAAGGAACCCTCTCCCTTTCCTGAGTCGTTGGATGTGCAACATGAGTCCTTGGATGCAGAGATTGGTGATCATCAAGAGAAGGAGGTGGAAGAATTCGAGGGAGAACTCTATGGCGCTGAAGCAGAGATAGAAAAGATCATACGGTCCCCTTTGGTAAGCTATGAAGATTCACCTATTGAGGATAAGGGAGACTAGTCTCAGGAAAAAGAAGAAGGGCCTACAAGGACTCCTCCATCAGTGCATGAGAAGGATGAACAAAGTATGGAAAAGAATGACAATCCAGAGCAGGATGAGGAAGGCAGGGAAGGAAACAAAGGTGAAGAGGTGCACAATATGAATGTTGATTCCTTCACAGATAAAACAGAGAAAAGAACACAAAGTGAACAACAGTCTGATGCTCCTATCCCTGGCTAGCTAGATGAGAGATTGAAAAGTAAGCAGATTATTGTAGATGATAGCCCTCCGAATTGGGATGATCTCTTGGCTAACATAGGAAAGGGAAAAGCAAAGAAAAAGGCTAAGGTTATCTCTAGGATTGAGAGAGATGGAGCAAATAACCGGGTAATCCACATTGCCACTCCTGCTCCTGATAAGAATAAATATGAGGTAACCAGCCAGGATTATAACATTTAGACCATCAATCTTGGGCCTACCTCCATGATACAGGAAGTTGAAGAGTTCCAAGGATCTAGTGCTGCAATTTTAGGCTGGTTGAACAAGGAGATGCAAGATAAGCAAGAATTGAAAAAGGAGAATGAGAGACTAAAAAGATATCTGCAGGATCTCATGAAGCCTTTGCAATCTATCTCCTCATCATCTGCAGCAGGCCTTCTACCTGGGGAGACCATCACCGAGTTGGAGAAGATGAAGGCCACCACACAGGTTACCCATGAATGGCTACATGAAGTGAGGAATAGAGGAGATAAGATGATTAAGGACATTCTGTCCACTTGTGGTGATGCTCATAGATCTTTTGACTGGTTGCAAAATGTGCTAGGGCAGGACAAAACTGATACAAATCTTCTCCTACATAAATTGAAGACAATGATGGATTACACAGAAGAAAGGCTGGTGAGTGATAAAATCCTACCTTCCTCAAAGGCTTCAAAACCCTGGGAATGGTACGAATTGCTGCAGATTGATCAAAGGGTTTTGAGGAAGATTCGTAAACAAGGGCAGCATATTGGAAATACATTGAAGGATATTTCTGGCAAGGGTATTCCATTCTTTGAGATTATGATTGGTAGAAAAAAGTTCGCACCAAAACACCTAAGTTTGGAACAGCTGAGAGAATGGTGGCGTGAGATCTATGATTCAGTTGATGGTGGTCCAGTTAGTGTACACCAACTTGAGGATGCAGCCACATATGTTGCAGTTATAGAGAAATATCAAACCCTAAAGATGGAATGGGATGAAGTCATCAGGAAATCAAGAGAAGAAATTAAGTCTCTTGATAGAAAGTTTAAGATCTTAAATACCCCACCTTTGGACAATCTAGAGGTTTTCTTTAGCGTGCAAGATAAAATGGGTCCAGGGAAAGATAAGGGGCCGATTAATGGGTGAATTCCTTGAAATTTGTGCTTCCCATTATTACTTCTCCAGCCTTCGCATGCATTTGATTGAATTATAGGGAGATTCTAGGCCGACCTGGAGAGGAGCCTCAAGCATTTAATGATGTCTTATATTTTTATTTTTGGGTTTTCTTTCTCTGACCGACTTGTTTTGTGGCCGACCTTCTTTGTAACCCTAATTGGGACGACTCACGATGTAATCTCTATAAGTATGGCATGCTGCCTCATCTGTAAGGGTTAGACTCAGTTAGAAGATTAAGTTTTGAAGCAATAGAGCAAGAAAGCTAGAGTTAGAAGTTAGTTTATTTCGGAGCAAGTGTTGTAATACAGGATACTTGAATTGTTGCTACTGTTGGATGAATTCAATACAATTGGAGACATTGTGCTTTGGTGGCCTCTCTTGGATTGATTTATCTTGCATGGTTCTGGTTATTCTATCCTTCCTAATTGCTTTGAAATATTGAATGAATGTTAGGTTTAGAATTAAGTAATTTGATGATATTTGTGATTTGATACTTGGGATGTTGTAGTGATTCCGGATCCATACTTTTAGCAACTTATTGATTGTGGGTTGTTGTGTAAAGTTAGCCTGGATCTTATAATTGTTTGCTTAGTTCAATTGTGGGTTTGTTCATTTCAATTGCTAAATAAGGGTTGATTTGAATGAATGTTCATGATCTGAAAATCTTTGATTCCTTAGAAGATTGCATTGTTTCTGTAAAATTGCAGGATAAACCTGGGTTAAGCAGAAGTTAGTTTTGAGGGATTGGTCCATTTCAAGTATCTTGTCATTGATATTGTTGATCTTAGGAGTGATCTTAATCTTAGTATTTCTCGAACCCTTGTCTTTTGCCGTTTCTTTGAATTTGAGTTAGGATTAGGTTTAAGAATTTTGAGTATCAATATATCTCAAAATCTGATAAAGTTCTAGTATTTGTTTTGTGAGGTCCCCTTGTGATTACCAGCATTTTCACATTATCACTGAGTTGTGTAAGAAACCTGGTGTTTCTCAACCCGGTCACCGTCTAAGAATACTGTATTTTGTTTTGGTTTTTTGAATTTTATGATGTTTTTTTGGTTTTTTGCAGCAAACAAGGATTTGCGATTTTGAAAGGAAATGCTTTAAAAATTCATAATAAATAAATGGATAATAGATATGCATAAATATTGATCTCCAGATGAAGGCGCGTACATGTACTAACTTCCAGAATACAAAGATAAAGAAAATCGATCACACAGAGGTAAAACAATATTTTTATTTGAAAAGAACCTGTAGGCTTGCAGGCGCCAGAAAACAATGAAGAAAAGTACGGCCAAAGAAGAGAAACAATCCTCAGGGCCTGAAATCGATGCTGGAGCTCCAGATACCCTAGGCGCACCAAGCTCAATGCACAAAAGCTGAGAAATGATGGCGTGATCTCCTGTGAAAGAATGTACGGCTTGCTGGTACAGAAAAGTACGGCCCAGCAGCAGCAGCAAATAAAGTACGGCCTTAATAAATAAAGTGCCAGCTCTCTGTAGAATAATCTCTGACAAGTCACCCCAGTCAACAGATGAATAAACTCTGATAAATCCTTCCTAAATCGATCCTGTAAGCTCAACTGCAACCTCTGTATGAAGTCACCAAGTACGACAATCTTCAACTGGTATTTCATAGTCTCAGTATGCCAGATCTTGAAGAGGGAACGTTCTCCAAAATCTTTTGTCTGCTGAAACCCTAGGTTTTGCAAACTCCAATGCTCAGAGCAAAATAAGACAAATTGAATAATCATAACATAAGAGTTCGATTTGTCTTGGCAGTCAATATATACCCCCTCTTGAGAAATTCGACCAAACCCTCTTTTTTAATAATCATTTAAATAAATGATTAAATTTGCCTATTTGGACGTAGAAAAAATCTTTAATAAATGGCGCCCCCACCATTAATGAATAAATACTTATTCATTATATTAATTATGCCACTTTATTATAAAGTATTAAAATACTTTATAATACGCCATTATCATAATATTTAAATACATTAATAAAGTGACTTTATAATATAAAGTCAAAATATTAATTATTTAATAAATCATTAAATACTCCGTTATTTTTCCATCTGACCAACAAACTGATGCATTGGGTCGAATCTGAGCTGACCCGTTGAACTAGGTGCCCTGCCAAAAATAGCAGCTTCCGCCTGCCTGACTTACTAAAAATAGTAAGTATCTGAAAAACCTCTCCGAACGACTCTGCGAAGGCCCAACCTGGATCAACAGAAAGAATGAAGCTCCAGAACACCGGGTAACTGCCTCAAGTGATCCTCTACACATATCTGTTAGCCTACGAGGACCAGGATGATAGGCTAACCACATATCCAGCTGCGCTGACTAGGATGGGGACATCACAGTCCGCCCTCCCTGAAATTGCTTGTCCTCAAGCAATCTCAACTTTGAAAGCTGTAAAATCTCCTCGGACTCCCATGTAGCATCCTCAACTAGCAAATCTCTCCACTTGACCAGATATTCCCTGATCACCCGCCTCTGAAGGTGTCTCTCTCTCATCTCGAGGATGGCCTCAGGTACTAGTATCAATTTCCCTTCGTCATCAAGTGGTGGCAGAACTAGGGAGGGTATCACATGCTGACCCAATGCTTTCTTCAGGCGAGAAACGTGAAACACGTTGTGAACCCTGCTATCTGCTGGTAAGTCCAACTCATAAGCAACCTCGCCCACTCGTCTAACAACACGAAATGGACCATAGTAACGAGGCTTCAGCTTCTCTGCACCACTCTTTTGCAGAGTAGACTGACGATACGGCTGCAACATAAGATACACCATATCATCCATATCAAAGGAACGCTCAACCCTCTTCTGGTCAGCATACTGCTTCTGCTGATTCTGTGTCTGCTGGATATTGTCTCTGAGAGACCTCAAAATGTCCTGCTGACTCTGCATCATATCCCCTGCACTCGACACTTTGCTATCACTCAATATCAGATCCAAAAGGTTGGGTGCCTCATACCCATACAAAGCCATGAAGGGTGTCATCTGTATCGTCATGTGGTGGGTCGAGTTATAACAATACTCGCAGAGGTATATCCACCTCACCCAAGCTCTCTGCTGTCTAGCTATGTAATTGTGCAAGTAACCTTCCACCCACTTATTGACAATTTCTGTCTGCCCATCTGTCTGCGGATGGTAGCTGGTACTCGGTGTCAGTTCGGTCCCACAGAGCCTGAACAACTCCTGCCAAAAGTTGCTCATGAACCGACTGTCTCTATTGCTGACTATTGTCCGAGGCAACCCATGCAACCGGAATACCTCTCTGAAGAAGAGCTCTGCAGTCTGCAATGCTGTGAATGTAGTGGCAATCGGGAAGAAGTGTGCATATTTAGTCAACCGATCAACCACTACGTAGATGCAATCTTTACCTTGGGCTTTCGGCAAACCCGTGATAAAGTCCATCGATAAACACTCCCACTTCCTGTCAGGTATTGGAAGTGGCTGGAGCAATCCAGCAGGATATGTGTGTTCCTGCTTGTTCTGCTGGCAAACAGAACACTCTCGAACATACTGTAGAACATCAGTTTTCAGCCCTTTCCAAGTAAACCGCTCCCGAACCATCTTATATGTCTTGTAGTATCCGGGATGGCCCTCCATAGGAAGATCATGAAAAGCTCTCAAAACTGTATCCCTCACCTCAGAACCAAGAACCAGAAAAATCCGCCCCTTGTAAATGATCAAGTCATCTACAATGGTGTACCTACTATCTTGCTCTGTCCCATCAACAATGCTAGAAGCCCATGGGTTCTTAGCATACTCTGCAATAATCCGATGCCTCCAATCCTCTGAGATCTGTGCCATGGCATTCAACTGAGGTCTACGAGACAAGGCGTCAGCTACAACATTCTGCTTCCCCTTAATGAAAGTAATATCAAAATCATATGATTGTAGTTTGCTGACCCATTTCTGCTGCCTCTCATTTAGGTCTCGCTGTCCAAGGAAGTGTTTCAGGCTATTGTGGTCTGTGCGCACACTGAACTTGCTGCCTACCAAGTATTGCCTGAACTTAGCCAAAGCATGCATAATGGCTAACATCTCCTTGTCGTAAATGTTGTAGAACCTCTTAGGACCCCTAAGCTTCCTGCTCTCAAAAGCAATAGGGTGCCTCTCCTGCATCAAAACCGCACCAATGCCCTCTCTTGAAGCATCGCAAAACAAATCAAATGACTTCGTAAAATCAGGCAATGCTAGCACTGGACATGAAATCATGATCACCTTAAACCTGTCAAAGCACTCCTGCGCTTGTGGTGACCAAGTAAAAGCCCCCTTCTTTGTTAGATCAGTAAGGGGTGCGGCGTGACGTGAGAACCCACTAACAAATCTCCTGTAAAAAGCACACAACCTAATGAAGCCTCTGAGCTGCGTAAGGTTCTCAGGTACTGGCCACTCAACTATAGATCGGACCTTCTCAGGGTCCATACTCACTCCCTTGGCACTGATGATGTGCCCTAGATACAAAAACTCCTCCATACCTAGCTCACACTTGGATTCCTTGGCGTAAAAGGACTCCTCAGCCAAGATACCCAAAACTGTGTCTAAGTGGGCAAGATGCTCCTCCCATGACCTACTATAAACCAGAATGTCGTCGAAGAAGACCAATACAAATCTCCGCAGCTGAGAACTGAAGACCCTGTTCATGGTAGCCTGAAAGGTGGTAGGTGCATTGGTTAAGCCGAAAGGCATAACCAAGAACTCGAAGTGACCGCAATGGCACCTAAAAGCGGTTTTCTCAATGTCCTGCTTCCTCATCTGAATCTGGTGGTACCCTGATCTCAAATCAATCTTCGTAAAGAAGATAGCACCGTGCAACTCATCAATCAGCTCATCAATGCGTGGTATCGGGTACCTGTTC
Source organism: Sequoiadendron giganteum (assembly GCA_007115665.2). NCBI lineage: Eukaryota > Viridiplantae > Streptophyta > Pinopsida > Cupressales > Cupressaceae > Sequoiadendron > Sequoiadendron giganteum. Next base: position 752,398,468 of record CM021100.1, read on the forward strand.
TTAATCGTCCTCTTGTTTAGCTGGCGATAGTCTATGCACATCCGAAGTGACCCATCCTTCTTCTTCACCAATACAACCGATGAAGCAAAAGGTGACTTGCTAGGTCTAATGTGTCCCATAGCCAATAACTCATTGATGGTCTTCTCAATCTCATCCTTGAGTCGTTTCGGATGCCTGTAGGGTGTAATCATAATGGGCTTTGCGCCCTCCTCCAACTCAATGATATGCTCAGTGCCTCTGTCTAGAGGTCTACCAGGTGGAATGTTGCTAAACACTTTGGAGTGTTTAGTCCTCAGTATCTGGATGTCTGGATGGTACTCAGTCTTCTGCTGCTCCTGCTGTGCTGGCATTCACATACACTCTGCAGCCCAGTCAACCATGTCATGACGAATGAGTCTCTCCATCCGTTTGTACGATACCATCCTCAGATTACTGTCTCTAATGGCTTTGATGACATGAGGTCTCCCATTAGCCTTGAACTTCATCTCCATGTCTCGTAGATTGAGTGTGAACTCACCCAGATCATGAAGCCATGCCATCCCTAACACCACATCAGTATCCCCCATATTAACAACATAGAATTCAGTCTTGAACTCATAGTTGTTCAATCGCATCGGAAGATCAGTTATTTTCCTATCACACTTGAGGGTGTATCCATCAGCTACCTTAACCCGAATGCCCTCAAACTCTTCTGTCTGTATGCCACGCTTCTCAACCAAACGTGCATCTATGAAGTTGTGCGTCGCACCTGTGTCAAGCAGTGTTATAACTTTCTGACCAGCTAGGAGCCCACGTAGCCTAAAAGAGCCATCTCTCTGAAGACTAGTCAAGTGTGCCTCTTGTAGTTTCCTTCCACCATCGTGTTCACTATCATTTTCAGACTTTTCATCATCTGAATGTTCTGAATCAGCTTGCTGGTCTGACAGATCAGATTGCTCTTCACCCTCATAAAACCACTCCATTTGATTACTTTTGGCTTTAGGACGAAGAGGGCATATATGTTTTTCATCATAGGGTGCCTTGCACCAAAAACATAACTTCTTCTTGCGTAGTTCGTTCAATGTCTCTTTGTCAAACGATGGTGCATTATTTCTTTTAGGATTAGGTGAATCTCTCTTCCTGTCAAATGGTCTATCTCTATCAAACAATCTATTCGGCCTTGAGTTTGGCGTAGAACCCGAAGAGAACCTGCTACGAGGTGCTGCATGCTCCATACTGGGTGCCTTCCTCATCGCCTCCTGAAGGGTGGCAGGATCAAATGCCTTGACCCATCCTCTCATCGGCTCATATAACCCCTCGGTGAAGAGAATGACAAGTCTCCTCTCCGAAATACCTGTCACCATGACTACCGTTTTCTGAAACTCCCCAATGTAAGCATCCAAATTGCCTGTCTGTCTGAGCTGTGCTAGCTCTCTAAAGTAAAGTTCTGGATCTTTTTTATCAAATCGCTCAATAAGCCTGCCAGTGAAATCTTGGTAAGTAGTAACCCGACGATGACCCAGTGTGTACATGCCGTGATGCCACCAATCATGCGCCAATCCATCAAGGTGTAGTGTGGCAAATTTAATGGCCTCGTCCTCCTGCATAGGTCTCAAAGATAGGTAATTATCTAACTTCTGAACCCATGACCTCGCTGAATTCTTATCCGAGCCATCAAAATAAGGCAAGACAATCTTGCTCACTGCATGCTGAAGATCTCTGTTCACCTGTGGTGGTTGCTGGTACTGATGAGCTCTGCGCTCAAATCTACCTCCACCTCTGGGCTTATGCACATCCATAAACTCATGAAATGTCAACGACTGTCTAATCTCAGGAGTCAGTGTAGAATACTCTCCAAACAGTTTGGTCACGTCTGCCATTGAAGTACCATGCTGTGGCTGAAACTCTGTATGTTGACCTTGTTGCTCCGTCTCCGGAATCGGTGGTGCCTCTCTACTGATAAAGGTAGGTTGTCCAGGCCTACGCTCGTGAACAACCGGTGACAGCTACAGTCATGTAGACATCTGTGGCTGGTCTATGCCTCCCGAACCACTGGACTACCCTATTTGAATGTAATGCTGGTGAAGCGGAGTATACTGTCTTATGGTGCCTATCAGCTGTGACATTATGTCCATCATGTTGTCATGTCTACTCCTGTATTCTGCCTCAGTCATCTTAGCATTTTCTTTCTCTTTCCCTGAATCTCTAGGAATTTCTTGATCTGCCATGAGTGTAGTCACACTGTTTTCACTGCTGCAAGGGCTAGACCTGTGTATACCAAGAATCCCTGATACTGTCTCACCTTCTGGAATAGGTGGACCTGTCCAATCCTCAATTCTGCCTATTCCTCTACCCTTACTGTAAAATATAATGTCTCTACTCATGAAAAAGCATCTAAAAAGCAAACTTCTGAATGAAAAAGCACAGGCTGGCAGGACTTCTGTGCTCTGATACCACTGTAAGAAACCTGGTGTTTCTCAACCCGGTCACCGTCTAAGAATACTATATTTTGTTTTGGTTTTTTGAATTTTATGATGTTTTTTTGGTTTTTTGCAGCAAACAAGGATTTGCGATTTTGCAAGGAAATGCTTTAAAAATTCATAATAAATAAATGGATAATAGATATGCATAAATATTGATCTCCAGATGAAGGCGCATGCATGTACTAACTTCCAGAATACAAAGATAAAGAAAATTGATCACACAGAGGTAAAACAATATTTTTATTTGAAAAGAACCTATAGGCTTGCAGGCGCCAGAAAACAATGAAGAAAAGTACGGCCAAAGAAGAGAAACAATCCTCAGGGCTTGAAATCGATGCTGGAGCTCCAGATACCCTAGGCGCACCAAGCTCAATGCACAGAAGCTGAGAAATGATGGCGTGATCTCCTGTGAAGGAATGTACGGCTTGCTGGTACAGAAAAGTACGGCCCAATAGCAGCAGCAAATAAAGTACGACCTCAATAAATAAAATGCCAGCTCTCTGTAGAATAATCTCTGACAAGTCACCCCAGTCAACAGATGAATAAACTCTGATAAATCCTTCCTGAATCGGTCCTGTAAGCTCAACTGCAACCTCTGTATGAAGTCACCAAGTACGACAATCTTCAACTGGTATTTCACAGTCTCAGTATGCCAGATCTTGAAGAGGGAACGTTCTCCAAAATCTTCTGTCTGTTGAAACCCTAGGTTTTGCAAACTCCAATGCTCAGAGCAAAATAAGACAAATTGAATAATCATAACATAAGAGTTCGATTTGTCTTGGCAGTCAATATATACCCCCTCTTGAGAAATTCGACCAAACCCTCTTTTTTAATAATCATTTAAATAAATGATTAAATTTGCCTGTTTGGACTTAGAAAAAATCTTTAATAAATGGCGCCCCCACCATTAATGAATAAATACTTATTCATTATATTAATTATGCCACTTTATTATAAAGTATTAAAATACTTTATAATACGCCATTATCATAATATTTAAATACATTAATAAAGTGACTTTATAATATAAAGTCAAAATATTAATTATTTAATAAATCATTAAATACTCCGTTATTTTTCCATTTGACCAACAAACTGATGCACTAGGTCGAATCTGAGCTGACCTACTGAACCAGGTGCCCTGCCAAAAATAGCAGCTTCCGCCTGCTTGACTTACTAAAAATAGTAAGTATCTGAAAAACCTCTCTGAACGACTCTGCGAAGGCCCAACCTGGATCAACAGAAAGAATGAAGCTCCAGAACACCGGGTAACTGCCTCAAGTGATCCTCTACACATATCTGTCAGCCTACGAGGACCAGGATGATAGGCTAACCACATATCCAGCTGCGCTGACTAGGATGGGGACATCACAAGTTGTTTTATTGCATTGTCAAGACTTGACATTAGAGACCTTGAGGTTATCTCTTTGTTCATAGAGATCAACTTTTCAAGAGAGATAGGATATCATATTATGTCTGAGTTGTTGTTGTGCAGAAAACACCATCAACATATAGTACTTGAAAAAATAGTTATGAAAAGATGTATAAGTATAAGAATTACAAATGAAACATTGGCAAACTAGTTTTAAGCATTTGAATTTTGAAGTGAACATTAACTTGACATCACTCCTCTTCTTGCTCTTCATCTTGCTCCTCCTCACCCTCTTGCTCTTCATTCTCAATCTTTCACCTTACACTTGCAACTTTCACTCTTGCACTCACACTATTAGGTTCTTGTTGATTTGGTTTTTATGAATTGAAATGAGGATAGGAGGTAGTTTATAGAGTTTGTGGGGTTTGGGTGGGGCCCATAGGCCATTAGGGTATGTATGGCCTTGGGCACAAAAAAAATGATTTTTTTGAAAAGATTTGTGTTTTGGTCATTTGGTTGCAGGAGATGCCTGGGCGTCTTCAAGATGGTCCTAAGACAACTAGGAGTCCCCTCGATGTCTTGAGGACACCTCGACGTCCTCAAAGTCCTAGCAGCATCTTGGAGATGTGGCGCTTGTGGTGGGATGATGGGGGGACGTCCCCCCAAGTCCTCAAGTTTTTGAGATAGGGACGTCTAGGAAATGTGGGGTTTTTGGGGGGATGCGTCCCCATGGAACACTGCTTTGAAACTATTGGTGAGAATGGAGGTGGAAGGATTTCATTGGGGCTCCCATTTCTTTGTTGGTGAATGAAAATATTGAGGAATTGGGAAGAAGGAAAATCATGATCGTTAAAAAAAAATGAAATCATTTTGTGTGGGACAAAGTTCAGATGTTATTTGGTGAAGCTTAGGATAGTATTCAAAACTATGCCTCTGACATGCATTGGCCATTGGATCTTTGTTGGAACATAAAATTATTGCTGAAAGCAGGTGCTTTTTCATGGATTTCTTTGCACAAGCAGATTTTGACTGGGAACAGATTGAAATCTATTGGTATCCTTGGTCCCTCAAGATTCCTAATGTGTCAAAATGCAGAAGAAGCAATAGGTCAACTCTTATTTGGTGGCCCTTTGCTTTTGACTTTTGTAGTTGGCTCCTTGTTCATTTGGGATGGAGCGGGACTTTCTCGACGGATATTTTGGAGCTTTTTCTTTACTGGCCATGCCTTTTTAGCAACTTTTTCTGGTCGAAGTTATGTATTGTGATCCCTTCCATGGTCATTTGGCAAATCTAGAAAGAGGAACTCTAGAATTTTCAAAGACAAGTGCTCATTAGTTGAAGATGTGATGTGAAAGATAGATGTAGGAATTTGTGAATTCATAAATGTGAAGATTTGGAAAAAACAAAATAAATTCACCAATTGGGATAGTCAAATTATGAAGGTATGGACTTTATTAAAGATTCCTATTGATCTTTTCTTTAATGTTTCAATGGTTGGCTTCACAAACAAAATTAGAAAGACGAAATGGATGCCCCCCTTGAGGGGAAGATTGAAAATGAATTTTAGTGGGGCCTCTAGAGATAATCTTGGAGTCTTAGGTGATGGATGCATCATCAAAGATGAGGTGGGAGTCCTCATTTGGGTTGTTTTGAAGAATTTACCGATTGGAACTAACAATGCTGCCGAGTTTGGAGCTCTCTTCAATAGGCTAAAGCTTTAAGGGGGCATCAATGATTTGTATAAATGCAATAAGATCATGCAACACACAATTGGAAGATTATGAAGTGAATTGATGTGATCAGTCCTCTATTAGAAAAGATGGAATTTTTTTGATAAGGCATATTTTTTGAGAATCAAATATGCTGAAGGATGATCTTGCAAATTGAGTTATAGAGTATGAAGAGGGGACTTTCATGTTTAATCGAGTTGATATGTGGTTGGAACTTGACATGATACTTGATCCAGATCAGTATGTTGTAACATGTTCGGTAGGTTGAATTTAGAGGCTCATATGATCAAGGATATCCCAAAATGAGTCCATATCTTTGGTAGTTTGAATTAAAACAAAGTCTTCATGGATTGTTGGGCGAAGGATGTTATATAATGGTGATCACTTTCTTTGCATGGTGAGGCAATGGAGAGCACAATATTGACTAAAGGGTGCTTTTGCAGATGCCAAAGTGAAGATTTTCTTGCATAGTTGGGGAGACTCTTTAACATTGCTATTCCATCGACTAAAGAAGCAATTGAAGTAATGATTGGAAGGAATTTGTTGGAAGGAAGTCACACACATGATACGATCATTCTAGAAAACTTCATTATGAATTTTATCGACTTTCTAAGGAGGAAAATATATGGAAAACTGGCTACAAATAGGGTATATCAATAGTTCATGGCACAAGGATATTCTCTCTTCTATCTCAAATTATGATAAAAGGGTGGGAATGCATGACATTGGAGGTGTCTTTAGCAAAGTGGCAATGAGCAACAATGTTGATTTTAGAAAATATTGGAGTCTTTTCACAAAAGGGCTTATGAAATGCAACATGGAAGAGTTTTGGACTTTCATGGCTAAACTACTTGATCTCCTATTTGTGCAATAGATGGAGAGATTGAAAGAACTAAAGGAAGGAATTTTGTATCCTTTATTTAATGTAAGCTAGGAGATAATATGGATACAGTTCCACTCCTTTGACTAGAGGAATGTATTTTCTTTTTTTATACATTTAATGATAGGGAGCAACTCCCTCTCACAACAACTTGCTTTTACACATATATATTGCCATCCCCAATATATATTGCAATCCCCAAATAATGGTCCTCGGATTGCTGTTCCCAAAACACATCCCTTGTTGTCCCCATCTTGGAAACCCTGTGGAACATAGGAACCTTCTAATCTTCAATCAATATTTTTTGATTAGATGAAATTCCTTGCCTTCTTTGACTATAGGACACTAATTATTTTGTGGAATTTGTCCCCATTGCCAAATGCAAACAAAACTTTAGTGGATCCACTTAGTGAAGGATTGCAGTGTTACCCCAAGTTTTTGGGACGGGGACGGCAAGGGACAGCGGGACGAGTCCCCAAGTTTCTGATTTTTTAGGCCAAATTTGGGGATGGCTTTATAAAATATAGGGAAAATTTAAAATATATAGGGAAATTTGAAATATTCATATGAAAACATGGATAAAACATGCATAATATACATTATAGAACCTTAACATATAACATTTGTGTTCAACATTCTTTGTCAATACTCAATATGCATTCAAAATTCAGAATTAACATACATGATACAACCTCCAAGTTATAATTTTTAAACTTATATCAAAATGCCCAAAGGCTACATTGCTGCCATATAGTTTTAAAGTTTAAACTTTTACATTATGAATCATGATATGAAAATCAAAATACAAAAAACAAAGTGCACTGCTGCCCCTAATTTGCATCTCCCATAACCGCATCAAAATCAGAGTCATCCTTTGAGTCACTGCCACTACGATGGTCCACCTTAGCCTCAACCAACGAAATCCCAACCAATTTCTTTGGTGTTTCCTCCTCATCAACCAAGGCCACGTTTTTGGGATCAATATCCCATCGTAGAGCTAGAGTCTGTCGATACTCTAGAGTCTGAGGATCTTGAAGTTGAAGAGCACTATGCACTACCACTAGCTTCTTCGCTCGTCTAGAGGTAAGTCTATTCCTCTTGAGGGAGTGGATAAAGCTATATGTGGACCAATTCCTTTTTGCAGCAGAGGAACTGACAACCTGTGCAAGAAGGCGAGTGGCAAGTGTCTTCAACTGTGGTGTATCCCTCCCATGCCATGTCCACCATCCACTAGGGTCTGTTTGAGCCAATATAGCTCTATCCAACCTCGCCTATGGTTTACTCAAATTTGGGCCACGAAGATTTGCAAAGTCAAGGAATTGTGAGTGAAGTATTGAAGTCTGCTCCGCTGAATACATCTTATCAATGGCTCCTGTGAATCCATCTAAAACCTCTAGATCATCACATGGAGGCACCCTAGCATCCCTTGGTGCATACCATTTGGTATTTAGAGCAAAGGCAGCCATATGAAGCAAGGTGTTTATTGTGTTCCACCTCCATGTCACAATGGGCCTAATTTGTGTCTCATATAAACTCAAAGTGGGATCCTTTGCAGAAATTGTTTGCTTTATCTTCCCAAGCATACTGTCAAATATTTCATATATCTCTCCAAGACTAGGAGAGTTTGTATCAGCATACTGAATGACATCTACAATAGGTGAGATGAAAGAGCAAATATATTTGCAAAATGTAAACAAAAAGTTCAAAAGAATTAATTGACATGTTAGAAACTTCAAAAGTTGGAACATTGGACAATAAAATTAAAATATTAAAATCAGAAATTTAATATGAAAATCAGCAATCTAATATTTAATTTTTAATAAAATCAGCAATGTCTTACCTCACATTGGACCACCAATTGTCATCAAGGATCTTTTGTTTGATGGATTTTCCTTGAGTAGAACTTGAATTAGGCCATCTAGTCCACTTTGAATTCACCATCATCAATTGTAGAGGCTCATGCACCTCAAGAATCCTCTCCAACAAGATGAAGTATGTGGAATATCTATATTAATTAAAAGGCAAAAGCAATATAAGGCTCAATGTACTTGAAAATTCAAATTTAGAATAGAAATAGAAATGTTTGAAGTTTCAAAATTTGAAAGTGAAACAAAATGAATTGGCATACCTTGTCTTAACAGGTTTGAGGAACTCCTTTGAAAATGACTTGAAGAGAGCAAGTGAGGTGTGGTGATTGCAAATGAACATTTGAATCTCGGGATGTCCTCAGGACAAGGACGACTCATTTCAGATAGGGGACGTGTCCCCGAGTATCCCTGAAGCATTGTCTTTCTTCAACAATGAGTTTGTAGGGTTAGAGGAGTTACTAGTGGTAGATGAAGCAATTATCTTTTGAGATGGAAAACATTAGTTGGACTTTGTATGTTCCATTTGTTGCTTGGCTTCAATTTATAAAGAAAACTAGAAAGTATGCTTCAATCAAGTAGCAAAAAGAATGACCTTGAGACAAACATGATTTGAAGGACTAGATTAGCATCTTGTATTTTTAACTTGATACAAAGGTGATTGAATTGGCTAATCTACTATTGTACTTAGTATTTGGATACTCGGTGAAGATGGAGCTAGTGCACAAATTAATTCTCCATACTTGAGAGGATAAAAGTGCTTCATGGTTGTCTGTTTCAAGACCTTCCAACTATCAATGATAGGTTGCTTCATTGTGGCCAGATGTTGGAAATGATACTATACTAGGTGAGAGCCTAATCATCCACACAAACCCTAAGAACTTGTTGGCGTTACAATTCGCACCTGTGGAGTGCATATTGGCAACGGACAGCTATGCACAGTGCGTAATGACTGCTCTTCAAATTAGGAGGGGAAGCTCCCTCTTTTGCTGATATGCGTGAAAAAGTAAATGATCTAAATCCTATCATTTTGACTCAGCTGGAAGAGGCACAAAGTTAAGAAAACCAAGAACGTTGCAGCTAAGGTTTTTCTCTGGTTTTGCAGATCTTAACTACAACTAACTAAATGCTTTTAATCTATCCTATTCCTCAAGAGAAACAGAGCATGAGGACTTAGGAGCAGGGAATATTTGGACAATAATCTTTAAGTCAGGATTCCCAAGGAGGAGACAACTCCTATCCGAGGTGTAGGCCGAAAGAAAGGTTATTGGCAACAACATCAAACGACAATCTCCACTTCCAAATTCCCAAGGAGGAGACGACTCCTATCCAAGGTGTAGATATGAAACAAAGATTATTAATCACAACAAAGCAGGATAAACTTACTTCTAAATTCCTGAGGAGACGACTCCTATCCAAGGTGTAAATATGAAACAGGCTTATTAATCACAAATATAACCCAGGACAACAAATTGTATGAAGGACCTATCACACAGATAAATGATCAACCAACATTATATTGAACAAAGATGAACCATTACAAGTAACATTGCACGGAAAAATGGCTCAGCAATTTGTTTATTACTAATAAAAGCTCAAGGTGAACCAATACTGAACATAGGAATATTTCCGGCAATGCAACAACTCTCTATCTCAATGAAAAGTTCGTGAATAGATATATAAATAACAATACTACAGGCAAGAGTTGGCTCGGCATGTATGCTATCACACAAAAGTTAATTACAAATGAGCAAGGGTGCTCTTATTTATAGAACTCCAAGGTGTAGGGAACCCTAAAATCACCTTGAGTTTACAATTAGTCTTGCAAACATGCAAGAATTTATTATCTAAGTCTAACCAAATGAAACTATACAGTTAATTGGAAAGCTACCATCAATTAACTGAAACAAAACTAGACTAAATGAACATGTGCAACATGCACGTCCTTATTGAAATGAAAGTTAACTGATAACTAACATCAGTCAACTGGATCCTAACTAAAAGTCCATCCTCCTGCGAGGATATCCATGAAGATGAGATAGGTGTGCACGAGATCAACAATTAAAACTCAAGACTGATGTCGAGTTAACTGCTGCTTTTGACTCTATCCTCAGAAATAACTGCAGGATCTAATTGATTGTCTACTATAAGCCCTCTCTGTCTATCACCTCATCCAAGAACTTGTCGATTGTCTCATCCTCTGGCACTTTGATGCTATCCACGATGATAAACTGCTTGTTCAACTCCTCTCCATCTTTGACTGCCCTCTGACATTCTCTGACATCTGCAGTCACCTTGTTGAAACTAGTTATCATTGAGAAGTGATCCAACTTCGACGCCTCAGGATCTCCATCAAGCCTATCACGAACTAGCTTCTCGAACTTAGTCTGTACTGCATCAAGCTCAGCATTTGTGCCATTCTCACGATGATAGTGACATGGGATCTGAGTGATAAACTCGCTGATAAGTCTGAGAGCTCCAACAACATCCTCTTTGAGCGCAACCATCTTTGTAGAGATTCTCTCGTATGTTTCCAGTTTGAAAAGATGTTCTCTCCAAGCGAAAACCTTCTTCTTATCCTCTTCTGCTACAATGGCGTCATATGCAACTGCCAACTGAGATATGAGTATCAAGTCCTTCTGTTATAGATATCTCGAGCTGTTGAATCCTCTAACAAAGATTATGTGCCTCGTACCTCAATTGATATAACTCTGTGAGGAGGTATCTGCCTGCAACAATGAAATCCTCAATCCAGTTGTCCAAGAGCTTCCCATGATTGACTAACCGACCAAGTCTCTGTTGATTTGCAGGTGTTTCTCGAAGCTATGGGAGCATAGGTGCTTGACCTGCGGTTCCATGAAGAAGATTTGAGATATACTATCGGAGCTACTTGATTTCCAACCTTGAGGGCTGCCTTATCTTCTCCATCCTTCATGACATGCTCTTCAAGATTACTGGCAACGACCTTGAAAAGGCTCACGTCCACGTGCCGAGTGCTCCTGCCAAAATTTTCTTTGACGAAGGTGAAATCACCAACTCCAACATCATCTAGGCTCTTTCCCTCCGATGGTGTAGCAACTTCAACAACGATCTCTGCTTCAGGGTCTTCTCAATATGCACCTGCTTCTTGACTCTCTTGTTCGACCTATCCTGATAAGGATCACCAAACTCAGATAAATCAAGCTGATATGAAGGCCTACGCCTCTATCTCCCCAAAGATCTCTCGAGCCAACACAAATGATCAATGTTATCTTCTCGAGGAGAAATTGCTCCTGCTATGTCAACCACTGGTGGATCAACTGGAATGAAAGTCTCATGAACCGGCGATTCTGGCTTTGAGTTAATATCAATAGGAGATGACCATGGAGAAAATGGTGGACCAGGAGATGATGAATCGGCCTCAGCTTGTACGACTGATTCCACTAGGACTTCTGGCGCTTTCTCAACCTGCTTCCGCTTAGTGATGCTCTTCCCCTTCGAGTTCCCACTAACTTTGACACCTTCAGGCGGCTTCAAGATAACTTTAACTCGAGGCCTCGACCTAGAGGTAGAAGGTAGTGAAGAAAACCCTACTGGCGGCTCTGAAACTGGAACTATCCCTCGCTTTCTCTTGCTATCCAAGAAGTACATGCTTGTCTTAATAACTGATCTCGACAGGTCCTCAATTGAAGTACTCTCCCTGGCATACCAATTTGGTTGGCGAAGTGGTTGGCGAGCAACTTGGTTTTTAACAAATGAACTCAGTAACACCTCTCCGTCATCATTCGACAAACCCTTAACATCTTCTGACAAGAAATCAGCAAGCTGTGGAAGAGTAAGTCTGCAGTAACGACGTCAGCGCACTTCAAATTCATCTTTGTAGTTGATCCAAAAGTCCTCAAGCGCTGCCCTGTGTGAATTACTTTGCTCCAACCATGCTGAATAATGACCCAAAGGATCATAAGTACGCCTTTGAGTGAGATACTTGAGATGAAGTTTTTCTAACTTGTTCGTCATTAACTTGCAATCAGTAGTAGGCTTGTACATGTATATACCTAATCCAAACGGAAAGGTGAATGCCGACTTGTGTCGATTGCGAAGAAAAGAGTGAATTTCTTGAGCTTGTCTCAAAAACTCCATGAATAGGACCTTGTCTGACGGGTACCTCAGTAGCATCAAAGGTTCTTCGGTGTAACCATACATTGGAATATATGTGAAAGTGGGAAACTAGATGAACCAATCCACCCAACTCTCCATTTCTAACTTTGCCTCTGGTGAAATCCTGATATGCATCTCATTATCGAGGTCTCTGACTGTCTTCATGAGGAAATGATCATTCGCCACTTTGAAATCCTGTTTAGCCTTTGAGAACTCCAATTGTGAGTAATATTCATGAACATGCTGAACGCCAAGAGTTCCATTGGTCTTCAAAGTTCTAAAATTGCCTTGAAACACAATTAAGTAGACCAAAAAAGACACCTTGTGAAACTTGTGGAGTTTGAGGAATTCGATGATTTTCTGGTGAAGACACTCGCTGATCAACATTGCCTAGTCAAAGTGTTCCTTGTTGTTGATAATCTGGGAAATGACATAGAACATCCATGGTCAGAAAATATGAGCCTCCTCCTGACCTGTAACTTGGTTGAGCAAAGTAATTAAAATAGCAATCTTATCCTTGAACTCCCCACGCCCAACCTTCTTCGGCATGTTGGTCTTCTGTACTTTCAACCACCTCTAAGCAACTTTTCTCTGTAATCTTTCTTTGTCCTCTTCCCATATCTTGTCACAATCCACAATGGCTATGGTAAAATTGTCTGAGCGAGGAGGAATAGCAAAACACTTTTCAACGTCCCTCAGCTTGAGGTTGCAAATGACTCTCCCATTGGCTGATCTGAATTGGCTTGTGGACGAGTCGTAGTGCTTAATGCAAGCAATCACAAACTCGAGATCAAAAACCGTGATAGGAATAGATGCTGCTGCTAGTGTAGACATGCAAAATTAACAATCACACATCTAATATTCCTCAGTGTTCATCTTTTAATTAAATGAATCAATTTTATTTAATTAAATCATAAATCAATCCTAAAATCGCCCTTCAATTAAATAAATCAATCTTATTTAATTAACTTCTAAAAGTTCTTCATTTAATTAAATAAATCAAAATTATTTAATTGAAATCACTAACATCATCCTCTTTTAAATAAATTAAATCTTTATTTAACCCAAATCTAAAATCATTTTCTTCTCATTTGATTTAAACAAATCCAAAAATCTAAATCAAATGTCATGTCTACTAATCATCATCTTAATTAATCAAATCCTGATCAATGCTAACTCTAATTCATGTCCCATCTTCTAGCTTTTTCCACTTGCACAACAAATCATTTATTTTGATTTATTAAATCTCTATTTTCCTCACAGGGCATATTCCTAAGGAATATTCCCTCATTAACTCCATTTGTTTGACTTTTTTGTCCAAACAAATTTCCCCCCCAAAACTCTCAACCATATGCATTTAATGTTATTTTCAAATTTCAAATTTCAACTAATGGCATTTATGGGCACATTCATCAAAACTTGCACATCTTTGGCCCGTTCACATATTGACAAGTGGCATGAATCTATTGGTTGAGGATTAGTCCCACATTCATCCACTTTGCTTCTTCTTTTCTCAATCCCATCTATAAATTCAAGGCTTTTCTCCTTCATTTCCATCTACAATTGGAGCATTCTTACTATAGGCATTTGAGTTCATCTTGCATCTCTTTGTCTATCATCATCTTAAGGCTTAGCAAGGATTGGGAAAGGGATCCTTTACATATCAAGGGTGCACCAATCCAATATGGAATAGGTATCCACCATGCTTTTTATGCTTTCAATTAGTTTAGTTTGTTATTTTGTTTGTTAAGCATGATGGATTATTTCATAGGAGCACTATTATGTTTGCAATAGTTTGAACTAACCATGCTAATGAGTGTTGGAGTTTACAGTTGTTTGCAGATTTGTGGTGCTTACAGCCAGCAACTTGGAATGCTCAAGATTTCTGACTATTGTGCTGCTAGTGCCTTTCAACATGCTCAGATTGACCATTGGATATACGTGACCCAAGTCTATATCAGTAGTTTTCAAAAAGTCGTGTACCAAGACCGATGTGGCTTTCTAATCTATGGGGTTCAATTGCATTTTGGAAATCTGAATTTTTGATTGTAAAGTTGGGTATGTTCGGACAACTTTCAGAAAAAACTGAAAAAAGCTCTAGGATAGGCTAAAAATAGCTAGTTGAGGTAAATTTTTTCGGAAATTTTCTGAAACATGGGTTTTGTAGAGAATTGAATTCTAAGCAAACCCAAATTGTTAGAAATTCGAAAAGATGAGTTTTAGCAAGGCATGCAAAGGATTTTCAGTCGAGAATTGCTGTGGTTATAGGAGCTCTGGGGGTAATTTTTTCCGAGAAAATATGAAACATGGGTTTTGTAGGCAATGGAATTGTAAGCCAACCCAGGTGATTCGATTTTGGAAAAATGAGTTTTTGACCCACATGCAAAGGAATCTTCGAAAAAAAGCACAATGCTTCAGGATGTGAAGGAACGGGGCAATTTTATCGAAAAAACCTAAGACATGGGTTTTGCGGCTGACGTTGCAATATGTGAACCCATATGATCTATTTTTGAAAATTCCGTCGTTTACTTTGACATGTGAGAGAAAACCTAAGACAAAATAGAAGAATTTTAGAGATAGAAATAGAAATTTATTATTCTATCTCTGGAAAAGTCGCCAATGCTTGAATTGGATTTGATGAAGTTTGCATGCACTCAAAAAATGAAGTCTGGAAAATGCTTCCGCTGAACAATTTGGACCTGGCATTGTGAAGAACACTGAAATTTGTCACCTGTAGCGCCTTTAGATCTTTATTTGCTCGAGAAAGACGTGTTTTCTCTCACCTGTAATGAAAAATAATGGATGCCTATGCCTTAGTAAATAAAAAATTATCAAAAAAGGCGTCATAAATGCATGCATTTGCTTTAAAATTGGCGCTATGTAATGTCCCCTTTTTCACGAGCATCAGAGTTGGGGGATTAGCCTATTTTCCTGACCCTCGTAGGCTAATAGTTCTGGATAGAGGGTTTCTTGGACGGGCACTTGGTCGTCAAATCTCAGTGTTGATTTCTGGAGTATGGTGGCGGGGTGAATTATTGCATTTGGCATGATACTTGTGCTTAAATTAATGATACTCACCTTTTATTTCACCATCCTCGGCCTAGGGACCATGTGTCTTTAAAAGGAAGGGGTCACTTTATATTTTGCAGTTACTATTCATCACTAAAGTGAAAAAAGAAATAACTTAAGTGAATAGTGCTCACTTTTATGAATAGTGTTTTTTAATGCAAAAACTTATAAATAGAAGGAGAATTTCGACCCTCTTCATGGATGAATGATTTTAGCTTGAAGAAACTTGGAAGTGTTGCTTTGGAGGAAGAAGGAGACTAGGGTTTCCTGATTTCTTGCAGTGGGTGAGCCTGGTGGGGCTTGGTTCTTCGTTTGGAGCTACTTGAGGGTGTGAAACACCACCTTAAAGTTGTTGATCAGTTATTGTTGCTTCAGTTGGAGACCTGTGTTGTTTTTTGTAGGTTATTTGGAGCTGGTTTTTGAGTGTTCTTGACAGCCATAGACTCCATTGGCATTTATACAAGAGCTGATCGCTTTTGAGAAGTTTTGGAGCTGTTTTTTGTAAGCTACGGCTAGCTGCATTTTATTGAGGGTTTCAACTAGCAAGAGGAAAAAAGATGTCTTTTCTTAGAGGCTGCTATCTTTCCTAAAGGGGGCACCTTTATCTTAGAAGACATCCCATGCGGGTTTTTGGTGGGAGAAGTTCATTATTTGAAAGTTGTGTGCATTTCTTTGGGCGCAGGTACTGTAGCAAGTCACTATTCACAGTGATGTTTGGCTATAAGTTAAAATGCAATATAAGATATTGTTAGCTTGAAATCTGATGTAAGCTATATGTTGAATGCATCTTATTATGTAGTGAAGAAAACCTATTTGGCCACTAAATTGAGCATTGTATTCAAAGTTGTTTCAGTAGTTAGTTTATTTGAAGTTTCTATTGTATGCATATGCTCTTTAGTACCATTTTAGTGTTATTAGCAAACAAACTCAGAAGCACAAAAAAGAGAAATTAAACTGAAACCAAATCAGATCTACGAACTCAGTTTTGACATCATTTTTACAAGGTTTAAACCATTTTAAGCAAAATGCCTTAATGAAGCAAAAATTTGGTTTGGGTACAACACAACTGTAATGTAGTTGGGCTGTTGAGTTCTAAAATATGCCTGTAGAGCGCAAATCCAAGTAGCTAGTTTGTTGCCACTGATTGTGCCATGAAAATGACCCACAGATTCCTATATCTCCAACTTGAAAGCATGTTGAAAAGTTGGGATGTTAAAAGTAATAGAGTGGAGGTTTGTTGTTGACCTATAGATTCTACCATAGTTTACATACTCGGACTCAGAGAGTACTCGGCAAGCCCAAAAATTTTGACTCGGGAAATACTCGGCAAATACTCGGCAAATACTCAACAAAAACTCGACAAATACTCGGCAAATACTCGACAACTTAAAAAGTAGCAAAATTTCTCATAAAAAACACTTTTTTTTTGCAAAATTCAATTACAAAATTCATCAAATGAGTCTAAAAACCACGAGGGAGTATTTTATATTAAATTTCATAGTTCAATACATATGGATTGCAAAATGGCATCATTATACGAAGCAACATAGTGAAATTGGTAATAACTATAATGAATTTATGATGATTGTATTTGAAAATCATCATCATAAATTTCATATCTAGGCAATTACAATTTCCTCTTCCCCAACCTAGTGAAAAATTGGGAGGTAGAGTGTAATGTCCCTTAACCGGTTTGCCCTAGAATTCACTTGTTGATCAGGTTTAGGGTTTCTTCTTTCCAAATGAATGTTCTTTTTAATTAAGTAATCTTGATTTGAAATCTACATTCACCATATTAACAACATTCCTACACACACATATTTGTTAGCATTAATATCTAGATATCCAAAATATAAGCATAATCATAAATGCAATTTAACAAGCAAAAGGAGTGTTATGGGTAGATCTGCCCTGAAAGCCTTCAAATAAAGTTCAAGAGGTTGTCCATCCCAATCCTTCTTGCCTAGTGGCTTAGTACCTGAATACTCGACTCATGGCAACACCTCGAAGACACTCATCCTATCAGGGGGAGAGGAAATCATGGAATCCTTAAGTAGCCTAAGGTCTATCACCTCCTATTCACCCAATCCCTAGTCAAGGGCCTAAGTGTAATGTCCCCTTTTTCACCTGCATCAGAGTTGGGGGATTAGCCTATTTTCCTGACCCTCGTAGGCTAATAGTTTAGGATAGAGGGTTTCTCAGACGGGCACTTGGTCGTCAAACTTCAGTGTTGATCTCTGGAGCATGGTGGCAGGGTGAATCGTGGCGTTTGGCATGATACTGGTGCTTAATCTAATGATATTCACCTTTTATTTCACCATCCTCGGCCTAGGGACCATGTGTTTTAATATGAAAGGGTCACTTTCTATTTTTAAGTTACTATTCATTACTAAAGTGAAAAATGTTATAACTTAAGTGAATAGTGTTCACTTTAATGAATAGTGTTTCCTTTGTAAATTTATAAAAGGCAAGAGAGAAATTCGAATTGCTTCATGGATGAATGATTTAGCTTGTTGAAAACTTGGGAGTGAAGCTTGGAGGAAGAAGGAAGCTAGGGTTTCCTGATTTCTTGCAATGGGTGAGCCTGGTGGGGCTCTGTTCTTCGAATTTGAACTGCTTGATGGTGTGAAACACCACCTTAAAGTTGCTGGTCAGATTTTGGTTGCTTTAGTTGGAGACCTGTGTTGCTGTTTGTAGGTTATTTGAGCCATTTTTCAAAGGGGATTGGACTGCCATAGACTCCTTTCACCTTTGCACGAGAGTTGTTCGCTTGTGGAGCATTTTGGGACTGTTTTTTGGAAGCTACAGCCAGCTGCGTTTTCTTGAGGGTTTGTAATAGCAAAAGGAAATAAAACGCCTTTCTTTGGTGGCTGCATTCTCTCCAAAAAGGGGCGCCCTTGACTTAGAAAGCATGCCATGCGAAGTTTTGGTGGGAGAAGCTCATCTATCAAGAGAAATCAGCATTTCTTTGGGCGTGGGTACTGTAGCAAGTCACTATTCACAGTGAAGTTTGGCTATAAGTTAAAATGTAGTCTAAGATATTGTTAGCTTGAAATCTGATGTAAGTCATATGTTGTAAGTTCCTTATTATGTAATGAAGAAACTATATTTAGACATTGAAATGAGCAATGTACTCAAGTTATTCCATTAGCTTAGTTTATTTGAAGCTTTCATGGTATGCATATGCTCTTTATGTATCATTCTAGTATTTTTAGCAAACAAACTTAGAAGCACAAAAAGAGAAATTAAACCAAAACAAAATCAGACATACGAAACTCAAGTGAAAAACAGATCAGCAGAGTGTTGGTACACTACACTAAGGGGCTGCAAGGCCCAATCCCTTGTCTAGGGCCTAAGGGGTAGAAGCCTAGGTGGGACCCCCAACCTTCTATAACCCAATCCCTAGTCAAGGGCCTAAGGGGCTACAGGGCCCAATCCCTTGTCTAGGGCCTAAGGGGTTGAAAGTGGGGATTTTAGGCGATTGACTTAAACCATGGTTCACCCTTCTTGATAGGGTTACAAGCACAAAGAAGACTATCTTTACACGATCAGCTATATTTGCATTCATCCAAGATTTATTTCATGCCTATAATCAAATATATCTTCATTTATCAATGGTTCTTTAAGTTCATCATTTTCTAGAATAATTCTCATTATGATAAGATTAAAGAAAGCATTATATGAATAATCAAATTAGCAATATCAATTTCTTATATTCAAAATATTCTAAATATTATTGCTAAGTGAGTACATCACCTGAGTTGTTATATCTCTCCATGTTTCCTTACTCGCCTCCTTCAACCTTATACTGAATTGATCATAGATATATATACAATCTATTCATTTACATAAAAGAATCATAATTACTGGCTCACTAATTGCTGCAAACATCATTATTGTATAATTGTATAATTATATATTATATATATATATATTTCATAGAAATATAATTATTCCCAATAATCAACTTTGCATAAACATATATATATATATGTTTATGTATTTATAGATTAATAATTATATTTATATTTTACTTCCCTAACTATATTCTTACCAATAATATTTAGTCCAATATATATATATATTATTTCCCCAATGTGTTTACCAGATTTCCATGTCATTTGCCTATCTCCTAATCTCTCGATCTGCTTGTGTATGCTTCATTTTATTTATTTTCTTTTTCTTCCTTTCCATCCATCGATTCCCAGACTCTCCTTTTATACATTCTTCAAGAGAGATGTCTTATACAAATAATAGTGTCCTTTCAAAACATTTATTTTTCTCCTTACTCACACATTTTCATTACCGTGTGATTAACACCTTTGTTTGTCTTGGGAGTGCTGACTACATGAGATCATATTTATTTCTTTTACTTTGATTCCTTCCTAATGCTTAAGAATATGGATCGTATCCTTTTAGGTATGACTACTATTTTAATGTGCCTTTATAAGATTGTTGTACATTGTCTTTTTAATATATTCAATCACTGCCCATTAATACTCATGATCGCTACATTACTAATTGTTCTCTATATATATATTATCGTATGTTACATATTTTATATTAATATATTTATGAATTGAATTTATATATCTATTTTTATCAATTTTATGTGTGTTTTAATATTTATAGCATTATAATATTATAATAATAATACTTAAATTGTTATATTTGATAATTATAATATTAGTTTATGATAATTATAATTATATTAAATTGTTAATATTTCTTATATATTTTTAAAATATATTTTGTCATTCGTTTTATTTATTCATTTGTATTTCAATGCTTTATATTTTAGTGTTCCAATTTCGGGGACATGACATAGAGGGTATGGTCCTTGCACTCGATTCTTGTAATTTTCCCCTTTTGTCAGTGATCCTGTTATTGGCTCATCAGTCTATTCCGGATTCCTGTAGGTTTGTTGAGATGTTTTCAAAGGATTCCATTCATGGAGGTTTTTGTGGTTCTTTCTCATTATTTACTATTTATAGTAAATACTTCTTCTGGCAGTAAGCAGTTATCAGCATTAAGCCTTGGCCATTAAAATATTAATGAAATGCTTCATTACTTGAGCAATTAATTCTAATTTGCAGTTGACCCCCTTGGCCTAAGGAATGAACTTAAGTTGTTTTGAAAAAGGGGTCTTGAGGGTGGCGCCACATAAAGAAGTTCAAAGGTTTTATTTTAGTTAAAATCCTCTTTCTCAAGTGGGGGCGTAATTTTGAAGTATGACTCTTCCTTTGGAAATTTGAAGAGTCTTGTCTTTTGGCGTACCTCTTGGGGAGACTTGAACAGTTTCCTTTGTCCTTTAAAAGTGAGGTTTGTTCTCAATATTGATCATCCACTATTATGCTAAAGTCATGCTGTCAAAATGCTTTGTCATTTCCTACTTCGAGGAATGCTGACCTCCTAGTTCTCATTCAATTTCATGTTTGTAAGACAACACCTAGTTGAATCATTGCTGCTTCTCATTCAGACTAGCAGATTGTGCCTCAAGGTGAATTATTAATGTGTTTTTCCAATTTTACAGTTGCTGTTTGCATACAGCTGAAAGTAGTTTTTGCTCATATCTGATTGTACGAATTTTATATCATTCTGGGCATTTGCTAATAAAGTTTCCAAGGTCCAGGCGACCATTCCCAAGTAGTTTCAGATTTTAATTTAAAGTGTGCATTTTTATATTAAAAAATCGCCCCTCTCAAGGGCCGTACCATTTGTCCTTGCATTGGGAAGTGTGCCACAAATAATTGCAGGTGTTTGGAGCTGGTTTTGGTGTCTCAACAGGGGCGCCTATCTCTCAAGTGAACAAGGCTTCGATCTCACGCCTATCGGAGGTACCTTGAATGAGTTGTGAGCAATTTTCATATTTTCTGTAGTTGCTGATATACATTTCCAGAATTACAGTTTGCTGATCAGAATTAAACAATTGCTATTCTTCTATCATTTCTCCCTCTTCTCTCGTTCTATTATGACATGGAGATAATGTATAAGCATGGTGCTTGAATCATGGTGAAATTGACATTGTAAATTGCAGCTCTTAATTCATTTTGTAAGCTGATACAGTAGTACTGTTTCAGTCATTTATTGCTGCTTGTTATTTAATTTCACACTAAGCACCCCTGGATGGTTTACCGCCAGTGAGGATGAAATATTGTAACCTCTTTCATACCCACTTCAAGTGGAGAATTCCCACGTTCTAGTGGATGCCTGCCGCAGCAGAGGAAGTCTTAATGTTGTAATTTGTCCCCTCACCGTTTGGTGGTAGCGTGGAAGTCTTTGGCTGGTTATCCGCCTTATTGTTATTTCAATTCCGCAGTAGTACTCCACCATATGTTAGCACCTCGCCTGCAAAGGATCTTGAGTGCACATTCTTGGTGTTGAGTTTAATATTTCTCTTTCAAGTACATTCTTGTATCTTTGTTTCAGTAGATCCTAGGGATCCTCTGACCATATGCTCGCCCCTCCTCCTTAAGTGGTTTTAGGGCGCCATTCTTGGTTAGAGTTCTTATTTGCATCGTTTTGGTTTAATCTAACCTTAACGGGTGCATTGGCTATATTGTAAATGTTACTAAAAACAAAGAAAAAATTGAGAGAGAATATTTCAATTCTGGCTCCCTGCTTGCTGTAGAAGATTGTGGCAGTGGCTCCACCATGTTGGTAGGTGGCAGTGGCTCCTCCTCCACCACATCAATGTCATCCAATCCAATCTCCCCTGCTTCTATTGCAGGCAAATCCTCCATAGCTTGCCTCGCGAAATCAGAAATCTCATCCTCTGTAAACAAGGAGGCTCATCATCCTGCATGGTCCAATCACTATATGGATCAATGTCATCCAAATCAATGAGCTCATTTGACAAGTCCTGCACCTTTCTTGTGCGAAGCCGAAGGTTATATTGCACAAAAACAAGATCATTGAGGTGTTGTTGAGTAAACTTGTTACGCTTCTTCGTGTGAATGGCATCAAACAAACTCCAGTTTCGTTCACAGCCAGAAGCACTACAAGGTTGAGACAAAATTTAGAGGGCTAGCCTTTGCAATTTTGGGGTTTTTCCACCCCAATCTTCCCACCAAGAACCTACAAATAAGATATTCAAATTTTTGTAAATATTGATAAACAATATTGTAATTACTCATAACTAATAAGTAATAATAATTGTAATTCATAACTTGCAAGATAAAGGCTTCACTTTTTCTTACTTGGTGTTTGGATCTCTCTTCCTCGTTCACATAATGTGGAAGAAAAGAAAGGCCCCCTAGCTGCCTTATATTGTTGCAACTCTATAAGGATGAGGTCTTTCACTTCAGGTAAAGGTGTCATCTTGTCAATACATGTGAATAGGCCCTCCATAACCTCTCCATTAGCATCCGTGAAGCCATCAGAGAAGTAGAATTTGGGGTTGAGAAAGTACCCCGCTGCATGAATGGGTTGGTGGAGTTGATTGTTCCACCTTCGATCAATGATCTGCCAAATAGGGGTAAATCTATTTGCATCCCCCATGTAATAGTGTTAGATGGCCTCTTTGGCCCTATCCATTGCTTCATAAAGATATACCATCACATTTTTCTCACCATCCACCAAGCGCAAAACCCTCACCAATGGCTCAGCCACTTATAAAGTACAAAGTAGAACCAAATTTAAATTACACCTTAGAAGGAAACAAAATACTTATAGAATTTTAAATTAAGAATAAAGGATTAAATCTGAAAATTCATTAGAGTTGAAGTTACCTTGACAATCTCTAATGCTCTAGTTGCAAATTGACCATCAAAGATTATTGCTACAATCTTTTCTCCATCAACCTTCTTTGAGTAAGTTGAGTCTACCCATGGTTGACTCACAAACATCTGCTTCAAGGAAGTCAATAAACCAGTGATACTTTGCAACGTTAGAAAATTAGTTTCAAACCTTGTAGCACCCAATCACACAAGCTCTTTCCCCTTGGTGTGATCTCTCATCAATTGAAGAACCTATGGGTGATTATATATATATTTTGTTATGTCTCTTGCTTGTTCTACAATTGGTTTCACCCAGTCAATTTTGCCTATGTCCTCCAAAAGAAGGTCAAGGCAATGAGCTCCACAAAAGGTCCAAAAAAGTGCTGGATGCCTTGCTTGAAGCAATCTACCAGCTGCCACATATGCCGCCGCATTGTCAGTAACAACTTGGACAACATTTTCTATGCCCACCTCTAAAACAACCCGCTCCAACATCAAACTCAAATTTTCTGCATTCTTTATTATGTTGGAGGCATCAATTGACTTTAGAAAAACCAGCACACCATTTGAAGCCACTATAAAATTGATAAGAGTGCGGTTTCTTCCATCTGTCCAGCCATCTAAAAGAATTGAGCATCCATACTTTTTCCATTTCTTCTTTTCAGCTTCCACAATTCCTTTTGCATCTACAATAGCATCTTCAAGTAACCTGCCACTTATATCTCTTGGACTAGGGGCCTTGTACCCTTTCCCTGCAACTGTGAATGCTGTCACCAAACACTCCCAATATGGACTCCTTGCCACATTGAAGGGAAGGTTATTAAAAAAACCAAAAATTTGCACAAGCCTTGTCTGCTTCTTTGTGCACCTCCCTATTCCACCCAGTACCTTCCAGTGAAGGTTGTGATCCTTGAACATTTCTAGGGACAAAAAACTGGAATTTACTCGAAGTGGATGAAGTGGATGGGGTATGTATACGTGGACTGCGACTAGAGCCCACAATGCCTTGCATATTCACCTCAGAATCTTCAGTCAAATTAGGAGCAATGGCTTCTTGTATGACTGCTTGTGTCTTTGCCCTCTCCAATTTTTTTTCATCAAGTGCTGCAAGAAGAGCTGCCATCTCTCGTTTCACTTCTTCAAGGGCTTTTGTACATGCCTTTGCATCACGGCAAGGAATACCAGCAATATGGTATTTGAGGTGATTGATGCCTCCACTAATCTTCTTCTTGCACCACGTACAAATAACACTCCCTAGTATTGGCCCATAATAGCCATGTTTCCAAGCGGGATCACGGCTACCAGGGGGTCTCCTTTCAATGGCCTGGCTTGAGGTAGTTGTGTCCGAACCAGATGCAGAGGCGGATGCCATTGTGATTAAATATTAACCTGCAATATTAGAAGTTGAATAATAAATATATTAGAAGATGCAATAGATCCAATACAAAGTGAAAGGAACAATCAACTAATTGTTTAACTTTATAATTTCAGTCATTATCAAACAATAAAGTTGTAAACTATCAAAGTGAAAGACATTTCATTTAGTATGCTATCTGTTCTAATTTCAGTTTTTAATTCTTATATTTTTATTTTTTGTTGGATGCACATTGATTTAATTTACTTGTATGCAAATTGGCATTGCAGTCCTAACTCCTAACTCCTAACTTTGTTGGTTGTTGCAAATTTGCAGGTGGGAGCAACAGGTTATCTGTTATCATACTGTATTTAATAATTTATTGTAGATATTCCACTATAAAAGTACTTTGAGACTTTCGATCATAGTTTGCAGATGGGCGAGTAATCTATGATTCTATGTAGATGAACAAAATTTGTGTGTATGTGTGGGGATTGCCATTGTGTAGCTGCATCAGCATATGGATATGAGTAAAAGTTAAAAGTGAAAAACTGTAAACATGCTGGTGTTGTCTACATCAGATTTAATATTTATTATTATTTTAATTTTTAAATGTAAAATTTCATATATTATTCTATTATTATAAATTAATAATACGATGGGAAAATTGTAAATAATAATATCATTTTTGACATCAAATTTATGATTTATTGTAATTTGTTATTTTAAAACTAAAATTTCATATATTATTATTATAATTTATAATAAAATAATATATGGAATTTTAATTTTAAAATAATAATAAATTATTAAATATGATGTACAAAAGTGAATATTTTATCATTATGAATATTAAAAATTAAGACTCCCATGATATTATTATAAATTTATAATAAAATAATATATGAAATTTTGAAATTTTAATTTTAGAATAATAATAAATATTAAATTGATGTAGAAAAGTAAAAAAATTTAATACTTTTATTATTTTATACATAAGCGTTTGGAAGCATATGTATAAAATAATAAAAATATTAAATCGTTTCCAGGCATATGTTCATTTAATATTTTTATTTTTTCAAACATTTTAAAAACAACATTAAAGATAGTAGATACTATGAAGTTTTAAATTTTAATATTCAGGAATAGATTTAATATTTTTATTATTTCATAGTTCATACTTTAATATTCAGAGATAGATATGAAGTCTGAACTATGAAATAGTAAAAATATTAAATCGTTTCTAGGCATATGTTCATTTAATATTTTTATTTTTTCAAACATTTTAAAAACAACATTAAAGATAGTAGATACTATGAAGTTTTAAATTTTAATATTCAGGAATAGATTTAATATTTTTATTATTTCATAGTTCATACTTTAATATTCAGAGATAGATATGAAGTCTGAACTATGAAATAGTAAAAATATTAAATGATAAATGAAAATCTATCTTGAATAAGGTCGGAGGCGTTTCAAAATTCAAAGCATATGTTTGAAAAAATGATAATATTAAACATGACCCACGACCTAGGCGTTTCAAGGATCGCATGGCACAGAGAATATGAATAGAACTAATCTGGAAATCGCGCAGCCAAGACTCTAAGTAAATCGCGCAGCCAAGACTCCAGGTCACGCAACCAAGACTCCAAGTCGTGCAGCCACCATTGCAAACCGTGGAAACAAATCACGCAGCCAACACTACAAATGGAATGGGTGATTGTAAATAGTAAAAGCGAGGTTTTAATAGCAGAAAAACGTGTCCAAAACGCGGAAAAAATGTGTAAAAAATTCCGCGAAAAGGTAAAAACGATTGGAAAAACACGTTAGAAACGCGTTAGGTTTTCTATGCCGGTTATTTTGCGAGCAAACAGGAGATTAATCGGCGAGTACTCGGAAAAAAACAGGGAAAAAACTCGGCTAGGGTTTCCTGCGAGTAAAAGTGAAAATTACTCGCCTATCAAAAAAACTTGCGATTACTCGGGTGCTCGGCGAGTAATCGCCGAGTATGTATACAGAGGATTCTACCATGCTCATCATTTGATGCATGAGTTCAAATTGATATTTAGTGCTGTTTTTGTTGATCATGCAACTCTTTTGCAAGCAACTGGATTAAGATAGGATTATATCTTACTTATGAGTGACTTAGGAGTTTGCAAAATGTATTAACTTTTTTGTTTTAAGAATAACAATAGTGCAAATTAATATCGCTAAAAGAAATAAACTAAACAAGGTCTACATGTACTGCAAATACTAGGAAAAGTCATACGCATTATGAAAGCAGGGGAAAGCTGTCTTCACCAGAAAAGCAGGCAAAAGGGTTCATGTTAAAGAAAATTTTACTACAACAATTGTTTATGAGAGTGAGCTATTTGCAAGGAGTTGCATGTAAGTTTTGGCAGGGCCACAATCTGAGATGCCATGATCAAACAACAATAAACCTAGAACAGAAATACATGGTTCAATGAATGACTAATAAATTGATCAAAAGCTTGAGAATAGAAACAGAAAAAAGGTGGAGCATAAAATATGAAAAAATAGAACTCTATAATGTAAGCCAAGAATGTACCTTATAGAATCTTTACAAATGGGTGAAGAAAATGAGTAGGAGCCACACAACAATAGCCCGATATAAGAATTACCATCCTAAAAGGGGAGCAGATCTGCTCTGATGCCAACCGATACGTTCAAACCAAACACAATATAAAGCTAACTAATGCTTACACACAACAAAAAACAATAAGTCTGCCAGAATTGATAGCCTTACACTATACATTAACTTGAAGTTAATAGATGTACAAGAATGAGGGTGTGTGCTAGCTGGACAAGGCCAAGCAAAAAAAAAAAAATCATTTATAAAGATAGTAAATGAAATATCCCAAGCAATTTTTTTCTTTTTTTTTTGACACAGCTCAAATCACCCGTTAATGTTATGAAAACTCAAATCAGCTGAAAGGAACCCTTGACGTTCTGATCAACCCAGATCCCAGTGAGGGCAAGGTGAGAGCATACTTGAAGGGGATCATTAGCAATACAAAAAACTAACAGAATTGATAACTCTAACCAAGAATGTGCCCTAAGACCCGAGATGGGAGGAGGAGCGAGCATATGGTCAGAGGATCCATGATTTGGTGACGGCTCAGCCAATCAGCATAATGTAACAATGCATTTGCAGAAGTAAATAGGTAGCAAGCCAGCCTCTTCCACTTCTTCAGTGGGTGATACAAGAATTGAAAGCTATCTAAGACTGAAACATGCCAGTCTCTTCCACAACCATGGGGAGTTACAAGAATTAGATCAAGGATAGAAGAAGTGCTAAAAGTACTACAAATCAGCTTACAATATTATAGATATTCATTTTGGTTATGCAGACCTGCACTTAGATTTGTCAAATCAGCAACACAGAGATTCATCAAAATCAACATAACTCCCTCAAAACTTGTCCAAATCTCATGAAGTAAAATGCAAGGTAGTCTAATACTGGAGGCGCCTAAGAATGAAGCTTAAAACTAGACCCAAAAGACTCCATTTCATTTGGCACGCAAAACCAAGCAAACTGAAATGGTATGGCCCAAGAGAAGGGGCGATTTTGCTTAATAAAATAAGGACTCCACATTAAATTCTGTAAATTGGTGGAAGGGGTCGCCTCAACCAACCAATCACATTTCTCAAGTACCCATAAGCAAATAAAAATCCCTCTCAGACTTATAAATAAAAATGCAGTTCAGCCACAGTCAAAACCATAGTAACGAGACTCGGACTCGGCTCGGACTCGGCTAGGGCGACTCGACTCGGGACTCGGGGACTCGGGACTCGGACTCGGCGCAGACTCGGCAAAATGAAAAAAAGTTGAAAAAAACCTAGAAATTTAGAGATTTTTAAGGATTTAAAACTTGTTTCAAGCACCCTTTATTGAATACAACACAAATAAAAGCAAATTTGATCACATACACAAGTATACAACGATCACATAAGTATAAAGTACACAAATTGTAGTTGCGCTGCTGAAGGAAATAGCATACTTAGATATATAGATTATAAAACTAGTCAAATGTATACAAAAGTCATGGAATATGAAATCCATAACATCAAATGTTCCATACAAATATGAAATATCAAAACAATAGCTATGACTCTATGACTCTATGGCATAGTGGAGCCAACATCCTTCCTACGAAGGCGTCTAACGCTCCTGGATGATGTTGCAGCTGCAGCCATAGTCTCTGCCTCTGTCTGAGTCTCCATGCCACTCTCACCAACAACAGCTATGTCTCCTCGTGCTCTAGCCTCCTCCTCAGCCATGGCTACAACCTCACCTCTCTCTCTGCCTGGTCCACCCAATCAAGGTCCTCGTCACTAAAGACTGCATCTGTAGCCTCAGTGGTCCACTCAGACTGTGGATCAACCTCATCTAGATTGATCGGGGTGTTGTCGTGGTCAAAAAGCTTCCTGTATCTGAGCCGAAGGTTGTAATGAACATAGACCAAGTCATTCATCCTCTCCACTGTCAATCTATTGCGCTTCTTGGAGTGTATGTGCTCAAACATACTCCAATTGCGCTCACAACCAGATGAACTGCATGGCTGGCTCAATAGACGAATGGCAATATTCTGCAGGTTCCGTGCATCAGAACCAAACAACCTCCACCAGCTATCTGAGATGAGAAAAAGAAACAAAATCAATCTCATTTCAAGTTTCAAGTTCAACATTTAATAATAAAATACAATATAAAAAGATGACAATTATGCCCTTAAATATATTTTTACCTGGTAGTAATGTTGTCCTACTGTCTATGGTCATTTGACGTGCAAAGAAGTCTCCTCGTGCCTTACTGAAGGCATCTATCTCCTGCACTATCTGTGTAGTAACAGCGGGCAACATCCGCTCTATCGTCGAGTAGAGCCCACTAAGAATTTCTCTATCTCCACGGATATCACGGCGGAATTGGAAGGCCGGATTTAAGAAACATGCGGCTGCATGGATGGGCCTATGAAGTTGGTTTTGCCATCTCCTATCAATGATCTCCCAAATGGGACGATACTTATCCTGAACTCCACCATAGACTGATCTAATGGCCTCTTTGGCCCTATCCATGCCCTCATATATGTATCCTAGTGCGGGCTTCTCCCCATCTGCAACTCGTAGGAGAACTAGCAAGGGCTCAATAAACTGCAAAGTGCAAACATGTTTCACAAATAAGTGTGAATGAAAATAAACAAATAAAAGATATGATTAAAAATTAAAACATAATAAAGAATTAAATTTTACCTTCACAATCTCCTCCACTGGTGTCCAAAACCCTTGCTCGTAAAAATGCAATTGGCCACACCAATCCCTGCAGTGCTTGTAGAAAACGATGAGGAAGACCACTCCTCACCAACAAACATGCGCCTTAAGGTTGCCTTTGACCGAATCAAGGATTGCAACGTGATAAAATTAGTTGCAAACCTAGTGATGCCAGGACGAGACAACTCCCTCAACCCCGTGTATTGCCTCATAAGGTTAAGCACCCATGTGTGATTGTATATAAATTTGCAAATGTTTCTACCTGCATCCACACATGTTTTGATCCATGGGAGCTTGCCAAGATCCTCCATCATGAGGTCAATGCAATGGGCGGCACATGGAGTCCAGAATATAGTAGGGTGCCTCTCCATCAATAATCTACCAGCAGCAACATAGTTTGCTGCATTATCTGTCACCACTTGCACTACATTCTCTTCCCCCACATCAGCTATCACCTCCTCTATAGCCTCACACAGATATGTGGCATTTTTGAATTGGGCAGA
Organism: Sequoiadendron giganteum; assembly: GCA_007115665.2. NCBI lineage: Eukaryota > Viridiplantae > Streptophyta > Pinopsida > Cupressales > Cupressaceae > Sequoiadendron > Sequoiadendron giganteum. The sequence continues at coordinate 752,428,844 of CM021100.1, forward strand.
AGCATCAATGGACTTAATGAAAACGGTGTCACCTGAAAGAATAAGCAAAACCAGTTATTCAATAAATTAAAAAACAAAAATCAGCCATATTAAATTATTAATCACTAAATCAAATTCAAATTTCAATGCATTGAGGGAAGTACAATTACCTCCGGAGGACACTAGAAAATTAAGCAGCGTCCTATTTCTCCTATCGGTCCAACCATCAGTCATGATGGTGCAACCAATCCTCCTCCACTGCTCACGCTGCTCCTCTAATTGTGCTTTCACATCTGCCACTTTTTGACTCAAAAGTGGGCCCTTTAATTCATCTTCAGAAGGGGCTTTGAACCCCGGCCCACATATGGTTATGGCATCAACCATGTTTTGCCAAAAAGGTGACCTAAAACATGTCATAAATAAATTAATAAGTTACTTACATAAGTATTGTAAAATGAAAAGTTTTAAGATTTTAACTGCACTAAATTTGAATTCGATAATGAGATACATCTAGATTCTAAAATAATAAATTTTAAAACAATTAAACAAAAAAGAATTACCTGGCTACATGGAAGGGAATGGTGCAGTAGTACCAAAAGTCTGCAATTGTCTTTTTTGCTGCATCATGTACATCCTTGTTCCAACCCATGCTCTCAAGTGACGGTTGGGAACCAGGAGTAGTGCGTGGTACAAAATATGAGTCCACCCTAGATTTACGAACTCTAGGGCCAATAATACTACCACTACCACTACCACTAGCAGTACTAGTGCCACCAGCAGTAGGAGTATGCACAGGGATAGCTGGTGCAGAAGCAGTACCACTAGCACAAGCACTAGCACTAGGACGGTATGGAGGCATGGAAGAAGCATCTCCAACAGCACCAAGTCCATGTCCAACTCCCAAACTCACCAATTCATGCTTTTGTTTTTTTTTCATCTCTTTTTGCAATTCAAAAGTTTCTAATTGCACCTGCACTTCACGGACAGCCTCAGGAGGTGCTATAGGGCATCCTGCTGCATCATGGATGGGTATGCGTGCAATATGGTATTTTAATCGATTTATGCCTCCATGATATATTGTTTTGCAGTATTTACATTTTGCTTCCCCTTTTTTCATTCCGGGAAAGATTTCAGCATGTTTCCAAGCAGGGTCTTTTCTGCCTGGGGTTTGAGACATTGTGAAAATAATAATATGTTTTGATTTGCAAATGAATGTGGCTGCAATAACAAGTAGGGTTTATAAAATTATTTATATTGCAAGTAGGGTTTGTAAAAAAAAAATGCAAACTAAAAAAAACAATGATTTTTCAAATTACAATGAATTATTTGTTAAAAAAACACAAAAAAAACCAATAAAAATCAAACTTACTCTTATATTTGGCTTGGAATGCAATGCAAACTCCTCCCAATCACTGGTAATGAGCTCTCAATGCACCTTCTTGCTGTTATGAAGCTTCCCAAATGGTATGTGGCCCTGTATTTGTCTTCAACAGCTTGCTGGTTGCCCTCTCTTCTCCTCTTATTTTTCCTCAAAACTCTCTCTTCTCCTCCTATTTTGCCAAATGAATGAAATGAGGTTGCTTTTAGGGTTGGGGAGATAATATAACACAAAAAAAATAAAATTAAAACATCAAATTTTATGATTTTTTGTTCACTTTTCTTTCTGCATTCGCCGGCCGCGTCCAGGGCTCGGGACTCTCCGGGAAGCGGCGAGTTTGGCGAGTCCGGCGAGTCCGGCAAGTCCGGCTAGGACTCGGTAGGACTCGGCCGCATCCGCGTCCGGGCTCCCAGGACCCGGCCAGGTGTGCTCGGCTCGGGACTCGCCGAGTTTGGGCGCTTCCGGGCGAGTCTCGTAACTATGGTCAAAACAACAACTGTGATAGTGACTGAAAATACAGAAAACTCAAATGCAAAAGCAAACAACTCAATGGAAATCGATCTCTTAACTAGTTGCTGTATTTCAAACAAGAAGTCAAGCCTAGCTAGGAGGTATGCATCCCTCGAAGCAATCACTCACCAATCCGGCAGCGTAACTTTGCAATAAACTCAAGATGAAGAATGAAGAGCCAAGACCTCCTTTTTATAACTTTTTCCAAGCCCTCTAGAACTTTCCAGAAGGTGCGCTCCACTCCAGAAACCCTAATTCCTTGTTGACCATTGACCCTCAATATGGCGTCCCATTTTCCAAGGCAAGACTTTAACATTAAATATTAAATATCACCTTAAGTTGGCGTCCCTTTTCTTCTCTTCAATTTGACTTTAGAGAAATAAGAATATTTCACTTAAAATCTTTGATGAGACGCCTACCCATAAAAAACCCCTTTTAAAAACAACTTAAGTGATAAAGTTCGACCAAGGGGAAAAATAACATTATTTTAATTAATATGACTTGTCTTACAAGAAACTGCATCCAGGCACCGATTTCGACTCTGCCAACTGAACCAATTGACGAGGGAGGCCAAAAGCACTGGAGCCAACAAGACCACTGCCAGAAATAGAATTTACTAAAAATAGTAAATTCTGGAAGTAACTCGGATCATCATGCCAGATATACCATCGCGAAGCTCTCTGAAAACCCAGAAAGAAGCTGCCGACCAAACATCAAGATTCTAGAAGCACACTCCAACAAACGCTGAAACATCCTCCTAGAAGATAGGAACCCTAATTCCTGCTTCCGCATAGTCTACGGGTCACCAGAATAGACTAACGGCCAACTGTTAGATCACTGCTGAGAAGGGGACATTACAGTCCGCACTTCCCAAAATTGCTTGCCCACAAGCAACTGTAAACCAGGATGCTGCAAGACCTCCTCATTCTCCCAAGTGGCATCCTCCAATGGAAAATTTTTCCATTTCACCAAATATTCTTTGATTGTTCTCCTCCTCAAGGAACGTTCTCGGAAATTGATGATTTCTTCAGGAACTAGCACCAACAACCCTTCCTCATCCAGGGGGGGAAGATCAGATGAAACAACAATGTTATGCCCCAACGCCTTTTTGAGGCGAGACACATGGAAGACATTGTGTACTTTACTGCTGGACGGTAACTCCAACTCATAGGCTACTGCACCCACCTTTCTGATAACTCTGAAAGGCCCATAGAAACGGGGCTTGAGCTTCTCAGCCCCACTCTTCTTGAGAGTAGACTATTTGTAAGGCTGAAGGCGAAGGTAAACCATGTCCCCCACCTCGAAGGAGCGCTCGACACGCCGCTGATCAGTGTACAATTTTTGCTGATTCTGTGCAATCTGAATGTTGTTCCTCAAGGATTTCAGAATATCTTGACTTTGCTGCAACATATCTTTGGCTTGTGGCGCCTTGCTATCCCCAAACGCCAAATCTGCAAAGCTGATAGCTTCATAACCATAGAGGGCTTTGAATGGAGACATCCTAATGGACATGTGATAGGATGAATTGTAGTAGTATTCCCCCAAATGAAGCCATCTGACCCAAGCCTTTTGCTGTTCTGAAACATAGTTCCGGAGATAACCCTCTAACCATTTATTCACAATTTCTGTTTGGCCATCGGTTTGGGGGTGATAACTGGTACTCGGAGTAAGTACCGTACCACTCATCCGGAAAATTTCCTGCCAAAAAGTGCTTAGGAACTTGCTGTCCCTATCACTCACAATGTTCTTTGGCAAACCGTGCAACTTGAACACCTCATGAAAGAACAATTCAGCCACTTGAGCTGTTGTAAATGAACTGGTGATAGTGAAGAAGTGAGCAAACTTTGTCAATTTGTCTACTACCACGAAGATGCAATCCTTCCCTTGTGTCTTAGGCAACCCCGTGATGAAGTCTATAGAGATGCTTTCCCATTTTTGATTGGGAATGGGTAGGGGCTGCAACAGTCCGGAGGGGTATGTGTGTTCATTCTTGTTCATTTGGCAAGTATGGCATTCCTTGATGTAGTTCAAAACCTCATTCTTCAACCCCTTCCATGTGAATCTTTCACGGATCTGCCGGTAGGTCTTAAAATAACCTTGGTGACCAGCAAGTGGAATGTCATGAAAAGTTTGCAAAATCTTCTTTTTGAGCTTAGATTCGGGTACCAAAAAGACCCTATCTTTGTAATGTATCAGCCCATCAACCACTTTGTACTTTCCATCCTGACAAGTACCTTCAATAATGCTGGTTGCAAACTAATTTTTGGCATAATCAGCAAGCAACAACTCTCTCCAATCAGCTGTGATTTCGCATAATGAGCTCAAATGTGGCCTTCGTGACAAGGCATCTGCTACCACATTATTCTTTCCCTTGACATACTCAATGTCAAAATCATAAGCCTGTAGCTTACTCACCCACTTCTGCTGTCTTTCATTCAAGTCCTTCTGATGCATGAAGTGTTTGAGACTGTTGTGATCGGTCTTGATGACAAACTTACTCCCTACCAAGTACTGCCTGAACTTGGCTAATGCATGCATGATTGCAAGCATTTCCTTGTTATAGATTGAGTAGGTTCTCTCAATGCCTCTTAATTTTCTGCTTTCGAACACAATGGGGTGCTTTTCTTGCATCAAAACAGCACCAACTCCTTCTCCCGAAGCATCGCATTGCAGCTCAAAAGGTTTGGAAAAATCCAGTATGGCCAAAACCGGACAAGAGCTCATGATCCTCTTGAATTTATCAAAGGCAACTTGTGCCTTTTCTGTCCACAAGAACGCTCCCTTCTTGGTTAGATCTGTAAGGGGAGCAGCACTTTGTGAATAACCCTTCACGAACCTTCTGTAAAATCCGCATAGACCCAAGAATCCTCTCAAATGTGTTAGAGTTTCCGGGGTTGGCCACTCCACGATCGCCCTGATCTTTTCTGGATCAACTCTGACTCCCTCTGCATTGATGATGTGGCCCAAGTAGAGTAGCTCTCTCATACCAAACTCACACTTTGATTCTTTTGCAAAGAAGCTTTCTATCTCCAATATACTAAGCACTTCCTCCAAGTGCTTGAGGTGTTCTTCCCACGTCTTACTGTAAACGAGGATATCATCAAAGAATACTAACACAAACTTCCTCAACTGTCTCTGGAAGGTTCTATTCATGCAAGATTGGAAAGTGGCCGGAGCATTAGTTAGCCCAAATGGCATAACTAAGAATTCGAAGTGACCATAGTGGCACCTGAATGTTGTCTTCTCGACATCGAATCCCCTCATTCGAATCTGATAGTATCCTGACCTTAAGTCAATCTCTGAGAAAAACTTAGCACCGTGCAGCTCATCAATGAGTTCATCGATTCGGGGAATGGGGTACCGATTCTTGATGGTGCTTTGGTTCAAGGCATGATAATCCACACACATGCGGATGGTGCCATCCTTCTTCTTCACAAGAACCACTGCTGAGGCGAAGGGACTTTTACTTGGGCAAATGAAGCCCATCTCCAAAAGCTCCCTTATGTTTTTCTCGATTTCATCCTTTTGTTTCTTTGGGTATCGGTATGGTGTTGTGATTACTGGTTTAGCTCCTTCCTTCTGCTTGATGACATGCTCAAACCCTCTATCTGGGGGTGGCCCTGGTGGTAAATCAGCAAATACTTTACTTTTCTTTGTAAGCACGGATTGAATATCTGGCGGATATTCCATCTTTGTTTCAACTGGGCTAGCTGGGAGAATCATACATTCCGCAGTCCACTCAACTGCATCATGTCGGATCAACCTTTCCATCCTTTTGAAAGAGACAATTTGGGGACCTCCATTCGACATTCCTCTTAGTACAACTTTCTTCCCGCCAGATTGAAACTTAAGCTCCATGGTCTGCAGGTTCAACGAGATCTCTCCGAGAGATCGCAGCCACTGAATGCCAAGAACGGCATCGGTATCCCCAATATTCACAACATAGAAGTCGTCTTTGACTTCATGGTTACCTAGCTATAAGGACATATTGGTAACCTTGTGAGTGCAAGCGATGTGGAACCCATCCGCAACCATCACTTTGAAACCTTCAAACTCCTCTGTCTTGAGGTTCTTCTTGGCAACCAAACCTTCATCAATGAAGTTGTGTGTTGCTCCAGTATCAATTAAAGCAATCACACGATGCTTCCCAATCGAGCCACGAAGCTTGAAGGACTCGTTCTTTTGGAAGCTTGAGAGTTGGGCAAAGGTGCCTTCACCCCCCTGTTCTTCTGCCTCTTCCGGTTCATGTTCTTCATCACTCTCAACAATTTCTGATTGTTGTTCTAATTGATCAGATTCTGATCCATAATCAGAATAGGCCTCCATATGGTTAGAATGACCTCTACCATAGCATCTGTGTCCCCTTGTCCAAGGTTCTTTGCAAGTGTAACACTTCCCTTCTTTCCTTAGCTTCTCTCTAGCATCATCATCTAATCGAGGAGGAAATTTCTTGTGCTGATTTGGAGGATGTCTTTTGTCTTGTCTATGAGGAAAAGGCTTGGATGGGAATTTGGGCCTTGGTGCGGACAGCTCCATGTTTCTAGCCTTTTTGATAGACTCTTCCAAACTGGGTGGGTCAAAAGCTTTTACCCATCCTTTCAAGGGCTCCATTAAACCTTTTGAAAACAACACCACTAGTCTTCTTTTGGTGATGTTGGGCACCATCACGGAAAGCCTTTGGAAATCCCCAATGTATGATTCCAAGGAACCATGTTGTTTCAACTGAGCAAGTTCCCTAAATTTCACCTCAGGATCCTTAGTGTCAAATCTGTCAATCAGCTTGTCAGTGAACTCCCCATAAGTTCTGATTAGGTTGTGGCCAAGGGTGACCAAACCGTGATACCACCACTCATGGGCAGCACCTTCCAAGTGTAGGGTGGCGAATTTGATTGCGTCTTCTTCCGCCATAGGTCTCAAGGATAAGTAATTATCCAGTTTTTGCACCCAAGCTCTAGCTGTGCATGCATCACTCCCATCGAAGTGGGCCAAGGATACCTTTCCGAGAGCTTGTTGGTAATTCATTCTAGGACCTCTGAATTCATTTCTTCCACCATTTCTCCGGTTCCTCTGATTCATGAATTGGTCAAAAGACCACTGCTCCTTAAGACCAGGAGGAAAAGATTCATATTCCAAGTAAGCCTGTCTGGCATCATCGGCATAATTCATGGCCGCTTCAACTTGGGTTTCTTCTCTTTGAGTGAATGTGGGAAAAAGGGGCCTAGAGGCTGATCCTCTAGACGTGGCATCATGCTGTCCAATGGTTCTATCTCTCCCATTGCCATTGTTCCCATTGACTCCACTGTGTTCACCGTTGGAGTTGTTTGGAGTGGGGGGAATTGTTTGCAGCTTGCTGGTCCATTCTGGCAAGTAGGCGTCCTAGCATGTCAAGCATCCCGTCAAACTTCTTCTCCATTCTGTCATCTCTGTCATCTGTGGGTTGTTGGTTAATCTCTACCATCTCTGCAACTGCTTTACCTCTGTCAACTGTGTGCCCTGTTTCTCTGAGTACCTCAGAAAAAGTATCTGCCTCTGGTGTTTGCGGAAACTGATATGGAAGATTTCCCACCTGACTTCTGGTGTAGTATCTGCGGGCTCTGTCACTCATCTGAAACTGACTTCACTAGACCACAGGCTGGCAGAATCATGGCTCTGATACCACTGAAATATCCCAAGCAATTTTTTTCTTTTTTTTTGACACAGCTCAAATCACCCGTTAACGTTATGAAAACTCAAATCAGCTGAAAGGAACCCTTGATGTTCTGATCAACCCAGATCCCAGTGAGGGCAAGGTGAGAGCATACTTGAAGGGGATCGTTAGCAATACAAAAAACTAACAGAATTGATAACTCTAACCAAGAATGTGCCCTAAGACCCGAGATGGGAGGAGGGGCGAGCATATGGTCAGAGGATCCATGATTTGGTGACGGCTCAGCCGATCAACATAATGTAACAATGCATTTGTAGAAGTAAATAGGCGGCAAGCCAGCCTCTTCCACTTCTTCAGTGGGTGATACAAGAATTGAAAGCTATCTAAGACTGAAACATGCCAGTCTCTTCCACAACCGTGGGGAGTTACAAGAATTAGATCAAGGATAGAAGAAGTGCTAAAAGTACTACAAATCAGCTTACAATATTATAGATATTCATTTTGGTTATGCAGACCTGCACTCAGATTTGTCAAATCAGCAACACAGAGATTCATCAAAATTAACATAACTCCCTCAAAACTTGTCCAAATCTCATGAAGTAAAATGCAAGGTAGTCTAATACTGGAGGCGCCTAAGAATGAAGCTTAAAACTAGACCCAAAAGACTCCATTTTATTTGGCACGCAAAACCAAGCAAACTGAAATGGTACAGCCCAAGAGAAGGGGCGATTTTGCTTAATAAAATAAGGACTCCACATTAAATTCTGTAAATTGGTGGAGGGGGTCGCCTCAACCAACCAATCACATTTCTCAAGTACCCATAAGCAAATAAAAATCCCTCTCAGACTTATAAATAAAAATGCAGTTCAGCCATAGTCAAAACAGCAATTGTGAAAGTGACTGAAAATACAGAAAACTCAAATGCAAAAGCAAACAACTCAATGGAAATCGATCTCTTAACTAGTTGGTGTATTTCAAGCAAGAAGTCAAGCCTAGCTAGGAGGTATGCATCCCTCGAAGCAATCACTCACCAATCCAGCAACATAACTTTGCAATAAACTCAAGATGAAGAATGAAGAGCCAAGACCTCCTTTTTATAACTTTTGCCAAGCCCTCTAGAACCTTCCAGAAGGTGCGCTCCACTCCAGAAACCCTAATTCCTTGTTGACCATTGACCCTCAAGATGGCGTCCCATTTTCCAAGGCAAGACTTTGACATTAAATATTAAATATCACCTTAAGTTGGCGTCCCTTTTCTTCTCTTCAATTTGACTTTAGAGAAATAAGAATATTTCACTTAAAATCTTTGATGAGATGCCTACCCATAAAAAGCCCCTTTTAAAAACAACTTAAGTCATAAAGTTCGACCAAGGGGAAAAATAACATTATTTTAATTAATATGACTTGTCTTACGAGAAACTGCATCCAGGCACCGATTCCGACTCTGCCAACTGAACCAACTGACGAGGGAGGCCAAAAGCACTGGAGCCAACAAGACCACTGCCAGAAATAGAATTTACTAAAAATAGTAAATTTTGGAAGTAACTCGGATCATCATGCCAGATATACCATCACGAAGCTCTCTGAAAACCTAGAAAGAAGCTGCCGACCAAACATCAAGATTCTAGAAGCACACTCCAACAAACGCTGAAACATCCTCCTAGAAGATAGGAACCCTAATTCCTGCTTCCGCATAGTCTACGGGTCACCAGAATAGACTAACGGCCAACTGTTAGATCATTGCTAAGAAGGGGACATTACAGTAAATATCTATAAGAAGGGAACGATTCTTATCATTTAGAGTAATTCTTGCAAGTTGCAACTAACCCTTATGCTACAAACCTTTTCAACTATTTTCTTTCTAATTATGACCATGGTATCGCCATTGTCAAAGTTTTTATTCTCTCTTTTACAAAGCGTACAAAATTTCTTATAATCTACTCATTTATGAAAAGAGTATGACTATGTATACATTTTCTTGTCATGTAAGGATTGCATATAGACTAAAAAGTTAAAAACCAATGCACAAGGAGTATATTGTACCCAATGGAGTCTAGTTCTCATTCTTTTTTTGTTTTGGAACTTTATATAGTTTCATATGTTTCTACCAAAATATGTGAACACTTAATGAAGATTTCCAGACATGGATATCCTTCACCTAGGCACTTAGACAATGCAAATTTTTGCTCTTTTGTTTCATTGTAATTGAGTTTGCATAACAATCTCCCCAACTAGTTATAATTTTCTTATTGAAGAACATCGACAAGCAGGGATCAGTGGGTGTGCATAATATTTCTCAATCTAAGACACAATCTTTTGTTTTCTATATAATAAAGATTTCTCTAACATATTCTTGAAATGTGTTTAAGTAAGAGCATTCTCTGGACTAAGAGAGAACATGCATCCTATCTATGTGATAGCCGGGGTGCTAAGATCATATAAGAAGTTGGATGTTCTAATTCGATTGATATCCTCCTTTTTGCCTGCTGATCTGTGCCTTTTAAGGTTTCAATTGATTGCAATTTACTTTTGTAAAACACAACTTGATCTGGGAATCTTTGTTCTTATTGCAGAATAAAGAAGATAAGTTCCGAAAAGACCTTGAAAGGATTGTTGGAAAAGATGATTCAGATTTTAGTGGGTTAGAGCTTGCAACTATCATCAGAAATAAGTATGGAAGATCTTACGATGTAACTCTTATAAAAAGGGTAAACTCTGCACTTTTTGAATCCTGCTCATCCATCAATCTTCAGTACAAGAAAATGAAAGTGAATCCTTTTAGAATGCATTCTTTATTCAAAATTATAATTGCAAGGGGAAATATGCAAGATTCATCTAGTTTATCCATTCAAAATACCTTCTAATCAATGGCTTCATAGTGTTAGGATATTGATCAAGAGTTTTTTCTTGTTCTAATATAGCTGCATGTATAACTAATAGATCTTTCTCACTTTTTTTATTCCATGGTACATTGCCCACAGCTGTTTCCATTTCGTTACATCATAAGTTCTGCACTGCCACAGCTTGTATCCCATTTCTCATATGTTACAATAAAGTGTTATACACTGTAAATTTATGTAACTGTCATAATGCTACCAAGGAACTGCATTTTAATTACCATGGTCAAAGGTGATGCTCCATTTCAACAAGGTTTGTTTATTGTCTAGCTACAAGGAAAATTAATACCGGTGATGTTTAGATTCTAAAAATAAAAGGCACGCTAACCTTCCTATCTTACTTTAGTTCAATACAGTTTAATCTAGTAGAATTCAAAATTTGTAAATGGTATCAATCATGCATGCCATTTTATGAAAATCATTCACAACTATGCATTTCTGTTCAGTTAGTTATACATGAGGAATGGCAGTAGTTGAGATTCCAACTGACGGAACTTGGGGGAGCGGTTGAATGTATAATGGAATGCATAGAGAAATATGTTTTCTTAATGCTCATAAGTTTTCTGTCATTACTTGGAACTTCAGTTGTTTGTGTTACAAGTTACAACAACATTCTTATATGTAAAGATGACAATATAAATTCGATTCTATATAATAAAAGAGTTATAGGAAAAATTTCTGTATATATATTCTATATTAGTATCTACATGATAAAAGAGATATAGGAATAGTTTCTCTATATTGATTCTGGATTTTTATCTATATATCGTCTACACCAATCAAAAGATTCTAAATTTCAATCTTGCAAGACTATTATTAAACTGTTTCAAGAATATTAAAATTTGAAGTATCAAACTCATTTAATTATCATAGTCAAGACTCAAACACAAGGCATTAACATTCAAAATGATTGTGTGCATATATATATTCTCATCAACGATATCTTATGCTTCTTATTTAAATCATTTATTCTTTCCCCTAAAATGATATTGTTTGAATTATACAGGAATTTATGGGTCGAAATCTACTTGCAATGAATGTGATGTGGAAATATCGTGAGCAGGTATAAGTGCCTTGCACTTATTTATGTATTTGTTATTTGGTCAAAATGAGAAGTATGCACATAGTTCCTATAATACCTCTTTGGACTTTTAGTTTACATAACAGTCATACACACCTGCATGTTTGTGTATTATGTATACACACAGACACACACACATGTATGTGCACATTCACACTGTTACCTTTTGGACTTGTTTACATAACAGTCATACAAACCTGCATGTTTATGTTTATTATGTACACACCCACACACACACATGTATGTGCACATTCACACTGTTACCTTTTTTCCACCTGTAGTTACAGATAAGAAAAGAGAAATAAAAAAAACAAGATGATATCTCTAGCATTGATTTTATGATATTAATATAATCATAGTAAAGACATATTGGTAATTGGGTAGCCCATATTTATTGAAGGACTTCTAGGAAGAATCCTTGATTCGCTAGATCAATAATGGTTTGTGGTTTTTCATGCTCATTGAACTCTTGATATCTCCACAAATTCTGGCCTCACATAGGCATAAACTAAATTTCATCTAAAACTAACTTGAATTGTAATCCCCTATTTGATCATAGATACATGCATTTCACATCTTCCCTGATTCATTCCTCTCAAATTTTTTGTTTCTTTCCCTGAGACTTGATCTCTAGGAACTATACATCATTCCTTTTATCCTCCGAGTTATCACAATGTACAAGATATGTCTTAGAGCTTCTGTGGGGATAGTAGGTCTCTTTTCTTTAAGTGAATTAAATTCACTAATGATGCTAAAGCGTAAACCCTCTTGAATAAAAAATTCATTTTTATGCTTATTTCAGTAATATGAAAACATCTGAAAAGTGTGATATTTAATGCTTTTTCAGATTTGGTGGAAAGATAGACCTGACATTTTTTACCATTGAGCAGGGAGATCATTATATAGTTCTAAAACTCGGCAAGTTTTCACCAAACTCGCAAGAACTCACGGGCTTGGCAGATGAGAACTTGCCAGCTGAGTCTGTCAAAAAAACTTGTGAGTAACTTGGTGAGTTCTCACCAAAACTTGCTCAGATTTGGTGAGTTTTTTCTGCAAACTTGGCTAACAAAAAAAAGCAGGAAGCCTTTGTTAAAACCTTCATTTTTTTTTGTTTTTATTCAAACCTTTATTTTTCATCTTTAGTAGTTAGGATCTCAGCAGCATGAGTTGATTGTTGAGTGATTGAAATTTTTTTTGGGCCGTGATGAAAAAGCAAAGTTGTTTTCCCCTTTATTTAGCTTGAAATAACAAAAATAACATTGCCCCCTCGCCACCCCCCTCCGTCCCCGCCTATTTTTATGAAATTTTCAGTGATTTTTAGCATAGTTGAAAAACTCTGATTCGGCAATAACTTGGCAGGCCCAAATTTTTTAAAAACTCGGGATTCGGCAATAACTCAGCAAATTTATTGAACATTTTAAAATACATAAATTTTTAAAAATATTCTTCAAAACACACATATTACCAATTTTGTAGAGCATATTAATGATTTCCATCGTATATAAATCAAAACTAGAGTTTAATACATATCATAGACCAAAAATTGAGTTCAATCTCTAAGTGAGTTACAATGCCAGTTCCACTAGCCATGTCATATGTAGAAATTGCCTCATCTAAAGAGATTTTTGGCAAGTTGTGCAATAATAACATCTAAGTTAGCACACTCAAGGGTTATATTTCAAATTTTCAAGTCCTCACACCCCCTCATTGTAATCAATTTTCTTTTTTCACAAGAGGTCCTAATAACTAATGGGGATTTGGGAATGGAGATACCAATAGGGTTGAGGGGCAGTGCCCCTTATGTAGGTTTGGGGGCAATGCCCCTAGCGGGATGAAGCGGAAACAACCCTTGTGGGGATTTGGGGGCAACACACCTTGTGGGGGTTTGGGGCAACGCCCCCAATGGGGTCAAGGGGCAGTGCCATGTCACCACATGCCATAATTCACCAACCATGTGTGAAAATGAAGTAAAAATTTTAGGCAAGAAAAAAAATTATATAGATTTCAACAAGTTATTAACAAAAAACTCGTGCTTTTTTTTGTTGACTCACGAGTTTTTCGCAGTAATATTGTTGTGAGTTTTTGGATGAGTAACTTGCTTGGCCATTTGGCTTGGGAGTACTTGCGAGTTTTGCAACAGAGGTATCAACATTAGCCAAATTATATTCACTAGCGGTACTACCAGCTGATGTTACAAATCAAGTGCAAGAAAGGAATGACTTTGGCGGTAAAACCATCCAAAGAACTACAACAATAATCCATGATCATATTTTTCATCAAAGAAATAAGTTAGCTTCTGATAATGAAAACTGATAATAACAGTGGCATTTATCATCTCCAAATTAACTCCAAAGCTTGAACAATCACCAAATATGCAAGCCAATAGATATACCTTGAATGGATGAAAAGAGATGTCCAGTACAAGTCTGCAATCACTCCTTACTAGCTGGTAAACTGTTAGTGCAGGTCTGATATGGATATTACAGTGCTAGTAAACTCCAACCAGCCCACCAAATCACTCCAAAATTCATACCCAAGTGACAAAGTACACCTCCAAACGCCTATGTCTAGCTTCTAGGTAATAAGGTGCCACCAATTAGCAAGTTTGAGACCACAAAATAGCAGCGACTTGTCCCAGCATTCACACACTAGCCATGTGCATGGTATGGCCAGCATGAACAGTATGACCTCTTGGAAATAAAACCAGCAACTAAGTTCACTCCAATGGATGGAAGAATGAGTAGCAAACAACTAGGCACCTCCCTTCAACAAAAGCTTTCATCGAAAGATACAACGCTTGGGTCTGAAAATCTCACGTTAGCCCTCTTTCCAATTGTATGTCTTGCCTATAAAGTGGTACAACTAGAAAGAATAATAGACTCTTCAATCGCCCAAGAATCTCTACAAGTTTTCAAATGAACCTCCAAAATCTGAAAATTAGAATACATCAAAAACCTCCATTATGAAATCCAAAATTTGAAGACTCTGCTTGAATTCTGATGGTGATTTCTAAATGAAATCACACCCAAATCAGCTAGGGGTTATCTTTCAAATCTGAAACTAGCAATCTAAAGAGGTTTTCATCCTCTAAATATCAAGAAATAATTCTCAGGTTCAAATCAGATAGCATAATAGTATCATATCAACAGCATTGAAAAAATGAGCTCCAACACCTATTTTTATAGCTTTAGGAGGGCAATTAATCGATACGAAATTCTAAAATACATCATCTATCCCTCAAAAGACCTTTTTAAAATATAAAATAATTTTCAAGGGTAAGTCCCCATCACATTTCCTTAGGCATCCAGTTTTGCAGGGAAAATAAGTCACTTTAATAAAATATAATGTGATGTCCCTATCACAAAAGGGCATCTGAGATAAGTATACGCTGAATATATTTATATCTTTAGATATACAATAATATGTTAAAAAAAATACACATATCAATATAGAGATAAAATATAATATTATTATATAAAATGTATAGAACAATTTGTTAATGGATGATAGCTTCGGTCAGATATGAATGACAGTGATGCAAGTATCATTGTCATTCATAAGTGATCGAAATTATCATACATACTATGATATTTCTAAAGGAAACATTTAAAATTGAAATTATGAGCATTCATATAAATTCGATCATTCCCGTGATTTTATATTCTGCATTTATCTGAAATCAGAATCTTCTTAAAGACATCCGCCATCATGTAGAAGGGTGTGTATGTGTTAATGCATACTTAACAAATGGTAAACGACTGTTGAGAAAACCCGCGCGCAAAGGGACACGTCCCTTGAGCGGACACGTCCTCTCAAGGGACGCATCCCTTGGAGGCGGGTCTCTCCACTTACAAATAGGAGTTCCTTCATTGATATGCAAACATAGAAATCAGATAATATTCTGCAATCAGCACATTCACATTTAAATAAGAAAATCTGGAAATCGTAGTTAGAGGAAAATTCTGGAAATTTCACTTTAACTTATAATTGTCTTACACAGAAATTCGAACTTAGTTTTGCTCTTAGGTATTAGGATCCTATTTAAGGAAAGATTTGATTACATTTACATGGTATCAGAGCCACGTTGTGCGAATCCAAATCAAATCTAAAATCAAATTGCTCAAAAGAAATTCGTATTTTCTAAATCGAACTCATATCACATTCTTCATAATGTCTATTGTGATCAGATTTGAAAATCATCTCACAAGAGCAGATAAACTAGTATCACTTATGAGAGAAACTATTAGGGAACCAGAGGCTGAACCTAAGAAAATTGAGAACCTTGTGTTCTACACAACCCTTTCTAATCAAGTATCTGACAACACTCAAAATTGGGTAATTGATAGTGGTTCATCTCGACACATCACAGGGTTCAGAGAACATCTAGACTCCATGACTGAAAAGTTTGATGAAGAAGTAACCATTGGGGATGATTCTGCATACCCTATAAAAGGGGTTGGAACATGCTCCATCAAGTTGAATTCTGGGATTTCTCTACAGCTCACTAGAGTCCTATTTGTACCTGGAATTAAGAGAAATCTTATATCCATCTCTACCCTTGAAGACAATGGCTATAGAGTTACATTTATGGATGGTAAAGTTCTAGTGTGGCCTAAAAACTCAACTATCAAGAAAGCACATACCATAGGCATAAGACAAGGGTACCTTTACAAACTTTGCACTGAGGTTAAACAAGCCCTTACCCTTGACACCATTGATTCAAATGAAATCTGGCATAGAAGACTAGGTCACCTTCATTTCCGTGCCCTACCTTCTATGGTAAACTTGTTACAGGCTTACCCAAGCTAAAACTATCTCATGAGGGAACTTGTAAAAGGTTGTGCCCTAGAAAAGAATACTAAAGGATCCTTCCAAAATAGCCTAAGTAAAACCCTTAATTTATTAGAACTAGTTCACTCTGATCTTTGTGGACCCATGTCTGTACCTTCTAAAGTAGGATTTCTATACTATGTCATATTTGTAGATGACTTCTCTAGGAAAACCTAGATCTATTTCCTTAAATGCAAAGAGTCAATAGAAATCCTCAAAAGGTTCGAAGAGTTTAAAGCCCTCACTGAAAACTTGTCTGGAAAGAAAATAAAAACTTTTAAGGACAGACAATGGGAAAGAATATACCTCTGAGATTTTTAAAGAATTCTGCATGAGTGTTGGAATTAAGAGGGAGTTCACAGTTGCCTACAACCCTCAACAAAATGGGGTTGCTGAAAGGAAAAATAGAACCATTATAGAAGCTGCCAAAGCAATGTTACTGGACCAAAACATTGAAACTTCTTTCTGGGCAGAAGACTCTAGGACTGCTGTCTATATCCAAAATAGATGCTCTCATTCTCATCTTGATAACAAAACTCCTGAAGAAGCCTTTACCGGCTTAAAACCTGACATTAGTCACTTTAGGATCTTTGGGTGCCCTGTCTATATTCATGTGCCCAAAGAGAAGAGATCCAAACTAGAACCTTCTGGAAAGTAGGGAGTATTTGTGGGTTATAGTGAAACCTCCAAAGCTTATAGAATATCCATACCCAGGCATAAACAAATTGAGTTGAGCAGTGATGTCATCTTTGAAGAAGACATTGCATTCAAGAGGGCAAAGAGTTCTAGTGAGACAAAAACTTATTCCCTTAGAGTACCTGAAATGGAACCTGCTCCTGAGATTCAGAGGGAGCATCCTGAGGATGTACCTCTTGAACTTCCTGCCAATTCAAATGAGGATACAAATGACATCAGCAGAAAGAGACCACTTTGGGCCAGGAAGATGATCAAAGAAGCAGAGGATCATGCAACACCTAAAGGAACATTCAGGGAGAGTAAAAGACCCAAACGGTTCTCTAGCTATGTTGCTTTAATGAACAACATCATAAACTCTGGACCCACCAGTGTTACAGAAGCCTTCAGACATCAAGCTTGGAAGGATGCAATGACGGAGGAATATCAATCCATCCTAAAGAATGATGTATGGGACATAGTGCCTAGACCAAAAGAGAAATCTGTTGTCTCTTCTAAATGGCTCTTCAAAATCAAGCATGCTGCTGATGGCAGTATAGAAAAACATAAAGCACATTTTGTGGCTAGAGGTTTTTCACAAAAGGAAGGCATTGATTATGAAGAAACATTTGCACCTGTTGCCCGTTACACATCAGTGAGAGCAATATTAGCCATTGCAGCAGTTAAAGGTTGGAAGGTCCACCAAATGGATGTGAAAACTGCCTTCCTGAATGGAACCATTGAAGAGGAAGTCTACCTGGAACAGCCTGAAGGTTTTGTGATACATAAATCTAACTCACATGTGTGCAGGCTCAAGAAAGCTCTCTATGGACTTAAACAGGCTCCCAGGGTCTAGTATGAAAGAATTGACAGCTATCTCTTGGGATTAGGATTTTCCAAGAATGATGCTGACTCCAATCTATACTTCAAGGTAATCAAAGGTGATATGCTTATAATTATCTTATATGTTGATGACCTGCTAATAACAGGAGAAGATCACCTCATTGCTCAAGGGAAACAAGATCTAATCTCTGAATTTGACATGAAAGACTTGGGTATTCTTCACTACTTCCTCAGTTTGGAAGTATGGCAGAAATCAGAAGGTATTATACTAAATCAAGGGAAGTATACTATTGACATTCCGAAAAGATTTGGAATGTTGGACTGTAGACCGATGTCCACACCCATGGAAACCAACCTTCACAAAATGAAAGAAGCAGCAACAGAATCCAAATGTGCAGATCCGACCCTTTACAGACAGATGATTGGATCCTTGATGTATCTGGTTAACACCAGACCTGATATTTGCTATGCTGTAAATGCCCTCAGCCAGTTCATGTGTGAACCCAAGGAAATTCACTTGATGGCTGTAAAACATATTTTTAGATATCTTGAAGGCACCATTGGATATGGGCTTCATTACAAGAATGATCCACTAGATCTACATGGGTACTCAGATTCAGATTGGGCTAGAAGTGTAACTGATCGAAAAAGCACATTAGGATGCTGTTTTAGTTTGGGATTGGCTATGATCTCCTGGATTTGTAGAAAACAATCGTCAGTTGCACAGAGCTCAACAGAAGCTGAATATATTGCAGCCTCAATGGGTGCAAGAGAAGCAGTGTGACTTCGTAAATTGGTCGTGGGACTCTTTGGTGAGCCCTTGAATCCTACGATTATTCGTTGTGATAATCAGAGTTGTATAAAGCTCTCTGTGAATCTTGTCTTTCATGACAGATCTAAACACATTAAGATCCCCTATCTTTATGTGAGAGATATGGTGGAAAGGAAAGTGATTCAGTTGGAGTATATTAGTACAAATGACCAAATTGCAGACATTCTCACCAAGCCTCTCTCCCGGATCAAGGTAGAGCACTTCAGGAAGAAACTTGGTATGGTTGAAATGTAATTTGTTATTTATGTTTGAAATACAAATTGTTTAGAAATTGTACTAATATATAAAGATGTTTAATGTGTAAACTCTTTTGTCATGTGTGTGACTCCATGACTTTATGGGCCTACTTCCCTTGTGTGCATTATCGAAAGGTGACAATCTTTCTGATAATGAACACTTGTATTTGACATTGTAAAGTGACGACTCTACAATGATGAACTATCATGATAGATATCATATGACTTGATATCTGTGGACATGTCATGATAGTATCTTTTAGATACCTTGATGGATATCATGAGACTTGATATCCGAAGATCATTGTGGTCTATAAGAGATAATCATGGTGGATGATTATATCCGTGGATATGCCATGAATTATGGTAGACATCATGTGACTTGATGTCAGTGCACATACCATAATGAAGATGTGTATGGAGAATGTCATGTGACTTGACACTTTCAGAAGCATATCATATCTTCTGATATCACGAGTTAGGTGATATCACTTTTGGAAGTTATTCTTCCTAGTTAAAGAGGGAGTGTTGAAATGATGAAGATGTGTTATGAAGAATGTCATGTGGCTTGACAACTTTGAGAAGACATATCATATCACATGTGAAGGTGATATCTTGACTTATTTGATCTGAAACATCTTCCCTAGCTAAGAGGGAGTGTTAATGGATGATAGCTTCGGTCAGATATGAATGATAGTGATGCAAGTATCATTGTCATTCATAAGTGATCGAAATTATCATACATACTATGATAATTCTAAAGGAAACATTTAAAATCGAAATTATGAGCATTCATATAAATTCGATCATTCCCATGATTTTATATTCTGCATTTATTTGAAATCGGAATCTTCTTAAAGACATCCGCCATCATGTAGAAGGGTGTGTATGTGTTAATGCATACTTAACAAATGGTAAACGACTGTTGAGAAAGCCCGCGCGCAAAGGGACATGTCCCTTGAGTGGACGTGTCTCCACACGTGGAGACACGTCCTCTCAAGGGACGCATCCCTTGGAGGCGGGTCTCTCCACTTACAAATAGGAGTTCCTTCATTGATATGCAAACATAGAAATCAGATAATGTTCTGCAATCAGCACATTCACATTTAAATAAGAAAATCTGGAAATCGCAGTTAGAGGAAAATTCAGGAAATTTCATTTTAACTTATAATTGTCTTACACAAAAATTCGAACTTAGTTTTGCTCTTAGGTTTTAGGATCCTATTTAAGGAAAGATTTGATTACATTTACACAATTAAATAATAATATTGTAATTATAATATAATATAAACAAGTTAATAATTTAAATATTATAAACATTATTAAAAATATACATATATAATTAATATAAAACATAAACATCAATCAATATTGTAACTATTAAATATAAAATAAATGTGTACCATATCAATATAAAAATATATAAATATGAAATAACAAATATAATAATAATATATAGGCAAATTATTGTTATTACATTCTAGTATTAAATAACTTAATATCAAAAAATAATAATAATAAATAAATATTATAATCATTGCACATCAAAGATTGTAATACATTAGAATAAAATAATAATAAGATATTAGCAAATTGGTTTTATTATTATACTTTAATGTTAAAATATGTTCAATAAAACATCAAAATAAAATATTAAAATAATTATATAATCTGAAATATCATAATTATTAGTAATAATATATTATTTTAAAAAATAGATATCATTGTGATAATAAGCCTTTAAAGGAAGCAATTAAATCTAACAAAGGGATATATTTTGTGAAAAGTCACCTCTTTCACCAAACAATACATTCTCCCATGAGTCACTTACCTTGAATGGTATAAATAGAAGGAAGGAAAATAAGGAAGGGGGGAGGAAGGACATGGATAAATACGATCTGCAATTCAGAACAGCAGCAACAATGATTGTTATGCATTGGAATATAGAGTCATTTAATATATATATTATCTAATAGACATACAAGTATATATGCATTGATATAGATAAATTTTATAATGAATAATATGCAATGAATAAAGAATATATATATGAATAAGGAAAAAATCATTATATAAACATATATATATGAATACTAATGGATATAAGTAAAAGAATAATTATATATATATATGTATTATACAATTATGCACTAATGATGCTTGTTGCAATTATTAAACTTTATAAGTAATTGTGATTATTTGATATAAAAATGAATAGATTTATGAATATTTTTATCTTATGATTGATCAGGAAAAGGAGAAAAAGAATATAGTTTGAACACTAAACCATCATAAAGGACATCTTCAGAAAATTAGGGCAAGAAATATGTTAAACCTAAAGAGGGACATTACATATAACAATAAGTCACTTTAATAAAATATAACACTTAAACAAATATTTTAACATTTAACATTATAACTTAAGTGTATATTTTAAATACTCCACCCAAGTTGTGGAAAGCATTGCCAAGGCTTCAAAATCCAATTCTGATCGTGACATGATGTAATTGGAACAGTGGGATGATGATAGGAACCAACTCAAAGACTTACTAAAACTAGACATACGCTCCAAGAAATTTGGAGAACACCTTAGGAGCTTGAAAACGATTCTAAAAGCGTCACTGCAATCCACAACACCCACAAAGCTCAATTCCATCAGCAAAAACCAAGAATGACTGAACCTGTTCTATTGAAGATCTTTGGAGTCCCCATACCAAAACCAATTAGCCTACGAGAACTTAGGAAATAGGCTAACTGTCACCATATTGATTAGGCTTGAGAAGGGGACATTACAAATGGGTAAGGAGGCTGCAAGTTCATGATTTTGAAATAGACTACATGAAAGAGCAAAAGGATGCAACTATTAATTCCTTTTCTATGATTTCTGCCCCTTATTTTGTTTATGTCAACTTTGTGATTGAAAGAATCCTATCATGATGGAATACACCAAGGATAAATTTGTTGCTAACATCTTAGATGGAAATGTGCATGCTGAAATGAATTTGCCAGTAGGTGGTTGCATTTTGTTTAAGAATATAATATTTCCAGCATGTGGGTCTAAGATGAAGCAAAGGGTCTTGAAAACAATGTATGATACACCCATGGTGGGATATTATAGACCCTTCAGTATTTGTAATTATGTGAGAGTGATTATCATGAAGGGTCTTCGGGAATGAGGATCTTAAGCACAACAAGGGGAACATCATCCACTAGTAGAATGGACAACATGACTTTTCAGTAAGTTTGTTGTAGCCTCTATTTATTCCTCATCAAGATTTGGAACGCGTGTTCAAGGACCACATCATGAGTTTTCTCAAAGAACAAGGTAAAGATTATAGTTATGTTGTTATGGATGAGATAAATAAAATTAAATATGCATGTTCCTTCACCCTTTATCTTGGATTCAATGCACATCATGAGGTAGAATTAATTTTCCAAGGAGTTATTGGGCTACTTGGGTTGCTTGGGAATATGACTTGTGATAGATACAACATAATTAATAGTTGCCCCTAGCAAGGATTATCGCAATTGGTAGGTGCTAAATTCATCCCCAATAAAAGTTATCAACTACTAGCAATCAGCCTTATGAAAAGGGTGAATCATAGGGTAGCAAGAACTTTGACGAAACATGTTTCAGAGCATAAATCCACATGGATTAAATGGCTGCATTTGGGAGAGTATTTAACCCTTGGAATGTTTTCATCCATAACAATGTGTGTTTATGATGCCCTATCTTTAATTCATTCAGTGTTAAAATATTGTGGAGCATTTCTCATAAGGGTAATGGATGCTATAATTGTCACAAGGGTTTGGAATGTGGAGCCATAACAAATCAGTTGGTTCATAGGAAGAAACTACCTATAGAAGATGTTGTTGGGGAAGACACAAGAATTTTGGAATATTTGAATTTTCTTTGCTTGAGGGCAAACAATTTTGAGTGGGGTAGACTTGTCATGTCCCCTTTTTGTAAGAATTTGTATTATAGACCAAAATGTCAATTTCTTATTTCCTTCATCTCCCTTGGTCTAATTTTACATCTGTATTCTTCTTCTTCTTCTTCTTTCCCATTGTATTGGTCTAAGGTCCACAAAGTCTATAAGCAAGGAAGCATGCCCAACCTTCTAAGTATTTTTCAATTGTTGAAGGTTGGAGTTCCTTATCTAGGCATGCCTTCTCATCCAAGCTCGACCTTTCCTTGGTCCCTATCAGACTTTTGAACTTCAGCATCTTGATATGCCTTTCTACTCAACTTTGCTTTCCCTTATGCTTGTTGGAATTCCTCCATCTAGGCATACCTCACATCCATCCCACACTCATTTCTCTTGCCTTGTTTGAGTTCTAGACTTGACCTTGCTAACCTGCTTCCTACCCTAACTTTGATCCTCAACTAGTGGTATGTCTTACAAGGTATCTTCAACCCCCGAACTTCAAAATTCCCACTTATTTGCACTGTTCATCTCACTTACCTCTCGACTTGTCTCAGAGTGCCACTAATGCTTAAATCTGACATGGAAACTTCCAAAAAGTATTTTCTCCCACGAAGAAAACATCATTTAATATTAGGACACAGATCCATGTGTACCTCCAATGATGTAAATAAAGAATGTGACTGTGGATTCCATAAATAAGGTAGATAGGGCCTTGAAACCTATGTGATCTTCTCAGAACCTTACTGATTTTTCACCTAACCTTTTGCTGTTAACCCTTAAGCATTTTGTCAAACAGTTTGCATAAAGTAAAGATGCAGAGTTTCTGGTTTGTTAATTTGAAGGTTTTGACATCATATTTAACAAAATGCCACAAATTGAAATTTGGGACACAAACCAAAGTGATTTCAATGAATTCAAATAATCTGTTTGCTATTATAATAGAGTTTGATAATCTTTTAGTTTTGCTGTTTATAACAGAAAATAAAGGAATATTTTGCAAAATTCTGATCTGCTATTAAGTCCAACAATTCACTCATTACATGGCTGTAGCATCAATGTGCAGCTGATAAAATACTTCAGATTTGGAATAGGAATGGTTATGCAGTCCTACACTACCATACTTCTAACATGACATCGCCCCAACAATGCTTATTTGAACTCGACTCTTTCTAGTTCTCAATATCACCTACAACATATTTTAAACTTCCACGTCCAGCTACAGGTCCAAATGAATTATATATTGAAGGTCTTCTTATTCCCACGTCCAACTTCAAACTACAATATCTATGGCATAGATGATGGCGGCTAGCTAGCATATGCTTTCAAATCCCAACCATTTACTTTCATTCACTATCGCTCACCTCTAGATGTAGTGTATTAATATTGTTATAGTACCTTGGTTAAATGGTATGGCACATTTATGAAAGCCCACGGCTTCCTAGAAGGAGATGTGCTTAGTTTAGTGTAAGAACCCTTGCCTATTCTAATCTGATTTTCCAATTTTGGTTGTTTGACATTTTTTCAAACATTTGGCATGCAATCTGATTTTCTGAATGTTGCTTGAGGCTTTGGTGATTGTTTAATGGTTTTCAGTTTGTGTTTTGCAGAGCAATAGCATATAATGATGACACATAAACATATATTGCAAAACAAATTAAAGGACACAAATAAACTTCTTCTTTGTCCTCAATAAACAATAGAAATCAAACCTGATACAGTTCTGATTTAATTACACCAGAAAGGTGCAATGTTCTTATTTCAACATAATATGGATTCCAAAAAAATACAAACATATCCGAATCCAAGATTGCAATTTTGGACACTTTGCACAATGGAAGTGATGAGATATAGGCTGATTATCGACTGATTTGTGTGAAATCTTCATATCAGCAATTATTCATGAAGAAGAGCTGGAAATAGCCCAAATAAATCTGCAATAAATATTCCACCTTCAAGCCCTAAGAGATCTCAAGCTGGTATGAAGATTTTACCCTCAAACTGCCAAACCCTAGTCGCCTAAGTGCAGAAATAATTTAAAAAAATATTTTCCAGCTTCTAAAAATCTGAAACCCTTGCCAAAAGCCTCCAAAAATGTCTCCAATCAGGTCGCCTAGGTGCAGAAATTTTTATAAGATCGTTAATGACCAAAATCTGCAAAATGGCTCCAAATAAGGGTGAAAAACGCTAGCAGCTAGCTCCCAAAAATAACAATAGCCCATAAACCCTAGCTACTCAATGAGATACGAAGATATGATCAATAACTCCTTAGATCTGCCATAAAAAGTCTTCAATCTGCAAAAAGATCTCCAAACCCTAGCTGATAGAAGCCCCAAAATGAAGTAAAATCTGCAAATTGTTAGTTTTGGATCAGGTTTAACAGAAAACAGAAAAGTAAACATAGAACAATGAACACACAAATTTTATTTTGGGAAAACCCTCCTACTCGAGGGAAAAACCCAGCAGCAAATTATTCTCTTATAAATCAGAAATGATAGTGCAGAAGTAGCACTCAGAATCAGGCCCTAGAAATGCCGAATATCATACAATAGACCAACACTTGAAGACAGTGTGAATTCCTTAGTTACAAAGAATATCAACTCTTCTTCTTGAAACAAATCTGCTCCTCTTGAATGCGAATCTGCTTCTGAAGGAAATTGAATTGAGAATGGAATGAATGAATTCAATTATGTGGAGACTCTATTTCCATTATATACAAGACTAGGCAAGCTCACCGCTTGAGCCGACCTAGGAAATGTAGTATTTGTTATATAATTGAAAGGCCAACTTGCCTTGAATAATTATTCTTAGGGAAATACCTCCCGCCGCTACAAAACGCTAACACTCCCTCTTCCGCTGCTACAAAACACTAACACTCCCTCTTAGCTAGGGAGGTACTCTCAAATATCTTCGTCATGGAGTCTCTCAACATGACGTCCACAATGGCTACACCCAATTGTGGAAAACACAACTTAGTCTCAGAGATGTGATTTTGTACAAGGGCTTTCACCTCATATTTCTCCGTCTCAGAGAAATATACACTATAAGGGCTTTCACCTCATATTTCTCCGTCTCAGAGAAATATACGCTGCAAGGGCTTTCACCTCATATTTCTTCGTCTCAGAGAAATATATGCTACAAGGGCTTTCACCTCATATTTCTTCGTCTCAGAGAAATATACGCTGCAAGGGCTTTCACCTCATATTTCTCCGTCTCAGAGAAATATACGCTGCAAGGGCTTTCACCTCATATTTCTTCGTCTTAGAGAATGTAATGTTCCCTTGCTGTACTTATCTAAAATTATATATAGGTTAGGACATATAATTTATTTATCAACACATCATTTTCTAAATGTAATTTACAGGAAGTTCTGCTTAAATCATGTATTATCAATAAAGCACATAATTCCGTGTTCAAGATTAATTGATTCTAGATTGCATATTTCAAGAAAGACAATTAAGTACATCAACATTTTAGGCATAAATTAACATAATCAGATATGACTTATTACTCCTGACCAGAATAGAACCTCACCTTTTTGGCCACCTTTCCTAGCCTCTTGGATGGTAGATTTACTGTGCAAAGGGCATGTGAACGATCTCAAATTGGACTCCCTCAAGGTGTCCCACCCATCTTGGGACCGTCCATTAATGGATCGATTTACCAACCTTTCCCTCCACAAACTCCCTATCCTCATTGAGTGCTAGCGAAAGAGCATTGTTTGGCCTGAGTCTATTCTTCAGGGTAAAGCCATCATCACTTATTGAGGCACAATAATTGCTGCAAGCAACATTATTGTGTCTAGAAAATTAACATCCAACATTTTGTATATTGACTTGATTGATATAGAAGATTTTTATATTTGATATATTTGTAGCTTTCATAGCATATTTGTCAGATTCATAGGTTTCCTCTAATACAGTCCATATTTACTTTCTTCACAAAAAACAACTTACTTGTAGCTGGTGCGGCCTTATTTCTCTGAGTTTGGTCTTGGTTGATGGCCCTAGCCTGTTGCCTGGTTTCTGGATGATTCCCCCCTTTGTGTGGGATGAGTCGTGGCTATATATCTTTCCTCTTGATTGCTTCCAGGCGCGTCCTTCCCCTTCAGGCGTGGTTTCTTCCCAAGCGACGTGATTTCCCTGTGCGCGGGTTCACTTCTGGAAGTGACTCTTCAGATCACGGCTATCTCCAATCAGTTCGTTGCCTCTTTGTTATTGTTTTTGTTTGCAAAGGCTCAATGAGGTTTCGATAATCTTTGGTAAATGCTTATGTGACATTTGATCAATATCACTTGGTTTGTTTATTTAATTATTATTGTGACTTTTATTTTATATATTAAAGGTAAGTTTTGTCAATTATTTTATTTTATTTATTACTGCTTTCTAATACTACTTGATATTTTAATATTAAGTCACAATAATATTATTATTTAAGTCCAATCATTTTTATATTATTTCCTTAGGACAATATTAATAAGATTAATTGTTTTATTTATGCTAATTGTGTAATTATAATATTATCTTGATAATCACAATAAAAGTGTTAGTATGTTTTTGTATTTCAATGTTTGGTGATTTAAGTGTTCCATTTCGGGAACATGACAGCCCACCCGCTTTAAATTTGCTTGTCCTCAAGCAAAGTTCAAACTTGGATGTTTTAGGATCTCTTCATTTTCCCATGTAGAATCTTCCTTGGGCAACCCTTTCCATTTTATTAAATATTCAGGGATAATTTTGTTCCTCAACTTTTTCTCTCGCATGTTTAAGATCGTTTCAGGTTCTAGAACGAGTCTTCCCTCATCATCAAGGGGTGGTAATTCTGCATACGGATTAACCTGTTGTCCAAGAACCCTTTTAAGTCTGGACACATGAAATATATTGTGTATCCTGCTGTTGCTAGGCAATTCCAATTCATAGGCTACTTCACCTACTTTCTTGATGACTTTGTACGGGCTATAAAATCGAGGTTTTAATTTCTCTGCACCGCTCACTTTGATAGAGGATTGTTTGTAGGGTCGGAGTCTTCGAAAAACCAAATCTCCAACTTCAAATGTTCTTCCGACCTGGTTTCGATCTGCATAAATTTTTTGTTGATTTTGAGCATGGTGAAGATTATCTTTGAGAGCTTTTATTATATCTGCGCTCTGTTTTATGAAATCTATGGCACCTGGCACTCTGCTATCCTGAATGACTAAGCTCCCAAAATTAGTTGCTTCATACCTGTATAGAGCCTTGAATGGGCTCATTTTAATGGACATATGGAATGTTGTGTTGTAGCAGTACTCCCCCAAGTGCAACCATTTGACCCAAGAGTTTTGTTGTCCTGAAACATAATTTCTCAAGTATCCTTCCAACCACTTATTCACAATTTTTGTTTGCCCGTCGGTCTGAGGATGGTAACTAGTACTTAGAGTAAGATTAGTACCTGCGAGCCGGAAGAGTTCTTGCCAAAATTGGCTAAGGAAGCAGCTATCTCAGTCGCTGACTATAGTTTGAGGTACCCCATGTAACTTGAAGATTTTCTTAAAAAACACTTCGACTATTTGGGGTGCTTTGTATTCTGTGGATATTGGGAGGAAATGAGCATACTTAGTTAGTTGATTACCACCACAAAAATTGTAATGTCCCCATTATAGCTCAGTTCAGGAGCGTGTTGAGTTAGCCTATCTCTTGGACCCTTGTAGGCTGACAGGATTTGGTTAGAGGGTTAGTGGCCATTTTAGTGGGTATTGTCGTTGCCCATTCCTTCACTCCAGCATTGGTTTCAGTACAGGCATTTATGGTTCAATGTTCGCCAGCTTTTGACGGCATGGAGATATATGGAGTTTGGAGGGAGTTATGGATATTTAAGTGATTTAAGTTAATTATTTAACTTAACGCTTTATTATGAAGTAAAATCGACTTTATAAATATTATATCACTTACATATTTCATAAAGTGATTAAAATTAAATCACTTAAAGTACAAAAGTGCGCTCAACTTGGAAAAGCAATTACTTAATTGCCAAACTATGGAAAAAGTAAATTAAATACATTTTAAATGTATTTTAATGAGCCAAGTCATGCTTTCTTGGAATTTGTTCCTTTTGGGGATATAAGGCAATTTTGGCAAATCAAACTCATTCATGATTATTTGACTTTGCTATTTTGGCTTCTCTGTGATATTCTCTCAGACAAGGGTTTCAACATATTCTGCCATTGGAGAGTGAGATCTTCTTCAATGTTGAGCATATTTGAGGTTGTGAGAGACCAGCCGAATCTGTGCATTTGTGAGGGCTTCGTACAAGAGTTCTATTGTTCTTCATCTGAGTTATTTACTTAGCATTTCAATGTTTGCAATAAGGAAGAGGGCTTATCTACCTTGGATGCCATTCTTCATTAGATATCCAGCTCTAGACAAGGCCGTACAGTAGCAACAGAGGGTCGTACTTTCTCCTTGGGAGGCGTGCTTCTTTATTTGAGGCGTGTG
This sequence comes from Sequoiadendron giganteum, assembly GCA_007115665.2. Lineage (NCBI taxonomy): Eukaryota > Viridiplantae > Streptophyta > Pinopsida > Cupressales > Cupressaceae > Sequoiadendron > Sequoiadendron giganteum. Next base: position 752,458,144 of record CM021100.1, read on the forward strand.
AACTCAGAGGCAAAAACGCCTCTCCTTGAGGCTGTTTCTATGTTCCATCCTTGGCGTCCTTCATTGTCAGCAGCATTTCTCCAGCTTCTGTGTGGGAGAAAGCAGATCTAGAGTCTCGGCAGTGATTTCCTTTAGTTTCAACATTCTTGCCTGCCAAGCTTTGAAATTTCTTATTTAATTATTCTGGAGTCTTTCGAGTATGTAACTTGCTTGCAATCTCATTGTACATACTGCAAAATAATATCTTTCGGGTATGTATTACATCTATTGCTCCAAATTTCTAGATCTTTTCAATAATATTTTCTAGTGTAATATAATCACAATTGGATTCAACATAAATATTTTGCTGATTAATAATCTGATCATAACTATATATACACTTCTACATTAAACAAATCATGAATTTGCAATTGAGGAGCTAATGCAAGTCTATATACTAAATTTCATATCATGTAACTTTTCTATTTGGTCACTCATGTACTGCTTAGCGAATAACATACATATCCCATGCTATGCATTCACACTTCATTGACTGCCATAAAACCTACATGCCCAAAATACATTCCAAAATGATAATCATGCATTTTGGACTACATGAATATCTTCTCTTCGTGTACCAAGTACAAGTTGGATGACAACAAGAGCAAAATTACCCCTAAATAGAGTTTATATCACTTCAATTGTTCATCATCTCTCAAGAACAAAGAAAGGGCCTCCTCTTTATTCATCCTATCTCTATAGATCTTCATGCCATAGGAGGGAGACCTGCCACCTATCAATGAGGTTCTCAGAAACCTTAATTTGGACTCCTCTCAATTTAACCTCTTGAATCCTAGTTTTGAGCAAAATCAATGGATATTGTGGGGTTGTGCCCCTTGACTCCCTTGGAGTATCTAGTCAAACCCCCTTTTCTCAGGATTCTCCATGAGGCAGCATTTCGTTTTGCCAATTAATATGAACTAGGCTCCACTTGGTTCTACTGCCCCCATGAGAATTAAGCCTTGCAACAACTTGTAGATCTTAATGGTTATCTCCCTGCAAGCAGCAAAAGAGTAACAGGTGTTCCAAAATGATATTTCTAGTCATTATTGGAGCTCTCAAAAGGGTAGGAAGAAGTTTCTTGATTATCTGTTTTCATTCATGATTATAGGTTTGAGTTTTCATTTATGTCCTAGTTACTGTATTATTTTGACAATTGGCAGCCCAGTGACCTGACACCCACTTGGAAGTTGCTGATAGGCAGGGCAAACCCCTATAACCTTCAGGCCTTGCTAGGATGCCCCGCATCCACTTGGCAATTTGAATCAAGTTTCCAAATCAAGACATGCAGGGCACTAATCAAAGAGTTTGAGCCTATGATTGGGGACATGTCCTAGTGGTTTTAGGATATGCCATTTGCCTAGGGAACTATGATTTTTAAACTTCTAGTGATACTCCTTTTCTGTGCTCATCTTCTAAGCATTTTTCTATTTTCTTTTTTATGGAACTGTTAACGGGAAGTGGGTTTACAAGTGGCAGTAACACATCTCTGATTTTATCTTTGGACATTACTTCTGGGGCAGATTTTGTTTGCTCACCAATGATGCAGGGTGAAATTTATCATCAACAACTGCTCAAGATGGACTGTGTGCTATTGTGTAAGAAGCCTACCTTATCTCTACCAATTTTTCTCCTCCTTGCTGGCCTAATATTTTGATGTAGATTAAAAGATTCAAATATAACATGAAACAAAATACCAAATGATGTAGTTGTAATCAAACCAATCAAAACATGAGAATGACATACCTAGAAAATGATGATGGCTTCTTATTGAATAAACAATCTGATTATAGATAGAGGATTGTTTGTAGTTTACAATCAGATAGTCTGATTTAGAAAATCAGATCACATACAATATGCAAAATAGCCAAAATGTATACCAAACCCTAGTCAAGTGATTGAGGAATGAAACCCTAGGTAGTCTTGATGAACCACCCATCAATCTTTGATTGAAATAAGATTGTTGCAGCACTGTTGGTGGTCTGATATGACTGTTAAAACTCTCTAACAGCTGGTATGCAATTTGTACTTGATTGTAGATGACCCAGAAATGAAAAAACTCTTCAAATATTGCAAAAATAGCTCAAAACATGGAATCGCCTACCAAAAAGGTAGTGAATTAATCCAGCTTGCCTCCTATGCTTGAAAAAGGCTGCTATGCTTGAAAAAGGCTGAAATATGATTGATGTCAAGTCTGAAACTTGATGTCCAACAACTTGTGATAATCTGATGTGGATTTCCAACCAACCCACAATGCAAAACTACTAAAAAATGAAGCCTCGATATGCAAAAAGAAATGATTTGTTCTTTGAAGTCAAAATACAACCCAATCTACTTGATTCCTTCTTGGACCTGCAACAAAACCAGTCTTCAAATCTTTATTTTCAGAGTCCTAACTCCACAGAAGCATGTCAATTAAGCTCTATGATGAACTCCATGCGAATTCACCTCTCATGGTGAAATGGGGTAATCACCAAACCACTGATATTTGAAGGGAACACCACCTTGAATCGACTGAAATTCTCTTCCAGCCAAGAGAAGACTCTCTTCACAATGTTTTTTTTTCAAAATATCAATGCAACATCATGATCTTCAAAGCCATCGATGCTTCTTAAATAAGGCTCCTAAACCAACCTTAGTCCAAACCGCCATAGAGGAGAATCTGATTTGATTTATTAAAATATTCAATGCCTTCTTCCCTAAGGCATCTAAACCGCCCTTATCCAAAGGATCTGATTTTATCTTATTAAAATATTCAATGCCTTCTTCACTAAGGCATCTAAGCCAACCATATCCAAAGGATCTGATTTTATCTTATTAAAATATTCAATGCCTTCTCCATTAAGGCACTAGACCGCCCTTGACTAAGCTGACTTAGAAAAGAATCTGATTTGATCTTAAATATGAAAATATTGGATGCCTTCTTAAACCGCCATAGAGAAGATTAGATTTGATCTTAAAATATCAATATTAGTTGCCTTCCTCATTAAGTCTCTAAACCGACCTAGGAGAGAGAATTGACTTCTAGAAGCAAATCAGTTCTGATTTCATGTAGGTTGACTAACCAAGGAAGATAATAATATTTTAATTGTTTTAAAACTCCCTTCCTTATTCCTTATAAAATTGCTTTGACTTGCAAGTAGACCTTGAAAATTGAAATAACAATAAAATATAATCAACATTATATTTTATTTTCCATTAAGGATAATTCCCCTTTTTAATCTTCAAGAGAAACTCATCAAAATTATGATTCTCTTGGCCCAATAACATTCCCTTACCAGGATGACTAGCTCACGGGAATGGTGAATGAGCTAGTACTCATCTCCAAGTAGTCACCTCGAGAATGGGGACATTACATATTGTAGGATGAAGTCATGGACTATCATTTAAATAAATATAAGAGCAGGTCATAAAGTAAGGTGACATGAAATAATGGCTGAAGAACACACCATTTATTATAAGAAAATCTCCCATCAATAAAATAGTTTCCTTTTGTAAAGTTACTCGTGTGCATTCAATTTGCTAGGATGCTATGTTGTTCCTGCTATTGGATGATTTAAGCACTCTGAGATACTTGAACTACGAAATTCCTTCATGTTTTACAATTTGACTAGCTTTTTGAAATTTTACGAATTTTCTTTGCTTCAACCAGCTTTTATCAGGCATCATCTTGTGTGCTTCGCAAACTTTACTATTTGGATAATCTATGTTGATCAATATTTTAATGAAGACCTTGGTACATATTGGAATTTTTTTTATGACTAGAAGTTGATTTCACTGTAGCTAGTTAGGTGATTGGAAATGCATGGTAACTAGCTTGCATGTGTACTTATTAATCAGACTAAAAAATTAAAATATTGATTGTCTTTAACAGAGTTACTGGACATATCCTCCACCCCCTTCTTCCCAAATACACATATCCATGTATCAGATGCAGATAGGATATGGCCTAGATAGTGAATATTGTATCTAGACATATGCAAATGCAAGATGATGACTGGGCAGTATTCAATACATTGGACATGATACCAAGCCATCTGGAGTCATGTTCTCTTTTGGGATTATTAAAAAGAATTCAAAAACTTAAAAAAATCAAACATTAAAACAATTATTCTAAACCAAGGAAACCCGGGGATGCGTCCCCCCCCTAAAATCTCTCGTCCCTGTCCCCGGGACGTCTCGGGTACAAGGGGACGGCTGGGGGACGGTAGGGGACTGTCCCCTTTTTTGCAAAAAATTAGGGAACCGTCCTTGAAACGGGGGGACACCGTTGACCAGATGGGGACGGTTGATCGGTCTTGGGGACGGCCAGGGGATGCCTGAGCCGTCCCCCAATCGTCCCACACATCAAAGCATGTTTTAAAAATATATATATATATATATATATATATATATATATATATATATATATATATAATAGTTTTCAATTTTCTGGTTTATGAGTTTTTCGTTTAAATTATTTTCATATATCTTTCACAATATTTGG